>NBAY01000015.1:0-699166 GCA_002794775.1 Porodaedalea pini | reverse complement strand
TCCCGAATGCACCATGATAGTCGGTTCAAATAGAGCATGCATGGAGGTTCTGCCGATGACGCAGCTACCAGTGATTGCTCTGGCATCAGCGGAGAGCTGGTAGAAGCTCTTAACCCGCCGCCAAAGCCCTGGTGATCGAGCTGATCGAACAGAATAACAACGTTTTCAATGAAGCCGGAGCGCCATTCTGTAAACGGCGACTATGGCGCGACTCTCCTGGACGTCCTGAACCTTAAGGGCAGCCCTAAATAGAGTGCAGAAGACTACGTACTTTTGAGATGATTAGGAAGATCCTAGGGAATGCGGAGAAGTGGCCTTGGCTCTGCCCTGCAACACCCTACGAAAATAGCCAATCAGACGTTGCTGCTCGTCTGGCCCAGCTCAGGCTCCAGCCTGGATTCGTCGAAACACTACGATGAGGACGGAGCATTCTGGGCGACACGGCGATAGGCCATCTGCTTGTGTTTTGCGTCGTAATGAAGTGTGTGAGATACTTTTGTCGAGAACTTAGGAGATGCCGCGCGTGAGGACCGGAAGAACTAGTGAGAACCCGTTTAGGCTTTGAGTTGATAATGATATAGCTTCTGCGAACTTCTTGATCATGATCTCTGGAGCTTCCCGCACGAAAGTGGAGACAGACGAAGAGTTAAAAACAGAATCAATGTCCACGGAGAGTGTACCATATTGTTCGATTCGATTCATTCAGCAGAAGAAGGAATACAGGTGCACGAAGGAGCAAGCTACTGTAAGTGACTTTTGCTCATTACAAAGAAAAAAGAGTCTCAAGCTGTTGAGCATTACTTGGGTCAGTTTGGTCCAGTTTGGCTACATCATCTGAGTTGAAACTTCCCCTTGACAATCAACTCGGCTAATTGTGATGAGGCCGGCCTCGCGTCTGCTTCAAAAAAAAGGTGAGTGTTGGTTCGCTGAGTACTATACGTACTTTAGAATACTTAGAGAATGGATCACTGAGTAACGACTATGGTATGGTCGGTCTCGTCAAGGGTGCTTTACATCTATGAGTCTATGACTCAGACGCTTATTTATCTCTGCTTCACGAATGACGTCTTCAACCCATTAGATCTTGGTTTCTGCTGGACTGGAATCACTAAACGAAGTGTATCTTGGTGGATAGGGAAGGTCTGACACCCTCGGACAGCGTCGCTTCCGGTCGCACATTTTCCTCTTTTTTATTTATATATGGTTCAGCTTACCAACTTGCCTCCCCGGGCTTCTGATTGACCATTTTTCAAGCTGTCAACGAACAGTTAATCCCGTCATCAGCATCGAAATCTCAGGCTACATGGGCCTGAGACCCCTCTGAATGAGCCTGCCTCACAAGTGTAAGCGGACAGTGCGGTGACGCTATTCGCACATAGTCTTCGTCTGTTCCGTCGCTAGTCTGCTTTGAGTCCAAAAGGGACTATCTCTAGAGCTCCTCTACGAAGACGTCTGGAACAAGACATGGCTCCGACCGTCTGTTTAGAAATTGTCGAGCCATCGAAGACAGAACACGATTCTGGTGTTGGTGGCTATGTAAAGCGCATCTCACTATCCCCTGGTCGATGGCAGGGATCACGTCAGTCACAGCGCTCAATATACAGACAGTGCGCGTCGAATACTTCGATGTTGTCCGAACGTTCGCGCCATCTCACGCCTCGAGATGAGTTTGCAGAAGAAAGAGGGGGGGGGGAGGCGGGGGAAGATAAAGAAGAATTGAAAACCCGGCCTTCCTATTGATGACCTCGACTTTCCTTTCCTGCCACCGCGTGGACTGGCACGACACACGCCCTTCAGTGTTCCCTTTTTGCGAGCGCGCCATCGTCGCTGCTCATCTGGCGCTCACGCTCTCTGCAGGTCCTGATAATGGGTGGCAGATATATTCCCGACGTCCCTTGACAAGCGAGCGAGACCCGGAAATCCTTATCGACCTGCCGAGCCTCCACACTCTCGGAATCAGCTTCTTGAATACCCTTTGCGACATCTCTCACGGCGCCACGAGTCCATCTCTCTCCCTTACCTCTCCTCCGCCGCCTTTCCATCGAACGCCCGAAGGCGATGTCTGGCACCCTTTGGCCCCCCAGATAACAACACTCGAGATAGGACCGGACCCTTGGTTTCTTCGTGGCGCTGCTACTGGGATACTGTCCTACCGTGTCGCAGCTCCCTACATTCCGGTCCCAACAACACGACAGACGGAACAGAACGGAATACAGAATGTCTTTCTTTCGAGTTCGCGGTGCGGTGCGGTGCGTGTATCTATACCTCCAACGACCCCCCCCCCCCTCTGGCGAGTACAAATGATGAGTCTGTGCGAGGGCAGAGATCACGTCTGCCGGTGCTGGAAATGCATCGTCCTTTGCGGATCCGGAGTGGAAGGACGCCATCAAAGAGGCTCGATTTGCCCGTACCGTGACGCTGCGCCTCGCGCACTCCATGGGAGCTCGCATGGAGGTGTGCGGTGTGCGAAGACAGGCCTAGGCCTAGGGACTTACACAGCGCAGAGCGCAGCCTTCCTGAACCATGAACGAGCCGAAGCATTGAAGGCGCACTCATCTACGTACGCATGTAGGCTTTGTGCGGTGCAAAAAAGCGCAAGCAAGTCTGGCCTTTTTCGTTGATATTTGTTAGTAAGTGCATGTTCGTATGGCGTGCTTAGTGTACATACGATAAAGACAAGGGGGGGTGGGGGGTTACACAAACACAAACACACGCTCGATTCTCTCTAATTAATGATTGTGCGTCGTACTAGGGCTTGGGGATATCCCGCCGTAAACATAAAAGCAGCGATGTGCCAAATCTTTCTCCCCTCTCTCCAATCTCAGTCGGTCGGTGAAATAATATCTGCGGGTACGGCGAAATCTGACTGCGAGTCCAGTCGCCGGCGCTTCCGAGTCAGCATGGCATCCCGATCGCAGCCGCGACAGCACTAGTCGCTGCACGAGTCTGAAACAAAAAAAAAAAAGCAATATTAATATTAATATCTGGCCAGTACACCAAACCAACCGAGTAACCCACCGTCTTCATAGCGTAGTACTAGTACATTTCACCCGGGCTCCAAGTCCAAGTCCGGCTCGAACAGCTAGCCGGGACCAACAAAATGCGTTGCTTATTTTTTTTATTTTTATTTTTATTTTTATTTGTACTTCGTATTAAAAGAATTATGGCAATTGGATATGCTGCTTTTCGCGCATTAATATTGCCTTTTTGCATCGACTAAAAGCGCCGATAGACAAGGGAAGAACAGAAGCACGAGAGTATAGAGGGGCGCAGCTGAGAAGTGCAATATATATAAACTATGGACAGGGGGTTACATGGAATGAAATTCTAAAAATAAGCAGCTCGGGATTGAGTAAGTAAACGTGAAACGGCTAACTATCTGAGGTTATGAGTAATATCAAAGAGGGGGGGGGGGTGAGAAGTAGACGGCGGGAGCGTAGAGGTGATGCATGGAGAAACGCGAAAGAGACTTGTGAGAAGCGAAAGAACACAATGCGTTTGAGGGTGAAAAAGGGGAATAGTTGATACGGAATCGGACGTTGCGGGAAGAAAGGGAGAGAAAAAAAGAAATACAGATTCTAGAACAAGAAAAAAAAGTTTGCGCGAGCCCGTGGGGCCGAAGCCAGAATTAGCATGAGAGTGGAGAACAACAACAAAAAAAAAAGCGCGATCAAGAAGCTATACAATGCATTAACGAAGCAGATGCGAGTTTAGGGGCGAAGTGGAGGATGCGGATAATCACAAAGTGCTATCGTCTAAGGTGGTGGAAAAGACGCGTGAAAGCTAGGAGCGATGCTTATGATAACAAAGAAGTGGGGGGGGGGGGGGCAGAAGAAGGAGAAGAGAGGCGTGCAGCGAAAAGGAGAGGTCACGGCGCATGTCGATGACCGACGTCGAAACCGATATCCTGAAGCTCGAAGCGGGTCGACTACAGTAGCGGAACGAAGCCGAAGTCGAAGGCGCGGCCACAGCGAGGGGGAAGAGCTGGCCGACACATGCAACGTGGGGGGAGCCACCGGCTTCGCGAGGTGAGGCTCCAAAACACAAGAAACGAGAAGAAGAGACGGCGTGGGGACGATCGAAGGCTTTGCGCGCGTTCCTGGTCGGTGTCCACGGCCACAGGAACATAGTTCAGCAAGAACGTGCGCGAACATACAGGGTTTGATATTGATCAATATCACGGATAAGAGGGGGATAAACTTTGCGGACACGAAGATAGACTCGAGTGGAGACACGGATAACTGAAAGGCAAGGCTAGGATAATCTTCGGCTATAGCCCGTTGTTCAAACGACATTACACCCAAGTCTCCGATTTCCTGGTAGGCGATCAAGATTCCAAACCGGTGCTTGTGAATTCTGCAATTAGTCGATTCAGCTCTCACAAATAAAAAAAGAGCAAGAAAACAAAATGGCCATGCGGCTATTGAAACACGTACATTTGTGAAAAAACGTAAGGTAGATTAATATATGTTCGCTTCGCTCTTCATTGACGGTAGTCCGAGGGGTAACTCGACCTACAAAAGCGGACGATCGAGGCCCATATTCGCGCTCAAGTGCAAATTATCCATATCCAGCGCATTGAAATCGACATTGTACTCCGGAAAGGGTCCAGAGCTCAACGCGGAGTTTCCATTGACGTCGTAATATCCTTCCTGGCCATACTAAACACAAGAATGAGCCTCCAGCGACTTGTTTTGAACAGACGCCATAAGATATGTTTACTCACTACATTCGTCAACTCTCCTGTCTGCGATGTGGATGGCGCAGGTGGATGCACGGATAACTGAGGGACCCGCGCCTGGGCGTGGGCGTACGCATGAGCGTGAGTACCATACATCTCCTGCTCATGTCCTTGCATCCTCCCCGCTTGCTGCGAGGCGGGGAACCCGTGCGCATGCAATTGCGGGTGCATAAACGACGCGGGGCTTGCGTTAATCGGCGACGGCGAGCCGGAAGACGCAGGTGACATCGAGCCTCGTCCGTAGCCGTACCCATACGCATACGCAGCTCCGTGCGTGCTCAGCGGCGAAAGCGAGGAATGTGCAGCAAAGGGAGAGATGGGCACGAAGTGGTACGTGATGGCGAGGAGCGTCTCCCCACGCGCCGTGCCCGGGCTGTCGAAGCTGTACATCAGCTCCTGCGAGATGGTGTATCTACTCAGGCCAGCTGTAGCACGAGTAAAATAAATAAAAATCCAGCAGGAGGATGAGAATGGAAGAAGGATGTTTAACAAAATCAATGTTCAAGATGGCTAGAATACGTACCTCCCTCCCGACGCATCGCGCGCCACATCGCGTCGTCCACAAGACGCGTCGCATACATAAAGCACTCGCGATCCTGCCCATTCCCACTCTCCTGTCCTTGCCCTGGCCCACGCCCCAACGCGATCTTATCAACAGAATAAAAGGACGACTGAGCCGCACTCACACGTGCAGCGGGCGTCTGCGTGCACACGAGCGGCTGGGAGTGCTCGTGCACCTGTACCCTCCCGCCAGGCCTCTCCCTCCCCATCTGCGCCGAACTGGGGAGTAGGTTGGAAGGCGAAATAGGCGAGGACGAAGACGAGGACGAGGACACAGATGCGCCCTCGGCCCACACGCGTGCGACGCTCTGCGCAGCAATGGGGTCGCGCGCGGTAAACGTCGCGCAGGGCTCCATCCACCCATGCGCGGGCTCCGGCGCGAATACCGTCTCCGGGCGCGCGAGACAGCCGCCGAAATGCACAAGCGGGCGTCCTCGACTCTCGTCACCCGCCGCTCCTGCCCTACTGCTGGCACTAGCGGTGTCGTCGCCTGCAGGGTCAAACGGCACGAATACGTCCAGTGTCCTGACCATGGGTGTCAGCGGCGGCGAGTCGAACGGCGAGCTCGGCGCCGAGGCGTACCCGCGCGCCTGAACGCGAGACGCCGGGTACAGCGCCGAATGCGCGCTGTACGTCTTCAGGGCTGCTGCAGAGGACGCATGCGCGCCTGCAAGTGGGGATACAGGGGACTGCGAACCTTCTGTGGCGTCCGACGTCCCAATGGTCCGATAGGAAAGACATGTGGATTTTTGGTTCGATCAAGCGAAGCGAGATAGCAGAAGTTGAAGAAGATGATAAAAAGACGGGGGATGATCGAGTAGTGGAATATATTCGGAATATGAGTTGCATTGTTGTTGTTGTTGTTGTTGTTGTTGTTTTGTTTTTTTTCGATTCGATTCGATTCGCGCGCGCGTGAGGATCGCGATTTCGAAGTTCGGGTAAAGTTCGATGTGGAAGTCGAGGGTGAGGATGAGGATGGGGGAGGTGCCGGCGTCCGACATCCGATGCATAATAGAATGACAAGGAGAAGAAACGAACAGCGTTTTTTTTTTTTTTTTTGCGTCGATTTGGCAAAATCGTTGAATTATTCGTCCAAGTTCGGATTCGGGTTTCGGAGTCGGAGTCGGAGTCGAGGGGCGGCGATGGCGAGAAGGGGGCCGTCCACCGTCAAGATAAAGTAATGACAAAGGTTCGTAAGGAAAACGTCATTCAACGCGTTCGATTTGGGCAAGTTGGTGTTTTTATCCGTCGGGTTCGAAGGAAGACGATGTTGCGGGAATGCGATGAGCGCGTAATAGAAACGCCGTCCAGGGGGGTTCACGAGTATCAAGATGGATTCGTTTTTGCCATAATAACAATAATAGTAAAATTTGAGTTCTCATCAGCCCCAATCCACCAACCAACAAGCGAGCACATGTACAGAGAAAAAAAACGACGCACCTGACCCATGTCCATGTCCATGGACGTCGTTGACAATCACGTTCAAATCCGGGTGAAGGTTCGACGGAGAGATGGGAGCGTCGTTAGCTAAGGAGGAGGACGTGGAGGACGTAGAAGGGGCTCGAGCGACCAGCTCGCGACGTGGTTGAGGACTGTCAGGAGTAGAAGACGGGGTCAGCCCGTGCGGTTGGCTCGTTGTGAAGGCACATAGATTTTCGACACATAGATAAGAAGAATAGGAACCAAATGGCGGTGAAAAAAGAGACGCTACTCACGCATCTTCCCACAACTAACGTCCTTCAACTGCTGCAACCGACTCCCCACCTGCTTCGGGCTCCGCCGCACACCCGTCGCAGCAAAGATGAAATCGGAGATGTAGCGGTTGCGCTTCGGGAAGCGGCCCAGCGCGCGCGCGTACCGCGAGTCGTGCGGCTTGTACTGGAGGAGAGCTGCGTTGTGTGTTTGTAATGGGAAGGGATTTGAGGAGGGAAGAGAAAATATCAACAGCGTCAGTAAAGATATATTTCATTTCACATTCTTCGACTCGGGGAATCGATATCGAGCGGCGCCCACTGGCCCACTGGCAGCGCTCCCTCCCCGAAAGAAAAAAAAAAAAAAAAACACGAGAGAAAAAAAAAAGCGGGGAGGGGGGGGACCCACCCTGTACGAGCGCCTTCTCCAAATTCGGCGGCCACACGGGCTCGGAGCGCCCCTTCACCGTCTTCCAGCTCTTGCGCGCGCGCACGATCGTCTCCGCGACCGCCGCCTCCGACGCCGTAGGTCCCTGCATCTGCATCCCTTCGTGTCCTCGTCCTCGTCCCCGTCCTCCGTCGCCTGCACCTGCACCTGCACCTGCGCCTTGTCCTTGTCCTTGTCCTGACCCTTGTCCTTGTCCCGACCCTTGTCCTTGATGTGACCCTTGTCCTTGTCCTTGTCCGTGACCATAGGACGACGACGACAAGGACGACGAAGACCGCGCACCGCGCACCGCACGCAGCGAGTTCGCAAAGTCAAAGTCAAAGTCCGGACTGGCGACGACGGGGGACGCCGCGGGATGAGAGGCGCCGGCGCCGGCGCCGTAGGGATGGGTGCCATATGCGTTCGTGTGGGAACGGGAATGAGAATGAGAATGAGGATGAGGATGGGGATGGGGATGGGAATGGGGACGTTGGGCGTGCTGGTGCATGTCGAATTCGCCCGGGAATTCAGGCGAGGGCGCGTTGTGGGTGAAGGCGAATGCCGCCGTCGGGGAGGGCACGGATACGGACGCGTCGACGGCGTCTGCGAACGTGTGGTGCGTGTCCATGACGGAGAAGAAACTACAGGCAAGCGTCGTGTGTCGTGTAAGGAGAGACGAAGCGGGGCGTGTATCTCGCGTCGCCGTCGCCGTCGTCCGTCGAGCGGAGTGATAGAGACCAGGGACAGAGGTGAGAGATGCGGTATGCGGTCAGGAGAACGCGGCCGATAGCATTTTAAGCAGCAGCGGACGACTAGAACGCAGCAAGCAAGCAAGCTAGCCAGTGTGGGGTCGGTGGCATTCATAGCTCTTACTATTAGTCTTATAAGAGAAACGCGAGTCCCGTCTCCTCGGCGACTTCGGTTCTCTGACTCTGTGTGTGTGCGTGTGTGTGTGTGATCTCTCTTCATTAATATTCATCAGCGTGGATTCGGATTCGCGTGGTGCCAGGCCTAGGAGCAGAGCGAGAGCCGAATGAGGTAAATCCCTCATACGGACTTGGAACGCGATCGAGGAAAGGAAAGGAAAGGAGGGCAGGGCGGGATTACGGCATGGCGAACGATATGGCAGGAGCCAGCTCGGGTCGGAGAGGGAATCTGGTCACTCATCGAGAACCGAACAACAGAGGACAAGCTTAAGGAAATCCCGCCTTCGGAATATTGAAATCGATATTAATTTTACCTTCTCGGAATCGGAAACTGTTTTTCTGAACGGACTGGGCGAAAGAAAAAATATTAATCGCGGAGACGTTCGAGCCCTTGCCGTACGCGTCCCACTCAAAAGCACAAACAAACATATATAGCCCCAAGATCAATATCAATAAGATTTCAGCCGAAAATAGGTGTTCGCATGAGTTAGGGTTAACCCACCCGCACTAGACAAGGTTCAAGTTCGAGTTCCAAGTTCCACCTCAGGCGTTGCGTCCCGCGTTCCGCATCTTCGGCACGTGCAGATCCGAGTCACCGGTCGGCAGTCCGAGTCGAAGCCTCTCCGCCTAGGCCTCTCCGCACGGGATTCGGTCAGTCGAGCTCGGTGCCCGACCCCCGTCGCTCGTCGTAAGGCACCGTCTGGCGTGTGCACCACGCGCTCCCAACGTGAAAAATTTTATACAGCGCTCCCAATTGGTCGCGCGCACAGCGAACAGTGAGATAGACGATGGAGAGGGAGACCCTACAGGCGACATTCACCCTCCGAGCCAAAGCCGAGGCCGTTTCTCCCTCGTCCTCTCTTCCCCCCCTACCTTCTGCTACCTTCTGCGTCACGATCTCCTTTCCCGAAAAAAGAAGCCAGTAATTGCGGTTTTGACTTCTAGCATTTCTTTCCCCAGGCCGTCAGACAGCAGTACTAGTACTAGTCAGGAGCGCATCACAACAGTGAATATTAATCGAGAATCCGCGTCTCCGTCCTACGCCTGTCCCGATGTGGGTTCTGAAACTGAAGGGCGAAGCTGCTTGCCTGTCACGGAGACCCGACCGACAACGCCACGCCACGCCACTACGTCTGGGCGGAAATTGAGCGATAATTCTCGAGAGAATCGCATCGAGGCCGGGGGATAAAATAGGAAAGACATGCAGCAGAATAGGGCAAGAAGCGTCGAGATTCGAGAAGAAGAGTCCCAGAGTCTCAGACAGGAGAGACAAAGCGCATGATCGATCACACAGCGATTAATTGCTAATGCTATTGGTCCCGGATCGGCGTTGGCCCCTCTTTTTCTAATTCCTTTTTCTTTGCTTCCGTCCACGCTCCACGCCGACTTCCGACTCGAGAGGTAATCCCTTTTCCGGCTCACCTCCACCAGCGCCTTTTCCGAATCCAAGAACCAACCCAATTAATATTCAAATACACGAACACAAATCTAAAATCTCGAAATCTCGAAACCCAGATCCCATAACCCGCATCCCACATCGATATCCCCCAAATCTAATCCTGGTGCGTGTCTACATGGCAGAAATTAATGATATTGGTATTCCCTCCTCAAGCTCACACGCAGCCCGATCAGCGACAACAACGACAACAACAACAACAACGAAACACAGTAGCGAAAACGCGGGTGATCGTGAGTCACACAGCCCCACAGCCCCACAGCCCGCACTCGGGACCCCCTCCTGTCAGTGCATATTTCAAAGTCCCAAACTTTACACGCAGCCCGATCAACGACGACGGTAACAGCATGCCAGCACCAACACCAGTACAGACACCAATACCCAAAACAAAGTACGAAGCACGAATCCGAGCTCTAGAGCCGGGAAGCTCACCCCCCGGCCGACGCGAGGCCTAGGGCGTCTAACGCTTATTGTAAAACGATTTCGGACTCGGAGGTCGGGATGACTATACCTCACCAGCAGAGCTCTCGCCGCTCGGACCGTACCCACCCACAGCCTGAGGTACAGTAGCACAATACCTGTGCGGGGTGAGGCGGATCCGATCAAGAGAGGTGAAGCGAAGAGGAAGAGGAAGAGGAAGAGGAAGAGGAAGAGGAAGAAGGATGGAAAGAACGGGTCACTCGGACCTCAGGAATAGTAACGGGAACGGGAGACTCGGGATACAGGGCGATGAGGTTGTAAGGAAGTACCGAAGATCACGAACGTGAGTACCCAGTACCCAGCACTGAGAGATGAAAGGATATATATGATTACTATAGTGCTGTGGGACGTTTCGTTCCGATCCGATATACTTATGTGGGCGCCAGTGGGTGGATCCCTAGGCCTCTCCCATTTTCCCGCGCGCGTCCGACGCCGGCGTCGATCCCCACTTTGTCTGATGTCTCTCCTATTCCCATTGGCTACCCCCCCGATCGACGCGTGTTTCCCGCGCCCAAGCCCCGTCAACCGGTGCGTTAAGAAATAAGATTAATATAAATATTCCGCGCCACGACAGACTGTCCTATCCTATCCTATCCTTCTATCCTTATATGTGTAATCCAGTCATCCAGTCATCCTATTACTTTTACCAGGAGACCCGCCGCCGCGCCGATTCATTAACATTAATATTGCGCCCACCCCCCCCCCCCCGGTCTCCCAGATCTGTCGAGTGGAATCCCACGCCTCAGCTCTTGACTGGGTTAGTTCGGGAGCAGATCGAAATATTGATGCGCGTGGAGGATGCGTCGTGGTTTGACGGGCGCGGTGGCGTTCTAATGGCCGCTCTCTCTGTCTCCGTCTCTCTGTCTCTCCATCTCCGTCTCCGTCTCCGCCCTCTGCCCTCTGCCCTCTGTCCTTTCGCGGGCTCATCACTTCTCCGCGCCCTCCTACTGGCTGCGCACTTGCTCTCGTCCTTACTGGCTTCCCGCCTCGCATTTCGCCGGCCTGTCGCATCCCATCCTCCCATCTGTAGCGTCACAGATGATCAGATCACCGGATCGTTTTATTTCCCTCCCAAACTGCTGCGGAGCCCAATAAAAAAACAAAGGAAATTAAAGCTTTCAGAGTCTACTAGAGAATCGATGGCGTAAATAACGAGTTTCTGTAAGTTTATATTCAGGATTTTGAGGGAGAATCTGATATACAGTAGGAGCCAGGAGCCAGAAGCCAGGATGCAGGAAAGCTGAGATGAATTTGAGAGATGAAAAAAAACAAAAAAACAGTGTAATGTCGGATGTCGGGTGCAGAGTGAGCTCATGTTCTCCGCGCTGCGAAGTCGTACTTCTTGTTTCTAATTCAAGTAAGCGTCGACCCCCCAGGCCGTCGTCTTCTTCAGAATCTTCTAGCCAATATTAATACGAACACTTACCCCCCTCAGCCTCGCATTAATAATAATAATAATATTGGCCATTCTATTATTCCTATTATCCTAAGACTTATAATATCAGATGCGTCTCGCCGCTCTTGCTAGTCATCGTTCGGGTTGGATTTAATATTAATATTGGGCTCTCAGCGTTTCCATTAATATTGATATTCTCTTTACTGGCTTGATCTACTGTACCAGGCGGCTGGGCGGTCCGGAGACCTGACCTACGTACGTATGTTGTCTAAGGCTGGGGGGATGTACTTGTACAAGTAGGTAGTAGGATAGCGAGCGGCCAGTAACATATTGAGGCCGGCGGAGCGGAGCGGAACAGTGACAGTGAGAGTGAGAGTAAGAGAAGAGGGAATATAAATAAAACATCCGTTTCCCGTCACGTCATCCATGCGCGCTCGATCTCCTCCCCCGTGTGAATTCGGTGTTTCTATTCACTTTATTTCGGGAGGGCAAGGATCGAGAGTCGGGGGTTCGGGAGCGGTGTCTAATTAATCGATGCTATATGCTCTTCCTCGCACGGAAATCGAAAAACCGAAATGCCCCTATTCTGTGAGTATTAATATTGCAGAGTTTTCTTCGTAAAACGTTTCTCATAAACCCGTTTAATATTTGTTCTTTTTGAATCTCAAAATATTAATATTAATACAACTATTTTTTTATCATCGTACGGTTTTTGATATCCGTAATATTGACGTGCTATCCAAAACGTCCTTGCGGAAGACTTTCAGCGGCTTCAAGATCATCCGCTGCGTTTGTCCTCGAACTCGGAAGTTCTCCACCGGAAGAAAAAAAAAATCGAATCCGTATTGGCATACCGCAGCACCAATCACGATCACGACCACGAAACTTGCAGCCACAGGCCGGGTGGGTGCATTCGAAACAAACTAGAAATGTCTCGAACACATTGGAACTCGAGGTGATCCCGCGAGAGTCGGAAAGAACACGAAGGGCAAGCAGGCACCAAGGCCCCGAGAACTTCAGAATCCCTCACTGATACTCGCCCCTTGGCCCTTGGCCCTTCCCTCTGAGTTCTTCCCTGTGCCTCTTTCCCTCTCTTTACAATTACATGCATCCCGGCCCGTCCAGCCCTTGCTGCGTTTCAGATTCAGCTGGCTTAGTGTGGAGCTCGAAGAAGAAAGAAGCTCCAAGTCTCTGAAATGCGATTGGAGTCTGAGGTTGATCATTGATCATTGATCGTCAGCGTTAGGTTTCAAGCTTGTGCTTCCGAGCTCTGACTCTCGAGCCTACAACATGTGTCATCCCCTCTGTTTCTATATCGCCGTACTTGCATCTTGAACAGTGTGTAGTCACGGACCATTCGGTTTCATAAATTCAACATCATAGAGAATTTACCCACCAGCCAGACCAGCAGTCCCGGTAGACGAGGAAGAAGCCGAAGCGCAAGAACTCGAGAAGGGGGAAAGAGCGGCATAGACGAGATTGCCAAGAACCGTGGCTGCAGTCTGAAACAGCAAGCTCGGAGTTATTCGCTGTTACACAGCGTATAGGACGAAACGGAGTGGGTCGTGGACGAGACAAGGAGCGAATGGAAAGCCCGGTGTGATAGCATGGTAGAAGCGAAAACATGAAACAGATGTGAGAGCAGGGGAACCCGTTGAAAGGAAAATACATGTCGCAGAACGCTCAGCAGAGGAGACATACAGAATTGGTCAGACGACTAGGAAGAATATGAGAGAAGCAAGGGGCAGGGGATGAGAGCGGTAACATCGGATGTAAAGAAGCTATGCATACGAGGGAGCTGTATGGCAAAAGTTGCGAGTGAGGGAGAAGGGATAAGGAAGGGAGTACATAGCCAATCTCTTGACCGTTGTGTTCTCCGCCCGGGAGGTGTGTCCAGAGGTGGAAGGAATGAGACGCATATGCTCAAAAGCGGTAAATGTGACTGCGTGGAAGGAAGGCAGCACCGATGACTTCGTTGGCTTTATCAAAGCTCAGGACGAAATCAGAAGACCAGACTGTGTAAAGGCCAGTAGAGGCGTATGAATGCACCATTCGAGTGGACGAGACTGCCAGCCATTAAAATTAATAGCGAAGGCAGAGAAAATGGAGAACAGTAGCAAAGATAGAAAACCATAGAGAACAGGAGCGTTCTTGAAGATAACTGTGCAATAGCATCATTAGGATTAAAATGAGATGATCATCTATGGTGACTAGATCGGTCGGAGGTCTTGAGGCCTTGATAATATGTTACTGCGGCTTGCATAATGAAGTCGCCTCTTTGCCTGAAGTTCGGATGGATGATATGGCGGCAGAAGAATGCGCTGCGTTGGCTTCAAAGCCATGCAGACTCCGTGGAGCAGAACACTGCCTCGAGTTATCACCGAGGCGCCAAACCGCTTTGAGAGCGCCGTTTTCGCAGATGTTATAGCGCCGAACAGAGCAAAGTACCAGGATGTCTCGAACCGAATGTATTATTGTCTGATGCACAGGAGTTCGAATAGGCAAGGAGTTTCACGCCAATGCGCCCGCAGACCCGACAGAAGAAGTGTTGGACTAGACCTGGTGCAATCTGACTCTACAGTCCGAGCGCAGTGGGTACTGCAGTCATTTATAGTAAGCGTGTGGTTTCAATTCTATTCTTTCGCGCTCTATGTGAACTGCTTTCATGTTGCGTGAGGCGCAGCATAGGGGCAAACCGGGCACTTTCGATGTCAGAGGATGGAACGCCCTAGCGTGTTGAATCGCGATCGAATCCCATACGGACCCTCGAAGCGTTTCTGAAGTATCGTCCACCACGCCAGTTCCTTGTAATCGGAATTTTCAGCATACTCTGGAAATGAGGCATGCAGGCAAACGCGTTGAACTGGAAGAGCCAGAGAGACCCTCGGTATCTCGTTCCGGTTCATCGGTCGGGTAGTCGCAACAGAATGTACAGCACTGTCACGTTGGGGCAGCAGCCCAAAAGCGTTCGCGATAAAATAGTGATGCAAGAAGCGGGTGTCCGGTCCTATCTCAAGCGCAGCTATTTAGGGATAGAAGAATGCTAGATATTCCGAAAAGAAGTTGTAAATCGCCTCCAGCCGCCCGACTACCAGGCGGCGGAGCGCGAGGAAGAGGAGGAATAGCGGCGACGCTAGCTGCCGAAGGTGTTGAGTGAACGGATCCCGAGGATGTAGACAATTGGTAAATCAACGACGATCTCCAGATCCCGTTCGTCCGGCTGCACCGGAAAGCTGTCTGCACCCACAATCAGTATGCGAAGGAAATAAGAAGTCCAGATGAATTGCGGCGAGGGTGCGTTTGCAAACGGAACGTCGAAGGGGGTGTTGCGCCAGTCCACACGATGAAGGAAGGAGAACTCAAGGTCATCAATAGGAGGTCCGGGCAGTACTCCGTCTTGGCTCTGCTCTTCTTCTGGGGACATTTTTTGAGGACGTGAGATAGCACGGATGTTGGGACAAGAAGGAAGTATTCGACGCACGTTCTCGTATATTGAGCGCTGTAATTGACGCGATCCTTTATCACCAGGCAAGGATGCGAGATACGCTTCACGTAGCCTCCAAGACCCAAGAAATATTCCTTTCTCGGAGACTCCAGTGCTTCTAGTAAGCCATCTAAGCCATCGGAGCCAAGACTTACGCATATGTCTTCGTAACAGAGCTCTGGAAACAGTCTTCTGAAAAAATGGCAGACCCAGGAGAGGGCGGACTTCGTGCGAATAGCCTCCTCGTACTTCCCGTTTATGTTTGTGGCACTGGCTGGCTCAAAACGAGTCCATGGTACCAGAGATCTGATGCTAATTTGAAATTTTCAATCAGCAGCTTCGAGCGCAGGTATAGTACTGTACAAAGGACTTGTGCGGCCCGGTACTGTTCTGAGGTATCAAAACTTACCTATCTACCAGAGTCGCACTCTGGCTGATACTTTTAAGTTCAAGCAAGAGCGAGAGTGTGTGGGAACTGTTGATTTTCTGCAATGCAGTACCATAATTCGACGCTGAGCCATAGGTGCAAAGCAAAGCTTTGGCGAGCGCAGAATGCGGCAACCCGATAAAGTATCACTGTTGCTGGATAAGTTATCAACGAAGCACTCGAAGTTTAATGCTAGTTCAGCGCTCAGGTACGCAAGTTCAAGGCAGCATTCAAGTTGAAGCGCACAGACGAGTCGCTTGGTTGGATTGATTAGTAAGAGACATTCAAACTCAGATGATCAAACCGGCGCAAGCTGGCACAAACAAGCTCAACAAATGAGACGCGGTGAGCAAAATCACCCCGTTTCCTTTTCTAATTGTCTCGGTGTTACCACCCTCTAACTTACTCCCAAAGGTACAGAGGCGTCTATAAAAGTCATTAATATTCACTGGTCTTATTCTCTGGTTTCAGATCAGACGACCCTTCAGCTATCCCAACATTCAGATTTGGAATATTCCAACTGCACCTGCATTAGTTCTTTCAACTAGAGACTGGCCTTATAATGTCTAGCAGTCACTCAGAAAACATGTGGTCTGTCTCGACTTTGATCTTCGCGTCCGCGTGGGAAGCTTGACTTTTGAGAGAATTCGCCATAAATGTATTCAGAAATTCATTGAAGAACTGTATTTACTCGGAGCTCTTATGGCACTCTCGTTAGTTTTTCCGACTTTCAAGCGCGGCGCCTCCTAAGTTCTCAACCAAATCATTGTGCACAATTCTTTGCGGACGTAATCACAACTTGAAGCCAATAGTATATCACCATTTCACCAACAGCAATCCGATCTCATCGTAGTGTTTCGAGAAGCATCACACCGGAGCCGGGAGAAAACAATGAAGGGGCCAGCTGTTTATCTCGAGTGTTGCAGGACAAGATGAGGGTCAATTCTCCGCGTCTCTCATCAGCTTCTTGATCTTCCCGAACTGCGGTTCTTCACGAGCCTGGATTTGCCAGTTGGTCGAGGCTTAGAGTTTATCCAGACTCTTGCGTACATATTCCCCTGTTCAAGGTTCTGGAAGCTGACGAGAGCTACGCCACAATGCGATCTACCGACATGCAAACCCCTGATACAATTGAGAACGATGGCCGATTCAACTCTCAGCCGGAGGACGGGTTTGGCCATCGGTTGGTGCTCACGAGCTTCTAGCCATATAGGCCCAGCTCTCCTCTGGTGCTGCAGCAATCAGTGACAGGTCGTTCAAGCTGCGCACGTACGTACAAGTACAAGTTGAATCGACTATCATGATTCAGTGACAGAACACTGTACATCTCACGCATCAGCTTCTAACGCTCCTCGAACACGAGGCGTTTGTTCATTTGGACGAACTACTCATGTTCTATTAACTCCTTCGCGCAGTCCTCTCTTCTCTCCCGTAGCATACGGCTCCCATGGGAGGCCTTCGCGGCTTCGACAGCATTCATTCGCCAAGTTAGGCTTGAGTCGGAGACGAAAATCATACAGGAGTGTGATGATTCCCGGGGACGAAGCTGGCCATCCCGAGGTGCTGCGAGCCAAAGCCTACGACTGTATTACGCGGGGATCACAGAGAATCAGGTCGTTTAAGCTTAGATTCAAGCCTCAAGGCGGCCAGAAAAAAGAAAAGAACTTTTTGGGACTCGAGAGTTCCAGCAGTTTGCGTAGAATCCGTCTGAGATAAAAGGCTGCATAGCAGCCGAATACCGAGCCCAGTTTCTCGAAGTTCGGGCGCAGATACGTAGTTCTGAGGCGATATTCAACTTCTGCGCAACACGCCGGAATATATAATGCCGGAACAAAATAGAGTATTAAAAGCGTCAGTAAGACCTCTCATCGTGGAATTTCGGAGTTATTTTTCTCGTGGTTCGCCGGGAAGTCAAAATTGGAGTCAGTCCATACATAAGAAGATCACGCGAACGCGGATAGTCATGCAAATGCACATTTCAACAAAAAGGGTTTGTCCAGGAAGATCAAGAAGTCAAGGCAAGATGGTCACAAAAAAGCTGGAAAGTAAGGAACAAAGCGAAAACAACCGAATGCAGAAGTATCATAATGATGGAGACTAACGATCAGCGCGTACAATCATTATTCAGCTGAAGATAATGAAAAAGTAAAAAGCTAAAACGACGTGTATAGAATACCTTAACCGAAGTACAAAGTGGGCGAAAAAAGGATCGAGTTCAGGTAAACTGGAAATGGAAATGGAACGTCCACAAGTGTCGGGTCGCGTAAATCAATATCAGGACACTCATTAATCGTGAGCACGTCCGGTGCGATAAAAAATCCGAAGTCCGGCGAGAATCTGAACGCGGTCTCGGAATCTTCAAGCAGCGAGTCCAAAGGCCAAAAAGAGAGGACGAATCGAGAACCGGGAGGTTGACGGGAAAACGGACGTTTTATGAACGTGGAAGTCATACGCGTACCCGATGAGACGATGCGATCCACCTAGCGCTACAAGCGCCCAATAAGACGTACGTCAAAGGCGGTTAGAGTGGAGGTCGGACACGTCGGTGACGAGGGATGAGACGATAGAGGAAACAGAGAACAAAGAAAGAGGTACAAAGACGCCGCGCAACGTCAGGCTGCCATACGTCCCGCCCTGTCCATCGTTTAGCCTACAACATCTTTGTGTCCTTCGAATAGAAGTGATATTGCGTTTCGACGATGCACATCAATCCTGGACCAATGCGAAGTCGGCCAAGAAGTGAAGAGATAGCGCTAGTGACTGGCCATAACGAAATGAAGTGTATAATTATACGATAGGTCTGGGAATACTGTCCATCTCGAGTGAACCAATAGGGGTATGGCGATGGCAGCCAATAGGCAAGAGTTGTAGTGTCAAAAGACAGCCAATGAGTGAAAAGAGGGGCTGGCGAGAACGGGGGCCGATAGCAATGAAATTCGTGATGCGAGGGAAAGCTCCAATAGCTAAAGAGAGCGAAGAGTCCAATAAGATGAGAGCCAATGTCCAAGAATGTGCCTATAACCAATAGACGATGGGAAAGAAAGGAGACAACAGAACCAATGGGTGAGCGAGGAGAGCAAAGCGCCTGAGATCCCTGGAGCTAAAATGCAGGCGAATGAACGTGAAGCACGGCCTCAATTGTTCACGCTAGCAGCAAATAAGTGGAGCCTCTGAACTAGTCAGGGGTCGCATGGCACTCTTCTAGCTCACTGCACCTCTAGCTTCACGCCGTTGGCGGAGGTGTACGACGCGCAAGCCGCGCGGCCGTCGTACTTCCAGTGCAGGTCGTCGAAGGGAGAGTCACGCCTGCCGAATCCCATGGATTCGGGCTAAAGAAAATCACTCTCGTCAGTAACGCCTTCCTCAAACATGAAACTGTAAGAACACTGACTACGAGCATCCCGCGACCTCCGTAACTCCGCTTGCGGTATCCGCAGTATCCGCCCAGCCGTCACCGACGCTGAGCGTTTTTGGCGCATCCGTGAACTGGTCTGGCGGGAGCGTGCTGACGGGACCAGTTGCGGTGTAAGTCGGCACGAACGCGACGTTGTCAACACCGCTGATGCTCGCGGGTGGCCACGCGGTGAACGACGCACGCGCGCTCGCATCAATTGTGCCTGCACCCGCTCCGCCCGTCTGCCACGCAGAATATGTGCCGTCGAATTGCGGACCAGAGACGCCAAGCGAGGCACATGCGCCTTCGGCGGAGCGCGGGTCTGTTGGTACCCAGCCGCCTTCTAGCCCTGCCTGATAAGACCACAGCGGCGACTCCATCGTATTTGTTGTGGATGAGTTTCCGATCTGCGATGATTTGAAAATACATTAAGTAAACTTTGTATCTCGGTTCAAAAGTGCGCAATACTGACCTTCCAAGTCCAGAAAAACCAATTTTGAAGTGCCGACATACTTGCGAGCGCGAAATCGTGAAGACCATCCACGATCGTCTCATTCCATTGTGTCGAGTCCTGCCAGAAGTTGCAGTCGCCGCCATAGCTGTGTGTGTCTTGCACCCCATTGACGAATAGTCCACAGTCGTTGATCGCATTGCTGAATTCGCCCGCGACAGTCACACCGAATGCCGTTTGACTAAGGATAACGAGTACTCAGCGTTCTCTTATCATGCGCGGAAGATGGAACGTACCTAGTGTTTATGGTCGCGGCCCACGAATTGCACGCTCTTGCTGGCCATGTTCCAATAGGATCAGTATTCGGTTGACCATCGAATGCTACGAAACTATAAGTATGTATTTAGTCTGGTTAAGTCAATAATCTTACCAAAGTATGGATGCCAGTCGAGATTGATACGGTCTGAGCCAGGTAAGAAGTCTGCCCAGGCGGCGGGGCCTTGGAATCCATCGTGAATGCTGATGTATGCGCCGTTCCCCTCGCCGACACCTGTGATGTCGCGAATCATGTCATGTGCTTGAAGGTAACTGAAATGTCGGTTAGACAATTTGTCAAATACGTAGTGAGGACACTTGCAAATGCGTCATCACATCTTTCCCTATGACTTGTGTGCGGGCTTCGTTTATGATGCCAAACATGGGTATGAGGTCCTTGTACTCGTCCTGTGTAATGAACTCCGTGATTATACGTATGTAGCCAAGCATGCGCTGCGCGTTCGCATAGCCGATGATGCCGTTCAGAAAGTCAATCTGGCCTTCCTTGCCGGAGTGATTGTACCCGTTCTGCGAGCCCGGCGCGGTGTGCAGGTCGAGGTTGACGCGCAGGCCGTACTTGCGCGCCCAGCGGAAGACGCGCAGGATGTACTTCCAGCACGTGCGCGCGAGGAATGGCTCCTGGTCGTCCGCAGTCTCCCACTTGTCGATGGCCCAGAACGGGATGGGCAACCGGATCCAGTTGAGGCCTGCACCAGCGATCTGCGCGATATCCTGCTCAGTGATGAAGGTGTTGTAATGGTCCTCGATCTGACCGAGTCCGCCACCGGCGGACGTATCCGCAGCCATCGCCTGTGAAAGAGTCCATTCGTCGATGACCGGAGTCGATAAATTCTGGTACTTCTGGAAGAGCGACGGTGCAATGAAGGGTTCCAACACGAAGAGACCACCGAGGTTGACTCCATAGATCTTGTCGACACCCCATTCCCAGCTCGTGTTCAGCGGTGGCGTCCACGAATTTGGCTGAGCATTATTGTTAAAAGGGTTCTTTGGATCGTCGACCCAGAACCCGCCGAATTTGTTGTTGTAAACGAACGTCTGGCCGTCTTCAGTCGTTACAGTTGACCCATCTCCGCCACTGATTTCTGCGACGTTCGGCGGGTTGTTTGTGCCTGCTGGGTTCGAGTCGGAGCCGGAGCCTGAATCCGACGCGCTCTTGTCTGATGAGTGTCTTCGACCAACTATAAGGCCAACAGGGAGCGCGACCGCTGCTGCGACGACGAACAGACCCACAGCGCCCGCCAACCACAATAAGCGCCGGCGACTGCCTTGCTTCACACGCGCATCATTTATCGGCTCATCAACAACCTCCTTCGACTCGGGTGCTGACTCCATCGCTCCCGCGATGGTGGCGGGTGCAGCAGAGAGCCCCTGTGCCGAATTGGCCTCCGAAACGACGGAGTCGCGCGCCGAATCCATGCCAATCGACGGCGAGAGCATCGAGAAGCGATTCGGGTTCGGCGGTTGCAGCGGCGCATTGTAATCGTTCTCGAGGAGCGACCGCGAATCGTCGTTGCCACCAGGGAGTGGCGTTGCGAGCGCCGCGCCGAGTTGGACTTCACTCGCTGTCGCGAAGGGATTCGTGTACGTCGACATGGCGGGGGCGGGACACGCTGCTGCCTGCCAGCAGTCATACCCAGGGCCAGTATAAATAACACCGCTCAGAATTCCAAATTCGGCACTCACGCGACGCCCTCAGCGCCGCCCCACATGCTATTAATATTGCTCTCGCCTAGCCGGCTCGATGAGTTCTCCACCGTGTCCGGTCTGTGTCCCGCGTACTGATGTTGGATGGTGGGCACTGGACAGAGAAGGAGGAGCAAAAGCGGAAGAAAATTACTCACGTGCATCCAGACCATCGGGAATGCTGTGAAGGCGGTTGCTATCGCAGCGAAGTCGCGTATAGCAATATTAATGCAGTTATTTTCATGCATGTCTGCGTATTTGGAAGCTTTGTACAACTCCATACAAACATACGGATGGGGTCTTGGCCCTAACATGAACCCATTCAAAGCCTAAATAGAGGATGATAGATACGCTAACAAAACATGTATATAATGTCACTAATATTCAGTATGCTAAGTACGTCCACGCAGAACAGATCATGCGATAGACCCGCATCCCAAGCAAGGTCGGCTCATCGAGAACAAATACCAAGGAAATCGGTCTCGAAGCTCGAAGAGGTTGGAGAGACTTGTACATCTGATCTCGCTCTTATGGAGCGGGACAATAATGCTATCCAGGTTGACCTGGGGCGTACTACGTGGACACGGAAGAGTCGCGACGTATCTGTGCCCCTACCGCACACTCCAACTACCAAAGTTCATGTCGCGCTTGTCGCAGCAGGCCAATGCCGGGCATGCCGGAGAGTCGAGAATGGAATTCAAGATTAGAACATTATTGGCCATGTCATCGAGTGCTTGAAGAGCATGCAACTGTACGGAAATTGCGGGGCCTAACACTTCTTCTCCTCTCCTGTCAGCCAACATTTCACTGAATTGAGTGGGGGCGTCCTGGCCACGGGTAGACGAACGAGAAGTACCAACAGACCTTCTTCTTAAGAGTCTCGAGGAAGAGGTCCCGGAAGGTATTCAGCATCTCTCCTGTGAGGTAGTAGATGTAGGCTGCAATACATTATTGTTAATAACTATGGAAGGATGGAATCGAATTATAGAGAACTTGCCCGACAATGAGTTATGCCGCTTTTTCAACTTTACCAAGCAGGAGCACAAGAAATCAGCAAGGTTGTTTGCAGTGCCACTATACTAAGCTTGGATATCCTTTAGGACGAGACGCAGAAGTCTTTGAAGTTGCCCTTGTTCCCCAGGTTTCGTGGTAGATGTCGGGACAGTTCATGGCTGCGATCAGCAGGATGCTCTCACGTTTTTGTGCCACTGTCGTGTGTTTGATGTTCAACGCGGACTTTCGTTCGACAGTACTGTAATCGAATCTGAGGTATATGGAGAAGACATCGTTGCGGTTATCCACAGTAAAGACATAGCAAAATCGATAGGAAGGCCGACTAGTATTTCGTCTTGGCTCTACTCTACTTCTGGGGACATCTCTTGAGGACGTGAGATAGCGTGTATGTTGGGACAACATAAAAGTATTCGGCGCACGTTCTCGTATGCTGAGCGCAGTGATTGATGCGATTCTCTATCACCGGCTAAGGACAGCGAAACACGCTTCACGTAGCTCCAAAGATCCAGCTGATCCTTCTGCTTCGATGATTCCAGCACTTGTAGCAAACCATCGGAGCCCTGTCTTTATCCGTATATCTTCGTAAAGGAGCTCCAGGGACAGTTTCTTGAACGAAGAACAGACTAGGGAGAGCGTGTTCTTCGTACGGATGGCATCCGAGTCCTTGCACTTCTTGTTTAGGTTTGTGGCACGGGCTGGTTCAAAACGAGTCCACGATACCACAGAACTGATGTCTCTGACGGGATTGTCTGTTGCCAATTTGAAGATTTTAATCAGCAGCTCCGAGGGCAAGATGTCAAGGTGAGTCATATTCAGAGAAATCAGATGATTCTACCTATCCACCAGAGTCACACTCAGGCTGATACATTCAGTTGAAGGGAGAGCGAAGTTGAGAGTGAAGTTTTTGCTTTCAGGAAATCAGGCGGCGGATACAAGGGACCCATAGTTATCGATGCAAAGCAGAGCTTCGTATGTGCAAAGTGAAATGCACCCATAAAGAAACTGTGGGTAAATCGTTCCGTAAAAACCCCAGGCACTCGGTCCTGGCCAATTCCGGGAGCGAGCGTGGGATTTGATTTACTTAGTAAGACAATTTGATCGATTCGGAGTCAAATAATTTACTTTATGTCACTTGGAATTGTGCGACACATATGGCCAGCAGAAAGATAGCCCCGTCACATCCAGGTCATTCAGCTTAAGGACATCCGAGGGTAGCGATGATATAAAATCCGAGTATGAGTGCCGATTTCTAATCTCTGGATCTGCTGCAATATTCACTTCAGGTACAGACATTCACGTGTCCTTTGAACACCACTGTTCCTTTGAACACCTAGCAATTTCTCCCTCAAAAATTTTAATGCAGTTCTGAAAAAATACCTGAATGTGTATGCAGTGTCTGGCTATATGGGTGCAAATTTTGAGCAGAATCGGTGAAATGGTTGAGTCCAGAGAAAATCAGAAATGTCAAAATGTAATCAAACTTGCAGCATCTCTCGCTAACAAATTTTATTCTGAAAGTATCACTCAACAGAAACATGTGAAAAATTTCACACAACATTTATACCATCTATTCTATATATTTCCGAAGTTTGGAAGCAGGAGAGTGAGTTTTGCAATTTACGGAGGTCAGACAATGCAGACAATGTTCACATTTGACAGGTTCATAAGCCGATCTGATGACGTAAGTACATTGCAAGATTACAGTAACACTAGTGTGACATTATCATGTGCGGTGTTCAAAGGAGTTGATTTTCTCATAAAACACCCTAAACTTTGTGAAGGCGATTTTAATTTTTGTAACACACTTGAATGCTCTAAATAATTCATGCAGATACTTCTCAATAAGCACTTTGTACTGATGCAAAAATAATTAGAAAAAGTGTTTAGTTAAAAATGTGAGGAGGGAAATCAAGTTAGTGTTTAAAGGACCGGTGAATGTCTGTACCCCTTTTACCCAGACCTCTTAGGTGTAACTTAGCCCAATTGAGTTACACCTAAAGGTGCCTGTCCTGATATGTATATATATAGTCTGGGATGTCCCAGGGCAGGGGATGTTCCTGTAAGTTAATACCTATTAGCGCAGTTACCATAGGGCTGTCCCTCTGTTGTCACTGGGTGCCAGGGGGACTTTTCACTGGGATTTCCCCAGGTAATTTCAACCTAGTTTTATATTAAAAAATTGATATTTTAGGGCTTAAATTAGCAATCCCATGTTAGTTTTGAACAGTTGTGATGCATTTAATGCTTGGCCTTGTGCATGGCCACTTTATACATACTAGGCAGCTGCTACTCTTTGAATATTATCATAGATTCAGCTTCACTGGATATTTGTATGACAACAGATATGATATGGCTACACATCTCTAGCTTTGAATATAAGGAAAGTCCTCTTTTAATCTCTATATAGCATGACCACAAGTAGAACTTTGAGAAATGATGACCTCAGTGATAACAACAGAGATTGAGCCTCTGTAATTTATAGAATACACCCATGTTCTTAATTATTATGATTTAGAATACCTAGGAATGACTTTAACTGATAAGTATATGTATCTCATATCTATGGGGATAGCTCAGAGATAATAACCCAGGGATAGCCCAGATATAAATACAGAGGGATAGCCCAGACATAATTTCATAGGGATAGCCCAGAGATCATAACTCAGGGATGGCCCAGAGATAATAATGCAGGGATAGCCCAGAGATAATAATGCAGGGATAGCCCAGATATAAATACAGAGGGATAGCCCAGACATAATTTCATAGAGATAGCCCAGAGATCATAACTCAGGGATAGCCCAGAGATAATAATCCAGGGATAGCCCAGAGATAATAATGCAGGGATAGCCCAGAGATAATAACTCAGGGATAGCCCAGAGATAATAATCCAGGGATGGCCCAGAGATAATAATCCAGGGATAGCCCAGAGATAATAATCCAGGGATAGCCCAGAGATAATAACTCAGGGATAGCCCAGAGATAATAATCCAGGGATGGCCCAGAGATAATAATCCAGGGATAGCCCAGAGATAATAATCCAGGGATAGCCCAGAGATCATAACTCAGGGATGGCCTAGAGATAATAATCCAGGGATGGCCCAGAGATAATAATTCAGGGATAGCCCAGAGATAATAATCCAGGGATAGCCCAGAGATAATTTCATAGGGATAGCCCAGAGATAATAACTCAGGGATCGCCCAGAAATAATAATGCAGGGATAGCCCAGAGGGAACTTATTGTAATAAATAACACAAAGATCATAGCTTCTAGGACAGTAGACCTTGTTTGTACATACATTATGCTACACCAGCACTGTCAAAACTACACTGCATGACTTTGAAGGCACCAGAGTTGCATCCTAAATTAAACTGCATGTGCAAAGGGCTTTGAGTCACCCTCCTTTCCTCATGATCCACCACCAAGCCCTTGCATGAAACATTCAATGCATTATGAAGAACTATTAGGTCCACTTTCAACACTCAGAGGTTGAAGCTTTGTGTAAACCCTTATGGATTACAGGATTTTAAATAAACCTTGTCAGTGTGCATTTCAGAAAAAAAAGTTATGTGCCTCCCAAAGCAGAATCTGCCTTTTTGGGTGGGGACACGTCGTGGATTTGTTTGCTAGCTCTGCGTCATGCTCTCAAAAGGTGGATAACGTGAACAGCAGATGTAAAATAAAATGGAGAAAGTGGAGAAAGTGGGCCTTCAATATAGCAGAGTATTTTTCTCTTAAAAAATCCTTGAAAATGTGGTCTAAATACTTTGACTTGTCTCAACATCATTTCAATATTAATGGTGAGCTCGTTGTGTAAATTCACAATGCGCGTCCTCACCCAAAAAGGCAGATTCTTCTTTGGGAGAGTGCACAACTTTTTTCTTTCTGAAATGCGCACTGACGAGGTTTATTGAAAACCCTGTAACTACAAAGTATTTGACTGACATGTCAAATACAGTGTCACTGACATGTCAAACACAGCATCACACAATAAATTGGAATTATTTACAACTATATATCAGCATATAAATAATCATCTTCGTCAAAAGTCTCCATGTCATCAAGAAGACCTGTTGCAGCATTGTCATATAGAGATTGTGCAAGATTATGAGATGATGCGTCTGATAACGTAGCCGCAGCAGAAGGGGTGTCACAAGAATCTTCAAGCTCTGCAATGAATGCCTCACAATCTCATAATAAAACTAACTCCCGACCAGTTGTAGTCTTGATCATTGCAAAATCAACGAGAGAAGCAAGCGGCTTAGAGAGTTCTACAAATCTTGTTCAGCTAGGATCACAGGAAATAAAATAAAATAAAATAGACGACTGACCATCCCTTAAGTCAACAAAGCGCATCACATCCTCGGAGAGTGGCTCTTCACCATTCTGGATTGCTTTCTGCTCATTGATGATGGGCTTCATGACCTTTTGAATTGCACCGGGGCGCTTTCCATTTGACGATTTGAATGATTTCCCTTTGAGTTTCAAGTTTCTCCATTCGAATTTGATATCATTGCCGTCACGATCCTTACCACCACTCATGCCACTGGTTTCAATATCGTCAGGAATGCCAACAATACCAATTTTTTCTCTCCACAAGAAAGGCAGGATCGGTTCGCCAACTTTGAATGTCTGCTTCGGATCACCTCTTTGCTTATATAAAAGTTCTACCAATGTATTAGGACGCCCTCATGAATGAAGACAGACTACTCACCTAAGTCTTTCTTCACATAGTGGCCAAATATCGATCGAAGGCCGTCTTTCTCATTTGCACGAAAATCAAAAATTGGCCGATCCAGCTCATCTGCATTGATGCCACGCTCTTGCAGTTCCGCAGCTCTGAGTAGAAATAGTACATCAGTGGTATGAAGGCAAAAAGCCTGTACATATGTCAAAGATCACTCACCTAGCGCACGTCTCTAAGTCTCTGGCAAGGCTCGCTGTTATAAATGAAGCTCGCTGTAATGCCTTTTCAGCGAGCGGTATCCCACCAATGAACCCTTTTAGCTTTCCAGCCTGTGCGTTATTCGAGAGATTGACACGACAAGCAAACCACAACATTTTTGTTCTCGCAAAATCTCTTGAAGCCTTAACGCAAACATTAGACAAAGTAAAGCATACGAAGAGAAAAGGAAACGAACAAAATTGCAAAACTCGTGCAGACCCTTATTACAGACGCCCTTGAGATTTTTGACCGTGTCGATATCAAGTTCGTCGAGCTGTTCATTCCAAGAAATGACGTCTTCAAATAGCTTCTCACGATCTTCTTCATTCATCTTTTTTGCGTCCTCGTATTTACACTGTATTTCAGCTCTGTATGTGTCTGCGTCATCTGAAAAACTGTTATGAGGGGTAGTGATTAACATCAGAAAACTACACACCTCTCTGGTCATCGTAAGGCCTGATTTTCTTTGAGTAGTACTTTGCAAACATATTGGACATGTTCACACTGCGAGAATTTTTGTGTGATACACCAAGCTTGTCAAGAAATGCCCAGACATCCTTGTTTTCTCGATGCGCAATGTCCAAGATATCATTGAAGAGTTTGCAAACCTGCGCTAGCCCTTCCTTTGATGGTGGCCCAGGTTTGCGGCGCTTTGCTTCCTTATTCAACTCGGTTACGTCTGAGGATGCACCATGCTTGCGTTTCTTCGATCGGGATCTATCAGAAGGCAGAGGTACACATCCTTTCCCCTTCTCTTTCCTAGATGCCTTCTTCGTATGAGATGAAGTACCTGCCTTGCTTGTTCCTGGCTGGAGTTCGGCGTCAGCTTCGGAATCTGTCTCATCGTCGCTCAGAGCCTCAAACTCGTCGGATGAAGATGCATCATCAAGAACATCCTCCTCCTCATTTGGTTGTAGATTGGGGAGAGAGGTGTTGCGCTGACGAAGGACAGGCCCGTTTGAAGCAGGTGGGAGGGGAGGGGCAATAGGATATTCATTGTCAGAGTTAGATGATGCCTTCTCACTGACTATGTTGACTGAACTGCTAGCAGCTGCATCTGAAGGAACAGTGTGTCCTAATGGACAGTCAGTTCAACAATAACTAAATAACAATAAAATACATACTTTGACGTATGGCTTCTGTTGACTGAATCAACGCATTCCATGCTGCAGGGTTAACCTCCTTCGACCGAATGAGGGCTGCGAGAGCTGCAGAAGGGTGAGCATCATCTAGTGCATTGCATGGCTGTTGTGACAAAGATGGAGCTATCGGAACACGAGGTGGACCTCCTTTGGTCAGAGCTTTCACAACAGTACCAGTCGAGGTGATCTTCTGGACGTCCAATGGTATATTTGGTGCACTCATTGCAGGAATTCTGTGCACAGAATGTGGCGGCGAGATGGGCCGCAGAGTGAATGGCTCATTCCGAATTGAATACGGTGCCCTTGGCCTCTTTCTCTGCTCTCGTGTATTGAAGGGGTCATTTTTCAGAGCCTCAGCACTCACTCGAAGCATTGGATTCTCCTGAAGGTCATAGCATAAGAACATTGATCAATAATGTTATACTGTAATATTTCTTACCAGACTAGATGGATTTCTCTCTATAGTGAGACTTGTATCCCCAAGTCCGCTGATACTGTCACAGTCATGCTGGTCATCATGTTGATATGATTCTCGCGCCTAGTATTATATACATCAGTGCCGTATATATTATATGAATTGATTTACTTGCCTGTCGCTCAGAGCATTGTGAGTCAACCTGATCATCATCGTTCGCCAGCCTGTTGGAGTGCGATTCCTCAACAATATTATCTGCCTCTTCGACTCGTTGATGCACCGCCATATATCTCCTCTTAGCCTCTGCAACCCTTTTGTCAGTTTCCTCACTCGGCCTATCTCGCTGTGCATTACGAGCGGAGCTAAGGTACTTCATAGCCGCACGAAGCTCAGTGTGCGGATCTTGCTCTGTCTCGATCTCGGGAACCCCTTGAGTTTCATCATTTGCACGCTCGCAATGTATTGGCTCGTGCTGCTGCTCAGAAGCCATCGCGGGAGACGTCAACTCAGAGTCCATGCAGACTTGCAGTGATTCCGTTGTGTTTTCCACATCGCCAGAAACCTAGAGATTCATTCATATACTGTAAAGCATAAACAGTGTCAACACGTACATGTTGCTCTCCATCCTTCACATCAATATCAACACCAAGCTTCCGCAACGACGCCTTTGCTCTTAGAACAGATTCACGCGCCGCCTTGACTAGGTTCTCCCGTCTCGAATACTCATTAACAGCTTCTTCATGAGCGATTCTCGATATCTCACGCTGTTCCTGGCTCAACGTATCATCAAGAGGAGCAGCAACCGTCGCCCGAAGTTCGTTTAGGTAGTCGTTCCAGTTCTTGGTGAGTTGAAGAACTTTGGCCTCTCGCGTATGCAAAACCTCTTGCCTGCGCAGCCGCTCGGACTCCATCTCATCGCGCTCGAGGTGGGAGCTTTGAAACTCGATGTCTTCGACGTACTGAGCCTGAGCTGTGCCCTGGTCATCACGGACGGACTGCAATTCAGTCCTTTCAGAATGATCATTGACTGGCTCCACGAGCTTGTACTAATGAGCATTATGAAGACAAACATTGAATGATTGACTGACTTTCTCCACCATATTATCGGGTTTGGTATCCTTCGAAGTCTCTTCTACAACGTCCTCCAATGTTCCTCTCCCTTTTCTCTTTTTCCCAGCTGCCTTCTTCGGCTTTGAAGTATTAGACTCGCCATCCTGTATGCCTAATAAGCAATGTAATCATTCTTCTGAATGGATAAGCTCACTTCTTCCACGAGTGCTTTCTTTTTGGACCGTTGCTCTTGCTTTGCAGAAGGCGCTTGCGGAGGCGCCTGCGTGATCTCGACATTTCCTTTCTCAGAGTGAGAGAAGCGCGTGCTAAATGATCGAAAGAAGTACTCACCACCGAGCCTAGCGGACCAATGTGTGCCAACAACCATGCTGGTTGGGAACTCTGGAGGACCTTTTCAAAACTACTGTTCAAGCTGAGAAGATATGTGAAATGGGATTTCGTGGTTCTCGTCAGGCGCATTAAATAGGATAAAAAGAATAAAGTGGCTTATCATGCAGTACTTGACCCATCGGCCACGAAATCTTAGCGCGCTGTGGCATTCGGCTCTCGAACGTGGCCTCCAATCTTGACTTACAAGCCTCATGTTTCACAGGCCTAAGACCGTAGCAACTGCAAATCTCAAGCACCAAATTTGAGATGAGGATAATCTGTAAAAAAAATCACGTCAGAATGGGAACAAGGCAAATATCAAGACTGATATGCGTACCGATGACATCTGCGCACATGGCAGGATCGAAGGTCGCACAAACTTGTGGCTCGGAGTGGAACAGTAGAACATCGTAATAAATTAAATGCTAAGTTATAGTACATTGGTGATTCCGAGATTTCCAGTACAATACGGCTGTCTAATTTACTCTATTTTCTCTATGAGGGTCATATTCGAGACGCTTTCATTCCACGATTTTTTCTCTGAGTCGACAACGACGACGGTTGCCTTGTCCTTCGAGAACTTCTTGACGGTAACGATCTTCCCGCGTAACCCAGGGTCGCCGTGAACAATGAGAGCAGCAGCATTTTTTTGGGGTTTTTGCACCCTGATATCCTTCACGTACGTGTCGCGAAACCCCAAATTCGTCGTTTGTCGATGGTCCGTAAGCATAGCACGAAGGCGGCAAAGTCCGTGCACATTGTCGTTCTCACATTGAAAGTGGTCCACGATGCTTCCAAGAATCGTCCAGTTATCGAGTGTTGATTGGCCAATGCGAAAATGAATCTTGTACTTGGAGTACAACGATTGCACATCGGGATGTATAATCCACATGCCGGATCCAGAGAAATCTGACAGAAAGTGAGTAAGATCTTAATCATGATCAATCTATACACACCGGTAAGGGGGCCGAGAGGTGGTGGCCAGGTCTGTGGCTCATCAACAGGCGCCGGTAGCAGGTCCACAGTTTCGAGGTCGGTTACAAAGCTCCTCAACTCTTCAATGAGAGCTGTATCAGGAGGGGGAGTCACTGCGCGGGCGGTTGAAGTCGACTCATGCCAGCGTGCGCCACCTTCTCTCAAGGACTTGAATTTGGCGGTCAAATGTACCCGCTGTTTCTTGGTCAGAGGATGGTCGAGGTCCAAGCAATACGCGTTGTCACCGCTTTGTACAGTACATTAATAAGTATATAATAAGCTTGGAAGAAAACACATACACTGCAACTAGATCTTTTAGATCAATGATTTGCTCGGGTGTGCTTCTCGATACGTTCATCGTCCCATCAATAGAAATGGTCGCCGTCGGTTTATTTGGATTCGTACTGAGCACGTAGCCAAATCGACCCTTGAAGTCCTTGTTGTTGATGACGAAAACGCGAAGATGCTGCAAATGATCACGGAATCGACGCAGCTCGTCAGTGGTCTGCGGAACGGCAGAGCTTTTGCCGTCCTCAATGAGTCGAGTGTCTTTTTTTTTTGGCAGCCTCGACAAAGTCGGGCTGCAGTCGATCCACGCACTCAGTAAACTGAATGAATGAATAAATGAATGAATGAGCAAGTTTCTCATAGGTAAAGTAAACAAATATGTACCTCATCGGAAACAATATAATTCTTCAACTCATCCTCAGTCACGAAAACCAAAGTTGCTGTCTCGTTGTTGATTGAGATGACCTGCGCCTTTCGTCCAATGTACTGACCACTAGTAATGATGCACCACTGACTCTGGAGGAGTTGCGCAATATGCTTCTCGACTCCGGAACGAGTCATGTCGGTGTGTACCGTTTGGACCCATTTCGCTCTGACAGTAAACTAAAAAAAGACTTAGTAAATATACTTGAGGTGAAGGATACACACACCGTAGAATACGAGGTTGTAATGAATGAAATTTCTTTTTCATCCGCTGAGACAGTCTGTATCATTCCAGTTTCGCCAGTGAATGGACCGATGACGACACGGACATTCATGCCCGGTTCCAATACTCTACAAATGTCCGACATAGCGTACTGTAAAGTATGATACTGGACTCTACCAGAATTGTCTGTCACATTCAGTATGGGAATATAGTCTGCCAAGAGAGAACCAATAGTTCTTGTTTCCACCACTTCCTTTTCCTTGCCTTTATCCTTGACCGTTTTCCTCTCCTCGATCTTGGTATATTCAATTACGGAGTGTCTGTTCTCCGAGATATCGCCTGAAACACCGCCTACAAAGTTTCCCGAGGTATCTATAGTATGCGTCGACGAAACGGCGTATTTCGAGGTGTCACCTACAGTCCCGATTAAGCCGGTCGACAAGCTGTGGATTTTATCGCCACTTCGAAGAAATGGTTCGCCGCGGTCCAAGGGTCCAAACGAAGCCTCCATATGTGTGAAAAGTCCGATGTCCTGTAAAGAAGGGGATGCCTTTCTAACGTAGTGCACGCTAGGGCAGGTCAGTTCGAGTAGTCCATTCTTGTACTTACAACGCCAAAAGGTATAAGTCCTTGAGTCATGTTTCTTTATTTTTTCACCCCTGAAGTTATCAGGGGAGAAAAGCGCAGGCTCGGGACGAGCGGATGATTCCTTGTCGATTGGAAGTCAAGGCACGATTGCCACTATGATACGGTCATCTTGAGTCCTCGACTCTCTGATGTGGCCGATATCGCCTTTGTACAGACCGCGCTGGATGGTAACCCATTCGCCGACTTCAAATCTCGAGAGAGAGGCGCTTCCATTGCGCATTCTGAGCACCTTGGTGGATTCCTCCTCGTCCCAAACACAAACAACTGTCGACAAATTCTGGTGTGCCAGCCAAGATTTTGCGTAGTTGACCTTGCCGAGTGTCGGAGCGATCGCATAGATACGTCCGGGAAATGCTGGTAGAGAGAAGGCGCAAGGTTGTTCAGAAGGATGCGGCAGCCCTTGTTGTACCCATGAAGTCTCGGTTTCGAGGAAGAACTCATGCAGTAGTTTCGCCTCCTTGACTTCGTGGCTGACCTATTCATGCATAAGCATAACACAATCACTTTTTGACTGAATTCACTTACCCTGACACGTATCATGTATAGATTATTTCCCGTACCACCGATCCTCGCCGACACACGCTCCTTCTCGTTTTTTAAGTGTCCATAGTCAAAGGTCTCCTTGTATGTTTTATGACGCTCTTTGATGCCTTGAAGTATGGCTTGAACGTCATCTTGCTCGACAATATTGTATAGTGCAGGCCGCTGACGCGCTCCTGCACTCGATGTTCCTTCGCCGCGATCGTCGATAAATTCGGCCTCTGTATGAGTCAATGGTCAGTGAGGCATATGTGAGTAGCTGAGTCCCACAATACCTTTGTCTGAGTCTAAGAAAGCCTCGTCATTATCGTCCTCATCGAAGTCTTCGGCCTCCAGATCCAAATAGCGCAAAACTCGTTCATCCGCTGCTTGTCTGGGCATCTGAAGTTCACATTAGCTAATTGTAACACCTCTCACGCATTCTTTACACACCTTTGACACGGTTTACTTTCTGTTTTGACGAAATTTACTCCCTGGCTTATTGATCCTAACGAGAAATCAATTAACTATTTTTCTTACTTTCTATCTGGCCTTCTCTGTTCCTTTATTTTGCTAGTACAAAAGTTCGAAATACAAACAGTGACTACCAATATACAAAATTATGGTACAAGCGACTAAATAAAGAAAACAGTGTGAAATCGGGCTTGCCTGAGCAATCGGAACGCGCTTCACAGCATTGGAACCCTGAGTTGCTGAAAAAAAAAACTGTTAAGAGAAAAGTGTCTGATGAGGCAGTTATGACGGTCAGAATGAGGTGTGAAAGCTCACTTGATGCGTGGCCGATGAAGTGTTTGCCGTTATCGGCGATGTGCTAAAAAACCTCTGAGTCTTGAGCTCAGGACACGGATGGTGAAGGCGAGGTGGATTTGGAGCTGAACGCGCTGAGGTGGCAAGCTGGAGGTCGGTATGCTGGTTGCGTGCGACAGCAAGCGAGCGATGATGGGAGTAAGACGGAGAGGCTGGAAGGTGTTCTAAAATTAAACGCGGCGCTAATGTGCAGTGATCAGAGCGTGTGAACGAGTTGCTTGTAAGTGCAGCATATCCAAATGAGGAAGTTTAACGCCACTTGCCTGATCACTGCATATCTAACTCCGATTCCGCTTTTGGGACACCTTTCTAACTCTCTCTTGACCGCCATGACCTCCGCACGACGTCCCGCCCATGCAGCTACATCTCGTTCGCCTTCGTGGCTTTCTATTGCAACGCCTCCTCAGCCTCTTCCGGTCCATTGTCTGATCGTTGGTGACGGAAAATGAACTTCCGTAACGCTCTGGTAAGCATGCAATACGAGCAAATATACGTCAAACTTCGAAGCTAATTTTCAACGCTTTCTGTAAACCGTGGCGGCTCGGAAGGATACTGTTAGGCGGAAGGCCGGGAGACGGCTCGGACTGGGCAGGCCTCGGCTGACTGTCGTCTGGGACGTGCTATACTCGAGCGTAGACTCGGGACACGCTTACTCAGGCTAGGTCGACGCGGAGGTAAGAGGAAAAGCAGAACAAGGAGTTCATGCGATTCCTGAGACCTTATATAGCGACGACCGTGAGACTATATTACCTAACATTACATAACGAGTGGGAATGGAACGAATGAAGGTCGTGTAGAGGGAGTGTGGGAAGTGATTGGAAAGATGATTAAAGATAATGAAAAGGAGCAATTAACAGAAACGAAAAAGGAAAAGGGGAAATAAAGAAAAGGGGAAGTTCGAGTCCTGACATTACCCCCCCTCAAGGTTGGGCGTCCCGACCAACCAAGATCGCGGTCGTCTGGTTCGGTGTCGACGAAGAGCAGACGGAGTCTTGAGCGAGGGATATCGAGTTTGCGGGGAGCACCGGGGTGTTTGAGGTAGAATTCAGCAATTGCCTCCTTTGCGTTCTCGCCGAAGTCCGTCTCCGGTTGCCAGGTCGGTTCGTTGTACCCGACCCACTTGACGAGGTACTGTAGTTTACCTCGGTGCAGACGTGAGTCAATGACCTCTTCAACCTCGTATTCCTCTTCGTTGTCGACGATTTCCGGTGGTGGCGGTGGCGGTAGCTTCTGGCTCTCAAACGACGGTTCAACGGCGGGTTTCAACAGGGCTTCGTTGAAGACAGGGTGGACCTTTTTCCATCGCTTCGGGAGTTTGAGCTTGTACACGCTCGCTCCTACCTTGTCGACGACGTCAAAGGGGCCGTACCATTTGTCTGCAAGTTTCTTTGTCGGCGAGTCCGTACTGATGTTTCGCCCGTCAAGGAAGACCTTGTCGCCAGCCTTGTATTCCACCGATGCTCCTGCCGTCCGGTCATGGTAGCGTTTCATGTCTTCTGCTGCCTTGACCAGATTGTCCCTTGCCGCGCGATGGGTCTCCTTGATGTGCTTCGCGAATTCTTCTGCCGACATGTTGGTAGATGAAGTTCGTACGGCGTCGAAGCTCCTAGGGTGACGTCCAGTGTTCGCGTAGAAGGGTGACATCTTTGTCGCCGAGTGTTCTCGGTTGTTGTAGGCGAACTCTGCGAGAGGGAGCCAGTCTTTCCAGTCTGACTGCCGATGGTCAACGAAGAGCCGGAGGTACTGTTCGAGCTCTTGGTTGACGCGTTCCGTCTGACCGTCCGTTTGCGGGTGATATGCCGTCGACGGGTTGCCTTCGATGTGTAGGAGTTTGTACAGCTCCCTCATCATTGATGCGTCAAACTGCGTGCCTCGGTCATGGATGATCTTTTTTGGCAAGCCATGGAGACGGAAGACGTGGTCGCGGTACAGTTGAGCCATGCCTTCCGCTGACAATTTTGTCGTCGTCGGGATCGCGTGCATCTGTTTCGAGAACCTATCGACGAAAACGCAGATTGCGTTGTGCTTCTTGGAGTCCGGGAGTTCTCCGATGAGGTCGACCGTGACAATTTCCCAGGGACCTTCAGGGACCGCGTTTGGATGAAGTGGCCTCGACCTTGATGCCCTCAGAGCCTTCGTTCGTTGGCAGCGGTCACATCCTCGGACGTATGCTCGGACATCGGAGAACATCGACGCCCACCAGAAGTCTCGACGTACCAGTTCGACTGTCTTCGACGATCCCGGATGTCCTGCCAGGGTCGAGTCGTGGCACTCCCTCAACACCGCTTCCTTCATTGTCGACGGCACGTACACCTTGCCTTTCATTCGCCACAACCCGTCGACTTCTACCATATTCGTCGGCCTTTCCGACTCGTCTTGCGCCCTCTGCGCTTCACCCACTCTTTCCAACACTTCATCCCGCGACGTCCTCACTATTCCACGATTCAACCACTTTTCCTTGATGAAGACGATGCCGTCGTTGTCATCCTGGCCCTTGTCGTAACCTGCCTTGCGCGACAATAGGTCCGCCTTGCCCATCGTCTTCCCCGACTTGTGTTCGAGGTGGAAGTCAAACTCTTCGAGTTCGGTTCGCCAGCGGGCTTGACGGTAGCTCAGCTTCTGCGCTGACCTGAAGTAGGTGAGGTTAGCGTGGTCGGACCAGATTTCGATCGTGTGGCGAGCGCCGAGGAGGTATTGTCGCCATTCCTTGAGCGCCGAAACGATCGCGAGCATCTCCTTGTCGTAGATCTCGTAGTTTCGTTCAGCGGGTAGGAGCGCTTCTGACCTATAGGCAATCACCCTCCACTTCCCTTCCTGTTTTTGCAACAACACACCGCCGAGTGCAAAGTTTGACGAGTCCGCTTCTACGCGGAAAGGACCCTCGTCGTTGGCGATGGCTAGGACTGGAGGTGAGCAGAGACGTCGTCTCAGCTCCTCGAACGCTTCCTGCTGTTCGGTCTCCCATACCCAGTCCTTCTTGCCCGTTAACGACGTCAGCGGATGGACCACCTTACTGTAGTCCTTGATGAACCGTCGTAGCCAGTTACCCATGCCGAGGAATTGTTGTAGCTGTTTCAGGTTTCGCGGGACCGGCCAGTTCGCAATCGCCTCCGTCTTTGCTGGGTCAGCCTTGATCTCGCCATTACCGATGATGTGGCCGAGGTATTTGACGACCTTGGCGTCAAATTCGCACTTCTCCGGTTTCAGGTACAGGCCATTCTCTCGCAGGATCTGAAGGACGCGCCTCGACGTGTCTATATGTTCCTCAATGGTCTCCGAGAGGATCAATATGTCGTCGAGGTATACGATGATCAGGTTAGCGTAAATCAGTTCCTTGAAGATGTGATTGACAAAAGCCTGGAACGTTGCCGGGGCGTTGCAGAGACCAAAGAACATGACCGTCGGTTCGAAGAGGCCCATGTTTGTGCGAAACGCTGCTTTCCATTCGTCACCCTCCCGGATCCGGATATTGTAGTACCCCCAGCGAAGGTCAAGCTTAGTGATGTACTTCGCTTTCTTGACCTTGTCGACGAGTTCGTCAATGAGAGGGAGGGGATACTTGTTCTTGATCGTACCGTCATTGAGCTTACGGTAATCCTGGATCGGGCGTAGCGATTTGTCGGCCTTCTTAATGAAGAAGAAGGGCGACGCCATGGGCGATATCGACCGTCGAATGCGACCCGACTTCAAGTTTTCATCGAGGAAGTCCTTGAGTGACTGTTGCTCTGTTGGCGTGAGCGGGTAGATTTTACAGTCACTTGGTTTGAAGTCGGGCTTCAAGTCGATGACGTGGTCCCACGGTCGGTGTTCCGGTAGCTTTTCGAAGCCTTTTTCGCTAAAGACGTCGGCGTAGTCGTTGAGGTATGCGGGCCAGGACTCCTTGTCCATTCGCACCTCTCTCACCCTCCTCGTCTCCTCTGCTGCTCTCCACACCCTCCGCATACCTTCCTCGTTGTCCTTCTCTACCACGCATTCACCTGGACAACGAGTAAAGTCGAGTGTACCCGTCTTCCAGTTGACCTCTGGATTGTGTCGTCGAAGCCAGTCGTACCCCAGGAAGATGTTAGAAGACGCCAATGAGGTTACCGCCAGGACGATCTGTTCCTTATGATGACCGATCGTGAGTTCAACGTCAACGTATTCCTCGATCAACCCAGCTTCGTTGTGCGTGCCGTCAGCATTGAGCACCGCAAGGGGTCGGATATACCGCTTCGTCTCTAGCCCATACCGTTCGACGAACCTCACGTCGATGCACGATCCTGTACATCCCGAGTCCACGAGTGCGTGAGCGTCTACCTCCCTCACTTCACCTTTCACACTGTGTCCAACGTTCAGGAGAAGGTCCAGCTGGCGTCCGCCAGTTCCTCTCATGAACAACTGTTCGTACCCTTCACTTCTTTTCACACCGGTGGGGACTTCATACTCCGGAAAACCATCGACGTCGTTCGCATCTACGTGTTGTACAGACGGTTGGTTATATTTTAACGAGTCCGGATTCAAAGTCCCTTGTTCTTCCCGGTCAGTCGCCCCGATGGCTACGCCTGACCACTCGCAAAACCCTGCGAGTCAACGACCTCTTCGTCATTCTCTCCTTCCTCCACATAGTCCTCCACCGTCGACCTCCGAGTGTCTACGACTTCCTCGAAGGCTGACTCCTTCATCGCTCCGAGCTCGTCTGCGAGGATGCGGCGTTCGCCAGGGGCCATCAGTTCCAGCATACGCTGGATAATCGGTTTCCCCTGCGGGCACCTGTCCTTGAAGTGGCCTTCTTGACCACAGATCCAGCAAGCTCTTCTGCGACGTGCCTCGTTCATAGAGACGTCCATCGGTTGTCCGATACCTCCGAACGTGACGCCGGTCGCGTCGCGTTTGTCGACGTGCGGGGTTGCAACTTGGCGCCGAGCGGGGGGTGCCGGTTGTTGTTGGCGAGGTTGCGGTATGAACGGGCGGCCTCGTTGAATCGCGCGGATCTGCTGTTCTCCGCGATCGATCTCGATAGCTTTGTTCTTCCACGCCTCATACGTTGTAGGTACGGGCGTCGACCTCAGCACGCCGCGGACTACCTCGATGTTCATTGCTCGCTTGAGGCGGTCGCAGATAACGCTGTCGTCTTTCAGTTCCGCCCGCTTGATAATGACGTCAAGTTGTTGGAAGAACTTATCCGCGGTGAGGTCCTTCTGAACCTTCTCCCGGAAATCCTTCAGCGCAGCTTCCTTTCGGTTCGGATCGTCGAACGAGGCGTCGAGTCGTTCCTGGAATCTTTCCCAGCTGTCCGTGAAGGTAACGATTCCCGCCGTTGTCGACTCCTCGACGTAGTTCTGCGCCCATGTTGCCGCATTACCACCCTTCAGGTAGGAGAGAGCTACGTAGATCTTACTCTCCGACGTAGGGTATCGGTTTGGGTTCGCGGACACGAAAAGAAGGACTTCGCGTCTGAAGTCAAGGTAATCGTCGCCACCAGTGAATTCACGTGGTCGGGCGACGTCTATGTTGGGGGTCGGGGGGTTAGCGGCCGCGACCGGTGCTGGGGCGTTGTTCGCCTGATGGGCGAAGGCATTCGCAACGATGGCCGCGATCTGCGCCATTTGCTGTTGGCTGAAACCTTCTGCTGACATCGCGGGTTCGGGTGTTGAAGGTTCTGGGGGAGTCGGCGGTGAGGGATCTCTGTTGGTCTCGCGGTAAGGACCCGGAGTCGGTGGTAGGTTAACCGTAGATGTTGACGGTGCGGGTGACGATGGGGTAGCTGGAGGCCACCTTGCTCTCCTTCCTCGTTCGTCTGACGAATACCAGCCGTGCCGGATTTCACTCCACCAGATGTCGTGAGTGACGCCGCTGTTATTGGTCGCGACGTAGCCTGGTCGATCTGGATCCCAACGGGCTGAGGCAGGAAGGGCCCGTCGCTGTTCGTCGGTGAGATCTATCTTGACGTTGGCGGTGGGACAGGGATCGGTCGCGTGTTCGATCCGGGGTTACGCCAACGTTGAGCGGGTTCGTCAGCGAAGTTGATGACGAGGCGGTAGGATCCGAGTGAGATTACAAACGAGATTGTCGTCGAAGTTTGGACTCGTCTGGTTACCCACGTCCACGTTAGGTGCGTGCTCCACCAGAGGCTAATTCGTAGAGCCAGGGTCGGTTGATATGTTTACGTAATACACGAACGTCCGAAAACGTCCGGGCAGGGTTGAGGGTTGTCGTTCAGGGGGTTTACACGTCAAATCCGTCGAGGGGAGCGCTCCTCTAGACTGAGTGAAGGCGAGTCGACAGCGACGACGTACGCTGGGGATGAGCCTGGGTGGGGTTCTGCTTTTATGTTAGGCGGAAGGCCGGGAGACGGCTCGGACTGGGCAGGCCTCGGCTGACTGTCGTCTGGGACGTGCTATACTCGAGCGTAGACTCGGGACACGCTTACTCAGGCTAGGTCGACGCGGAGGTAAGAGGAAAAGCAGAACAAGGAGTTCATGCGATTCCTGAGACCTTATATAGCGACGACCGTGAGACTATATTACCTAACATTACATAACGAGTGGGAATGGAACGAATGAAGGTCGTGTAGAGGGAGTGTGGGAAGTGATTGGAAAGATGATTAAAGATAATGAAAAGGAGCAATTAACAGAAATGAAAAAGGAAAAGGGGAAATAAAGAAAAGGGGAAGTTCGAGTCCTGACAGATACTCATACGTGGTAAGTGCGCACTCGTATCTGCTCAAACTGCTGACGCCGCTACTCCAATGGCTGAGTACGTTTTCCTAGGACCGTTTCCGAGCTCAACGACCTCTGTAGTACACTCTCATTGTCCTCAAGCCAAATGCACAATACCTATCCCTTCCACCATAGGCCATACAATTGGCAACCGACAGACGCATTCACAGATGGAGTGCAGCGCACTCAGTACGCACTTACTCTGCATTGATGTTATCTCGCGCAAAAATTACTGAGAACTGACTAAATGATAAAAATGCAGACAGCTCATAGTGACCGGCACGAGCGTGCTTGCAATTAAGTACAAGGTCGGAATCATGATGGTTGCAGACAACCTTGGTGCGTCGGATTTGTGGACTCCCTCATAAATACTAAATTTGAAAGCTTATGCCTGACAGCATCATATGAGTCCCTCGCGCATTTCAGGGACATCCCGCCCTTGCATCCCGTAGGATCCTACACTATGCTGGCCGCGAGTGGCGATATTTCCAACTTCCAGTACATACGTAGCAGTCGCTTGACAACCTCCTGATCGAGGAGGAAAACGCCAAGGACGATGGCCATAAACTCGGTCCGGCTGAAATCCACGAGTACCTTAGTCGAGAGTCGAGTGATCTGTTTGAGACATATACTTGGATTGGCAAGTCGATATGTGAACCGAATGTATACTGTGGTTGAAAGCTGTTGAACGCATTTTTGGGGCTCCAGTCTGTGCATGTATGGTAGATAGTTTTGCAAATGAGCATTCTGCGGGACCAATGGAAAGGGAAAAAAAGAATGTACCTCGATAGTATAAGGTGCTCAAAGTATATGGTTTGAACAATAGCAGTGTGGAATGCGTCAGTGACCAGGAGCGTTGGTGTGGAGAAGGATACGGTGCAACCACGTAGCTTAAGATGAAGCCGGAAAGGACAGAACAAAAGATGAGTTTTCTTTTAGTTTTTGATCGATCAGTGGCTCGTTAACGAAAACAAAGGACAGATTGCAGGCCACAAACCACAATAATGTTCTATTCTCACATAGAGGCTCGCTGGTAAAAAAAAAAAACATCTTCCATATCTTAGCGAAAAGTTACTGATACATGCATTTAGTGGTTTGCAACTTGGATGTCTCGCATTTCCCCTTCTTTCATTGCAACGTTCTTCATACTAGCGATGACCAGAAGATCTGGCAAGCGGCTGAAGGAGCTTGCCGCCCTCGTGAACAACCCACCGTCCCCAGCTCTGATCCCGGGACTGTCGACTTCGGAGCTCTTCAGCGACACTCCGCGCTCTAGAAGCTCACGTACACAGAGTCAGCAACCTGTCGTCTTCCTGCCTTTCGGCCGGACGCTTATACATGCCCAAGGCACTCGACCATCCGAGGCTTCCCCATCTCCGTCCCCTAGAAAGCCTTCGCCTTCTGACAATTGCGAGCTTCCTGATAATTTTATTGATAATTTCGAGAATCATGGACATGACAGTATCTTTGCATCATCTCGACGCACACCTATCGATCCTACACTGTCAAGGTTCCGCCGTAAGCGACTCAGACAGCACCAACGGTGGTCCGAAGATGTAATACCTGGACTTGTTATCCCATACCTCGACATTCTTCACCGTTCGGAAAACCTTCGACACCCGGTGGTATCGACTTCGTCCTCTTGATGTACGTGCATGGGTGCGTGAATGGAAATTGAGATACTGTGTGTATCTTTTACAGGTATGTTCTATTCTCCCCATATAAGCTACAAAGCTGACTTTCAGTTTGTAGGGCTTGAAAAGATAAATGTCTTTACTTGCGCTTGCAACTCAGTGCCGTTCCAGTTGCTTGACAAAGGTTTCTTCGGCTGTGCACCGTGTTTCCCAACTTTAGCTGTTGATTTAAATGTCCTCGACTTCTGCTTAGAGCTCTTTGTACGAATCCCGCCAAACAAAACGGCACTCTGCAATACCTTAGAGGCCTTCTTAAGCACCCGTGGATATTTGTTCGAGTCTTCCGTACGTACACATTCTCATGTTCGTGTCACACCTATATTGATCTTTTATTCGAAGGACTCGTTACGAAAGAGGTTCTGTAAATGTTTACATTGGTTCGGTACATTGTGTGATGCTGCATGGGAACACGTTGATTCTATGATAAGACCGACGGCATATGATGCTCAGCCTTTGCGTAGTGAAGCTAGCAGTGGTGAAGATGGTGGAGATTCGAGCTCTGTACCTAGTTCTCCGTGCCCGAGAAACAATATGCCCTTGGGAAACCTGAATGGTGATGATTCCGACTACGAAGGTATAATGTCTGATTATCTAGCTATTAACTATGCAATACATGACTCACAGATGTCCTAGGAAGTTTGCAAGAAGAGAAATTGGCTGAAGAAGTTCAGAACGCAGGTAACGACAGTGCGTATTCTTTGATGTGTGCACGGAACTATTACTGACCAAGATGTTTTGACTTGGACACTGTATGAAGGCACGTCGATTGAGTTCTATGCTGAACCGAAGCTGCCATCGCTATACCTTCAAGAACGTTGTCCTGCGTGTTTTGGAGGACCCAACTGGAAACATGACCCCAGTCTACCGTATGCATCTTTCTACAGAGTCCTTCAAATGTGCTAATACGGTACTTTTTAGTATGGACTTTAATGTTTGCATCGATGCATGTTTCCAGCAGAAGAGGGGAAAGACTGACAATGGAGCCCCGAACGTTCACCCTAAGACTGTTTTCTTATCTGAGGATAATTTGAAGGCTATGGAGATCGAAGTTGCTCGCCTTCGTCCTGACCATGCTAAGCGTAATCGAGACGACTCAGCAGTGGAACGTACGACAGCGAGTCACACACTGAAAGTTTCAGATGAGATCTTGGATGAATGCAAGTCATCATTTAAAGCTGCGGATGACCGTCGACAGAAAGCGAGCACAAGATTTTTCTTAGATACAGGACTCATGGCACTTCTCTGTCGACACAATCGCGTCCTCTGGCTCACCAACATGTGGTCCGCAGGTGAGAAGCAACACTACACTCTTGCCCTTCTGCAGACCCTTTTCCAACATATTCCTGACAATGCGATCGTTGGTGTATTATATGACGTAGGCTGCCAGCTCCACCGTAGTATAGCTAAGTGGGGGTTTCTGCCTGAATACGCTGCTCGCATGATCTTTGCTATTTCTGTCTTCCACGCATATGGTCATCAATGGGCATGTCAGATTGTCTACCACCCTCGAAAATGTAATGGCTTCGGCTTGACGGATGGTGAAGGATGCGAGCGTTTTTGGAGTTCAATAAAACACCTTATCCCAACTCTTCGCATAAGTGGAGTAAGTCTGAGCATTTCCATAAAACCATCATGCATTGATCACATCTTTTTTAGTATTACGAGCGATTGCATGTCATCGATACTTAAGTCCAATACTCCAGCAGCAACAGCCTTTTCAAGCTTGGATCATGGCTACTCAAGCGGACACGAGAATGCTACAGGCGCCTTCAAGATGCCGAGATGAAGCTAAGAGAAATCAATATCTCAGAAGAAGAACTTGTTAAGGAATGGGACGCTCAGCTCGAGCATCAGTCTAAAGCACTTCCACGTGTGTTTCTTTCACTGTGTCCACTGAATGATAAATGATGTGCCAGCTACTGTTTGTACAGGTCAGTTGAAAGCTGCGGGACGAACAGCGATAGAAGAAATCATCAACCTCCAGACACGATGTGATGCAATGATTCAGAGAATCAACTGCTTACACAGAAGTTTGGAGAGCGATGAAAATGTTGATATTGATGCCATTAATGACTCTGTTAAGAAGTTGGAGTCTGCACATGCTCGTTTACTCAAGGACATGAAAAAGAAGAAAGGTCTTCTTGGCGTTGAGGATCAGGATAAGCTTTTATTGCTAAAAAAATAGTTCATTCATCAATGATCGTATGAATGCTCGTGCTTTGCGCAGCCGCCTTCTAACAAAACTTCAGACTCGCAAATTTGAACTTCAGAATCTAGAACGTCCTTACCGTGCTCAACATTCAACATCTGGAGGTACTTTCAATTAAACTCAGCTTAATTGTTTCCTCACGTTTTGCGCATTCAGAACAGAAAAAATACGAGCTCATTGAATCCCAGTTGAGGCGTCGCGAGCCAGGCATAGTTCAGCTCACCAAAACATACAATGTGTTATGCGATAAACTATGGAAGGATGCTCCCCATGACGCGAAATGTCCAACACCCATAACAATCAAGGGACTATTTGATTTGGACATTGATAATGATATATGGCAGGACGATGGTCTATCTGACGTTAATGATACTGATGTGCCTCGTTGGATGGGTGATGAGGATGCTAGGAGAGGTATATGTGCTTTCCTAGATGCTAAATGATGCCGCAAAGAGCTCCAGCGATTAAGTAAAGAGAAAACCGCTCTCCAGGATTGGTTCCGCGATGTTTGGAGGCGTACAATCAACGCATTACAGTCTGCTTGTGAGCTCTTTATTTAACATGTGATCAGGTTTGAATTTCATATCTTCAACAGCCGCTACATCTGGTCTCGCATATGCCCTTCAAGTCAGACAAAAGGAGCTATTGGCTCTATGCGTTGAATGGTGCAACAAGCTGGAATATGTTCCTCCTGTGGACTCAGCTTATAATGCAAATTGGGGACCGACAATGGAAGAAATAGCGGACTTTAAACAACTTCGAGACGCAGCTGTGTATCATACAGTCACGGCCATGCGGTCATCTTTCCTTTTTGCACCTAGTCTCGGAGCAGAAGAAGATGGAGTAGATGACGAGTCAGATGATGGACTTCATGCAGATGAGCTTCGAGTTGAGCATGGAGAGTTTCTGGAGCTCGCAGAGCAAATCGAGTATGATAATTCTCGTGCATTAGTTTTGGAATCTGGCTTCCAAGAAAATGTCTCTGATCCACTTCTACAGGACATTGCCTTTACTCAGTCTACACTGCCTATGTCTCCAGAAAAATGGGCTCGAGTCGAAGGCATGGTCCTTTCTTGATTTATCTAAATTTCCTGTAATAATACACTTATTCAATGTTATAAATTCACCGTGCTGAATTGAGTGGGATGAAAAGACAAAGACAGACAGAATACTAATGCATTGTCATGATAATGGATGTGTGCCTGAGAGATGCAGTCTTATATGTACAAACAAGGTCTACTGTCCTAGAAGCTATGATCTTTGTGTTATTTATTACAATAAGTTCCCTCTGGGCTATCCCTGCATTATTATTTCTGGGCGATCCCTGAGTTATTATCTCTGGGCTATCCCTATGAAATTATCTCTGGGCTATCCCTGGATTATTATCTCTGGGCTATCCCTGAATTATTATCTCTGGGCCATCCCTGGATTATTATCTCTAGGCCATCCCTGAGTTATGATCTCTGGGCTATCCCTGGATTATTATCTCTGGGCTATCCCTGGATTATTATCTCTGGGCCATCCCTGGATTATTATCTCTGGGCTATCCCTGAGTTATTATCTCTGGGCTATCCCTGGATTATTATCTCTGGGCTATCCCTGGATTATTATCTCTGGGCCATCCCTGGATTATTATCTCTGGGCTATCCCTGAGTTATTATCTCTGGGCTATCCCTGCATTATTATCTCTGGGCTATCCCTGGATTATTATCTCTGGGCTATCCCTGAGTTATGATCTCTGGGCTATCTCTATGAAATTATGTCTGGGCTATCCCTCTGTATTTATATCTGGGCTATCCCTGCATTATTATCTCTGGGCTATCCCTGCATTATTATCTCTGGGCCATCCCTGAGTTATGATCTCTGGGCTATCCCTATGAAATTATGTCTGGGCTATCCCTCTGTATTTATATCTGGGCTATCCCTGGGTTATTATCTCTGAGCTATCCCCATAGATATGAGATACATATACTTATCAGTTAAAGTCATTCCTAGGTATTCTAAATCATAATAATTAAGAACATGGGTGTATTCTATAAATTACAGAGGCTCAATCTCTGTTGTTATCACTGAGGTCATCATTTCTCAAAGTTCTACTTGTGGTCATGCTATATAGAGATTAAAAGAGGACTTTCCTTATATTCAAAGCTAGAGATGTGTAGCCATATCATATCTGTTGTCATACAAATATCCAGTGAAGCTGAATCTATGATAATATTCAAAGAGTAGCAGCTGCCTAGTATGTATAAAGTGGCCATGCACAAGGCCAAGCATTAAATGCATCACAACTGTTCAAAACTAACATGGGATTGCTAATTTAAGCCCTAAAATATCAATTTTTTAATATAAAACTAGGTTGAAATTACCTGGGGAAATCCCAGTGAAAAGTCCCCCTGGCACCCAGTGACAACAGAGGGACAGCCCTATGGTAACTGCGCTAATAGGTATTAACTTACAGGAACATCCCCTGCCCTGGGACATCCCAGACTATATATATACATATCAGGACAGGCACCTTTAGGTGTAACTCAATTGGGCTAAGTTACACCTAAGAGGTCTGGGTAAAAGGGGTACCTGAAGTGCAATATTACAGCCATTTTCATAAGTCCTGCGACACGTGCATGTCACGTGAAGTGAGCCGTGTCAGAGCCAAAATGTCGAAAAAATAGAGTAAATGTTGATTTTCTCTGTAAATTCTGCACAGTACCTGCTCATTAAGTACTCAAAAAAAAGGAACGGTTCTCAGGAGCCAAAATATGTAAAATATGGAGCAATACATTGACTGTGTAGGCAGGTGGAGATCAAACAAGTGCAGCTGGTCTGTTCTCTCATACATTTCCACTGAGATTCAAAAATTATGGCTCCCCTACATCTACCTATAAAATTCTTTCCTATGTCTGTAAATTAAGTATATGACTATACCAACATCTCCTGCAAGTTTGAAGCCAATCCATTCAGTATTCATGGTGCAGCAGCAAGATTTGTGTTCCACTTCAAGCTCTTTCCATCCTCCTTTTCTCACAACAGGTCTTGCAGAGTAGAACACAAATCTTGCTGCTGCACCATGAATACTGAATGGATTGGCTTCAAACTTGCAGGAGATGTTGGTATAGTCATATACTTAATTTACAGACATAGGAAAGAATTTTATAGGTAGATGTAGGGGAGCCATAATTTTTGAATCTCAGTGGAAATGTATGAGAGAACAGACCAGCTGCACTTGTTTGATCTCCACCCACCTACACAGTCAATGTATTGCTCCATATTTTACATATTTCTGCTCCTGAGAACCGTGCCTTTTTTTGAGTACTTAATGAGCAGGTACTGTGCAGAATTTACAGAGAAAATAGGCATTCATTCTAATTTTTTGACATTTTGGCTCTGACGCGGCTCACTTCACGTGACATGCACGTGTCGCAGGACTTATGAAAATGGCTGTAATCATCTGCGGTACGCATTCCCTCAGTTATCCCCTGAGGAACAACGAATAGAGTACATCTCGGCGAGACTTCACGTTGCTACCTCGCAGATAGAAGCAAATAGATTTGTAGGAAGAGAAGCGTAATGCTCCGTTCGGGTTATGTACGGAGGGAAGAAGCCTTCAGAGATGATAATTCGCTGTTATTATATTAAGTCACAGTATGTTGTTCGGAAAGACCGTATAGAGTTAAAAGTCCGGCATCAGGAAGGACAATATATTAAACAAAGCCTGCGCAATTTGTAGTAGTTGCAGCGCCATCAGATGGCGCTTCCCTGGCAATATTTTGTTCCAAAAGCAATCTGGAATCATCGTCCTCACAGGCCAAGATGACTCCTCTAGAATCCAATAGGCGCAAAGAGGGTCTCAATCTAGGATCGCCCGCGAGCCCTCTCCATTCTGTACCGTATAGGGTTATCCGCTCAAGCTTCGTGAAGCGAGACTCCTCTCCGCATAGCGTCTCGAATTGAGAAGTTAGATGCTCCCATTTCCAGCTGTCGTCGACTTCATGCCCGTTTTCAACTGCCGCATGCAGTACGACATGTTTTATAGAGTATGTGAAAAACGTTCTTGGTGCGTTCCGACGAGTAACATAGGTCGTGAACACGGGAAAGTATAGGTCGGTTGTATTTGGACAATAGACCAGAAGAATCATGATATAGTCGTGCTCGAGGAATCCGGAATGTAATCCAAACTCAAGCGTATTGATCTGGTCACCATATCGGACTACGCTGAAGAGGGCATACATCGAGTCCGGCTGGTCGAGCACAAGGCGCTGCAGAGATGGTAATTCGAGCGTGAAAAGACGCTGGCCAGGGATACCGAAAGCATCGAGGGACCGGACACGTAGCGTACGAATCTTGGAGAAGATATTCGTTGTCTCTGTTTCCTGCATGCCGGGAAAGCGAGACCACTCCTTGACACCGACGGATAGCGTGTGCAATGATTCAGAACTCCAGACTGAATGAGGAATCTGAGCGAGAACAGGTGGGTCGTCGCAGGGACAACTTGACCAATCGACACGCTGCAAGGAGCGAAATAGCAGAGCATACTTTAGAGGGCTGTCAGCCTTTGAAGCTTCATCGTCGCCTTCATTCGACACTGCGCTCTTCGGTCGAAAAATAGCGCGGATATTAGGACAACAGGCTAAGATGCGGCGAGTCTGTCTGCAGACTCTATCGGAAGGAGTGAAATGATTCTCCAGATCAACAGGAAACAAGATCGCCCGCTTCACCACCCTTCCCAACCCCGAGCCAGGTGAAAGTGCTTCAGATCGTTCCAGAGCATCGGCAAGGCCAGCTGAGCCATAACGTACTCGTATGTCTTCGTACATCATCTCCGCACACAGACGCCTGAAAGCAGAACACACCAGGGTGATTGAACGCTTCGTCTTGAGTGCAACGTCGCATCTTTCTTCCTGGACTCGAGAATAGACTGATTCGAAGGGCGGAAGTTCGACAAATCGATCGATGTCCCTCAGCGGATTGTCCGTTGCGAGCTTAAAGATATATATCAAAAGCTCTGCAGGAAGAGGGAGTATTCGAATGCACCCATCGGAGTCTGGCATCGCTTAGAGTCTAGAAGAAAAAGGAATGAGCGCACTGCGGGACAGAACATTCACAAGTTTTGGACCATACCGGACGCCTTTCCTCGAGAAGAGTCGCAAGGCGAGTGCTGGAGTGTTGCTTGGATAGTAATACGTACTTAGTAGATGCAAAGAGTAGTCCAAGCAATGTAGTCCAAGGGCGGACAAAGACAATGCAGCTCGAGCCAATGGGTTCCGCGAAATAAATTTGATCATGACTGTTGTCTGTTTGTCCACGAACCAGGTCCAAGGCTCCAGATTTTGTATGAAAACATTGAGTTTAATACATGCTACCACTAACCAGAGCCGAGGTGTTGCCAATTATTGGTACTGTCCTGGCAGACTGAGAGTGTGCAAAGAGCCAGCTCCTTTGCGTGTTGCGGGAGATATATCTAGAACGAAATTGCCTGTTTCCATCTTCGATGCAAGATCCTGAGTTGAATGGTAGTATTTGCAGGTTTCAGTACTTTAGAAGTATCGTGACGGTGAACGAGCACAAAAGGGTCGCCGTTTTGACCTTGAGGGTCGACTCGGGACTTCGGACTTTGAATAATACAAACGGCGCTCTCATGCCGACGGCACGACTTTGCGGCGAGAAACTCTGCCGCAAACCACCATCGTTGCGCCTCTAGCACCCTTTTCCTTGAACCATTGTGCGTCCCGAATCAAAGTACGATGCATATCTATTGCCATGAAGTATATGCTTGTTGTAAAGCTCTCTGCTTCCCTGCAAGACTGAGGGTCATGGCTTGTGCACCCCACCTCTAGATCGAAATCTAGATACAGGCATCTATATTGTCTAGCTCAATAGTCGTTCCTTTGAAGCCACGGATTCCTACTATGTCAATCATTTCTAGCACACGATGTCAAACAACCTCGCTCCCTCTGGAGTTGCTGATAGCAATATTCGAGCTGGCGACGTACAACTCAACCAGGGAAATCGACAACGTGGCTGAGCTTCCTCCTTTCGAGTCACTATACGTCAATAAGCGACGAGCGCAAGACAAGGATGCGCTTCAGACGAAATATTCTTTGGCTCTAAGTTGCTCTCTCTTCAGGCGGCTGACGATGAACCTCTTATACGAGGATATCTGGGTCCGGCATGGCTCTGGCGCTCTTCTCAGTACTATACAAGACTCTTGCGATGCTTCTCATAATAATAGCGATTTAGGGAAGTATGTCAGAAGGGTTTCCCTGTCTCCAATCGCATCCAGATCCACTGTAGAAAGCACGCGGCACATTCTTTCGCTCTGCCCAAACATCCGGGTCCTTTCGCGTCCGTTGGCACTAGTCGAATCAAACCATTCAAGCGATCTTACAAATGACATCCCACCCATCGGCGATTTATCGTTCACTCAGTTGCACCGCGTTGACTGGAATAACACGCTTTCCGATGCGACGTCCGCCACGGGCCCTTCACCGCACTTCGTCTGGCGCTCACCCTCTCTCCGCGTCCTTACACTCGGCAAGGACAACTTCCCAATCCCAGGACGCGATACCCGCTCAGATGAAGAACTCGAAGTGCTCCTGGATCTCCCGCAGCTGCACACCTTGCGCCTGCATTCATGCGACGCGCTTGGTGATCCTGATGAATTCTGGTTCTCCATTCAGCTTCCATCTCTCTGCCGCATCGTGCTTGAGCGGCCCTTGGCACTCTACGCACTGCATGCGGGCTGCCTGTCGCTCTATGGGACGCGCATCACGACGTTCGAGCTTGGGCAGTACGCACGCTTCCTGCGCATCGACGCTGTGTCGCTCGCACTCGGATACTGTCCGAACGTCGAGACACTGCTGTTTCCCGTTTTTACAACTATGCCACCGGCCAAGAATCAGCAGGATATCCCACAGGCGGAATGGGTGGAGTATTGTGTAAAGCGCGTCGGCCTCAATGCGAGCGTGGAAGGGGACTGCGATTATCAGGTAAGCAAAACGTGGATGTGGGTGCAGCTGGGGGATCTTGTCGATGCACTTTTCGGAGAAGGAACGCGCTTCACGGCGTTGGAATGCATTACATTGTATGGAAGTGAATGGCGAGAACTCGTGCAGGATTCTATTTTTAAGCCGATTGTGAGGGCAATGCACTCGAATACGATAAAGATCGATTGCGAGGACGAAGTTACGGGAGAGTTAATAGCTAGATTGATTAAAACGTGACCTGAGCAACATGCGTGGAGAGAGCACATAAAAACACTACTGGTTTAGAATTCAAAAATACAGTGGCAGCCGGGTTAATCGTTATAACAATAGATCAGAGTCCAAGAGAATCATTGAACGACGAAAAAGAGCATATCATATCCAACAGTCCAGATCTTTGCGAGACCAATGCGCTCAGACTTTCGCCGGAGGCGGGCTACGCGGCGCGGTGTACCCGGTATATTGCGGGGGCTGCTCCGACCCAGGAGGGGGTCCTTGCGGCTATACATTATAGCAAGCAGAACGGAGATTACATAACGAAGCGCAGCATCACAGGTGGGAGAAAAGGAGCGAGTTTGTTAGTATTATCACTAGTGCATATAGGCGCTGTGAACGTACCGGTGCATAGCCGCCTTGCATCCCCTGCTGGCTATAGAGACCCTGCCCTGGAGGTGGGTACTGCTGCGGATACTGTGCGGCTCCAGTGTACGTGGGATCGTAGGGCGTGTTCCCGTACTGATACGGATTCCCAAAGGGAGGCTGTTGCTGTTGCGCAACGACGTATGCCTGGTTTGCACGTTGGATGCGTCGACGCCGCGTTATCCCGATGGCGAGGATGAGGACGATGAAGACGACGACTGCGACGTTGCGAAGGAGAGTAAGTTTGTATATTGCGAGCAAAGGGCCGTGGCGAGAAAGTACATACTGATGGCAATGGCAATCCCAATGCGCGCGCCTGTTGATACTCTGCAATGCTCCCTACCGAACCTGGAGGAAAATAGATGAGCATTTAAGTCAAGAGAATGAAGAAACGATTCTCTGACTCGTCAATGAAGCAGTCCTGGGCACTTGCTGTGGGCAACGCCGATGCAGCCAACAAAGACAGCGCCGCCTTGAGCGCCACCTGCCGCCGTGCGATGTCCATGTAACACTGAAGCTCCTTTCAACGGGGCACTCATACTTGCGTGTCGTTATCGGTGTCGTGGTCGGTTGTGGTGAGAGAAAGAAATGCGACGAGACAAGGCGTCATAACGGCGCACTGCCTTTAGCTTGGGACTCAGTCAGGGCGATGCAAGATCACGTGTGGGAAGGACCGGCTATAATAAACAAAACTCTATTTGTGGACAGAACTTCGCAACGGACTCTTCTAATTACTTCCAGTCAAATAATTGGCATCCGTGCGCCGATATGCACAGAGCTGAAGATTGAAAGTTACCCACTGCATCTCTGGGCCTCCATTTCAAGAGAGGGTTCTGGGGAAAATAGAGGACAGAAGGCACGGGCATTGGAGAAACGAGCCAGTCGAAGGTAACGTAAAAAAAGTGAAACAAAATCATATCACCACGAACTGTAGTCAGTCAACTCCTGCTTGGCTGCCTCGAGTCTCTCTAGTCTGCTCCGCAAATCTACCCTTCGCTTCCGAACCGCAGGTGACTCCTGCATGAAAAGAGTACAGCGCTCCCGGGCGTCGCCTTTGTTAAGTGTCTCGTAAAGGGCTCTATAAATTCCCTTGGCAAAGGCTCGCACGAACTCGTAATCGACAGCGAGGGAGACGCTATCGATGAAGCGCTTTGCAGAAACTTTGAAGGCATACTGTTAAACTCCGGAACGAAACCTGTGATTGTGCAAGATAGGCTCACCTTGGTAGTACGCACTGACCGTCGCCATAAGCTCGAGTGCAGGGTCAAACGGATCCTTATGGAGTTTAGGAAGGTCTGATGCTTTCACATCGCGGATGTTCATCGTGTTCAGACCCGCCAATACCTGACTGACAGCATCTTCCCGAACGATAGAAAGGTTCGCCGCAGAGGATTCAAGTTGCGTGTAGTTTTGGATGTGCTGCATAGCAATGCCGTTCAGGTCCTTCTGACGGCAGCTCTTATAATGCGCGAGGAAGTCATCCTTGTACTGCGACAGATAGCAGGCGTTTAGAGTGAAGGGAGTTTCCTCACGTTGAAGGAGCCGTTCAATATGTCGTTCGGTTTCCTCACCGACCTTTTTGAGCAGCTCTTGAACGGTCGACCTAGATGATGCAGCAATCATCAGAATGGGATAATGCAGAAATCTTCAGAACACAAGAGCTACAGACCGAACGACACTATAGAGACGACCGTAGCGCTTGAAGTGACGATCTATAATGAGCTTGACAAACTCGCCGAGAGTGCTGAAAACTTTTTCGTAATAGCGTTTCGCGAGGATAGGCCATTCAACCATGGTATTCTTGAGAATGCTAGCAGGTACATCGAACGGAGTGTATCCAGGAAGCTCGCGTGCGCGTGCCCTAGAATAGTCCGTGGAGTAAGCTTATGGTAAGGAACAAGAAAGAAATAAGGAGCTTACTTTTCCATAAGCTCCATAACCTCGTCCAGATGCATGGTAGTACCGTTACAGAAAGGCCCATTCCCTTCCTTTTCCAGGAATTTCATGGGAGGAAGAGATTGATAACCATGGTCCTTGGTGTATGGAAGAAACTCTGGAGCTTCCGAAAGTATGGATCCTTTCAGCTTGTTCTGCGTGACGTTTATGTTCTGAATGAGGCCATCTCCTGCAGCAGAGCCCGTGATGTTAGAGTCAATGTCCTTAGAGAATTCCATGATGAGCATAGTAGCTTCGGCGAGCGCATCTTCCGAAGGCGGGACAGGCAGCTCCTTTAGGCTGTTCTTTGTCTCCATTATCATCTTTTCAACATCCTCGCGAAGTTTTGGGAGCCTTATCATATACAAAATGAGGATACATTTTTAAAGTGAGAAATGTATGGAAGAAGTACCTTCTAGAGATGAGCTCCGCGAGCATTTGGCTAAGACTCTCGACGAGAAACTTTGTGCCGAGGCGCGACGAGACAGCGAAAGGAAGAGAGCGCCACGGCTCTGTATCCTGGAAAAAGTGATCCTCATTGAGTTGCGCTTCGTCCCAGGTGATTCCCGCAGAGACTTGTATAGAATCAGGCTGCTTAACACAGAACCAACCCAAGTCAAGCGGTTCTTCCTCATTCTTTACGAACTTGACCCAGCGGTCTTCGTCCCCGGTCGCGATCCTATCGGGCTTTGTTAACACTCCTGTTGATACATAAATATCAGCAAGTAGATCTGGGACAATTCGCAAGAGGAAAGGAGACCTAGAGTCCTTTTTCCTTCCGGGTCATGCTGCGCCGCCAGTCTATAGGCACCCTGCGTCTCGAAGTCCGCTATGAGGCAATGTAGAGTCATTCCGTGTTGTGAATCTTGCGGAAACGTTTTGAGTATGTGCTCTCACCTTCGCAAGTGACTGTGAGCAGAATCAGACAATTGGAGTTTTGGATGTACGAAGTCACCAGATCTTCAATCATCTTGATGTCACTCTCTTTTCCGCCCTTTGCAACACTGGCAATAAGACCTGAAGCACGCTGTGGATGAGAAAATTATGCGCGGATTCAAACAACTATTCTCGCCTGGTAGGTCGCACAAAGAGAGATTTGATACTTCAGGCCCTCGGATCTGCACCACGACGCAGTTGTCCGAAAACGAAAGCTCAGACTTAAAGTTCGGGATGGGCGGTCCATTTAAAAAATCTATGCAAGGACTCGAAGGATTCAGGCTGGCGAGCTGAGCACGCGCCATGCGATCTTTGACGTCGTTTGGATTCGTGATGACAGGTCCGAATTCTTCGATTCTGGGGCGACCAAGAAGAGCGCCGGATGCATCTCTAATGTAACGGATGGACACGGCACACTCCCATGAGCTACCAGCCACCTCTTTCAGAAGAATTTCCGACGGGACGCTGACGGTAAGCATGAGCCACGCCTCTATATTTTACTCTTTTGCGAGGTAGACATACCGCGTGCAAGTCCCGCTTGACTTCGGAAAATCCACTCCAGAAATTCGCTGGAGAAGGGATGACTTTCCTGTCAAGAAGGTAAATCAACTTGCGCTTATCATAAGGGGATATATAATGCAACTTACCTGCACTCTGCGAACCGATGACAACAATTTGAGGGATATCGATATCTGCCTGTGCCCTTAGGGTTGTGATTGTTATAAATGTGTTATGGTGGTTGCTCGTCGCACACCGGTACTCACCCGACAGATCGAAGTCGGTCGGCGAGGTTCAGCATGCTCTGCCTATCTTGCGACATCAAAAGATCGGAGAGGCCCACGCCAAAGTCAACCCGCTCATGATTGTCACTCGGATCATTCGCGTACAGATCGGCCTCTCGAGATGCTCCGCTAGCATATGTCATATCCGACAGAGTAGGAGACATAGGTTTAGAGTCAGGAGATGTTCGGCGAGGGCTGTGGAACATGCTTTCCGGAGAGTGAAGGCAGATGATGAAGGTGAAGGGAGTTTTGTGGTGGTACTTATAGGCTTGAGTCATTTCCCGTCCGGCCGGAGAAGGCTGTGACGGGTTGTGCAGCTTCAAGTTATGATCCAAAGACAGTAAGCTTCTTTTCTGAATGAGTGAGGTTGCGGCGACATCATCCTTATTAGGAGAGAAGAGTTAGGGAACCCTAGACCTACGTAGCTGTATAACTCGGTAGAAGGTTCAAGAAGTTTGCTGGTTTCGCTCGTGAGAGGATTAGACTGAATAAAAGAGCATGCACATCAAGGCTTCGACTATTACAAATGCAGTTCAGGATATGAGGAACGTGTTCAGAGCCGAGCGCTTTCCAATGAAATAGGAAATAGAAGGGAATTTCAAAAGCCACAGATATGAAATGACTTCGCACCCTTTATAAGGATGATGCGAAGCTTCGAACTGGTACCGCATCGATTTCATCACCTTGGAGGACAAGGACCAAGTAGATAGGCCTGTGCTATGCAACTCATGTTGGGGTCCAACAAGCAGGAGGCAAGTACATCTTCCGATTTGTACAGGTGTGCCATGCAAAGAGGGTCGCATCCTGACTTCCATCTAGCACAGCCTTAATAATCTTGAAGACACGAGTTCGAAAAGGCGCCAATTGAGTTCTCCTGGGATAGTGGGATGACTGGAACGGAAGAAGCTTAAGGCTACCAGAAAAGCACTGCACATCATGATGTGGGTGCCGTCAAGCGCCGCTTATAAATATTTTATCCAAATACGACCCAAGCAAACGAAATGTACTATTTTGGACAACGTACCTTGGGTTCGAATCACTCTCAAGTAGTAATTCTCATCTACTTTCTTTGATTTCTCCGCAGGGCGCGTTCGGTACCGAGGTCGAGTGAGTCGAGGCGAGATCAAAAATCTGGAGGCCAACGTTGACGAGTGACGAAGCGATAACGACTGTCGACCATGGGTGCTCCTGAAATCGAAACCTGGATTGCATCGTCAACAACGAGCCGTCTCGACGCTGACAGTGACGCAGACGCAGATGCAGACGTAGAGGAATCTATCTTCACCCTGGAGCGCACTCGCGAAGACTGGCCGGCGTTTCTCCAACATGCGCGAAAGAGGCTACTGTCCAGTAAAACGAAGGAACGGACGGCGTTTCTGAAGGAGCAGATACTTCCATTAACGAAAAGCTCTGGTGAGTTTCATGAATGCTGTTGAATGCTCCGGCGGCTCATTTTGTGTCAGATATCTCGGCCACTGAAGCATTAACTATATTTCATCTACTTACGTTGACATATCCACGATATATTGACCAGCTATCGCGAGAGGCTGTAGAGGATGTAATCAACGTGCTCGTCAGACAGGAAGGCGGTATACCGGAGCAAGTCATTGGATGGATTCGATCGGAGGCGGGAAGGATATCTGATAAAGGAACCTCAAGGTGAGTCGTACGTTCGACTTCATGGGGGTACACCCATCTCAACTCAGTTTGTAGGTCATCTGCGGCAGCCAGCCGGTTTGTTCTCTTAAAATGGTGCTGTGATATTTACACGACAACCATAAAGACAAAATCTCCTGCGAACGATTCAAAAGAGTGGAATGCTCTCTTAGAGGCTCTAGCGTTGCTAGTTGACTCATTGTTAGACAAGGATGCGCCGACTAAGCACGCGCTTCGAAAAACTGCAGTCGTCTGTACACGCCGTGCCTTTCGATCTGTGAGCGATTCCATACCCTCTTACATACGTATCTGACGATCTGCTGAGTCAGTCGCCTGAAAATGTATCTGCGATTATCTCAACTACGCTTGGCCTTATCAAAGACAATCCAACGAGCATTTATCTCGTCCCTCTACTTGGCCTAGCCTGCGACGTGACCTATCACCTGAAGCGCGTGTCGGATGAGCTTAAGAAGGTACCGCCTGCGACTCAAGTAAGGAATTGTCTTCTGTCACTGAGGAAAGATGTTAAATTTATGTTCAGAAAGAGATCATACAGGTGTATATTGCATCCGTATTGATGTCAAAAACGCCTGTTGCGAAGCACGTATCTTCAGCATTTAACGGCTTCATCCAGTCATCCGTGTCTGAAGACGAGTTCAAAAGCACCATACTTCCAGTAATGGAAAGGTCGTCCCTGCGCTCGCCAGAAGTCGCGTTACCAGGTCAGATATTTCAGTTAGCACGGCGTCACGCTACTTATTTGGGAAATATCTAGTTATGATCGAGTTCTTCCGCGCGTACGAACCCAAGGTGGCGGGCGATCTTTTCAGACGAGTGACCACTACCATCATGAGTAGCGTCAAGTCGAGCAATCCGACGACGCGTGCGAATGCCGTCGCGCTTTTCCAAATCCTCCTCCAACGCAATCCGGAACCAAGCAATGAGGAGCACTGTCTCAACGAGATCATGGGTCCGGCAAAAACTGGAAAGTCAATGGGACCCGACCACCGCCTCGCTCTTTACTCCATGCTCTCTTCGATATGTCCGTCGTCTACCACTTCCGCTCCGATTGCAGAGACTGTGCCTTTGCTTCTCGTGAAGGAGACTAGTGATCCCGCAATTTCGCGACTTGCGAGCGCGGCCGTCTCCCATCTTGTTTTCCTCCTACAGCACGACACATCCCTACCGCCGGCTTCTTTGGCAATCATTGTGCGAGAAATGCAAGGCGGAAAGCCTGCATTGCGGCGTTCGACATGCTCTCTTGGTGGAGATGTCCTTCTAACATGCACTGAGGCAGGTACTCAGACAGACGCTCTCAGGGAGTTCATGCAAGCTATAGTGCCTGCTTTCGAAGAGAATCTCAAGGCTGTTGTAGCGAATCCGCTCACCGCACCTGCCGGACCTCTGGAAGGCTATGTCGCAGTGGCAAGCTTGTTGGGACCCGTTGCGAAATGCCAAGAATTCGGTACCTCGCTTTTCTCACGTGTCATTGATTGAAGTGTTTCTGAAATAGTCCTCAGAGACTACGGTAACCCGTAATACGACGATCCAGACTTTGGTAGGATCCAGCGCAAAGCCATCCTTCTTGTTATGGGACAAGGTTTACCAAAAGTTGAGCTCGGCAGAGGACGAGGTCTGGCTGCTTCGTGCGCTTTGCGGGGCCTTTGAGGCACTTAAGGCCGAACTTAGGAAGAACGAGCACGTCCGGTCAGTCTACCTTATTGCACGACGCAGGACCTTCACTAACTTCTTTATACTGTCTCACCTGTGTAGGCAGCAGTTTGGACTTGCCTTCGTACACCTTGCAACACAGAGCAAGCATCTCGAGGTGCGCAGACTTGCAATTTCAGCACTTGAAGCACAAAATGCGCGTACGCCCCAGCTTCTGAACGTGGTCCTCCGTGACGCAATTCCCGTCCATCTTAGCCGCATGCTGGAGAAAGACAAGGAAAAATATCTGGGAATAAATGAAAATGCCGTCCAAAAGCACGGCCTGGCGCTAAACCTCGTCCCAGTACTTTCAGCTTGCGCTGAGTTTACCGACGAGGCCGAGCTTTCCGAGAAGGAGCACCTTCTTGTTGACCTTGTGTTGCTCACGCATCAGCCTGAAATATGTACGTAATCTGCACCTTACCTTTCGCATTCCTCGGACGCTACACTCAGAGTTTACGATGATATTGATTTGCTCTTTGAAGGCGGTGTGCCTGGGCAGCTATGGATTGAACTATGTCAGCGGGCAAAGGTCGACCCTCGTCAGCTCATCGAACACCAGAAGGATCGGCTCACATCTCTCATTCTTAGTCAAGCGCCCAGTAAGGTGCTGTATTCATAATCTGTTTGGCCTTGATTATGGCTCATTTCTTTCTCAGGCAAGGGATAGTGCAGTTACGACTATCACTTTCGTAGGGCCCGACATAATGCTCCCTGTACTGGTTGCTCAAATTAAAGATGATCTGAACCCATCGAACTTTGCATCGATATCTGAAGAGGACGTAGACATTTGGAAGACGCCCGAGGGCATGCTATTCGTCGATGGTAAGCGTCTACTGTCGCCCAGGTAGCCATTTCATTTGCCTTTAACGTGTTCTCCATCGTTTTCCAGTGCTCGCCTCGAAGGGGAGTGATCTCGCCAATAGGAAGGGCAAGGACGCAGCGATTGAGAAATGGGAAGCAGAGCTCCGCGCGTCCCTCGCATCAAAGAAGGCTTCAAAGCCTACGACCGCTACTAAAGCCCTGTCGAAACAAGAAAAGGAACTTGTCGCGGCGCAGCTGCGTGCTGAATCTGAGACCAGGAAGCGTGTCGAGGAACTGCTTGAGAAAGCAAAGCGAGGGCTCGCGCTCTCCCAGAGTGTCGTTGATGCGAAGGTAGACGAACTTGGAACGTACTTTGCGGAGCTCGTGGTTTTGTTCTTAGCTGGCCCTGTCAAGCGAGGCGCTGCGCTTCTCGGCAAGGAGGCCATGGATGGATATTTGGTAATTGATTTTCTGACTACATATAAGAACTATTTCTCAATCCAATTAAATGACAATAGGGTCTTAGCCAGTACTGCGCTACCAGACTTGACTCTTTCCGTACTTGGATCGGAGTAGCAACTTTGAGGTGCCTCGATCCCCATATCGTCCCAGGAGAGCTTCAGGCTGAGCCATTGAATGGTTTGTTTTCTTTCTTTTAGAAGCTCCAACTCTTAGGATAACAACTGCTTGAATAGCTTTGGTCCTCCGCGTCCTTTACAGATTACGCACCTTGTCGGAGCAGAGCGCGTTTGACGGAGCGACTTTCTCATACATGTCCCCGCTACTAACCTGTATCATTGAGGATGACGGTATCATTGGAACTGGGGAGGAGGACGAAGCGCTCGAACGAATTGCACTGGTCACTGACATCATGAACTTCCACACTGCTGAATGTACGTTCATGCTTTCCAGATTAGAGATTCCGCCACTCATTCAATCGACTGCCTTAGTTTCGGACCGCAAGTTCCCGAGATCTCAGTCATTGTTAGATTTGCTACAGATCATCAGGAAATACCCTTCTCTCGGAAAGGATGCGTCTTCAGTCCTGATCGGGTTAGGGGAAGCCATTCATGTCAACTCGACACTCGAAGAAATCAAAGTCCTTATTAACAGTACTTTGGCAGCGGAGGTTTATGTCAGGAACTCCGCTCTTCAGTGCTTGCAGGTAGTGCTGGAACCCGCTTTCACCTTGATCAAGAAGTTTACAATCTATTCATTAGACTTTGGATGTAACGGACCTTGACTGGAGCCCCGAACTGTGGATTGCTTGTCATGATTCTGACCAGCAGAATGCGCGCATGGCTCGACATGTTTGGGAAGATAACGGTTTGGACATCCCTGAGACATTCTTCATCGACCTGCGGCCCTTTCTTGGTACGCAATTTCGTTCATTCAAGAATGACATTGTGTTGAATCGTATGTTATCGCAGTCCACGAGCATGCATGCATTCGTGCAAGCTGCGCGAGCTCTTTGACTGAAGCAGCCGCGCAATGGCCTCAGCAAGTCGCCGTCATAATACGTTCTCTGCAAGATTTCTACCGCGAGAAGGTGAGCGGGCTTTGTCTATGCAAAGTAAACTCTAACGCCCTGTTAGGCGAAAATAAGTGGCCCTGAATTTGATGAATATGTGCGTACAAAGTCACGAGAAAGGTTGCGAACTTGACATGTTTTCTGCGCAGGGCATCCTCATCTCCCGTTCGCTCGAAGCAAGTGATCCATGGCCCGCTCGCCTCGCTGTCGCACATTCTTTTGAGGCGTTGGCTCCTCTGTTCCCTGAAGATCTTATCGAGTCTTTCTTTAAATTCTTGATTGAAGAGGAGACGCTTGGAGATTCAAAGCCAGAAGTCCGATCAGGCATGCTCCAGGCAGCATCGAAAGTCATAGATCTTCATGGTGCCGAGCGACTTCAGGCTCTAATCAGCATGTTTGAGATGCACCTGGCCTCTCCTACACCCCCGACGGATAGTGCTGACTACGTGAAGGAGGCTACAGTCATATTGTTGGGCCGGACGGCCCGTCATCTGAACGCCGAGGACCCACGAATACCCGCTGTAGTTTCGCGTCTTATCAGTGCTCTGAAAACGCCTTCGGAGCAAGTGCAGATCGCTGTTTCCGAATGTCTAGCCCCTCTTATCAAATTTATCAAACCAACTGTACCGAAGTTAGTCGAGGAACTTCTGCATGAGCTTTTCAACGCGCCAAAGTACGGCGAACGGAGAGGTGCTGCCTACGGGCTTGCTGGTGTCGTCAAAGGTGTAGGTATTGCAGGGATAGGCAGGTTCAATCTTGTCGAGCGCCTGCGCGCTGCGTTAGACGACAAGAAGCGGTACGAATCGCGCCAGGGCGCTATGTTTGCTCTCGAGACTCTGTCTGCCACCCTTGGTAGAAATTTTGAACCGTATATCATTGAACTCCTTCCTTCGCTTCTTGCTGCCTTCGGAGACGCAACGCCAGACGTTCGAGAAGCCACTGAGGATGCCGCGAAAGTTATCATGGCCAACCTATCAGGCTATGGAGTCAAGTGCATCCTCCCTTCCCTTTTGTTTGGCCTAGACGAGAAACAGTGGAGAACGAAGAAGGGATCGATTGAATTGCTGGGGACGATGGCTTTCTGCGCTCCCAAACAGTTGTCAATTTCGCTGCCAACGGTGATTCCTCGCCTCACCGGAGTCCTAACCGACTCGCATGCGCAGGTCCGGACGGCAGCGAACAAGAGTTTGAAACAGTTTGGCGAGGTCATCAGCAACCCCGAGATCCAGTCGCTGGTCCCTGTGCTATTGAAAGCACTTGTCGATCCAGCAAAAACTCCCGGAGCGATGACGTCTCTGCTAAAGAAGTCATTCGCACATTATATCGACTCCCCTTCGTTAGCTTTGGTATGTTTTTGGACTTATTTACTTTCAATAGTTGTGCTCAGTGTCGATATAATTTTAGGTCATGCCTATCATCGAGAGAGGCCTGCGGGAACGAGGTGCCGACACGAAACGGAAGGCGGTGCAAATTGTTGGCAATCTTGCCTCCCTGACAGATTCTCAAGATTTTACTCCCTACCTCACAAGACTACTTCCTCTCGTCCATGTTGTGCTAGTCGATCCGGTTCCAGAAGCTCGCGCAACCGCCGCAAAAGCTTTAGGGACTTTGATCGAGCGGCTTGGCGAAGAACAGTTTCCAGACATGGTCCCTAGTCTTCTCCGCACACTTAAGACAGACACTTCCGGCGTTGACAGGCAGGGCGCTGCTCAGGGTCTGAGCGAAGTCCTGGCTGGGTTGGGGATGGAACGTTTGGAGGCGTTACTTCCAGACATCGTATCCAACGCGCAGTCCCCAAAGAGCACAGTCCGGGAGGGCTTCATGTCTCTATTAGTGTATCTACCGGCTACCTTTGGTGTGAGATTCCAGCCACATCTTACGAAGATTGTCGGACCCATTCTATCTGGTCTATCGGATACCGAAGAATATGTCAGAGAAGCAGCAATGAGGGCCGGTCGTATGATCATTACGAACTACTCTGGCAGAGCTATTGATCTCCTTTTGCCCGAACTCGAGCAAGGAATGTTTGACTCCAGTTGGCGCATCAGGGTGTGTTTCATTTGGCGCCCCGTGCTGCCCGATATATTTACCTTTATGTTTTCAGCATTCTTCTATCACTCTGGTTGGAGAATTACTATTCAAGGTATCTGGCATCAGCGGAAAGGCGGAGATCGAAGAAGATGAGGAAAATGAAGTGAGCGCAGCGGATACGTCTCGAAAAGCCCTCAGCGAAGTCCTTGGCAAGGAACGGAGAGACCGTGTCCTTTCAGCTTTGTACATCGTTCGCCAGGATGCTGTTAGTGTGGTCAGGCAATCTGCCATTCATATATGGAAGGCGCTTGTACACAACACACCCAGAACAGGCATGTCAAAACTCATGTCTCTGTTTCATTTGGCGTATCTAAAGTTTCACACGAACCTGCAGTTCGGGAGCTGCTGCCAGAACTTATTACTCAACTTGTTGGTCTGTTAGTCGATGACGAGAGCGGAGAATCGCAAGAGGTTAGTTCTTCCTTCCGAGTACGCTGTCATACCTTGAAGACTCATTTTGAGCTAGACCGCATCCCGAACTATCGGCGAAATATGCAGGAAGTTCGGCGAAAGAATCCTGGGTGAAATTCTTCCAGTCCTTCGGACTAAGTCCACTTCACCCGATAACCGCACAAGAGAAGGTGTATGTCTGGCTTTGTGCGATATCATGTGAGTCTTTGCCTTGTGCAAGCAAATATAACATTACCTATAAATAATCAGGGAGAATGCGACGGACACGCAGAGAGGTGGTCATGAGGACGATGTCGTTGCTGTTGTTCGCGCTTGTCTTGTCGATGATGAAGCAAACGTTCGCGGTGCCGCTGCTAAAGCCTTTGACAGCCTGCAAGAGCATCTTGGTACCAAAGCGATCGATCAAACTATCCCAACATTACTTGAAGCTCTTCGTCAACCTGGAGAGAGCTCTGGAACTGCACTTCAGGCCCTCAAGGAAGTCATGAACGTGAGTCGCCGCAAATCATCTTCGTCAGCTCTTCTGACCAACATGTACAGGTTCGCGCCAACACCGTCTTCCCTGTTCTTATCCCGACTTTGGTTGCGCCCCCGATGACTGTCTTCAATGCCCGTGCTTTAGCTTCCCTAGTCACGGTCGCTGGAAATGCGCTTAGCAGACGTTTGACGCAAGTGCTCGGGGCTTTAGTAGCGTTCATTGAAGCCGATAACAGCGAGGAACTGGAAGAAGCCCTAAACGAAGCAGTTAGAGCCTTACTTAGCTCCATTGCAGACGCTGAGGGTCTCAATACTCTGATGCTTCTCCTGTTAGACTGGTATGTTATTTGAGTTTACTTTAACCTGTTCTTTACTAAGATTTGTCCGTAGGGTCCAATCTGGAGGCCCCGTTCGACGCGCTAGCGCGTGTAAGTTGTTCGGCATTTTCTGCGAAGAGAGTGAACTGGATGACTCGCTGTACCGCATGGATTGGATTCGACAGCTCGTCATCTTACTAGACGACCCCGAAGTCATCGTACACACTGCTGCATGGCAAGCTCTTGATCTTTTCGTGAAATCAATTCCAAAGGATGAACTGGAACCGCTCGTCGTCACTCTTCGTCGATCCATTGAGACATCTGGGGCCCCTGGTCGATATGTGCCGGGATTCAGCCTTCCGAAGGGAGTAACACCCATGATGCCTATAATCATTGCGGGTTTGACAACTGGTAGCAACGAGCAACGTGAGAACGCTGCCTATGCCATTGGTGATCTTATCATTCGCACAGAGGAGAATGCGATCAAACCGTTCGTCGTGCCGTTCACTGGACCGTTAATCCGCGTTGCTGCGCAGGCTACAACCTACCCGCCTGGCGTTAAATCTGCCATTCTCAGTGCGCTGACAACGATGCTTGCACGCATTCCCGCTTTCGTAAAGCCATTCTTCCCTCAACTTCAGCGTACCTTCGTCAAAGCAACGTCTGATCCGAGCAGTCTCGCCGTACGGAATAAGGCTGCGACTGCTCTTGGTGTGCTGATGAAATCGCAACCCAGGGTGGATCCTGTGGTGACGGAGCTCATCGCTGGAGCAAAAGCCTCCGAAGACCCTATTGCGGCTAGCCATGTGAAGGCATTGGCTCGGGTTGTTAAGAATGCAGGTGAAAATGTAGGAGAGAAAGCGAGAGATGCCTGCGTTGAGCTAGTGGAGGATGCGTATAAGGAATCTCATGATGGTAAAACGGATACCCTGTTATCCCTGAACCTATCTGACTCAAAATCTAGAGCATTACATGCAAGCAGTAGCATCACTTTTCGCTGCTCTTGGGCGCTTCCCTGATTTGTTGCGGCCCATGGTCAAGTACGTTGCGTAAACTTCTGAAATGACCTCCTGAGTTCTAACAGCTTTTCAGGGAGCACCTTTTATCAGGTACTCCTCCGTCTGTGCTTTCATCGCATTCCATCCTGGCTGTACTTTCGAAGGATGAAGACGACGAGGATTCTGCTAGTATTGATGGAGCCCCTAACGTCTTTGAACAGCTTGATGTCCTACCGAGCATAGTCCGAAAAATTCAGGAGAGTATCGGTGCGGACCGACCATCGATATCGCGACCTGCACGTGAAGCGAAGGAGCGTCTTACGAGCGCGTAATCGATTGTAAGGGTGTTTCTTAGAGCTGTACTACAAGAGGGGATATCAAAATGTAGCTTCTGGATCGTAAGCCAATGTCTTGTTCGTGTGTTGTTGTATTGCTCGTTTCTATCCTCTGAAGGCAAAGTTTTACGTACACAAAGTACGAGGTGCTGCGGAACGTCAAGACATTTGGCAGTTCTGCACTTACACCGTTACTTTCAATTCGCAAGACTTGCACTTCTCGACGGGTCTTTCGTTACTAGTCATGCTTGGCCTTGCCATTCCGCAGTACATGTCTGCGCAAAAACTGCGTGTTACATAGCTTCAGAAGTCCTGAACTGTTAGTCCCGCAGTCACCTCCAAGGACGACGTTGGCCATGGAAATTTTAAGATACCTGTAGTCGCGAAAAGAAGCAAATACAGCAGTCAAATACGGTCCTAATATACCGCCTTGGCACTTCTGCCCTCCTCGGACGAATACTTCTGCTCGTTATCGATTGGTGTCGTATGTGTTGCGCAGCTTCATTTTACAACTGGTTCGAGATAGCAATAGTAAGCTCGACTCTTATATAACAGCCTGTTCGTTCACGGAATCGAAACAACCTCTCAGCTCAAGTTCTATCTTACTGAAGAATCAACAAATGTTCGATTTATTTACTTCGCACATCGACGAAGAGCGATCCACCTCCGTGCCAGACGATTCTGACGCCGCGAGCACTGTTACTTCATTTTCGGACGTCAGTTCCCTGTTGGATGCGCCCGTTGCGCATCAGCCCGACATGCCCGAGAGGCTTGCTAGGAGGCGGTCGAGCATATCGGGCATCGGCTTGTCAGACGAGCGAATTGCAAGACAACAGCGGCCATTGTTGGAACTCATGGATCGCCTGCGTTCCTTTGGGTGAGCCGTCCCTGTGTTCTATTGTTGTTGCTCTATAGTAATCTCATCATCATGTTCAGAGTGCAATTCGAGCTGGACCTTCCGCAAATCGCTGCAGTAGGGCCGCAAAATGCTGGTGCGAATGCCACAGGTCATCTTCACGCACGTGTTTATGATTTTTTGCCTCCAGGAAAATCTTCCCTTATAGAAGGCATTTGTGGAATAAGACTTCCGAGAGCCAGCGGAACTTGTACCCGGTGCGTCGCTTCCTATCTGCATAACTTCAAACAAGCAAGCTCAATATATTATATTCCATGTAGCTGTCCGTTGGAGCTTCGCATGAAGCACAGCAGCGGCACCTGGCGGTGCGATGTCTCACTCCAGATCATCTATGACGAGGACGGACTGCTTCTTGGGCAAGCACAGACTATAGATTTCGGAAGTGCGATTTTCAAGCCGCATGAAGTTGAGGACCGAGTGAAACGAGCGCAACGGGCTATCCTTAGTCCTTCTGTCCCCCCGAGGGATTTCTTGCAGGGAACTGTACCTGGCGCGACCGAATTGACATTTTCCAAGAATTACATTTCCATACAAATTCAAGGACCAGATGTGTCTGACCTTTCGTTTGTCGATCTTCCAGGTACTTCTCTTTGATATTCAATGCCTCACCGTAGCCGAGTATCCTCACACCATGTTCCAGGCTTGATTGCGAGTGCAAGACAGGGGAAATCGACCGATATTTCCTTGATCGAGGACCTCGTAACTTCCTACATTCAGAAGCAAAGCACACTGATACTACTGACTGTCGCTTGCGAAGGTGATAATTTGCCTCTAGGCCTTTGATTATATTTACATATCATGACTATCCACAGCGGACTTCGAAACGCAGGGGGCTCACCAACTTGTGAAAAAACATGATCCCGACGGGACAAGGACTATCGGTGCGATAAAAATTATATTGCACGAGCTTACTTCGGCTGAAGCTGTATATGAAGGTGTTCTAACAAAGCCAGACCGCATTGCTAAGGGAGATGAAGACCACTGGGTTCGATTTATAAAGAATGACGAGGAGCAGCTCGATCTCGGCTGGTTTAGCGTGAAGCAACCAGATGCAATTCAACTCCAGAAAGGATTGAGTTGGGAGCAGGCGCGTGAATCAGAAGGAGAATGGTTCCGAACTACGAAACCTTGGAGTCTATTACCGGCCAAGTACTCCAGAAATCTGGGTACAATGAATCTCGTTGCGAGATTAGGTGAAACACTCGCTAATCTTATTGCTCGAAGGTGTGTCCATTCGTCCTGCTTGTCCGAGTTACTTAACCTACCTGAACTCGAATCAGGCTTCCAGAATTGCGGGAAGAGCTGGAAGACGTTTTGCAGCACACCGAAGAAGATTTCAAGGACCTTCCAGTACCACTTTCTGAGGATTCCTTGGCAGAGATGATGCGTCTTATCACTGCATTCTGTGCCGATGTTTCTCGTCACTCCGAAGGAGTCCCGGCGAATGAAGGACTTCTTCAGTCGATAAATGCGAAACAAGCTGAATTCAAGCGATCAGTCTTATCTCTCGCGCCAGCGTTTAGGCCGTACAAGCATAGTGAGTCAGTGGCGGATTTACCCCAATTGCCTCCATGCGAATTTCTGGACGGAGAAGAAGAGGATCGTACAGTCTCTGGCTCGGGCCTTACTATGCACATCGACGAGGTTATGGATCTCATGAAACAGTGAGCAATGACTCAGGCGAATGACTATCTTTGTTTACTCCCATCTGTCTAGATCTCGTACCCGCGAGCTCCCCGACTATTACCCATACGAAGTCCCGAAGCAAATCATTGAGCAAAGTACAAAGAAATGGGACTCAGTGGTGTTCGCGTATTTTGACGACGTTCTGGCCATTGTGCATGGACACTATAAACAACTAATCGAAGAGCATTTCAAGCATTTCGAAAGTGGAGGTCTCCTGAGTGCTGTGCAGTACGTCTATACTTCAAATATTTAACGCTCCTTTAATCAAAATTGACTTATATGATACAGAATGGAAGTGCACACTCAAATCAAAAGGCACCGCGAAGAAACCCGGGAGCGCCTGAAGTGGCTTTTGCAGCTCGAGTCGCGACCATTCACGCTTAATGACCGATACCTGGCCGAGTTCAAGAGCAAGTTCTTGGCATACTACAAGATGTACCGTCACAATGTGCTCAACCACACGCCTGTAACATACATCCAGACGTTTAACTCTGGGCGAAGCACAAACTATGTTAGCGAGGTAATGTCTTCCTTGAGCAAAATGAACATAAAGGACGTGAAAGCGTCCGACCTCGCGAAGCTTTTACCGGAGGATGAATTCGAGCCCGCTCTTGACTTGATGGCAGTCGTCAGTGCCTATTATCAGGGTGTGTGAATATGTACCTCGAATTTCTCAGCTACCTAATCTCACTCTACTATCCTGCCAGTTTCGTGCAAGCGATTTATCGATTTTGTTCCTGTCGTCGTGGATTATGATTTTGTACTGGGACTCAGCCGTAACCTCCAGACGGCACTGTATTCGGCCATCATTAAAGAAGACGCCCGCAGCAGATGTAAGAACCTCCTGCAAGAATCGCCGTCCGTAGCAGCTCGTCGTTCGAAATTGCAGAGGAGGTATGAGAGGTTAGAGGCGGCAAGGAACGAGTTGCTAAGCATGCGTTGGAGGGAGATGTGAAGATTCTCTGAATTCTTTGTCGGTAAAAACGACATGCAGCAGTATCAATAGGCCTTAGAACAGTGCTTTGTAGTGGCTGATTTTCTCCCTCTTTTACAAATCGTATATGGTGCGATCACAGCACTTCGCTTCTTTACCTTCCCAGTCCTAGAGCCTTGTTGTATCAATTCCGAACGTTCTGCTTCGGAAGGCAGCTTTTTCCTTTAAACAAAGGCCAGTCGAGTTGTTCTGATAGACTCAGCACGTTCATGACCGGAAATTCAATCGCGCAGTTCGAAAAGGTATATGACGGACTTCCTTTTTACTTTTTCATGTTTCTTCTCTCCGTATTCCGCTCACTTCGCACCCTCTTCTTTCCATCTTTCCGACCGGTATTGACAGCAGCCTTGCCCCTTCTATCCTTCCGTTCGCGCACGCGCTTTTCCTTCGTCCCAGTCTTCTCCAACGCTGCACGCGCTTTCTTCTTAGCAAGTCGCCGAGCGACGCGCGCCGCGTCTGCAGCCTTTGCCTCCTTACGCGAGTTTTTCGACAGACCTGCGAGCCGCGCGCCAAGAGCTGGGTCGCCCTTTGGGAGCTCTACCACGGGAGCTCGCGAGCGCGGGTTAGTCGTGACGCCAGAAGTGAACTTAGCTAGTGGTTGTGACGGTCTGGACTTCGCCACTACTCCTGAGAGCGACTTGCAACGCTGAACGCGTAACGTGCGCTTCGCAAATTTAAGCTTCTCTGCTTCTAGTGCGAGTACTTCGTCCACGCAGTCGCGATCCTAAAGGAACGTCGATATCAGCAAATGGGAGCCAATGCTTCACACGACGTACGGAAAACTGCACGTATGCAAAGCCCTTTCCAAGCTGAGTCTCGCGATCACGTACAATGCGTACACGCGTGACCCATGCAGATTTTTGGAGCGCATTCACACCTTCCCCATCCTTCTCGTCTTCTTCCTCAACCCCATCAGCACCATCCGCCTCATCTTCAGACTCCGGTTTACCCCGCTCTTCACACATGACTTTCTCGAAGAATGCCCGCACATCATCCTCGCTACTAGCAAAGTCAAGGTTTCCCACAAAGACACTGAGTCTAGGATCCGTCAGTGCCCCAACCATGGCACTCGAGTTTCGCGCAGCCCCCGTCGCTTTCCCAACTAAATCCACACGGATCATGTGCGCTGCGAAGAATGTTCCATTGACCTTGCTGACAGCCTCGCGTGCCGCTGCAAATGGGTCCATCACCTCCTTCCGGGATACATGCGCTTCCAGCGCATCGGGTTGGACGGGCACCGGATGTGCAAAAACGACGTATGCATTGGTAGTTGCAGTAGTATGTTCATGCAAGTCACCTTTAATCGCAGCAAGGCGTCGTTTTTCGGCAGGCGTCATGTACGATTTCTCGCCCTTCTTGTCTTCTTCAGCCTCCTCTTTATCTCGCTTCGAGGCCCAACCTGCATCGGGCTTTTGTTCACGCCAGTCAGCAGCACGTTTCTGCTGACGCTTCTGCTTCGTCGAGGGCTTTCCGTCGCCTTCTTCCTCAAGTGTCGAAGTGGGGTTGAGGAAAGCAACGGAGCGAAAACGAATAGATTCAATTTTGGCTGCGGAGACATGTGAGAGGATGTGTCGTTTTAGCTGCTTTGTGAGGGCCTGGTGATATGTATACTGAGAAACAAATGAGAGTATTATCGAAAAAGGCACATGCCTTGCTCTTGACCACCGCTACCGGTAGGTTACCGATAAATATACTCCTTCCATCACGTTGCTCGCGCGACTCGCCTTCCGGGACATATTTCGTTTTATTTGCCCCATTTTTCTTCCGCCTGTTGGACCTTTTCACAGATTCATGTTCGGGAACGGTAGAGTCCGCCTCGTCGTAGTCCGAACTGGATGCCTCAGAGCCAACTTTTCCTACGTACACTTTCTCCTCCACCTCTGTCTTTTCATCATCGTTGATGGCCTTTGTTTTCTTTTCCTTCTCTTCCTTCTCTCTGCGATTGCTCTTCTTTCCGTCGTCTTCTGCAACACGAGATTTCTTCGTGCTCTTGGTTTCAACCGCTCCCTCTGTCTTTCTTTTCAGAGAAGATGACCGAATCTCCAGAGGGCTTGTAGTAAGTAGGGTCGACGGTCCTGCCTGCGCAAAATTCTTTTTACAATTCATCCCAGCACGAACGGCGCGCACGTACACTCGATTTGAAAATATCGTCCAGTCCTTTATCAACTGCTTTACTGGACAGTACTTTTTCTAAGCTCATTTTTGGAAGACAAGCTGGATTTCTTGACCAAGATGAAGTCTGAGGTGGAAAGGACTGAGCGGAAGTGTAGTGACGGAGCGACGCGGCGACGCGGTTATTAATTAATAATTTAATTTCTGGCTCGCGCTTCCTCACGTGACGTGCAGGTCTTCCAATTTTTAGTAATTTTACGCTTCTGCTCAAGCATGGACCTGGCCCTCTACTAGTACAGGGGAAGCGAAAACCCTAACCTTTCAAAAATTCATGCGCCCAGTATGTCGGATGTTCAGGATGAAGATGGACATAGAACAAAACGGTTCAAGGTATATGATCATGAAAAAGTTGTTGTAAGACGTGTTACTGACCAAAGGACTTTGCTCTTAGCACCAGTCATATAACGAGCAACTAAAAGATGTCCATGCACCGTCCGCCCTGAAAATGTCGAACGTTGATGAAGTATTGGAGGTACGAAGCTTGCATCGCTCTGTGGTGTTCAATCTAAAGGTTTCATTAAGGATGAAGAATGCCTTTTCCATGGAGCGCTATCGCATTGGATGCAGCTTAATTTATCCCCATCTTTCATCTCTTTCGCACAAAAGGCTTTACCTCTTTCTCAGTCGTTGGCCCTGCTCGTGCATTCCTGGAGAGAGGTGACGGACTTATGGTTTGACTGTGCCCGGAACTCAGACGACGAAGCGTTGAAAGCTTTATTCGAGTGCGTAGACGTCCGTTATATTGGTTCGATCCCACTAACTATGGCGTAGCTTAATTCAAAAGCTTGTTGAGGACCTTCGGACAACCATTGCTCCGGGTTATGAGTCCATGATTTGTTGTCTTTTCGAGCTTTTGCCTCGCCGCATTGCTCCGGCAGTTTTATCGTCGCTCCTTGGTGCGCTGCTGGCGGTCTTCAAGCATGTGCTACTCCCTTTGGTGCCAAATCCCGAGGAGTCTGATGCCTTATTTATCACCTGGACTCATTTGACTGCAAGTCTTGCGAAGTGCAATCCCGAAGTTCAGCGTGCCGTTGGGGAAGTTTGGTCATCCGTTCTTCGTCGGCTCAAGAAGGATGACCGTCAACGATGCGTAAAGCTTATGATGGCTTCAGTTCAGAATTTGGACGATTTTATCGCATGGTCCCTCGTATTTGCGGCAAAGGTAAATTCGCTCCCGACTCCTTCGCCTTCTTAGCTAACTACGGAAGTAGAGCGTGGCTCAAACCGTCCATACATGCGGTCCGATACTCATTTTATCGTGTCTAGACTATCATCTCGTTGCTCCGGAGGACGAGGTTGACGCCACTTTGAAGCTGCTACGGCGACTTCTTACAGCTTTGATCCATCACTGCTCAAAAGCGGAACAATTTTCTGTCATCGCAGACCCATTAGTGGAAAAGTTCGCATCAATGACAGAAACAGACGACATTAAGCGCACGCTCGTCCTGCTCGCTGTGCCTTGCTCTGTCCGACAGGGTTCACGTCTTAATTGTAAGTCTCTCTGTGGATCTGACTTCCATCCGCTCAGCAATTTCCATAGCGAAACAGCTTTCGAGGATTTTGGATGTGACGACGAAAGCGACGTATGAGAAGACGCTTCGTACCCCGTTTCTAACGACTGTGGCCGCTGCACTCTGTGCGTCCTCAGCGGATCTCTCCGTCTGGATGGGTGCGGGTCGACGCGCGATTGAACGTGCATGGTCCATTGACGTGGTACTCGCTGTTTCCTTGACGGGCGTATTGCATGAAGTTGGGTGGAAGGGCTTTACTCAGTTCGCTTTGTCGCCTTTCTTGAAAGGGTGTCTCGATTTTCTAGCACCATTGGAATGGTCAGGAGAAAACGAGTCCTCAGTGCACGTGCAGACGCTGCGTGTACTCGCTAAACTGGCGAAAGGCAATATGTTAAAAAGTACAGATGATTCATGGCGCTCCCGTCTGGCGGACTTGATCCGTGCGTGGCTTGAACAATTCGTCGCCTCGGAAGACTCGGTGAGTGTGGCGATAAATAGAATTATCTTTGTCACTAAACGCTAGTATGAAGGTGATCATATTGGCTGAGGTTATGTCGCTTTTGCCAGTGTTGTCTTCATATAAGCTTCTTCCGTCTCTAGCGTCCATCTCTCAACAACTTGTTGTCCAGGAGGCAGATGTGGAAGCAGACTATTACGCCTCATGGGCAAACAAGACACTGGTTTTTGGTCAGCTCGTCCGCATCCTTTCGAAGAACAAGCACTCGACTATACTGCCTGAGTTTCACGCCACACAAATCATATGTGCTGCAATAAGGAGATGGTCATGGTCAGAATACGCTATGGACGGCATCACAGACCTGGCTAAATCGTGGTATGTCTGATTGTTTCATCCTGAGATGTTTGTTAATCCAATCTCCCGTCTGATATGTAGTCAAAGCTCGGGCTCAGATCCAATATACAACCATGACTCCGTTCTTGAACAGTTAACGAGTAACCTAAAATCGCACTCCCACATCATCCGACGTAGCTCGCTCGAATTATTGAGTCTCCCCTGGTTGCGCCCAAATAGCGTCGTGGAGGGCGTGAAGCGCTGCTTAGCAGCTGAGCTCGTTCCTTTGGGCGTACATGGCGTTCGGGAGCGTGTCCTGCTAATTAAGCGGGTTGGCCAGGTTCCACTGGAAGATGACTTGACAGCGCGGATTTGCGTCACCTGGCTGCTTGGTCAGCTGAAGGTCGGACTCAGACCTGTGTGGGCTCCAGCTGCACAGGCGCTCTCTGCTCTCTCTGGGCAGTCACCAGACATTGTATGGAGCATGACGTTTTCTGAGTTGAAGGAGATCGATGTGTCTGCGCGAAGTGCGAGTACGCCGGTCTGGGTTGCGGATGGAGTAGAGGAGGAAGATAATATCGACGAGGAGGAAAAGAGTTGGCGTGATCCTAGTGCACATAAGTTTCGAGTTGCGGTCGCGGCTTGGACTTCAAACTCTGTGTGTAGGAACGCAATCATCGAGGTCCGCGCTTTCAGTAATGTTATGTTCGTAAATTGATCAAGAATGCTTTACAGGATCAAAAACCTCACGATCGCTTTGATGTCCACTCCTATGAATCCCAGCTTCTCGTCGCTCTGGGAGAGTTCCCGGCGTTAGCGGAGAAGTACAGCCGAGAACTGGTCCCTCTGTTTCTCTCCTTTGCTTCGCCTTCATCTACAGAAAAGGCGTCTCGTCTAAAACTTACCAACTGGCTCAAGCTTTTTTCCAAGTTTACGAACCCGAAGGCTTTCCATTCCTCGAAGGCTGTGCACACATTATATGTCTCATTGCTCGCTCATCCGGACAGAACCCTGCAATCAACTGCGCTGTCCTGCCTCCAAACCTTCAAATCGCCTGCATTATCACGTAAATCGGATACACTCGCGCTTCTACTTGACGACACTAAGTGGCGCGATGAGGTTGCCATGCTGGACCTCCAAGAAATAACCCCTGAAGAGCGCGCGGAGCTTGTTCCCGTCCTTGTGCGTTTGTTCTATGGCATGATGCGTGAGCGTGGCGGTCGCAGGAAAGGTGCGGACAGGCGATCGGCTTTACTTGGAGCTCTCGGCTCCTGCACGGAAGACGAGCTGACGCTGCTTGTCGACCTTATGATCGAGCCTTTCCGAGAGGAGGTCAACTTTGATCTGTCTGACAACATTAGTAGAACATGGAAGCTTAGTGATAGATCATTGAGCTTCTCTGAGAAGCAACAGATCGGATTTTTGGTGTTCCTTGCAGACGTGCTGCGAAATCTAGGGACACGTGTTGCTAAGTCATGGCCACGACTACTCGCCTTAACGCTCACGCTCACTGCACATGCCCAACGTGAACTGCAAAATGCCACCGGAGATGTCAAAGAGATGGAGGCCGAGAGTGGTGACGAGAATGAGGGAGAGGGGGATGACAGAACTGTACACCATTCCTCTACTGGACTACGACAGATCCGACTCATCAGACAATTAGGGTTGAAACGTCTCACAGAGTTCTTCCGTCTTCCTGTGGACTTCGACTTCACCCCGTACATGCCAGAGCTCTACCGCACGATCATTTCACCGCGAATTCCTCTGCTCGATCGTGAGAATACCCAGGCACCGTCTTCTTTGCTGGAGCTCCTTGATGTATGGTCTTTGCGTCCTGACACAGCAGTATACCTCGTGAAATATGACCAGCGAACTCTGACGAAGGTCTTCGACTGCTTAGTTGCAACGAACGTGAAACCTGCCGTACAGATGAGGATTTTCGACTTGATCGAGCGCCTCCTAGTTTTCTCATCTGAGGATGATTCATTTTCGAGTCTGGTAGTGAAGCCTTACATGTCAGGCTTGTTGGGCAACGTCGCCACAGCCGTCCAGCGCTCAACGGATAGTGGTTCAGCCTCAGTGGTTGGAGTTGTCGCTCAGCGAGAAATCGCAATCCTATCCAAACTCTCGCTTTTTATTATGGACGACAGCCAAGCGATGACTTTGTTATCGCTCTTTCTGCCACAATTGCGTAGGGCTGGGAAGGGCGTGCCAGAGAAAGCCAAGGTCGATATGCTAGACATTCTATGCAATCTCTTGCCGCGAATATCCGATTTCGCGGAAAGCCAGGCATCACTGTCCTTGAAGACGTACGAGACGTTATCCCATCTTTTCCAACTGATGAGAGGAAAACAGGCACGGCTCGCTCTTATCGGGGCCTTCAATGCTCTAGCGAATATCGACCCTAGTCTTCTACCCACGGCGGGCCTCTTAGCTTCCCTTAACTCGTACTCAGCAACGCGAATGGAAGAACCAGACTTTGATCGGCGTTTGGCTGCGTTCGCCGCCTTGAACGAAGAACGGTGGAAGTCGTTGTCAGGAAAAGAATGGACACCTTTCTTGCACAACATGATTTATTTCATTCAAGACGAGGGTGAACTATCAATCCGGAATAATGCGTCTTTGTCCATGAAACGTTTCCTTGATGCATTGTCAGCAGCTCAGGAATCAGACATGCAAGCTTGCTTTGTTCGCATATTGTTCCCCGGCCTTAAGCGTTGTCTTCGCGCGAAGTCAGATCTCGTACGGGCAGAAGTCATGGGCGTACTCGCATTTGCCGTAGAAAAATGTGACAACGTGAACGCGCTACAGGAGATGCGCATACTCCTTGCAGCGGGAGATGAGGAAGCCAACTTTTTCAACAACATCTTTCACATCCAGACTCACCGCCGAAATCGAGCTCTACGTCGTCTCGCCGACTTTTGTGATGAGCCCGGTTTTCGAAGCAGCACATTGCAGGAAGTCTTTGTGCCTGTCGTGAATAGCTTCATTGCCGGTTCGGGTACGGTGGATCACCATCTCGTCAACGAGGCGGTCGTGACACTGGGACGCATTGCGAAGCACTTGGCTTGGCCAGCCTATCTTGCATTGGTGCAACAATATATCAAGCTCGCCACAGAGAAAAATGCTGCAGAGCGGACGTATACTCGTGCCCTAGTCTCCATCCTGGACAATTTTCACTTCTCTCTGGAAGACACATTTACCGAAGAAGCTGAAGGGGGAGCTGACGGTGAGGGTGTTGGATCGACCGGTGTAAAGGCGCCATCTGTGACCACGAAAATCCACGATGCGGTCAATAATCGCTTATTGCCCACATTATTGAAACACTTGGAGCAGCGGGACGAGCTCGAGGACTCCAACAGGATACCCCTCGCCGTAGGCATTGCAAAAGTTTCTCTCCACTTGCCTGAAGCTTCTCGCGACGTACAAGTCCCACGCCTGCTCACCGTCCTGTCCCAGATTTTCAGGAGCAAGTCACAGGAAACGCGAGATATCACTCGCGAAACACTCTGTCGCATCACAGTCATGCTAGGATCATCATACTTGCCCATGATCATCCGTCAGCTTCGCGAGGCTCTCCTTCGCGGCCCTCATCTTCATGTTCTAGCGTTTGTAGCGCATGCGTTACTGGTGCACCTCACATTGCCTGACAATGCGGGGGCTCTTGACAAGCTGGATGACTGCGTTCCGGATGTCGTGCACGTCTCAGCCGAAGTGGTTTTTGGTCAATCAGGCAAGGACGTTGGCAGTGAGGGTTTCAAGACAAAAATGAAGGAAGTTCGTAGTTCGTCGAGCAAGGGCATGGACTCATTTGCTATCCTCGCCAAGCACATCACCCCCGCTGCGACGAGCAATCTGCTTTTACCGGTCAAAGCTATCATGCAGGAGACAGAATCAGCAAAGTCGATGCAGATTGTTGATGAAGTTCTGCGGCGAATGGCCGTCGGTCTAAATGCCAATGTGCATTTTGCGCCATCGGAGCTGCTCGTGTTCTGCCACACTTTAATCAGCCAAAATGCCCGCTTCTTCCAGGAAAATGTAAAAGTGCAGAGACGGAAAGCGAAGAAGGTCAACGATGCGGTCGTACAGCTGAAGCGAAAGATTGACCCGGAGAACGACCATTACTCGCACAATTCGTGGAGGTGAGCGACGATATCACAAGTCTCAGACGTCTCGGCCCTATATTTACTCGCTCATTCAGATTCGTCGCCTTCGGACTCGATCTTTTCAACACTGCATATCGCCGAGGTCGTTTCGATTTCAGTGATACTAACATCATAGCGCGGTTAGAACCTATGGTGAACGTCATTGGGAACACGCTGTATGCAACAAACGGCAGTGTGGTGTCATCGGGTCTTAAAGGAGCAGCTCAGATCGCAAAATGCCCATTGAAGAACGTAGAGAAGTCTTTACCGATTTTCGTGCGCCAGACTTTGCATATCATCAAACAAACGGGAAGCACCGAGGCGGACGTCGTTCAGACTGCGTTCAAAACACTCGCTGTCATCATTCGTGATTGCTCGTCGTCGCAACTGAAGGAAAAGGATTTGACGTTCCTGTTAGAGCTCCTGACACCGGATCTAGAGGAAGTCACCCGTCAGGCTAATACGTTCGCTCTGCTGCGGGCCATCGTCTCTCGGAAGTTCGTCGTGCCCGAGATATACGACCTCATGGACAGGGTTGGAGAGATCTTGGTGACGAGTCAGTCTCCGCAGGTTCAAGAACTGTGCCGTAGCGTTCTTCTACAGTTCCTGCTCGACTACCCACAGGGGAAGGCCCGGCTCAAGAAGCACTTTGCATTCCTCGTCAAGAACCTGTCATACGTGTTCGAGAGCGGTCGGAAGTCCGTGATGGAGCTCCTCGGAGCGGAAATCTTGAAATTCAACGATGATATCATTACGGAATACGCAGATATGCTGTTCGTCGCCCTCGTTCTGGTCATTGCGAACGACGACTCGACAAGGTGCCGCGAGATGGCCGCGCAGCTGGTGAAGACGCTCCTGGGCCGGCTCCGCGAGGAGCAGCAAAAGACGATCATTTCGCATATCCACTCCTGGGCTGCGCAGCGCGATAATGCAGCTTTGGCCCGGGTCTCGTCTCAGACATACGGGCTGCTACTGGAGACACTGAAAGTCAACACAAAACCTTATCTTAGTCTTCTTTTGGATGATGTGAACGCGAAGGTCCGGGATGTTGCTCGCGCGTTCGAGGAGGCCGAAGACGCTGAGGGGGACGTTGTAATCTCAGAGATCGACTGGCAGACTCCGTACCAGGCACTCACAACGCTCTCCAAAGTCTTCCAGCACTTCCCCGACGTCATTCCGGACCACAGTAAAGTCTCTTGGTCGTCCGTCGCTTCGTTGCTACTGTATCCGCACGCTTGGGTACGGACTGCGTCGTGTCGCTTGCTGGGCAGCTTGTTCTCCGTAACGCCTGTCAGAGCCCCAGATGAATCACTCGCAGACGACTTCCCCCTGTCTCTCAAGGGCATGAGGGACCTGGCGAATGCCTTCTCTCTGCAACTCAAGAGTGAAAATCTGGACGAGGTGCTTGGCTTGCAGATCGTCAAGAATCTGTTCTACGTTGGGAAGTGCTTTTACGCTATCCCGGTCCCGGAGGCTGAGATCGAGAATATAAGAACAGGGGCGGGTGACGAGGTCGGGGATGAGAATGATGACGAGGGTTCAGCGTCTGGAGTCGAGGGAGGCGTTGAGAGGGATGCATCATCCACGAATAATCCGTTACCGTGGCTCTTCTCCCGGCTCTCGTATCAGGCCCGCTCAGCGTACATCGCACGGGTGAACAAACCGAACCAGGTAACCTCTCCCTACGCATCTGAACTCATGGCCCTGAATACTAACCTCTTCTTTTTCTTTTCGCAGAACAACTGGTCCCGTCAGCCGAGGGCTATCTTCCAGTGGTTCGCCGCGATGGCATCGCACATGGACGCAGATCGGCTGGAGCGCTACCTCCCTCACATCCTGTCTCCGCTGTATCGCATCGCAGAGGACGACGCCGTGCGCGATCCACAAATGGGTGCGTCTAATCCTCTTTTTTTTTTTTTCCAACTCCTAGAGGTGGCCAGAGCGCTGACTTTGACTCTGACTCTCTCCCTTTTTCTACCTAGACGACCTGAAGGCGCTCGCATCCGAGCTGCAAGACCTCATCCAACCCAAAGTGGGCGTCACGTCGTTCGCGACGGTGTACAACACAATCCGGCAGCGCGTCGTGGCAGTGCGGCAGGAGCGGCGCACCGCGCGTGCTGTGCAGCGCACGACGGACCCCGCGGGGGCGGCGAGGCGGAAGGTGCGGAGGAATGTAGGGAAGAAGGAGGGGAAGAAGAGGAAGGGTGCGGAGTTTGCGTGAGTGCAGTCTTCTTTTCTTTTCTTTTCTTTTGAGTTATTTGGAGAGCGTGGATGTGCTGATGCGTGTTTTTTTTGTTTTTTTTTTCTCGGGGACAGAGAGCGCAAGATGAGGATGAAGGTCTCGAAGCGGAGGAGGACGGATTGATTGATTGGTCTTTCGGAGAGTGCATAGCAGCGGAATATTCAGGCGCAATGGATTATCTAGATCTAGTAGATAGCTAGATACATACACAATGTTAACATATCACACATCATACTCATCCCATATTTTTTTTCAAACCATCCAACGACATCCTCCGAGTCATCATGGCGAAAGCATCGCGTCCCGTCTTTGCCGTCTTCCGTCACCCACCGCTCGGCATACATCGAGTCTGAGTCTGAGTTTGAGTCTGAGTTCAATATACTGTAAGCAGAGAAACCTCAACCTCGAGATCACCGCATACTCGTGCGCTCCGAGTCCGATAGTCCGGTGGTCCGGGCATGGCGCGTCCTGTGTCCGAGTCGGTGTTGTACAAACGACATCACGGCTCGATCCCAGTCTCAGTCTCCGTCCCCGTCTCCGTCTCCGTCTTAGTTTTGGTCTCGGCCACGGCCACAAAGACTCAAAGAGCGTTTTTCGACTCATTAATATTGGCGGGGTACCGACTCTGAAAAGGCGAACACAAACCAATCTAGCAGTACTAGTGTCGTTGTATGGGTTAAGACTAAGACTACGACTACGACTACGACTACGACTACGGTGAACCTGGCGCTGGCGAGGGCGAGGGCGGCGGAAGGGAAGCAGGTGGCAGAGGGAAAGGGGGAAAGGGGAGGCGGTTGTCTTTATTTCTGCGAATCAAAAAAGAGTCGAAAGCGCGCGGATGAAAGGGGATGGTAAGAAGGGTCGGATGAGGATGAGAGGATGAGGAGATGAGGAGATGAGGACGTGGATGAAGATGATGAAGGTCCCACGGCGCAAAAAAAGAAAAAAGAATTGTAGAGTACATGTAATGGAAATCGGAATGGAGAGCATTATTTGGCGCAATGAATCATCCTATTTTTCTTTCCTTCAACGATCCAACGACCCAACGATTCACCCCTCAAAGCAACACCTCAAAGCAACCGCATCCCCTCAAAACAGCCCTTCAAAACAACCCCTCAAAACAAAACAAAACACACCAAAAAAAATCATCACGTTCCGTCTCACGTTACTCCCGCCGCTCAGCAGCATGCATCCGTGTCCGATCGATCCGGACCCTCTTCTTCGGAGCCGTCGGCGTCGGTGTCGGCGTCGACGTTACGGCTGAGGCAGGTGTAGAGGTAGGGATAGGGGTAGTAGGCGCTGGACCTGGACCTAGAGCTGAAGTGCTCAGCGCATCGCGCTCGTGCTCGCGCTTTGACAGTTGCACGGACGTGCTGTCGGACCCCGATTTCGTGCGCGGAGTTTCCTGCTCGGCTTATGTTCGTGTCCAGGGCGGGCATGCAAGAAACAGAAGGCACAGCAGCAGCAGCAGCAGCAGACGCAGACACAGACGCCGGACCGAAGCCGCGTCGCCGCATTCGGATAACAAAGCGCGTTCTCCTCCATAACCGCCTCCTCGTCGTCCTCGTTCCACTCGCTCGTCGTCTCCCACTCGTTGTCGAACTCGATGTCGAGCGGTGGTTCCTCCGTGTTCGGTGCGCCGCCTGTGTCAGTGCTTGTGTCGATGCCGGTGCCGGTGCCGGTGCCGGTGCCGACACCCGTAGAAGTACCGACACCAGCAGAAGTGGAAGCGGAAGTGGAGACGGAGGAGGCGGAGGTAGGGGCGAACGACGCGAGCAGAGGTTGCGAGAAGGCGTGCGAGACGGGCTGCACCCAGCGGCGCTCGCGCAGGCGCTTGTGCCGCTCGCGGTCCTCCTCGATGCGCTTGAAGATCTCGTTCCGCGAGAACGTGAGGGACTCTCCGCCCGCGCCGGCAGGTCCAGGAGCATTAGAAATGGAGGCGGCGTCGGATCCAGCGGTGTTGGTGTTCGCGTTGGGAACAGAGGCAGAGGTAGGAGCGGTGGAGGTGTTCACGGCGGCGGCGTGCATGGCCGCTTTCTGCGCATCGAGCTTGGCGAGGACGTCCTCGATCTTTTGCGGGTCGATGACGCGCTTGGTGCGCCAGTTTTCTAGGATCTGTGAACGTAATGGGTCTTGAGCACCTTGCTTTCGCTGTCATATGAGAAAAACAGAGGATATGAGGACGTAGGGTATGGATGAAGTGACGCACCTGGACGGCGCTCATGAGGTTGATGAGGCCTTCCCTGCCCTCTGGGACGACATAGTCGACGATAGTCGCCAGATCCCGCGCGACAAAGTCGACGTAGAAGCTACTTGAGGAGCCGGAGGTCGCCTTGCTGAGGAGAGAGGTCTCGCACAGGGAGTCGAGGAGGTAGAGGATGTTTATTCGCGTGTTGAGCGAGCCCTATATTTCATCATATTCAGTGAAAAAAACAAACGATAAATTGAGAGAGTCACGAACTTGTTGGCATTCTTCGACGACGCAGTCCCAGAGATCCTCTCCGCAGCGCGAGAAGTACTTGAGGGCGTATGTGACGACTTTTTGGATGGACTGCTGCGAGCTGCGCTGGGAGGGATTGATCAGGAGGACGTGAGGGAGGGAGGACGAAGTTGGGAGACTGACGCGTTGAGGCGGCGGAGAAGGGAGAGGAACTGCATCCTGACTTCGAAGGGATCCATAGCAGCTGCCACGTAGAGCGGGGTGCGTTCTTTATGGTAGACAGAAGAGATGCGCGTGACTTGAGAGCACCGACGCGTCTCCCGCGTCACGCGCACGGGGCTGGCGGACATTGCACGAGTTCTGCCGACATATGACATAATCAATGAGCGCTGCATGTGCTGCACCCGCTTCTCCATGATTTATGACCCTTCTGGTCCGCTGGCATAATATTATAAAACGGTATGCACTCCTGCGTCCTTTCTGCCCAACGCCCCCCAACATGATATTCACAGCCCTCGCCGCCCTCCTCCCTCTCCTCGCGCTCCCCCGCGCCGCCCTCGCCGACCAAGTCACCTTCGACCCCGTCTACGACAACGCGAACCAGTCCCTCTCCACCGTCGAGTGCTCCACCGGGTCCAACGGGCTCCTCACAAAGAACTTCACCACCTTCGGCTCGCTCCCCACCTTCCCCTTCATCGGCGGCGCACAGGCCGTCGAGGGCTTCAACTCCGCGAACTGCGGCTCGTGCTGGAACATCACCTTCAACGGCACCAGCATCACCGTCCTCGCCATCGACCACGCCGGCAGCGGCTTCAATATCGGCGAGATCGCGATGAACAACTTGACCCATGGCTTGGCGGTGCAGCTCGGCCTCGTCCAGGCCACGTCCGCCCAGCTGAACGCGAGCGCTTGTGGGCTTTGATGTGGGTATGCTGAGCCCCAGCTCAATATGAAATCTTGCTAATGGAATGAAAATAGAACGATGTTAGCAGTGACAACATGGACGATATTGAACTGTTCTTTTCGCATCTTGGACTCTTTCGAATTGGACTCTTTCGGACAATTCTCGCCCGCCGTCTCGTCTGATCCTTATTCTGCACGGACATACATATAAACCTTACCAGCTTCTTTTTCTCTCGTAACGTGTAGCTTCTCCAGCTTTGATACTTGATACTCGGTATTCACAGAAAACGCAATGCACTCGACTTTCGAGTAGATGTACTCCAGAGCCTCGGACTGCAATGATCAATTCCAAACTCGCTGTACACTCACGCGTTCGCGAATTGTCCGAAAACGAACAACAGCTCGCAAAGCAAGCTCTTATTCAAGCGATAGCAATAGTGGACTCGGACTCGGACCCCGTCTCATCGATTTACTTAGGACTAGCCGAGATGAAGCGCCAGAAGAACACAAACTGCGATTCTCACCACTTCGTTGTGTACTATCATCCCTACAGAATCCGTTCCTGGCCCACCGCTGAACTCTTATCAGAGGACTGAAAGAAACATTAACACGGTGAACAACTGCTGGTGGAGTATAGCAAGACACCTCTAGACTCACAGTTATGCAGGGAACACCATAGGAGACACAATAATAACAAGTTTGTAGAGGCTTAGTTTGCAATCGCTCACACTGGGTCGAATAGCATGTCAATCAAGGAGAAAGTAAATTTTGCAGACATGCTCACTTTGCGACGACCTTCACGACAAGAGTCGCAAGCCGTGGTGCGCACTGGCTTCCCAGCTGTCTGATGCAAAAGTTCGGTGTTATAGAGTTTGAACCTAACTTTGGGGTCTCTACAGGATCTGTTTGGCTCGAAATCTGATTGTACGTGTTGGTAAATTTCATCCAGTTCAGCAGAGGGTTCAGGCTCGCTATCAGAGGACTAAAAAACAGACCAAGATATTAACATGCCGAGCAGTGGAGTAAAGCGAGAGGGATTCAGACTCACGGTTGTACAGGAAATGCCGTGGCTACTACAGTATCTGCATGAAGCTAGAGGATCTGTTTGCGATCGCTCGCACTGGGTCAGATAGCCCGTCAACTGAGCAAAAAGTAAAATCTCGTGGCCATACACACTTGGCGATGACCTTTGCAAGAGTCGCAAGCGATAGTGTGTACCGGCCTCCCACCCGTCAGACGGAAGGAGTCGGGGGTGAGGACATCAGCAAACTCCGGCATGTCACTACTGCGGTTTGATTGTATATGCTTTGTGTTGCTGTTTGATCTGACCCGGTATTCAAATGAACTTCTTTGTAATCCGCATCAAGGAGGATGAGATTGTCGGTTGATCCTACAGAGGGTTCAGGCTCGCTCCAACAGATTCTACCAACTGAAAAGATGATAAATCATACTTGAGTTATAGGAGCTTCTATGAAAAAGACAAGCATACCTTTAAAGCTATTCTGTGCTGTGAAGACAGTGACTGAGAGATATTTATATTCTTGAGCGGCATCGCAAATTTCTTCCAGGGATCCAGCTGCGTCCTAAATTCAGGTGGTAGTCAGCATAGAACAAAGGTCGTTGGAAGCGAAGCACCTGACAAATTGAAATGAGGCCAAATCATTGTCATCGATGACGGCTACGTCTGCATCTGATCCCTATTATTGAATGTGATCTAAGAACAAATACCAAGCATTGGCGACTCTCCAGACTAACCTCAAGTATAAAGATTGCAACTACGTCGTATGCATATTGGACCTGGCTGGCTTTAGTAGAGCTCAAATACGCTAAAGGATTTCCATACGTACAGGTCGAAAGGAAGACTTGCTGCTGCCGACGGTTTCTATCTTGAAACCATATCTTCTAAGGAGTTGGACAGTGGATAGACTCGAAGGACCGTCGAGGTTTTCTGCTTCTGTGCCCATAACCTTCAGAAAAGAACTGATCCTCTTGTACCATTCTCGATGTGCGATGCGTATTCCTTTTAGAAAGATGCATTGATCAAAATTGGTCAAGGAGTATTCCTCGCGGTTGAGGCCCAAGCGAAGGGGTCCCTGGCGCTTTGGCACATCGATGTGATCCTCCCAATTTCCCCAATAAGAAAGTGCAACATCTGCGATGCCACTGATTCCAGCACTAAAGCTGATCTGAGAGCTACAGGAAGATTTATCCCATGCGATACTTGCCCAATCACCAGTCAGGATGCATTCTCTGACAAAAATGAGGTCGTGCAGCTCCACGGGCCGCCCTAGCCCCCGTGCAAGCTGCAGCCAGGACAGACAGTTCGCGACCATGTAGTCTTCCATTGCCTTCGAGGATAAGGCCTTCTGCCGCGTCGCGATGTCCTTCGTTATCAAAGCTGCACCGCACCGGGTCGTGCAAGAGAGCCGCACGCTCGCTCCGGCGGCTACCTGCAAGATAGGCCTTGAGTCCAATTAGCATACTTTGACAATCCATTAATATATTATCATATTCACCCTTGGATAGACAAATTTCCGCCGACAGACCGGACACTTTCAGAAAGTCTGAGCCCAGGTGGTAAAGGCCCAGGACTGTCAAGCTTGCGAAACTTGTCGGCAATGGGTTCAAAAGTAGCTGGGCTTTCGGCTGCCTGGTTTTCTAAAGTGTCTTTATCGTGAAATGCATTGAAAAGCTTGATAAATTTCCCGTCCTCAGATATGTATCCCACGTCACCAACACGAATTCGATCGTAGGCATTGTTGGGATCTGGCTCAAACAAAGCATATCCAAGATTGAGGTGGGACAGCTTGGCAGCATAAAGCTCGTGAGGCAGGAGTTTCGGCATTTGCAGAGTAGTCGTAGGTTGGGGAGAGTAATCATGCACCCCCTGGGCCGTCTTTATTGCTATCAAGTGGTGCACAATTTTCGCGAAGACAGGAAATTAATGCTTGATAGAATGGACAATATCAGATATACAGCACCGGTTTAGACCTGTGTAAGACTGGAAGTACTGACCGCGGTGCCAACATTAAAGTCAAGCAGTGCAGCCAACATGCATCCAACATCACCAACACGAATCCAATCGTAGCAATGTTGGGATTTGGCTCGAACAAAGCATATCCAAGATTGGGCAAGGCAGCTTGGCAGCGTAAAGCTCATGAGGCGGGAGTTTCGGCTTTGGCAGCAGAATGATCCTAGGGAATGCCTTTGTTACTATCAAGTGATGCACAGTTTTTACGCAGAAGTGTACAGAGGCCTGGTACTTAATGAGCGGGCTATTTCAGATTCACAGCACTGGTTTAGACCTGTGTAAAGGCAGAGAAATGCCGACTGCGGTGCCAAAAGTAAAGTCAATAAGCATAGCCGAATATGGTAGATTATGTCCCATCGATGAAGGCATAGTACTAGTGGAGCAGAAAGTAGATAGCATGAGATCCGGTTCAGACCTGTATTCCGGTTTAGAGAGGTTTAGAGGGTACAAGTCAGGATGATGGCTTCATTGGAAAGCACAGCCTTAGTAGGTAATGGCCACGGGTCTGTCCGCATAGTTTGAGACTGCTGAAGTAAGCGGCTTGGAAACAAGCTTATCACCATTATGAGCGCAGTAAGGTTTTTATTCCTTTTCTTTTCTTACTGAGACTCAATGAGAGCGCCCGTCGACTAAGGCGAAGCCGACACGAAGTACCAGAAACAGCAGACTATATTTCTTATCAATTTAACTATTCTGACATTGTTCTATATCTAGATCCCCGGCCCATGTATCGCCGGAATCCGTACATTAGTTCAACCCCAACACCGTTGCGAAGTACTCCTCGATTCCAGCAGGCTTCTTCAAAACAGCTCCAATCATCATATCAGGTCGAACGATCACAACAGCATTATCATCGGCATCCAAGCCATATCCTCGGACTGCATATCCAGCCCGGTCCTCAATCACGAGGTCGCCTCCCAGGCCTTCAACCAGGAGAGAATCGGAAGTACCAGCGGGTACGATGACCAGGGTGTGCACCAGGTCCAAGCCAGCGGGGATCGCCTGCACGGCATTCATTGCTTCCTTCAAGAAGGCCAGATCGGAAGAAGAGCGAATGAAGACGAGGACGGTGTGCACGGTTGGGTCGAATAGGTCGAAGAGGCGCGGTGAGGCGCGGTTCCTTGCTTCGGCGCTGAACTTACCTATTTTTTGGGATGCGGCACTTCTGGTTCTGATGAGCACAAGGAGCATGCAAGCGTCCGGTGCACGGTCACCTGCTCTTACCTTTTGTCCCGGGGCTCCATATGCATCCTCCTTTCCACGGTTGACCCTATTCTCGCGCGAGAAACGCTCATCAAAAACGATATTGCTCCATCGATAATTAAGATAAAGCTGGGTCAACTTGCTCTCTCGGTACATCCCACTCTCCTTTTCTGTACGAACTTTTGTGTAAACGTTATTGGCCTTGAGGAGCATCGCTTCGATGACCGGACGCCGCTCGGATTCGTAGGAATCGAGGAGCCGAGGGGATGCGTGCGATTTGAGGATGAGAGAGAGTTTCCAGGCGAGGTTGAACTGGGCGGATGGAGAGTTAGACGAAGAAAAATTCAGACGAAGGTGAACGCACGGCGTCTTGGATCCCTGATGTCATTCCTTGCCCGCCTGTCGGTGGATGAGCGTGTGCTGCATCTGAATAAGAGCTTGTCAGTAAAGAAACCAAAACGAAGGTAAGCAACAAGGCATACCTCCCGCAATGAAGACCCTGCCCATCTGGAATCGATCGACCATCCTCACGTTCAACCTTTCCATCATCAAAAGCCCATTAGTCCCCTCATGTCCTGTACACCAACTGAATTGAATCGCACTCACTTCCACTCCGCCTTCACATGGATCTTCTTAATCCTCAGATCATCCCTACCCGTGTACTTATTCAGGATCTCCTGCAAGCCCTGCATGTCCGCCTCGAGGTACGCGACGGCAATCGTGTGGAAGTTGGCACCGCCGATAGTGTACTGGTACCTGCCCGGTTCACTCGTCGTTCGGAGGCTCACACTGTATGGGAGAGGGTTAAGTTGAATTTGAGCGGGAAGGGAGCGGTCGCGAGATACGCACCGGATGTCAGAGAGGTCGCCCCATATGTGCATGCCCTAGTTAAAGACCATGAGCATCAATATGTGCAGACGAGATAGTAGAGCTTACCACTTCTTCAAGGCCTTCGAGGTCGATATCGCCATGTGCCATCTTAAGTGTCTCGTTCGTCTCACCAATAAAGTTAAGTCCAAGCGCATGGCGAACAGTGCCTATTTATAGAAGCATCAGCAACTGTGTATGTGAAAATCAGAAGACACACGCACTATTAGCACCATCCGCTCCTACGACATACGCGAACTCCGCACTCTCCTCAGCCCGCTCCCCGTCAATGGTTTTACACAGCTTAACTGTAACGCCGTCCGCGGTTTGCTCGAGGCTGACGAACTCAGTACCGAGTTCGACAGTCCCGCCGAGTGCCTCGACATGCGTGCGTAAGATGTGTTCGTGAAGGTACTGGCCTATCAGGAGGACCTTAGTCTATGAAAACATGTCAAATTCTAGCCGAACGTGTGTAACTATGACTCATCCTGACCATCGGGAAGTTGGGGGTCTCCTGGATGGGCTCGAGCATCGATGCTGACTTCACGAGCAGTCGCGGGTTGGCAGGATCGTAGAACCTAACAACGGGATGCGGGATGCTTAATGCCTGGAGGTCTGAGAGCGTTCCGAGGAAATGCTCGATCTCTTGGATGCGAGGCTTTACAGAGTGTGTTATTGACGGTTTTTAGGCTTATAAATGGGGATTACTTGCCTGGACACCAGCACCTCTCGAAGAGACATGGTGAGATGTTTCTTTGTTTATGATGCGCACGGAGATGCCACTTTTCAGGAGCGCGATTGCGAGGATGAGTCCTGTGGGTCCGGCGCCAACCTATGGGTACGGTTAGTTTTCATCAGCAAAATGCAGCACGCGAAAAGCAAAGACGCCGCACGATAAGAACTTGAGCTTTCATCTTGTCAAGAGACTGCTGGCACTAGTAGTAGTACTGAAGCAAGAGACAACATCAAGCGGAGATACGGCAGCTCCGAGTCATGTTAGCAAAAAGCTCACAATCACATGATGACTTCGACTGTGAGTTCGAGTCAAGCCTCTTACTTTATACTATACTCACAGCTGTGTACAAACCACGCGTTTAGTTTATCGCGTCTTTGAATCTTACCCTTGGAACTATTGCTATTGATCTCTATTATGCTTTGAGTCGAACCTGCGTATTCTATCTGCGATTTTGTGAGCTCAGAGATGGCAGCCGAGTCCTCAAGCTCGTCGAAGAGTACAAGCGTGGCGCAATATGATGATATGCTACAGAAGCTCGGACAATCGTCAAAATGGACGGCTGGAAACGAGCAAGTGAGTCCATAATTTTGGTATTCGTGTCTGAAACCTTGTCTCATTTCTGCCTGCTCGTGTTCTGTTGGCATAGGCGCTTACTGAGCCCTTCACGTATATCACGTCTCAACCAGGCAAAGAGATTCGCGGGCGGATGATCGAGGCATTTAATGCATGGCTACAGGTGCCTGTAGAGAAGCTTGCGACGATTACCAAGGTTGTCAGCATGCTTCATTCGGCGAGTCTACTGTGAATGATTCCTGCGTGTTTCACTGCGACGGCCGATTATCTCTAACACGGCAAAACAGCGTTGACGACATCGAAGATGATTCGCAGCTTCGGCGCGGTGTCCCAGGCGAGTCATTTTCACTCTTTGTCGGCTTGTGTGTTGAAAGGTGTCTGCAGTTGCGCACAAGATATATGGTGTCCCGCAGACTATTAACTGTGCCAACTATGTCTACTTCCAAGCATACCAGGAGCTTTTCCGACTCCGAGACTCCGAGACTTCGGAGATTGACAAGATCGTGACAGGTAAAGGTTGTTTCCCTGCTTTCCATCACACTGTTAAAGACGATTGTTGCTATAGAGGAGCTTCTAAATCTGCATCGAGGCCAGGGTCTTGAGCTCCTTTGGAGAGACTCTTTGCACTGTCCAACTGAAGAGGATTACATTGGCATGGTAAATGATAGTTGAGTGCCCATAATCCCGTTCTTTTCATTTTCCACATGAAAACGCATGAAAACGGCATGGAGTCGACATCGGTTGTGCATTTGTAGTCCTGTTCGCTTATTTTGCGGTTTACAATCCGGCGTTCTGTCCATCGCGTTCACCGATTCATCTGTCTTATTTCGGAGAATTTGAACCAATAGCAACATCTTACAGAGACCGGAGGCCTATTCCGTATAGCAATCAAGCTCATGATGACCTGCGCAACTGCGAACCGCAACATGTGCGTAGCGTGTTTCCCTCATCTTGCGTATGAAGCTTTCCTGATGGTTTCAAATTGACGCTAGCAACTGCGTGCCTCTAGTCAACCTCATCGGTATCTTCTTTCAAATCCGCGATGATTACTTCAACCTGCAAAGCAAAGAGGTATTAAGGTTTTGCACGACCGTCCTGAAGATCTCACTCGTTCATGTCTCTTGTCTAGTACGAAACCAATAAGGGCTTCGCGGAAGACCTGACTGAGGGAAAATTCTCTTTCCCATCGTCCATGGCGTACGAGCGGACACGTCGAACCGCCAGGTTCTGAGTAAGTCCTCAATCTCCTTCCGCTTTTCTTCGCTAACATAAACTGAAACTGTCAGACGTCTTGCAAAAACGGCCTACAACTCCAACACTCAAACGGTATACGATTGACTATCTCAAGTTGCACACGAAGTCGTTTGATTACACACTTCGTGTCCTGGAATCGCTGGAGGCGCAGATCCGGGAAGAGATTTTGCGATTGGGCCGGAACAGAGGGCTAGAAAAGATCGTTGATAGTTTGAGCGTAAGGGACCTAAGAGAAAGTGCACCTTAGCAAGGCGTAATGTAAAACTCTAGCTTTAAAACTCAAAGCCTGAAAGTTGCAAGAAGTGCGACTTAAGTGCACGTGCGTGACACGAGACAGGCGCGTCGGCACCGAGCTGAAGTCGACTTAGGTTATCTTCAAGTCGCCAATTTCATTCTCATAAGTCTGTCAATGTCAAAACCGGGCACCCGCCTGCGACCGCTACGGGTCGTCGCTTCGGGCACGGTCTTCCTCACACATGTCCTCACTGTTCCAACGTTTCCCGGTGAAGGCATGATCGCACGCGCGCGCAGTGTAGCACGCACCCGCGGCGGGAGCGTAGCAAACGTGCTTGCCGTCCTCGGACAGTTCTCCGGTGTCGACGCGCTGCTCGTTGCGCCTCTTGCGGGAACAGCGAAGGTGCAATGCTCGCGCGCGACTTGCAACGCGAAGGCGTCAATACGCGGTACTGTAAAATCTGGGAGGGCGCGAGCGTCCCGAGTGCATGGATCATCGAGGCTGGTGAGTGTGTTTATTCTTTGATAGCTAGCAAGGTTGTTTCTTACCATATGCTCTGGACAGAGGATGCGAATTCACGAACGGTCATTAACCACAATCCGCTGCCAGACATCACCCACGAGGAGTTTGTCAGCCTACTCGGACCTCTGCTCGTCCCCGAGAACTACGACCTTCCGAATACGCCTGCGCCATCGCCTACGTCTGCAGGTCATGCTCAAAATTTAGCGCCGTTTGACTGGTTACACTTCGAGGGGCGCTCGGTGAAGACTACGTTGTCAAATATCGTCGGGATCGATGGATTTGCGAGGGAGAGGAAGTGGAGGAGTCAATGCGTATTCAGCCTGGATGCCTGCAAGACGAGGCAAGGAGTCGAAGCCGTATGTCCGGCTTTAACCTGTGCTCTCGCTGTCTGACTCTCTGATGTAGCTTATTCCCCATGCAGACGTGATATTCTTTTCGTGAGTGCTAGGATTAATTGCATCATGGGTATGATACTTATAGTGGTTCAGGAAACAATATGCACTCTCGCAGAATGCTGCATACTCCACTCCACGCCCCTTTCTCCTCGCTCTCGCGTCGTCCGGTCGTGTACCCGCACACGCTCTGCTTGTCGCCTATTGGGGCGCCGCAGGTGCCGCACTTCTCAGCGTTCCAACCCGTGAATACCTTCAGTCGAGCGGCTGGGTCGACGATGAGCCGCGTTCAATGCGTCCGTTGAGCACCATCAGCGACACCACCAGCGGAGCAGTCATCTCCGACGGAGGTGGTGGTGCACTGGGCAGCGTACGCAGCGGGAGCGGGTTCTGGGCGGCAGGCCACCGCTCAGGTAGCGGTACCTCCAGCAGCGCGTTTACCGCTTTCTCTGCTGCGCAGAGCAGTAACGTCCAAGACAGCCTTGGCTCGTCTGGGATGAGCGACATCCCGGAGGTGCGCGCAGAGGACATGGACGCGGACCATGACTCGCAGGGAACGGAGGTCGGAGGTGAGGGGAAGAACTACGAGAGACACGCGCGACGAGGCTGCGGCGCAGGACGCGTTCATTGCGGGCATGATGTATGCGTTGGGCCAACGAATTGTTCCAGGGCGCCGTACACACCTTCTTCCGGGTCGTATGCACAGTACAGGACAGGAAACCTTGAGGTTGACAGAGGGAAGTGGAAACTGGAGGATTGTCTAAGGTTCGGCTATTTCTAAGAGAGAACTCTCTGCATTTATTTACCTATGACTTCATAGATTTGCGAGTGAACTCGCAGGTCGACGGGCAAGGAGAAAAGATTATTTTGGTCTTGCAGCTGAGATGAGACGAGCTGAGTGGTTTGACTGAGTTGTCAACATTAACAAATATACACCAGACATTAGCTGTCTTTTGTTGTATTGTTCACTTCTTGCATTGATCTTTTTTGTTACCTGTATATTCTATGTACATGCCATTCTCTCTCGATAACCCATATCTAGGAGTATGACGAAGGTCCGTGAACGTTTAAAACTCTGCAGGCTGAGATGCACATGAGCGAGGTGAAGGCTTCAAAAGTAAAGCAACTATCCTACTGAAAGACGTCTGGACATCACCAAGCTCTTGAAGGATACGAAAAGTCCAACGGAAAGATGAGGAACGATAAAAAGAAAAGAAAGGAAGAGGGAAAAACTACCATACAATGCAGAACTATTCCCACTAGCCGACTTGAACGACTGACCTCATCATAGCCTATAAATACTAGTGATGCGCTCTACCACTGAGCTAAGCGGGACTCACTCTTCTTTGGTCTTTATTTATACCATCAACAATCACAATTTATCATAATATGAAGACGCTACCGAACTTGTGGCTATGACACGTCGCGTCACATATTTCTCCCAAAGTCACGACATCGAATTACCTTAATGCTCATCTTGTGAGAGACAACGACAATGACATCGACAACGACATTGTCAACATCGTCAAACTTACACACGCCTTCTCTCAAGCTCAGCGTCTCGGCGCCACCGCAAGGCTCAAGCCTCTCAGTGTCAGGCTGCGCGTCCTCCACACGCACCAACTTCGCTACTCAGCCTAGACTTCTCTATCGTGGCGCTCTCTCATTACCAGACTCGCACTTGCTTCTGGATGGCTTGACATTTACCATTGAGTTGCCCGCGGATGATCCACATGCCGGACGTACACTCCTCGAAACACCCTTGCCTCTCGCGCTCGAGAGCATGCGCGGCCGACCGAGCTTACGCTTTACCGGTACCGTGCAAATGCAGGATATACACTGCGATTTCAGCGAGCGGGTCAGCCTGTGAGTCGTCCATCGCATTGAATTGTAGGTAGCTGAACTGAAGTCTTCTGCAGCCACGTCCATCCACGCTGTATCCTTACGCACCAGCTCTTCGCGCATGCCCTTTGCGACGCGCCCGTCTCTCCTCTAAAGGTCACACCGACTCCGGTATCCGAGTCAGCCTCGGCGACGCTAGTAACACCAATCCGAACAACGACATTGTCGTCTTTGGCCGCCCGCACCCTCGTCTTCCATCATGCAGCTGTGCGTCGCACGTATCGTCCCCGTCCCACAATCCAAGCCTACACTTCCAGGTCAACCCGAAATGGAGAAGACTCAGCAACTTCGTCCGCCGCGTCCTGATGACCCGACGCCGCGCAAGCCACCTGCGGGCTTCGCCGGCATCGCGCGTATAGGGTTGGGCATGAAACGGACTGCCAGCATGAAACTGAAGGACAAGGACAAGGATGAGGGAGGCGAGGGCTGTCTGAATAAGCGGCTGAAGAAAGAGAAAGACTCTACGGGTGCAAGAAGCGGTCAAGGATCTTTTAAGATCCCGCCCTTGCCACCTGGTAAAGCATGTACTGCAGCCGAAGGGGAAGTTTTTGATGTGGCAATGGACCTAGGAGACGGAGGTTTGCGTCCCTCTGATCGAGAGGTTCAGAACAAGACTGTACGTCTGAAAATCTGCTACGTATTTCGACTGATCGTGAACTCCCTAGACAGTTTGTCAAGAAAGCCGTCGTCCGTCTTATGGGTGCTGCAGGTATCGGCAAGACAAATCCTTCCTTCAGAGACTTCTTTAATCAAGTCTATCATGGGACATCGTTCGCCTTGGCAAGCACTATCTCTATCAACCTTCTCTATCCTATCTCTGACCACTGGATATTTAGAGAGCAAAAATGGGAATTACGAATTACGAAAATGACCCAAAGGAAAGCGAGTTCGTCGATCGCATCGCACAGGCCCATATCACGCTGTATCTGGGAGGGTCGGGAGTGGGTGTTTTGCTTTTGCAGCAATAATCTTGGTCTTAGCTGTTTCTATGTCACATTGTATACGTATGTACTATCTTTTTGTCTGATATTTCCACCGTATAGTAACTCATCCGATCATATTCTAGTGGATGTACATAGGAAGCCCACCGGAGCTTCGAGGGAATCAACTGTCCAATAAATATCCAACACAGGATAAAGTACTAAAGCAATGACAAGAGGCTAACGATCACGAGAAATATTATGCTGTTCTGATCTTGTTTATTCAAGGTCTAACCACGACTCCTCACTATCTCCACCAAAGCTGGAGAACCCGGAAGTTTCAGCGGAGCCCGAGACGAGAACCGCCTCCTCGAGCTCCTCCTTTACGGAGTACGCGACGCCAATGTCGACGTCCGGGACGACGAGCCTGTCGCTTGCGCGGTCAATTGCAAAGCTGGTCCTGTCCTCGTCTCCACTAATGTTGGCACTGGAGCTTGCATGATGCGCATCGTCGGAGAAGACCCCGGCCCAGCCGGAGTTGCGTCGCGCGGCCTTGATGCGCTTCTCCTGCTGCGTCTGCTGCTTGCGCTGGCTGACGCTGGGTGCATCGTCGAAGACGTCTAGCTCGACTGCGACGCCGCCTCGTGACTTCCTCTTCGCCTTCTTGGGAGACCTCCCGCTTACGGGTTTTTGCTTTCGGGAACGGGAACAAGGCATATGGAAGTTGAACTTGAGGAAGTTGGGCCACCCCAATCTGCAGCGCGCAACAGGGTGTACGACCGTGCATGTCACAGTGAACTCCGGCTCCCTGCGAACCGTGAAGGTCTGTGGGGTTGCCGTCCAGCGGACAGAGGGGATGACTATCGGAGGAACCGACTGCTCGTGCGTTTTCGCGCTTTTGGAGACGTCGATATTCGACGCCGATGTTTGCGAGCTCGTAGTGGTAGGAGTGGTGGCTCCGAACTCAGTGGTTTGGCGCGCTTGGTTATCAGATGCGGTTGGTTTATGTGGCGCCGCGCGTCTGCGCCGAACAGCGAAGACTCTGGAAAGGCGGAAGATGGGGTGCAGAGAGCATTTGGGACTTGGAGTCTCCGGTATGGCAGGAAGCGGAGGGTACTCCTGCACTTCCGCAGGAGCAAGGGTGGATGGGTGGATGGTTTTGGTAGGGCTGCGCATCGAGAGTAGGTGGTGAAGGAGAGATAAGATTGTGGACTAGAGGCAGAAGCAGCAACCTTGCATCATGCATACTTATACTTTCTCGTTTTCTGGGCCACCGTGTTGCAGCCACAAAGGCGACCAAGCAATTTGACTGCGGCCAATCTTGCAAGGATAGTTGAGCTTACGCTTGGACGGGGGAACAACTTTTCGAGAGAATTAAAGCTGCAAAAAGGCACTCTTGAATGTGACATTGCTGAGTTCTCATTGAATCTCTAGTCCGACTGCATCGTCTGCAGGACGTTGCCACAGAAAGTCAGATCGGCGACAACTCATTGCCTTTTATGGTTGAGCCTCACGTATAGCCCTCGCGTCGCGATTTTGCCTCTGGCCTTGAAGGAGCTGTGCACGGCTTTTTGCTATACTCTTCACGTTGCTCGGTGCTGTGAAGTCAATGCGCAACTGTAGCTGTCACTTAAAGAATGTTCTCCCTCCCACCTGAGTTTACGGCGCTCTACAGACTCTTCCTACGGGCGACGTCAGCTGCCGTACTTCATAATGATCCAGCAACTCGGGGCCTCCGACGTTTGTATAGGCCGTCCTTTGAAGCAGCGGCGTCAGCAATAAGGCGCATGGAGACTCTGGAGCCCAACTCTGGTGAAGCAGAAAATGTCCGGAAGTGGATGTCAGCTTTCGATGAACGAAGTGAGTCAAGCGAGACGCTCCAGCCTAGCTTTGTTTCACTCATATCGCATTCGCCAGTCAACAACACCCTGTCATTTTTCCACACGTCCGCCAAGTCGCGCGGCCTCTCTCATCAAATCGTGTCCCGTCTCTCTTTCCTCGTGCGGTCTAACTACGTCTGGGCCGACAGCCGCATGAAGGCCAAGGAACGTACATGGTATCCACATCTGGACCCAAAGTCTCCGGAGTACTCAACCATGCCCCCGACGCTTTACTCGTCTAATGCGATGAAGAATTCAGCAAAGCGAGCAAAGGAAGAAGAGTTTAATGATGGTATTTGGGGTGCGCTGGGAGAAGTGATTCAAATGGCGCAAGGGAGGGACGGGCTGGTCATGGGCAAAGTCAGGTTTAAGAGGCAGGAGATCCGAAAGAAGAAATTCTACTAATAGTCTGTGAGTGTCTGATATATATACTGATAAACGCGCCAAGGTGATAAGATCCTAATTAGCATGCGTGAATCAGAATCTTCGGGCTTTCGGACCCTCAAACCTTCGCAGGAATGATATTTTGGCGCCTCAGATGTGGATTCTCAGGCAGAACGAGAATGCAGCTGGCTAGTAACATTCGAACTGCCTGCCAAAGTGAACTCCTTTCATATGAGTTATCCGGATGAAACAACTGGTCATTGTCATCGGACGAGCCGAGGCGAGTTCAATCTCAAGATCGTTCACCATCCCCACGTGTGTCGTGCAAGTTTGTCCGTGTACTTCATTTCAGGCTTACACTTGCGCTTAAGGCATTTCTGCGAGCTACTCAGATGGTATGGAAAAATCGATGGACGCACGACTTACATTCAACCTTATCGTCCATTCGCAGCACGATGGTAGACAGCGAAATTTTTTCAAACACCTATTTCTATCGATTGTATCTACTGTGCTTAAAACTTGTTATCTCTGCCTGAAAACTTTCAACCTGCATTGCTGTGGATACGGAGCTGGAATAGGCGTTGAAGTGCGTGGCTTGTGGCTTGTTTTGATCAGTTGATCCAAGCGTGGCTGACACCGTGGCCAGGAAAAAAAAAACCAAACGAAATGAAATGCAAGCCAACAAAACAATGATCCTGAACGAGGCACAGCTTATAAAGTACCCACACCATCACTGAAATTCCTAACTTTCCAACTTCTCGCTTGACTTATCTCAACATACCAATCCGCTCATTTTGATCGCCATGAGTTGCTCGCTTGACACACCTAGCTTCACGAGGACACCGCGACTCTCGCGCATGCAGTCGCGGCGCATAGTGCACGTTGTGCAGACGGAGGAGAATAACAATGATGTCTCTGTAGTGGTTCGTTTTCCGTCTCGCTGTATGGTGGCTTTCTCAAAACCTGTTGCATTCATAGACCGTGTCAGAGGATGGCCACGCAGAACAAGCTCAAGAGACTGTGGACTTCGGCACCCTCAGCGATGAGGACGGGGAGGAATCTGCGCTCAGCAAAGACGTCGACAACAAACCGGCGAGACACCTGCTAGGTGAATCGATCTTTTTCGAAGTAGACTTCGGTGATGGGGCGGTTCAGCAGCTCACCCGGTGTGAGGGTGAAGACCACCAGGAAACCACCAGGAGCCGCAAGGGCTCGCTTTTCTCCGATGACGAATTCGAGCCCATCAGGATGAAGCTACCGAAGCGTACCCCTCTGACTTTGCATCTTTCGGATGATGGCAAGGATGAGCAGCGCAGGAACGATGCTCTTCCGTCTCCCGAATGTCCCCCTCTTTCAAGTGCCTCCGATGACTCTAGCCACAGTGGCTCTGATGAGAGCCCCAGCTTGGATCATGTGCCGACCCTGTATTCTCGAGGCCCTGCACCGCACACCGCGGCATCCTCGTCCACTCTCTTCTCAGTCGCTTCGACGTCGTCCTCCACCACCTATGTGAACTACGCCGATTACCCGAAGTCCGGTGGACGTACGTTCTGCGCGTTCGATGAGGATGGTTGTGACCTCGCCAAGTTAGTGGACGTCGTCACACCGGACAGTGTTACTGGGACGCGGGGGCTTATGGACCTGCGGCTCTATGGATACAACTTCGATTGGTCTCGGTTTGCGGGACGCTCTGAGGTTGCGCATGGTCTCAGCCCTGAGGACGCAGCGGAGCTTGAGGTCTTCCTGTCTAGAGTGAGTCATGTTTTCTATATGTTTTCTTCTCCCTTTTTGACAAAGACGGACTCTAGGGACCGAACGCGTTCCCGAACGCGGGGCCTCCGAGACCCAGTGTAAAGAAGAGCAGCTTCGAGAAGAAGCTTCGCGGTGTCTTCAAGCTAGTCAAATAAATTCACAACTCGTCATTTTCTGAAGATCGTAGCCGAGTTGCCACCAACTCTGATTTATCTCAGTTACATGTCTTCGTCAATTTAAAATCATTAGTAAGTGTAGCCTTATTCAACTATACCAGATTGTATCACGCTCCTTTGCACCATGTATTCTCGCACTCCTTTATATTTCCTTCTTCCTTGCCAGTAGATTATATGTTGTTCAGAGAACCAATGCAAAAGATTGCAAGCCAATAAGAACTTTAATTATTCGATGTTAGTTCTTCAGAGGCAAAGCACACTGCTAATGTACATGGATTCGAATATCAAGACCAAGAAGCTACTCGAGAGCTTTTAGTAATGGCTAAGCAAGGACACCGTCAAACAGTAGACTCAATTCAAGTAACATGAAAGAAAGTATATGTCAAGCACTCTGATTCACCATTGCGTAGCCATTTTTATTTCATACCTCATGATCGAATTGATTGGAAATCTCGAGTTCCACTTCAGACCATTTCGAGCCCTTCGCAAGCATATCCCTAGCGCGCGCAATCATTATAACGGTCGCCAGTCCAAGACTCTGCCCCTCTTCCAGGGACAGCGACTCTTCCCTGAAGCAAAGCAAACGACATCCTTCGACGTAACACTCGGAGATGGCGTGCTTCCGACCGATGTCGATAATGTCGATGAGATCGAGAACACTAGTATAGACACTTCTCAGGATATTAGCGACTGCGGTGGCCCGGATCGACGTGAGCTCCAGCTTCGTAGAAACGTTCACGATAGCGGACCATTCTTTCACAGTAAGTTCATAGTGATTTTCGTAATCCCTAAAGTTGGTCAAGACGAGCCTCAGAGAACAACACATTACATAAGGAACTTACGTTGGATGCATGTAAGACAGCAAAGTCTCGAACTCCGATTCGGCAACATCTAGAGACAGGGGACTCTGCGAGGAGCCATATCCAGTAGTAACCAAAATTCCTCCTTTCCTTCTGCTACGGATTGGCTTTGTGGACGATACGGCAGCAAGCTTCGACCGAAAGAAACTGGAGTGCTGCCTAAGAATTCCTCTGTAAACATTGTATAATGTATTGTCGACCTTGAATGAAAATAAAGATGCCCGTGTAAGCAGATATGAAACGGGACATTAAATTTCACTGACTTTAATGACGACGGTGCCATCTTCAAACCAGAATCGATCACTACGAGAGGGCGATACATAGACAGGTGCAGCGGTCCACTCCTCGTCCGAGAGTGAGCTTATAGGGGGGTGAATGTCTACTGGTGATGCACACGAAGAGTCATATGCGTAGGATGCAGTCATAGTCTCAGACATTGGGGCAGCGAAAAGCCGGAAAGACACGGTGGGATACTTTATAGCGGAAATCTGATTATGACGCAAGATGGGGCACGAAGGGGTCTGAACGGTATAGATCGCCGTCTTGAGACCTCTCAATGTCTCAACGCTCATGTACTCGGAAAAGGAAGATGCGTGTGCTCAAATCTTGTACAGCGCTTATTAATAGGGGATCTCGGTGTTGTCTCAGTCGCTGACGATCCACAAACGGACGTACGACCCTAATTTTCAACATTTGATAGCTTTGTCTCTGTCCTGAGATTCATCCTGATTCTGGCCGTACGTGCTCACCATGCTCATGGCAAAACTATGTAGCACCATATTTTGAACGGGAAGCAGCCTGAGGTCCGCAGTCAGGTCACGATGAGCCTTTAAATAGGACATGTAAAGACAAGGTTCAGGGGTGCGTCAGGAATCAGGAGCTAACTTCGTCGCGCATGGGAACGCTATCTACAGCGCGCAGGATTAGCAGCGTGTTAGGCGCTCACAAGCACTGCTCCCCAGCATATTTAAGGTCACTTTATCGACTCAGATTCAAAAGACAAATTTGGACTCCAGCTCAGACCATTTCGTACCCTTCGCAAGCATTTCCCTAGCGTGCGCAATCTGAATCACCAGTTCCATGCCGATGCTCTGCCCTTCTTTTAATGAGAGCGGCTCGTCCGCAAAGCAGAGCATGCGGAATCCTGAAGAAAGACATTCGGGAATGCTATGCTTCTGGCCGAGATCGATGAGCTCCAGAGCGCTGCAGCTCTCGAAGATGTGTTCGAGTGCCGCTTTACGAATGGAGGGAAACTCGAGAGTCGTCGCAACGTTCGCTATGCCGAACCATTCTTCAACCGTGAAATTATATCGGGACCAAAAGTCCCTTGGGTTTTCATGAACGTCTGTCTTCGGACGATGTTGATAAGGATATCTGCTCACGACGGGTAAATCAATGACAGTAAGAGTTCGAAATCCGACTTTGAAACATCCAATACGAGAGGCTGCAGCAGTGAGCCAGCTGAAGATGTTGACGTCCTCGGAGTAAGCGAGGACCAGATAGTGGGCAAGTTCGTCCGGAAAAAGTTGGATTGCCGCTTCAAGACTGATCCGTGAACATTATACAATGTGTTCTCGACCTGGCGCAAAATGACAATGTGTAATGCTTAATGGCACGCGAAGTAGACAAAAAATGATGCACCTAGCCACGCACCTCGATTGTTGTGCTACCATCCTCAAACCAGAACTGACTACTGCGCGATGGCTGTATATATCGGAAGTAAAACGGGTCCGCGCCATTCGGTTTCGACATCGTAGCCGCAGACATAAAAGAGACTTCACGGGCACCCGGAGAAGGAGAGCGCGACGTGTTCGTTGAAACGGTTTCGCATTCTGAAGGAGAGAAAGAGCCGCTCATGATTTCAGACATATGGGATCAGTCACCGGGGGAGGAGAGGGAGGCGAAGCTCAAATAAGGTGCGCTTATTATCTTTATATATGGCTTCATCTTTGATCATGACGCATCAGGGAGGGCACGAGGAGGTCAGAAGGATAAGGATCATCATCACGAAGATGGCGATGCTCATGTGGTACTTGGGAAATGAAGATGCGTCTTCCTAAACCATGTACTACAGCGCTTATAGATAGGAGACTCCCAGTCGACGCTTGAAACAAGAAGAGAGCCAATTCATCATCCAGGAGAGTCCTTTGAAGGGAGCTCGAAGTGCAGCAAGCGTGAGTGAGGAAATTGGAAAGAAACAAACTTACAAAGCGAAGGCCAACCAGCTTCGATGAGAAGTAAAGGCACGTGATCATTGCAGACCATTTCAAACGCCGTAAAATCGCATGGCATGTAACACGAGTAGTACAAATTGTTATAAGTAACAGGGAGCACTTGGTAGCAAAAATATAGCAAATAGTTAACAAATAAAAGCAAGATAATGTCGCATTAGAACAAAATACCACGTCGAACAAAACATCCAAAAAGCTAGCAAATTCGGGGACTACAATCCAGAAAAATACAGTACAAGACAGGAGATAGAAGAAGAAATCGAAGCACTCAAAACCATAACAATCGGCTTACGTAGCCTCATAGCACCAAGAAAGCGCTCGCTAAAACAAAGGATGGGACGAGGGTCTGGTGATAAGCAGGATTCTCGCCTGCAACATGCTTATTTGGGTTGAAACTGCATTTCAGGTCCTTCATCGGCAAGGTGAAAACCAACAACGGTCGCGCTCCGCGTGTCAAGCGAGAGAAACACGAGATGCCGCTCGAGCGGCAGAAGTAACGCGGAGCTGCTTCTCGAGTGTTACGGCTGAATCTGGGGAGGAAATGATCGAAACGAGGTTCTCCACGTCTGCGGCACTCGCCGTCGCTCCAGCGTCTCCCTTGAGCGTTTCACTGGCTACGAGTTCGGCTTCAAAGGCAGTGCTTTCGCTATCAGTGGATGACTGAGATACAAAAGAAGAATCGCCTGAATCGCCTTCAGTTTCTGACCCGCTGACGGACTGCGCAGGCGAAACAGTCGGCACAGGAGGTGTCGTAAGGGATGATAACGCTGGTTTCAGACGTCCTAATCGTTCGAGGTGCCTCAGAAGGTCGTCGACGGTGTCGATGACGACGGGCTCGGATGCTGTCGCCTTGTGCTTAGAGCCAAAGTGTTGCGGAGACAAATCTGGTGAATATCTTGATGTCTGACTGGTCTATAGCAACGTTGAGGCAGGACACGAAAAGAAGTAGAAATAATAGCACGTACCTCACTGTCCCCGCCTCCACTCGCCTTATCCACATTGAGTCCGACACCATAACCACTCAGTAAACCCAACTCCCTTTGAGTATCTTCATCGAGGTAATTTGAGGCTAGAGAACTCGAACGTCGGCCTTCCCGTGCATCTTCTTCCTGCGCGTCTTCAGTTCATGTGTGCGAGCCGCAACGGAGATCCGAGGCCATTCGTATGCATCTCCTGACGCTAGATCACCAGATGCCGACAGACTATGCCTCTCCAACGCCGCGTGCTTCTCCTCAAAGGAGGCGCGAAGACCAGGGCTTGCGGGACGCTCATGGCCGTTAGCGCTGAGCTCTTCGGTGAGGGTGGCCGGGATACTGCTGTCGTAAACCCATGCCTGAAGCAGTGGTGAGTTAGCCTTGAAGAATGCATTCACTGCATTATCTAGACATACCTTCTTCAAGCCCATAATATGAGTCGTGAGAGCTAGATATCCAAAAAGCTGAGCGAGCTTTACCGGCTGATGGTGGTGGACTAAGCTCAAGAACCACTAAGCGAGGGATAGGAGTTGCAGCAATAAACAATAGAACCATCATTGGCCACACTGTGTCGTCGGCAAGGAACCGGCGTGGCTGCGGATGAAAACATGAGTGGACCCAAACATGCGTCTGCCTCGCCTATTCAGCATCCTATACAGCCATAAATAATGGGCCTGAAAGCATCGAGTCGCACAAATAATGTAAGCCGCCCATGCCTTGACAATTGTAGACGAATTCGATGAGCACTACAGTAGTAACGACACCTGTTGGTGACACGTGATCCTGAACTTTATTCTCTTTCTCGATAGTAGTACTTCCACTAAAACTTATGCTCTCAACCTAGTACTGCTCGAGTAGCAGCTGCTTTGCCTCTCAAGATAAATTTTAATATCTCTAGCTTTCTAGCTGCAGTATTAAAAGCTCACCATTTACGATTCTTGCACTTGTAGGTGATTGCTACGATGTTTTTGGATAACGCCTGAATCAGGAGACTGAAGGCGCTCCGAACTTGACGAAGCATTATTGATACTGTTTCGCAAAAAAAAAGAAGTGGTGATCAAAAACTTCACTGCAGTGAAGTCTTTGATCCGTTTTGATCTGTTCTTCAAAGAGAAAGTTGACGGCATAGGCAGAAGCCCTTTGGTTGTTTGGAGTACTGTGATGCTTGAATTCTGTGGCTGAGGCGTTATGGACGGGTATAAAAAGGTGAGTAAATTGCCCTCATCTGTACCTATTGATTCCATCCGTACATTCAAATGTCTCCCTCATATCCTGCAATCGTGTACTCGAGTCCCTTCAGGAACTCACCTAATCTGACGATTCATACGAAACTACTCTTTAACAAAGAGCCCAAGAGGCCATGCGAGGTTGAGCTATGCTACCAAGATATCATAACTCCTTCCCGTCTACGCAACATAAGGCGTATATGTGGTCAGTACCCAATGTTCCATGTCCTCATTAAAGTGCACAGTACTGACGAAGACGGCATTTCTAAGGCCGTTATATGAATATACCAATAATTCTAGATGAGTTGCATCCCGAGGACATACCTTCTCTCCGGTATTCAACCGAAATACCCAAGAAATCGGAAGACATCACCAAGCATGATGGTCTGCTGAATCAGAGAAAGCCCGAGTCTGGTAAAATTTCCCTCGATATGTTGAGGCTGTTTCGCTTAACTCTCGACTTCCATAGTGAACAGTTCCACAGATGCACCGCATCATCTAGACGTTAGTATTCACGAAAAGGATAAGCATATTTCAGAGCTTTGCGATGAGTGCGCGTCGCGGGTATCCTTGCGGAGACACCTGCAGCAAACAAAGGAAAACCTCGAGGTGCCAGCTACAGACAGTCCAGCGAAACATAACATACTAGTATCGGGTGTAAACGGTTTGCACTACCTTCGTAAAATTATATGGCGGAAGCTTACTATACTATCCGCAGATCCACTTTTGAGCGACGCACTTAGACTAGGTCAGGTGGCGACGCTTGATGCAGCCTCGTGCCTAAACGCTTATGTCCCTTACATGGCGCGTTATTTTTCAAACCTTCATCTTTGGGGTACACCGGAGTTTAACGTAGATTTCTTCTCAGACAATGACATTCGGCGCTGTCAGCGGCGCAGGACTCTTTTCGTGGGAGCAGTCTGCGGAAACCGTGTGCTGGGCGGCCATTGTTCCGGCGACACTTTTCGTAACAACGGTCCTATGTACTCTTGGATTGCCGCTTTCGATGCTCGCTACGGACGAGATTAAAGACCTGCAGGCTACGGCTAGGAGATGTTCTGAGATATCCGAGCACGATGAACACAAAGGAAACGAGGCTGCGCAACCGATGAATCACATCTATACTGAAAATTTGACAGAGAGGAGCAAAAGGAGGGCGAGATCGGGTGACGGAGATTCTGGATTTGACTTGGAGGACTCCAAGGCCAACAAACCCAAGTGCAAATGCATCCGGTGCATGTCGAACGCCAGACGAAACGGTGTACGTTTCTTCTCCATAACTTGATTGCCGTCATTATTAACGTATTATTTCCCTGACTCGGATTGGTAAAGATATACTGTGCTCTCTTACTCCCTCCAATTTTCGCCGGGCTTGCATTCATATTGTCCATGATCGCTTTGATTGCTCTCATGTTCGTAACGGAGAAGTACAAAACGGCAATCATCGCGACTGTCGCCTGCATGCCGGCTACAATAGGTTTCTCGGTGGTCTTGGGTTGGCTCCTGTATCGGAGGTCTGGATGGGCTGGTAAAGCTTAAGAAACAAAGAGGCGCAGATCAAAGTGAGCTCCAAATATTAAAGCATCGTAAATTAGATTGTTGCTCGGCATTGGTAGCATTTCCACTAGTCTGCATTTCTAGAGGAAAAAATGTAATCTGTCCGCCCTTTTGAGACAAATATATGGATATTTATAATGACTGGACCCAATTTTTCACTGAAGGCTCGGCTTTGCAAAATTCTTCACAGATGCAGAAAGGCGCTGAACTGGATGATGAATGGGAAGCTCGGTGCCGGATATGATGAATTACCGGGTGCCGATATGCTTTTGAACACAATTCTCTTCTTTACTCCCGATCATCCGGACGATGAGAAACCTTACTCGTAGCTGCTCAACCAACGGATGCGATCAACGGGCCCGATAACAAATCAAGGCAGCATATCACTGGTCCGAAAATGCCTGCTCAGAATACGGTCATGTATCTCAGGCTGTACATCCATCATTGCGCCCTGCCTGGTAAGAGTCAGGTCTAGGCATACCTGGTTCAGCAGTACGTCTTTCCGGCTTTCTCTTATGTTCAACACTTGACATCACTAATTTACCTTGTGTATATTGTATGTGCCCATATCGCTTGGTGCGTGCTGCGCTTCATCAATGTCCGATAGTCAGTGACTATCGTAGTTGCTTTGACCTGCAGCACCCAGTTTTTCCTGAATACTGGTATTTGAACCACTCACACACGTCAAAGTACATAGGAATAACTGTGTATTAAGACAAAGCGGCTATATCTGACGCAGTTTGGTCCTCGAGAAGCTCTGACGCAAACTTTCTTGCTTCCGAACTCAGCTTAATTTCCTTCTACCGCATCTGATGTTAGGCTTCTAACGGCCTCGGAAAGGGGGAGGAAGGGAAGGACCTGAAATATCTTCTGATGAATCGGATGCAAGGTATCTAAAAACTTTTGACTTCCTTCGTTGTGAGGGTACGAATCGCCGGGATATAACGCAGTGTGGAGAACCATTGTGTGGCAAACGGCCTCCCAATCCCAGCACATTGCAAATGCAACCGTGTCTGTCCTCGATATATTCTACTAAATGGTAGGCTCGTCAACCAGAATCTCTTAGCTACAAGTGTCTTCGGTAATTACTGCTTTTGTAGCCTATCAATGGACTCAATCCGGTGCATCAGCTATGCCACCCTTTCCTCTAGGCGCCGTAGTCAGGCTATCATCTCAACAACTACCCGATCTTCTTTTCAGACTCGAGCAGCGTCAGGGCTGACTTCCGCCTTTTCTCGCAAATCTAGAACTCGTCTCTTTGACTGTCTATAGATATGCACAGGCATGCTACAGATATGGTTATCTGCTTTCTGATCCTAAGGCAGGCTTTACAAGGCGAGTTTGTATATAAAAACATGGCAAGTTTAGGTCGCAAATCCTCAGCAGCTCTCAGCTCTATCGATTCAGTGTGTTCATTCTTTGCTTTCGAGAATTGACTAGAATCCTTTCATCCCGTTTTAACAGTAGTAATGTCACCTCCCTGGCAGCAAACATTCATTGTCGAGAATCAGAAAACACTGGAGCGGACAGGAGGGAAGCCAGTACGCTCTGTTGCTTGCGATTCATGCAAGAAAGCTCGTCGCAAAGTGAGCATGTCCTCGAGACTCTGCTTTTCTCTTTCTTATGATTGTATTTGATTTAGTGCGTCCGGCTGCAAACGGATCCTCCAACTCCATGCGAATGGTGTGTTCACCACATTATTGACTGCAACACTGTGAGTATGGATCGCACTCGATAAACTCCATTAGCAGCCGTTAATTATACTAATGCCTTTTAGTCCGAGCCGAAGTCAAAGAAGTAAACAGTAATTTGAGCATGGAGGTTCAGGCCTACTAGTAACTTCGGAACAATAAAGCATAGCCAAGTTCGTCATAAATGCCAAGTGTAGATTATACATGGCCTTTAAATATTAGCAACCAAATTATATTGAAGTCGGTGCCATGAGATTGAAAACCCGTTGTTTGTACTCCCTTAGAAATATGATGCACACTATGCTTTAGATCGTTTCAAGTTTTGATTCAGCGCCATATACTCAGACTCAGGTAACTGACTGCGCGATGGTGAATGTGACAGTGCAATATAGTACTGTCAATGCTGAAGTGTGACAGAGAAAGATTTCGGTGCAAATTTTCTGATTATATTCGACAAGCAGCTGAAAAAAGTGTATAAGAAAGGTTCTTGCAACAAAAAGGATACATACCGGATGATCTAATTTAGATAATTCAATCCTATTCTTTGAGGCAGATGCAAAGATATCCGTCGCTATCAATGTCTTTCCCGGGCGATGTGAAAGAAGAGAAAGAATAGTAATTGACGATGTTCGTACCTCTATAGTCACAGGCAACGCTTGTATGTTTCTTGGATTAGAGATCTGGATCGACTTACTATACATTTAACGACATAAATAAATGCACTTGGTGAACCTTAGGAAGTCTTATAGGCTTCGATTCACTGTAAGTACAAGCAAGAGCTTTCTGCTCGTTGTGAGTGACATGCAATGCACACACCAATGTATGCATGCGAATGCGACAAGGGATCTTTATAATAGTGCGGTGAGATGTTTTCAATCGAATCATTATAGATATCTTCGGTACTCACCATCCTGAAATTCATCACGGACTCGCGCTCAAAGTAAATCACCCGCTTGTTTATCTGGCACTCTTTGTCAAGTATCATTATCCACTTCTTTATCCTGTACTCTACGCTAAGAGTTTTCACCCTCTCGATTATTCGAAGGGCCTCGAATACTATTGCAGGCTCAGTCATTCTCTTCGTATAGACAGCTAAGACCTGTTTCTTTGTCGAGCGACAAAGACGCACAGCTGTGCCATACAGATCAGTATCTCCTTCCTTGTCCCAAGGCAAGCCTTCATCAGGTAAGTCGCTATAAATAAAGTGGGGAGTTAGAATTCATCCGCATACCCTATAAATTTCCAGTAGAACCAGTGGAATCAAGCTACCGGCTATATCTGCAGATCACCGACTTCCCGTTTGCTAATGACAGCATTCTATAGACCTGGATGATGTCTTGACTGCAGCAACTCATCTGCAGCCTGTTATTTGGCTCAGTCAGGCGGGAAATCAGTATGATACGTGGCTTGCGATACCTGCATGAAAGCTCGTCTCGTGACCAATTTCCATGCTCTTGGTTCAACTGAAGATCTCATCCTAGTGCACCCAACCGCAAACGAGGCCTTGCGAACGGCGTTCCACACATGGAAATTTGTGTATGACTGCGAAGTTAGGGAAAGGTTCATTATGCTTCATTGGCAAGAGGTGACTCATGTTAATGTATGTACATTGCGTTTGTCTTCTGGACCTCGAGTGGGCGTTTCTGGTCCTAGTGTGATCATGCACGATAGAGCCATGTTCCGTGACTGCAGTCGGAAAGTCGGTTAGACTCGGAGTCGATGAACAATAATTATTTTGATTAAATAAGATACCTGCAATATCAGTTGTACATTTCTGTAGCGTGATACCCAGATGTAAAGGTAGCTCCAACAGGCGAGGTCGCGTAAATGGTTGCATGATCGGCAGAGGCTATAAACGCAGTACACGTAAGCGCTGGAATGGAGGCTGACTAGGCACAGGGCGACAGGCACGATCTCACCTTGTTTTTCTTCCGCTACGTTGCAATACGTGTTCTGAATTCATGGTTGAGTGTTTAAGTCATTCAAGGCCGTCACGAACTTGGATGTTACACGACCCCTCCGCCCCTGGGACTGCGGGACAGGACAGATATGTGTGGAAGACGAGGCTGAAGTCGGTCTGGGTTTCATGGTCGCTGGAGGAGCATTTCTAATGGCCATCAGCAACATTGGTATGGCTGAGAATATGGAGATTGTCAGCCTAGATCAGACGTACCAGAAGTTGGGGCATCGCGAGCTCGAGGGGCATAGGGTCATAGGGGATGTTGATGTCGACAAATTGGCTCCAACTGGTGGGTAACTTCGCATTTTCTACGTTATGGCCAACGACTCCGATTATTTGCGCCAAATCGACAGCGTGACATGAGTCATGCCCCGTCCTTCCGGCTGAACCGGGTACCCGTGAAGTCCAGTTACAACGAGTATTGCAGGAGCGATGCTGGAGGATGTTCTGGTACACTCGCCTCCCAAGGAACATGGTGTTTTCACCAGACCGAGATGCCAACCGATTCACTAGAAGCTCCTAGCATTGCCCTGATGGCGGCTACAGGTTTATGGCGAAGATAGTTGAAGACTTTGGGAAACTAGTCGGGACCGGATGAACGATTTGGATGACTGTGGTGTGCGAAAGAAATACAAGGCTGCGTCGGGCGACGTCAAGAGTTACTGAATGAAGTCCCGTTGATTACGGCAAGATGCTACGTACTGTATACACTAGTTATCTCTCATCCGTGCACTCAGGCTGAAGTCTTCCGCGATAGGGGCATTTGAATGCGAACGTTCCTTCCCGCTCGTTCCTGAGAAGTTCGAGATCTTCGGTTCATGAAGCAGGACGATATCTGTGCATTGAATTTAAATTGGGCGACACCGAAGCATGGTCTAATTGCGCAACGGTGTTGACTTCTGTAGAGTCTCGTACCTTTAAAGAGCTCCCTATCGACCATGATCACCTTCGACCATACGCTTTACCTACGACAACTGGCGATCCATGGCTTGACCCTGCGGGCATTCAGATGCCCTCCTTTGATGACGAGAGATTGGCTGATGGAAGTCTGGCAGAGGCCGTATCGAGGAGCTTGATTGAATGACGTCCGTTTGGCCATGCTGACCTGTGAGTAACTGTGTCCTGTCACCATCTCTCATCGAGCCATGCTCATTTGCGCTGCTGTGTTGAAACGTTGAAATGCCTTTACTGGTTTTACTTCCTTTTCCAGACACACTCACCAAGGTTACAGTGTCACGCACGTATCGTCCAACCCGCGCAAGGCCGCCGATACACAGTGGAACGCCGCCCATCTAGCAAATCTGCGCTTCCAAACGCCATATTTGACAATCGCCTTAGAGTGGTCAGCACATCTATGCCGCCAACCGGCTCCATAATGCGGCGTACGGAGAACAATGTACTCGCCTGCGATTCAAAGCTTTCGGTAAAGAATTCATTTCGGAATATGTCTGTATGCTTTCAGGTGGTAATCTCCCCTTAACCCTCTCGGGAACTCGTCACCCGCCCAGGTTTAAAAAGTCGGTTTGAACGCGGAAACTCACCGTCCCAACTGCGATCTCCCCCAACGCCTCATCAGAAGTGAGGAGACGGCTCACTCAACGGACATGGCCTACTACTGCGCTTATACATCGATGCGGTCTGATGGCGCAAAGAATCGAAACTATAAAAATTGTAGACAGTGCAAGGAGGCGCGCCAGAAGGTGAGGAGTTTGCTGCTTGTGTCAAGTGGCACACTTATGCCCGCGCTTTTGCAGTGCACTGGGAAAGATGGAATTGCATGCGAGCGCTGTATAAGGCTCGGAAAGAACTGCAGTTTGCAAGGCACTCCCAGCCCAACCGACACGCGCCCCGCGATGAATTCGGGAACGGTGCGTTTTCTTCAGTTGTCTTCTTCCTTCCTATATCTCAAAGCTCTCCATTCACAGCGTGCATCCGCCCTCAGGAGGTACATAACCATATTCCCACTTAGATTGTCTGACGACCACATTTACACTTCCATGTCATTTAGGACTCTTGCCGAAGAGGACAAAGAACGTTTCGGCGAGATCTTATACGGCTACCCATACAACAATGGAGAGGGCGTTCAGGTTATCCATGTAAAGATCGGAAAGAATGGCCACGAGCAGGTTTACCTGTCTTACTGCGATAAGAACTACATGCCAATTGCCGCTCCTGAATACTTGGGCCCTCGGGTGAGTCATTGCTATCGATTTTTTGACACGTGCTCTTGATGCTGACGAGTTGCTTGCGTGTGTATTTTCTTAGGTTGAGTATGTGAGCAAGCTGCGTGAGTCCATGTCTTCGGTGGATGTTCAGGATATGGTGAAGGCGAAAGATATGCTTGGGTTGTAGGGCGAGCAATGGATTCACGTAACGGACCATTGTGCATTTACTTAGTTTTCTCAGTTTGGATGTTCCCACGAATATACCTAAAGTGCATCGCTTCGACTTACAGGTGGTTGCGAAAAGTGTCGTTTTTGGAATCGATCGACTTACCCAAATGTGGAAGGTCAAGACGTTGATTAACATGCGTCTTGTCCTTCATACAAAACCAGACCAGAATATTAATAATACGCAGAGGTCTCCATTAATATTCCTCAAGTTTATATACAAACCCCAAAAATCACATCTTATTCTTTATGAATAATATAAAAAATGCAACAAAAACATTAATGTTACTGCCCTTTTCAGAAGTATTGTCACACATCAAATTCATGTGGTTTTGACGCGTCTTGTCATCACGAAAACGAGACAAATCTTACATTTGCATACATTTAATTGTAAGAAACGAAATATGTAAATTATATGTAAGCCTTGTGGGTAATATTGTACCCCATTTCATTGGTGGGCACTTCTTACAAGACCCACAAGACTTGTCAAAGCTCACAAGACTTATGGAGATTGTAATCCTCCACAATTCTTGTCAGACATTACCAGACCTACAATCACATGTAATTACTTGTGACACCAAGAAGAAAATAGAAAAAGTAGCTTTTTGCTTTTCTTTTCTTATTTTGTAAGATTTCCTTTCTTAACTGTTTCTCAAATTTCAGATTTCTTAATTTCTCAGGTTTTATTCTTTTTCTTAGTGCTGTGGGGTCTTGAACTCACGACCTCTTTCTTACAATTTGCTTAAGGAACTCAATATACCACTAAACTATTTATGCTTGAATATAAGTGCAAGGCCAGTACAGATGAACTATACGGATCTCATTCAGACATTCAGACCTGGACTTAGAAAACACATCAAGATGTGACATGTCATTACACCTTGCTTGCTTCCACCACCATTGTGTGCACTCTTTTTGCCACAAAATTTCTCCAGCGCCAGGCCAACCTGTCCAAGACGATCTCCCAGCAGTGGCACTCGCTCTCCGCAGAGGAACACAAGTACTGGGACAACCTTGCGAAGCAGCGCAAGAGGGAGCATGAAGAGATGTATCCTTGGTACGTCCATCAGCCCACATGCACTGTCAAGGAGAAAAAGGGCAAGGCAGAGTCGATGGCAGGTGGGAAGATGAGGAAGGTGAAAGGAAATTTTCGCACATTCGGAAATGTCGATCAAAGCAGATCATCGTCAATCATACACGTAGCACTGTGGTCACCTGATCTTGACAGATACTTGCCCAGGCAAAAATCCATCAGTCACAGTCACGCTACACAGTCACACCTTGTGACATGGCACACAAACATCAAGAAAGCAAAGGACAACCAATGGAGGTTGATCCCCAATGCACCAAGTGCATGCTACTACAGAACGTAGCACAGAAGGTCCCAGAACTCCTGAAGACAATAGGATTAATGGACCAGGACGTCACATTACGAGCACACAAGTGGGAAGGCCAATCCCCATACTTTGAAACAGGACAGGCAATCTACTATCGAGATGCCAAGACATATAAAGTCCATATCAGCAAAGAAGAACGTGGCATGGAGAACTACAAATGGGATACAGTCATCCAATACAATAAGGAGCCACACGAAGAATGCAGGAACTGCAAGATGATGATACAAATACCTACCCGAGTCCAGTACAAGGGAATGATGTACCAATACACATAACGACAGCACTCAAGCACTGTTGGGCATACCTCAGGGCATAAAGCATCAAGGCACGATTATGCTATACGAATTCGAGCACGTGCCACGAAGACGAACATTCAAGATCACTCTAGCCCTAGGACCACATGACCCACCATTCACAATGGAGACATGTCTCGGCGGCGCAGCCTTAACACCGAATGGACCTGACACTGAATGGCGATCCAAGAATAACCCATGGGTCCACATGGTTATCCCCAACGGATTTGAATGGGAGGGATGAACACCTGAGTGCAGCAATGCAACCTGATAGGCTATGCAGTGCCACAACTGAGGAAGACGCTTCGAGAAGCAGGAAAGTAAAGCCCCAATATAGAAGCACACGGGAGAAGAAGGAAGTTAATTAAACCGAAGCATGTGGAGAATGTGGGAGCCCGACTACCAAATCAGTGATGTACTCACCCGAGCGTGCGGGTTATGACATCACGTGACTCACACCCGCAGTCCAAGTTGCAGATACAAGCAAACCATTGGACAGAGTACATGTGCATACATCCCCACTGCAGCAGCCAAGTGCTGCGGCCACCTGAAACATAGGAAGGAGACGGAAGGGCATCTGGTTGGACAGAACGTAAAGAAATTAGAAATTCAGTAGGCTATATAAGGCCAAGTAACTAGCACCCCAGATCCCCATTCTCTATCGCTTTTAATTTCAAGGTTTTCAGAAGGTTACAGAACACTGCTACTTCTTACCCCTACCTCTACATCTATAACTACCACTGTGTAATATCCTCCTTGGTTGAATAACGAGTCCGCCCCATACTGGGTTGAGGATTTGTCCCAAGTTGAATAAGGATTGACTTTGATTGAGTAGACCCTCGGCTACGCCACACTTAGAAGGTTCCTCTCATTGTCCACAGAACCAAGTCTGGTTGAGTGCATCTCGGCTACGCCAAGCCTTGCAGTTTGCCTCCTAGACAACATCGCAGCATAACCGAACGTCTCTCGACCCTCTAAGGCATTACCTCCCCTATCTGCTATAACTAAGTGCTTTCAATACCAACCTCAGGTTCCACCTGATAAGGGCAGCGAAGGAGAAGCTGGTTACGGGATCGGTCGAAGATAAGTAAAGTCATCTCGGTAATACACCACTCAGAGGACCATACAGTCCAGAAGGCAACACCTTCGTGGTTAAAGAATTGGAATATTCGCCCGACCCTAACAGAAGGAGAAGGATGGGAAGAAGGAGCGTTGTGACCGTACCATACTACCAAGTCAAGCAGCCATGTGCGCGGTTCCGGCGCGCGTGCCCACAACAGTTCCTTGTGCTCCACCACCAGCACCACCAGCACCACCAGCATCTCCTCATCTGCACCGACCGCCAACTCGGAGGACTTCAACGAGCTCGACTCGCTCTCCACCAATGGGTCTCTCTATGGTCTGTACAGCTATGCGAACAGCAGGTGCAGCAGTGTGTGCGAAGTCAAGATGGCGGATGTCGCAGACTTCGACATGAGCGAATTGGAGGGATCACAGGGCCAGGGTCAAGGTCAGACGCTCTTGCTCCCACTGAGCCTCTCGATGCCCTCGCTCTCTGGTGCATCTGGTTCTGTATCAGGAGTGAGCCTTGCGATTGACACGCCTCTCTTGAATCGGGCCTGCTCAGCACGTCTTCCTACTGGCACTCGCACCATGGTGGACATGGGCATGGACACGGACACTTGCTTTCCATGTGAATCCCGACTCAGACCGCCCAGAGCCTAGTTCCCAGACCACTTAGCTTTGTCCTTCCACAGAACCGCCGCTCAATGAGCGCACCGGGTGCACCAATGCCACCGACGATGCCAGCTGACCTCTACCCGCCTGTGCCTCCTACAATCAATATCCCGAGGCTGCTCAAGACGGCGCCTGGTTTGAACAGTAGCTTGGCGGTTGGCTCGCATGCGACACATGAGGGCAGTGAAGGCAAGCAGCAGATGCAGATGAATGGCCACGGCCAGCAAAGACAAGGGGAATTTGGTGGGATGAACGGTCTCCAGTTCCCGAACTCGCATCCGCAGTCCATGAGCTATGGTATGCCAGGGCAGGTCTCCGATTTCTTGACTGCTGGCAGCGAGATTCAGGTGTGTTTTTTCTGCTTCTCATCGTAGCGCATCTCGATGTCTGATCATTTCTTGTTCATCGTAAAGCATAACTCCGTGTTTTGGGTCTACGAGGAGCAGGTGCCCGTCACTGCTAAGCCTTGCCCTCGCGTGCTCATAATAATAATATTGTTGCTTAAGACTTGTCGTGCCCTTCTGTGCAAATGTATTCAAATCCAAATAATTTTATTGTGCATATAATTAATTATAAAGTGCATAAAGTACTTGTACAAGCTTACAATTAAGTTAAGAGCCTTGTTATATGATTACATTGAGTTGCAGTGCTTGTGGATAGCTACATTCAAATGAAAGCCTTGTGGTTGCTTGTCAGTGCTTGTAACCACATATAGGCAGTGCTGATCCTTGCCTAATGCGTGTCAGAACTAAATGTCACTACCAGCCGAGGATAGTTTTCGTGATGGTGGCATAACTGCCGAAATTCGAGTAAATGACGATTTACTGTGTCAATTCCTCACAATACATGTTCATTAAGCACTCAAAAAAAAAAGTACTTGCCCATCCAAATCCGAATCTGTAAAAATATCTGAGGTTAGATGAATGTGTTTGTCAAAATAAGTCAAACAATGTCGACCAGCCCTGTTTCAACACCTCACCCTCACTATATGCAAAAATCATACCCCTTTCCTCTCATCCCGTAATTTTTTTTTCTCCACCTGTAAATTAGAATTAGGTTTACATGTATGGCAATCCCATGCATAAGTTTGGTGTCATTCTGTGCACTATTTGTGGTGTAATGGGGATGTTTCTGTTCTTCGGACACCTGCTCTCACCCGGGTTTGGACAGTCCATTTCATACAGCTCTGCCAATTTGACAGGTAAAAATACAAAACTTCTTGCATTACATAGAAAATCCTATCTACTACAGCCTAGGTTATTTGGGGGCCCCTCCACCTTGATTTGACACTGTAGTGGTGATTTATTTTTGACCTGCATGCCATAGCACCATGCACCGTCTGCACATCTGAAGTATAGAAGTTGGGAACAACATGTTGCTTCATAAGTACTACTCCATCTCAAGAAGAGATGGCCACAGATATCTCACCAGCATACCAGGTGAGCATATCAGCTGCGTTGACACCACACAGTGTGACAGCGGAGATGGCGATGCACTGTTCCTGCAGTACAGGTAAGCCAGCCTTTGCCGGCATCTGGAATCCTGGTGCAGGATCTGCCATTGCTGCAGCTGCTGCAGACGATGGCTGAGGCGCATATGGTGACTGTGGGACGTCCGCACAATGCGTGTACTCCTGGCACATCGGCGTGATAGGCAGTGTGCCGTACCCATACATTTCTGCCGCTGCTGACGCCGATGATTGTCCAGTTGTTAGGTGCCCATTTGGCAACTTTTTCCGCTCCCATTCATGCTCAGCGTGCACCTGTTCATACAAAGGCCATGCAGATGGGGTGCAGCTCGACTGGCACAAGCTGCAGGGAGAGGGCAAATGTGTCTGCGCCTGTGTCGCTGTTGCCGTCCCCATACTTGCACCAGCACTATCATCGACACGAAGCATGTCACTCCGCTCGAGCAGGTGGCGCACCTGCACTGGGTGTGGTGTCCAAATCTGTCTTTGCTCCCTGTCTCGCAAACTCCAACATCTGTCGAGTGGCCTGTTGAACTCGTCGGCACTCGCACTCGAGCTGCTTGACGACTCTGATGAGGAAAAGTCATCTGGCGGTGGCCACTCCCATTCTTGGTACAAACTTTGACGCTGGCATTGGCACCGTTGTTGGGATTGCTATTGGGATTGCTATTGGGACTGATAATACCGACAAATGTCCCCTGGCTCCTCCGTGATCCTGGATATCCCAAACCCTGCAAAACTTGTATTCTGGTTCTGGCTTGTTGCCATAGCCATCGCTGGCAGGCCATGCATTGGTCAGGCACAGATGCGTGTCTTAAAGCCTTGTCTCGTTCTTGCCCTCACTTGCCTTCTCCTTCGCAGGCCATGCAGCTGTCAGAAAGATATACTCTCCTCTCCGTCCTCTCCCCCCTCTCCATCCTCTCCCCCCTCTTTGTCCTCTTCCCCCTCCTCTTCATCATCATCGTTGTCATTGTCGTTGTCATCCACAGGATACCAATAATCATACCATTCGCTCATTCTTCTCGGGATTGGTTGCACCGTCTGTGCCATCCCCATCACAAGTGCATCCGCAGGGAGCGTCCTTGTGTGCTGCATCCCCTGAGCTTGCACATGCCCCGGGCCCATCATCACCGCACTCGCATGCTGGCGATGTGCAGCCCCAGGAGCATCTGTGCACGGCTCGCCATCACCATCATCTGCACGGCCGAGGCTGAGGCGGAAGAGTAGCGATCAGCGGATTCAACAGGTACACTCGCCTGCCTGCCATATGCACAAGACAGTGGGCAATGATGCCTCGCAGCATGGCTGCTGCTGCTGTTGGATGTCTGGCCCAGCATCTGTGCCTCTGGATAGGCAATATACTGTGCACCACCTGCAGCATCTCATTCGTGGTGCCGAGGCCGGGCGGGGCTCAGTGTGCGCGTGTTTGGGGTATGATTTGGACAGGGCGAGCATCACTTTTGTGCTTGATTTTGGTGGGTACGAGTTTTGCTGGGTGACGTCCAACGCACGCGAATACAAGGATGATGAGGGCATGTGGGACATGCCAGCATTCGCACTAATGCTCTCCTTTATTCCCGACTCAGCTCTACATTCCGTGAATTTTAATAGAGGAAAAAAAAGGAAGTTCATGAATAAGTCTTTATTCACACCACACTATATATCAGGCTGTAGTAGACAGGATTTTCTATGTAATGCAAGAAGTTTTGTATTTTTACCTGTCAAATTGGCAGAGCTGTATGAAATGGACTGTCCAAACCCGGGTGAGAGCAGGTGTCCGAAGAACAGAAACATCCCCATTACACCACAAATAGTGCACAGAATGACACCAAACTTATGCATGGGATTGCCATACATGTAAACCTAATTCTAATTTACAGGTGGAGAAAAAAAAATTACGGGATGAGAGGAAAGGGGTATGATTTTTGCATATAGTGAGGGTGAGGTGTTGAAACAGGGCTGGTCGACATTGTTTGACTTATTTTGACAAACACATTCATCTAACCTCAGATATTTTTACAGATTCGGATTTGGATGGGCAAGTACTTTTTTTTTGAGTGCTTACAGCCTTTTTCATAAGTCCTACGACATGTGCATGTCACATGAAATGAGCCACATCAGAGCCAAAGTGTCGAAAAATTAGAATGAATGCCTATTTTCTCTGTGAATTCTGCACAGTACCTGCTCATTAAGTACTCAAAAAAAAGGCACGGTTCTCAGGAGAAGAAATATGTAAAATAGGGAGCAATAAATTGACTGTGTAGGCAGGTGGAGATCAAACAAGTGCAGCTGGTCTGTTCTCTCACCCATTTTCACTGAGATTCAAAAATTATGGCTCCCCTACATCTACCTATAAAATTATTTCCTGTGTCTGTAAATTAAGTATATGACTATACCAACATCTCCTGCAAGTTTGAAGCCAATCCATTCAGTATTCATGGTGCAGCAGCAAGATTTGTGTTCCACTTCAAGCTCTTTCCACCCTCCTTTTCTCACAACAGGTCTTGCAGAGTAGAACACAAATCTTGCTGCTGCACCATGAATACTGAATGGATTGGCTTCAAACTTGCAGGAGATGTTGGTATAGTCATATACTTAATTTACAGACACAGGAAATAATTTTATAGGTAGATGTAGGGGAGCCATAATTTTTGAATCTCAGTGAAAATGGGTGAGAGAACAGACCAGCTGCACTTGTTTGATCTCCACCTGCCTACACAGTCAATTTATTGCTCCCTATTTTACATATTTCTTCTCCTGAGAACCGTGCCTTTTTTTTGAGTACTTAATGAGCAGGTACTGTGCAGAATTCACAGAGAACATAGGCATTCATTCTAATTTTTCGACACTTTGGCTCTGACGCGGCTCATTTCACGTGACATGCACATGTCGCAGGACTTATGAAAAAGGCTGTAATGAACATGTATCGTGAGGAATTGACACAGTAAATCGTCATTTACTCGAATTTCGGCAGTTATGCCACAAGACGCGTCAAAACCACATGAATTTGATGTGTGACAATACTTCTGAAAAGGGCAGTAACATTACTGCCCTTTGCAGAAGTATTGTCACACTGATTTTCGTGCCACAAGAGCCTCAAAACACAAACATTTTCATATCTCAACCAAAAGTTGACCTTTTTGTGTCATCTAAGTTGCTAAATTCATTTTTTTTATCTCATCTTTCATATTTCAACAAGAGTGATAAGAAATAGTCAAAATTTGAGTCCAAAACAGTGAAAATGCTGTTTTTGAACCCATTTCCCTTGTTCATTTTTTCCTGCACTCAGATTTCACTGTACAGTGCTCCAGACCAGCACAGAATTCTAGTATTAGTCTATTATGAATTTACAGACTGATTTTGAGATGTATTGTGAGGTAGATGTGCTGAATTGGTGCATGCCTAAAACACACAAATCCCCTCTGTTTCTGCAAGACCCCCAGCCCCAGGAAAAAATTCTTCTCAGCTAAGTTCATGCATGTAAATTCATTCAAAGTGTATTGGAAGAGATTTGAGCAGAATCCAGGGCTCTAGCATCAACCAGTGAGCTGAATTGAGTACCAGATTCTGACTGTATGCACTATTCTTGTGAACATATCCCTGATTCATGAAGGAAGCCTGTATCCATGGATGCTGCTCAAATCTGTTCCAATACACTTTGAATGAATTTACATGCATGAACTTAGCTGAGAAGAGTTTTTCCTGGGGGCTGGGAGTCTTGCAGAAACAGAGGGGATTTGTGTGTTTTAGGCATGCACCAATTCAGCACATCTACCTCACAATACATCTCAAAATCAGTCTGTAAATTCATAATAGACTAATACTAGAATTCTGTGCTGGTATGGAGCACTGTACAGTGAAATCTGAGTTCAGAAAAAAATGAATATGTTTGTGTTTTGAGGCTCTTGTGGCACAAAAATCAGTGAAATCATGTGTGACAATACTTCTGAAAAGGGCAGTAAGCACATATGTGTCCTTCTGATGAGCCTGTCCACTAATTGAGTCCCGTTTCTAGCAATCTAAACTTCCTTGTAGGATTTCCCTCTAACTTGTCTTCATTTTTTCGATCCTTGGCCACCTTAGATTTGGACCATTTCTCAACAGCATCAAGAAAGTCCTTTAAAATATACGCTGGGTGAGAGTCGGCAGACCTCGCTGTCTGCACGAAGACCCTCTTGTTACTAAACAGGTGTCTCATTTTATATTTGTAGCCCTCGCTAACACCTGTCCCCTCACCACTGATAGTGAAAAAAAAAAAAGATTTGTTAACTTTTGAGTCATACATTGACTCAGGGTACTCATAGACTCACGGCGCAAACCAAGCTCCTTTGGTTCACCATTGTCGTCCACGACTTCATAGTCTTCTATGGCACAGTTGTGCTCTGAAGCGACTGGATCATATTGGCCGGACTTCAGTATGATATGTTATAAGTTCCAATTCAAAATTACGCACTTTCGTATGCTTCATTATAATACTGCTTCTCCACAGCGCGCAGATTGGTATGAGACATGCGAGAAGATAGAGGACCTAAGCTTCTTTCTTTTCGAGTGGTAGAGGAAGATGATCTAATTAATGCAAGTTTATAATATGTACGAAAAGGGAGCAAAGTAAGCCATTCCACTCTCTGGAGCAACCCCGTATGCAAGGCTTATTAGAGCATACACTTAGCAATGTAGTATAGCAGACGTACGCTAGTGGAGCCGCTTGTGGCTAACGGGGCTTAATGCATTTCATATGATTGGACAAGCCCCAACTTTGCGAGAAAGTGACGCTGGGATTGACCTAGCTCACATGCATATTTCCTTTGCTAGTCTGATTGTTATCAATATTGCTTAAATGCAGTCGTGTGCAACAGCCCGGAAGGCAAAAGCAAACTAATAACAATAGGAAGTATGCACAATTAAGACAAATTCTGTAACAAGTCCATCTTGACGTACGATAGCCTATTATTTCAACACCCCCGGAAACAGAAGCAGCAGCCCAGGCACACCATCTGCAGCTCTTACTCTACACTGTCGGGATCAGAGTAGTCGTCGAACTCGCCACTGATCTGGATGGACGAGCTCTGACGTGTGGCTGTCTCGTGTGAGACGAAGCTCGAGCCCATTGCCTTCGACATACGAGAGATCGAAGGAGAGTAAGCTCAAAGCGTCTCCTGCCTCGTGGATGACTAGACCATGAAAATAAGCGGGTTAAGACGACTCCGAAGGAGATCATTCATGAATCTTCATACCGTGTCGAAAACAATGCCCGCTCGTTGCGTTTTCATTTCCATTCATACCGATGGGCGTTGCATTATCGTTCAGGCTAAGAAATGCTGCTCTTCCCGTTAATCGTCTTGTGGATGCCACCGTTCGTGCTTAACGCACTCTCAACATGGGTGCCAGAGACGGTGAGATCGAGAAGCAGATCGCCACGACGGTTGAACACGGGAGTATGCGACGCATTGCTCGCCTACCCACATGCCTTCCAAGTCGTTCTTCAGTTCACGTAGAAGTAATGTGAAGTCGATGGAGCCGGGAAACTTCGCCTTGAGCTGCTCGAGCGCCTGCGCCTGGGTCTCATGTCCAGGAGCGCCGTGCGTGACGTGTGTGGAACGGAAGTCCAGCACAATATGTGTGGGATGGAGCTGCACTTGCAGACCAGAGGCGGTGGAGGTTAAAGAGATGTTCGCAGACCACGTCACGGTCGTCTCGGAACTAAGTGGATGCGAGAACAGTCAGTATTGGAACGTATCAAACGCGTTTAAGATCCTCACCTCCAGTCTTCACCTGCGCCTTCATACTTCAAATCCATTTTTACCGCGCCTTTTAACTGAGTAACAGTTTTCCCTGTCCGGCTCGTCGGGAAGGACAAGATATTGTGGATCGCACCTGAGTATATACTCATTAGAGTGTTTCAGCAGTGATACGACAAGTTGCTTACAGTCGATGGAATAAGAGCCACTGTTGTAGAAATCGTCATCCATAGCTCCTTGTTTCTCCATTCGAATTCAAGGTGGTCAGTATTGTCCTCTTTCACAACTTCACGCCAGTTTCAACCAGTGTACTTCTTCATCTTGTGATCAACCTACGCCGCCAGCTCGAGGATCATCTGCCACTCTTGATGCCCGAAAATGTAGGAACAATCGTCGTCCCGCGGATGATGCGCTCGAGCTTCTCAGAGAGGGACTCCTTCGAGGAAAGACTTGCACGAGAGGTATGCTGAACCGTGCGAGACGTTCCTGCCGAAGCCACGTATCCAGTCAAGGCCGCGCGGGAGCGATTGTCGCGGAAGTGGACCACCCGCATGTCATGCCCATAACGGAAATCCTGTTGCGCTCGAAGATTGCGCGGTAGCGTTCAAAGAAACCCTCGAGGTGTCGCACCCCCAGAGGCGCACATGAATGGAGAAACGATTTCGAATCGCAGCGAAGTGAGCGTGTGATGAATGTGGTGTGCGCGCACTTGAAAACGGGGGAAGTAGCATGTCTGAATACACATGGTAGACGAGATCCTCACGACGCCCGTGGATCGTGCGATAGTCGATTCCGTCGAGGAGACCCGGGATGGTCGAAAGGGACAAATTGAGCTTGGCCGCTAGTAAGTGCAAAATGTGTTATAGGTTTGAATGCATCAGTACGGAAGCCCAACCAATGCTCACAGGACAAAGAGAGGACAAGCTGCTTGAGGTCTGTCGGCTCGTTGAAACCCAGACGCTTGAGGATAGTGCTAAGCATCGTAAGTTCCCCTGCGTCGATGATCTTCTATTCTACTTCGAATGCGAGATGTCGGTGGGAGAAGCTGAGCATCGAAGCTTTATGAGAACTATATAAGAACGAGTCGGACGTGAATCGATTTTCAATTATTGCCAGCTAGTTGCTCACCCTGCTGAAGGACTCTTCTCAGAACCCAATGTCTTCAGGTAACCTTCGGTGAGGTACAAGTAGTAAACGACGCTGTGAAATCATTCCCTGCAGATGAGTCGCACCTTAGGCGCTGAGAAGCACGCTGCAAAAAAGACCTTGTCATCGTACTCAGGGGTCGGACTGAAGAGAAGTCTTACTGCCTCCACCCGAGTCTTCTTTCATGCCATTTCGATTTCGTAATCATGTTTTGTATTCAAGGACGCGACGGATGGTGAGGATCGAGAAAGAAGCGATGGTGAAGGAGAGTACGAGTTGGGACTCGGAACACGGCCTTTCGAGCTTTGGATCCGCATTACTTATCCGAGTCAGCTATGCCCCCTTCTTTGCTGAGTTGTCACGTGCGAGCCCTTGTGACCTTTGATTGCAGGACGAGCTTGAGCGAGATACGCAGTTGAGTATTGAGCGAGCGGAAGTCTGTGACAACCGGAGAGGTAATTTCATGGTGCAGCGAAGGCGTTGGAGGGAGGGAGTGAATCAAAAAGGTTGCGTGGGTCGCTTATGATGAGCGTAGACTCACTGACACGGGTAGCCTACACGTCTTACGACATCCTTTCGTCGGAATGTCGTGTCGGTTAGGAGACACGCTACACTGTAACTAGATTTTTGTGTCGGTGTTTTTGTCTTTTGAGCTCCGACTCGGAAATTCACGATGATCGGCGATGTTGTCGATCGCAGACTCAAAAAATGAGTGCTTTTGGTCTTTGATCCACCGGCTGAGACGAAATCCCGAATGGGACTCTTTTGAGATGGCATCGTGTGACCGAACGCCTTGTCGTACTGAAGATTTACAGGTCGTGCCGTCTTTACGGCAAGCCGCCAACTTGAACTTATCTACATATCTTCATGCGGGCATATGGCGCCCTTTGATATGGACAGCACGATTCACGCGATACTTGCTCAAGAGAGCGGGAAGCAAGGGCATGCGATTCTCGCGCATCCGAGTCGACGCGTGGGAGAAGAGAGGATGCAGATGCATCTATCGACGTATATCTCAGACGAAAAATTACGGCCATAAACCGTTTTACATTATGGTGCGAAGCCCTTTTTATATTTTCATAAACCCTTTTTGACATCCTCATAGAATTTATTCAATATGTTCTTTCTCCGCTTTGTATCTTTGTGCATGCTTTACCACAAGAGCTGAGCAGATTGAGCCCCGCTGATTAGCACTGACAATTTATCCATTACAGCAAATCAAAAAAGTGTGAAACACTTGTGAAAACAGCTGTAATACATATGTCCTAACGATTACCAAGGGTCAATGTCCCTTTCTTCCACCACTGTTGCATCATCTCCATGATAGGCTCCATCTGTTTTGTCTTTATACTTTTGTTTAAGATCCTTAGCCTCCGGCGATTTAGACCACACACATATCGACAACATTATAAAATATCATTCTGGCATGCTCCCTACCCCTCGCGGCAGACTCTTCTACCTTCCGGAGTTCAATCTTCGGCTTTTTACTGAACAGGCCGATATTTGCTTTGCCTTTGCTACTATTTCCCTCCTCATTATCATCTCTTTTTACTGCCCTTTGCAGAAGTATTGTCACACTGATTTTCGTGCCACAAGAGCCTCAGAACACAAACATTTTCATATCTCAACCAAAAGTTGACCTTTTTGTGTCATCTAAGTTGCTAAATTCATTTTTTTTATCTCATCTTTCATATTTCAACAAGAGTGATAAGAAATAGTCAAAATTTGAGTCCAAAACAGTGAAAATGCTGTTTTTGAACCCATTTCCCTTGTTCATTTTTTCCTGCACTCAGATTTCACTGTACAGTGCTCCAGACCAGCACAGAATTCTAGTATTAGTCTATTATGAATTTACAGACTGATTTTGAGATGTATTGTGAGGTAGATGTGCTGAATTGGTGCATGCCTAAAACACACAAATCCCCTCTGTTTCTGCAAGACCCCCAGCCCCCAGGAAAAATTCTTCTCAGCTAAGTTCATGCATGTAAATTCATTCAAAGTGTATTGGAAGAGATTTGAGCAGAATCCAGGGCTCTAGCATCAACCAGTGAGCTGAATTGAGTACCAGATTCTGACTGTATGCACTATTCTTGTGAACATATCCCTGATTCATGAAGGAAGCCTGTATCCATGGATGCTGCTCAAATCTGTTCCAATACACTTTGAATGAATTTACATGCATGAACTTAGCTGAGAAGAGTTTTTCCTGGGGGCTGGGGGCTTGCAGAAACAGAGGGGATTTGTGTGTTTTAGGCATGCACCAATTCAGCACATCTACCTCACAATACATCTCAAAATCAGTCTGTAAATTCATAATAGACTAATACTAGAATTCTGTGCTGGTATGGAGCACTGTACAGTGAAATCTGAGTTCAGGAAATAATGAACAAGGGAAATGGGTTCAAAAACAGCATTTTCACTGCTTTGGACTCAAAGTTTGACTATTTCTTATCACTCTTGTTGAAATATGAAATATGAGATAAAAAAAATGAATTTAGCAACTTAGATGACACAAAAAGGTCAACTTCTGGTTGAGATATGAAAATGTTTGTGTTCTGACGCTCTTGTGGCACGAAAATCAGTGCGCTCGTGGGACAATACTTCTGATAAGGGCAGTAATTTGACACAGGGTACCCATAGACTCACAGCACAAGCCGTATGCTGTTATGTACTCTTTTATTTCTTCTTTGACTTTGAATTTGACTTTGACGACATACTCTTCTACAGCACAGTTGTGTTCTGAAGCAACTGGATCATATTTGCTGAACTTTAGTATGACATGTTATAGATTCCAGTTCAAAATTATGCACTTTTGCATGCTCAACGATAATACCAGCTCTGCTCCACCATATTGCTATGTGTCTTGTGAGGGGATGGAGAACTTTTTTCTTTCCAAATGGCAGGAAAAGGTGAAGTAACTGATGCATATTTATATGTAGGAATTTGGGAGCAAAGTAATCTATTCCACCCTCCAGCTAAATCAGTATGCTAGGCTTACTGGAGCTTATGTTTAATAATGTACTTTAGTGGACATGTGCTAGTGGTTTAATATAATTAGATGAACCTAACTTTGCAGATATAAGTGAGAAAGTGACATTAGGATTGAATTAGTTTTCATACTTATTTCATTTGCTAGTTGGACCATTATTGGTTAAATGCAGTCATAGCAACACCCCAGAAGGCAAAACAAACAAACTAGTAATTATAGGAACTATGCACAATTAAGACTGATTCTGTAATAAACCAGGATCATAAAGAAGCTTCTAAAGACAAGACAGGTGGTGCACTTCCTCCAGGGATGGGATTATTGGAAGAATGGGATTTTTGATCCTGGTAAATTATTTATCAAGGAAGGAAGAATCTTGTTGGAATGACACAGTGATGTTTAGTAGTCTGCTGGAAGAGAGAGCCCATATCAAACAGATTAAGGCACCACATGGCTGCATGGGCTAGCTAAAAGGTCCCTACCAAAGTAAAATTTCCCATGAACAAAGTGTTAACTAACCTTTGCAGCTGAGTGATGCAATACATGCAGGAGAGCTGGTGACAGAACGATGGAATGCAATATGCTATCTTGCTGGTACTGCAACTGGAATAAGACCAAATAGTGAATCTTGTTACTGCTTGTAGAGGGTCTGGTGGCAGTGTAGATCCTGACTTGGGGGTGTCTGGGATCAGCAGTCCTTTTGGGGATGTGATCGCATGCTCTGGGAGGTTAGGGGTTGACTGCAGTAAGATCAGTTGATGTACCGGTACACATCAGTATGCTTCGGTACACGTTGGTATGTGTCAATATCGAGAACTGAGGTCAGAAACTCCAGTCAGGTCTGTACTTGACCGGTACAGAGATGGAATGCATGGATAATTGACACTGGTACGATGCAAATACTCCGAGCAATGAGGTTTTAGTTATGGAACAAGAGATGAGAGATGCCTTTGAGAGATGAGAGACTAAGATGAAGATGGAACAACTATGAGGTTTATGAGAACTAAGACAAATTGCACTCAAGTTACCCTGTCTGAGGGAGACTCTGCAGTAGAACTGACTTGTCCTCTACCTATGACATGGGATGCATATTTATACTAAGTCCAAAGATCTATCTACAGTTAATAATTTCCATATGGGCATAATGTGCATATCAGTTGAAACATAGAGAAGTTGAAAGGAAAAGTCATAGGTCATAGAGGCGCGCATAGAAAGCATAGAAATCAGAAGAACATAGGAAAAACATAAATCACAAAGAGGAAAAATGTCCGCATTGCATCCGACCATACCAGTGCTCCACCAGAACTCAGATCGTCCAATCGGTATGTGGCTCCTGTCGTCAGACTGTTGTCCAGTACATGTCTTGGCTGTATGCTCCAAGTGACCGCATCCCTGATCATCCAGATAAGATCTCTGGTATGTTCCAGTCAGCTTTTGGAGATCTTGTAATGTGTTGCTGACATGATCACAAGGTTCTGATTCAAAACTGGACCAATTGGATTCAGTCTGGTACTGATTGGTATGCATCAGAACCAGTTCTTGAGTGCTTCTGGATTGATCAGCAGTGATGGGATGATCGGAACAGCTCTACAGTGGGCTTGAGCATGATGAACAACTAGTGATGGATGACCTCACATCAACTTTGACCATGGAGGGGAGTGAGTGTGCTGACAGTGACACTGCTGAGGCACACAGTGTTCATGGCTGATTCAATCAGCTTGATGTGCCTTGACCTCCTTTGTGTCTGCAGCCCCACCCATTGGTGTGCTGCATGCTTTGTGCTGTGATGCATGAGGAACGGGTCAAGTGTTAGGCGGGAGTCCGGGAGACGACTCAGACTGGGCAGGCCTCGGCTTGCTGTTGTCTGGGACGTGCTATACTCGAGCGGGGACTCGGGACACGCTGTACTCAGACTAGGTCGTCGCGGAGGTAAGAGGATTAATACAAGTCTAAACTAATACAAGGGGGACGAGTCTCACCTAGGTCGTCGCGGAGGTAAGAGGAAAAGCAGAACAAGGAGTTCATGCGATTCCTGAGACCTTATATAGCGACGACCGTGAGACTATATTACCTAACATTACATAACGAGTGGGAATGGAACGAATGAAGGCAGTGTGGGAATGATTGTGTAAGATGGGTAAATATAATGAAAAGGACGAATATAATAAAGGAAATGGTAAAAGGGAAAATAAAGGAAAAGGTGAAAGTTCAGGTTCTAACATTACCCCCCCTTCAAGGTTGGGCGTCCCGACCAACCATGATCGCAGTCGTCAGGCTCGGTGTCGACGAAGAGCGGATGGAGTCGTTGACGAGGGATGTCGAGTTTCCGAGGTGCACCGGGATGTTTGAGGTAGAACTCAGCGATCGCCTCCTTCGCGTTCTTGCCGAAGTCCGTCTCAGGCTGCCAAGTAGGTTCATTGTAGCCGACCCACTTGACAAGGTACTGTAGTTTCCCTCGGTGCAGACGTGAGTCTAAGACTTCCTCGAGTTCGTACTCCTCCTCGTTGTCGACGATGTCTGGCGGCGGCGGCGGCAGTTGCTTCTGGCTTTCAAAGGACGGTTTGACGGCGGGTTTCAATAGGGCTTCGTTGAAGACAGGGTGGACCTTTTTCCATCGCTTCGGGAGTTTGAGCTTGTACACGCTCACTCCTATCTTGTCAACGACGTCAAAGGGGCCGTACCATTTGTCTGCGAGTTTCTTTGTCGGCGAGTCCGTACTGATGTTTCGCCCATCAAGGAAGACCTTGTCTCCAGCCTTGTACTCCACCGAAGTTCCTGCTGTCCGGTCATGGTAGCGCTTCATGTCCTCTGCTGCCTTGACTAGGTTGTCCTTAGCAACGCGATGAGTCTCCTTGATGTGCTTTGTGAATTCTTCCGCTGACATGTTAGCAGATGAGGTTCGCGTCGTGTCGAAGCTCAAGGGGTGACGTCCTGTGTTCGTGTAGAAGGGGGACATCTTCGTTGCTGAGTGTTCGCGGTTGTTGTATGCGAACTCTGCGAGGGGGAGCCAGTCCTTCCAGTCCGATTGCCGATGGTTAATGAAGAGTCGAAGGTACTGTTCGAGCTCTTGGTTAACGTGTTCCGTTTGACCATCCATCTGTGGATGGTACGCTGTCGACGGGTTGCCTTCAATGTGCAGAAGTTTGTACAGCTCCTTCATCATCGACGCATCGAACTGCGTGCCTCGGTCGTGGATGATCTTCTTCGGTAGGCCATGGAGGCGGAAGACGTGGTCGCGGTACAGCTGGGCCATGCCTTCTGCTGACAGCCTTGTCGTCGTCGGGATCGCGTGCATCTGCTTCGAGAACCTATCCACGAAGACGCAGATCGCGTTGTGTCCCTTGGAGTCTGGGAGCTCTCCGATTAGGTTGACCGTAACAATTTCCCAGGGTCCTTCAGGGACAGCGTTTGGATGAAGCGGTCTAGACCTCGACGTTCTTAAGGCTTTCGTCCGTTGACAACGGTCGCATCCTCGGACGTATGCTCAGACGTTGGAGAACATCGATGCCCACCAGAAATCGTGACGGACGAGTTCTACTGTCTTCAACGCTCCCGGATGACCAGCCAGAACCGAGTCGTGGCACTCCCGCAACACGGCCTCCTTTATTGTCGATGGAACATACACCTTGCCTTTCATCCGCCATAACTCGTCGACCTCCACCAAACCCGTAGGCCTCTCCGGCTCATCCTGCGCCCTCTGCGCTTCACCCACTCGTTCCACCACCTCGTCGCGTGATGTCCGCACCACTCCACGGTTAAACCACTTATCCTTGATGAACACGACCCCATCGTTGTCATCCTTGCCCTGATCATAGCCCGCCATGCGCGATAGCAGGTCGGCCTTGCCCATCGTCTTGCCTGACTTGTGTTCGAGGTGGAAGTCGAATTCTTCAAGTTCGGTCAGCCAGCGAGCTTGGCGATAGCTCAGCTTCTGCGCCGACCTGAAGTAGGTGAGGTTGGCGTGGTCAGACCAGATTTCAATCTTGTGGCGAGCGCCAAGGAGGTATTGCCGCCACTCCTTGAGCGCCAAAACAATCGCGAGCATCTCCTTGTCGTAGATCTCGTAGTTTCGTTCCGCCGGTTCAAGTGCCTCTGACCTGTAGGCGATCACCCTCCACTTCCCTTCCTGCTTCTGCAACAACACACCACCGAGCGCAAAGTTCGACGAGTCCGCCTCTACGTGGAAAGGGCCCTCGTCATTGGCGATGGCTAGGACTGGAGGTGAGCAGAGACATCGTCTCAGCTCCTCGAACGCTTCCTGCTGTTCGGTCTCCCATACCCAGTCCTTCTTGCCCGTTAACGACGTCAACGGTCGGACCACCTTGCTGTAGTCCTTAATAAACCGTCTCAGCCAGTTTCCCATACCAAGGAACTGTTGTAGCTCCTTGAGGTTCCGTGGGACTGGCCAGTTCGCAATCGCCTCCGTCTTTGCCGGGTCAGCCCTGATCTCGCCATTGCTGATGATGTGGCCGAGGTATTTGACAACCTTGGCGTCAAACTCGCACTTCTCCGGCTTCAGGTACAGGCCATTTTCTCGGAGGATCTGGAGTACGCGCCTCAACGTGTCAATATGTTCCTCAATGGTTTCCGAGAGGATCAGGATGTCATTGAGGTATACAATGATCAAGTTCGTGTAGATTAGGTCCTTAAAGATGTGGTTGACAAAGGCCTGGAAAGTGGCCGGCGCGTTGCAAAGGCCAAAAAACATGACCGTCGGTTCGAAGAGGCCCATGTTCATGCGAAACGCTGCCTTCCATTCGTCACCCTCGCGGATCTGGATATTGTAGTACCCCCAGCGAAGGTCAAGCTTAGTGATGTACTTCGCTTTCTTGACCTTGTTGACGAGTTCGTCAATGAGAGGGAGGGGATACTTGTTCTTGATCGTGCCGTCATTGAGCTTACGGTAATCCTGGATCGGGCATAGCAATTTGTCAGCCTTCTTAATGAAGAAGAAGGGCGACGCCATGGGCGATATCGACCGTCGAATGCGACCTGACTTCAGATTTTCATCAAGGAAGTCCTTGAGTGACTGCTGCTCAGTTGGCGTGAGCGGGTAGATCTTACAGTCGCTTGGTTTGAAGTTGGGCTTCAAGTCGATGACATGGTCCCAGGGTCGGTGTTCCGGCAGCTTCTCGAAACCTTTTTCACTGAAAACATCGGCGTAGTCATTGAGGTACGCGGGCCAGGACGCCTTGTCCATTCGCATCTCACTCACCCTCCTCATCTGTTCCACCACCTTCTTCACCTTGCCTAGGTCCTCCACCGGCTCCCTCTTGATCGCACATTCTTCTGGACAGCGGGTGAATTCGATCGAACCCGTTTTCCAGTCGACCTCTGGATTGTGACGTCGAAGCCAGTCGTACCCCAGGAAGATGTTTGACGACGCTAGGGACGTTACTGCGAGGACGATCCTCTCCTGGTGACGGCCGATCATGAGCTCGACATCAACGTACTCCTCGATCAATCCGGCCTCATTGTGCGTGCCATCGGCGTTGAGCACCGCGAGGGGTCGAATGTAGCGTTTCGTTTCCAACCCGTACCTCTCGACGAACCTGACGTCGATGCAGGATCCCGTGCATCCCGAATCCACAAGGGCATGCACATCTACCTCTCTCGCCTCACCCGCTATTTCATGCTCGACGGTTAGGAGAAGGTCCAGCTGGCATCTGCCAGTTCCTCTCATGAACAGTTGCTCATACTCTTCATCTTTGTTCACACCGGTGGGGACTTCGTAATCGGGAAAACCATCGACGTCGTTTGCATCTATGTATTGTACAGACGGTTGGTTATATTTTAGCGAATCCGGATTCAAAGTCCCTTGTTCTTCTCGGTCAGTCGCCCCGATGGCTACGCCTGACCACTCGCAAAACCCTGCGAGTCGACGACCTCTTTGTCATTGTCTTCTTCCTCCACATAGTCCTCCACCGTCGACCTTCGAGTGTCCACGACTTCCTCGAATGCCGACTCCTTCATCGCGCTGAGCTCGTCGGCGATGAGGCGGCGCTCGCCCGGTGCCATCAGCTCCAACATACGCTGGATGATCGGCTTCGCCTGTGGACATTTGTCCTTAAAGTGTCCCAGTCCGCCGCAAATCCAGCACGCGCGCTTTCATTGTGCCTCATTCATCGAGACGTCCATCGGTTGGCCAGCACCTCCGAAAGTGATGCCCATCGCGTCACGCTTATCGGCGTGCGGGGCTGCTACCTGTCAGCGTGCAGGAGGCCCTTGTTGGGGTGTCGGACGGGGCGTGAACGGCAATGTACGACCTCGTTGGATGGCGCGAATCTGCTGTTCGCCCCAATCGATCTCAATGGCCTTCTTTTTCCATGCCTCATATGTTGTTGGCACGGGCGTCGACCTCAACATGCTGCGGACCACCTCGATGTTCATCGCGCGTTGCAGGCGGTCACAAATGACGCTTTCGTCCTTCAGCTCCGCTGCCTTGATGATCACATTGAGGTCCTGGAAGAACTGGTCAGCAGAGAGGTCCTTCTGGATCTTGTCTCGGAACTTCTTCAGTGCCTTCTCCTTCCTGTTCGGATCATCGAAGGAGGCATCCAGTCGTTCCTGGAACTTGGCCCAGTCGTCCGTAAAGCCCACAACGCCATTCGTTGTGAATTCCTGGACGTAGTTTTGCGCCCACGTCGACGCGTTGCCACCCTTGAGGTAAGAGAGGGCGACATAGATCTTGCTCGACGACGAGGGATACCTCGTGGGGTTCGCCGAGACGAAGAGTAGGACTTCGCGCTTGAAGTCGAGGTAGTCATCGCCGCCAGCGAATTCGCGTGGCCGGGCGACGTCAATCGAGGGAGCTGGAGCTTGGGCTGCAGGGGCGTTCGTTGCTGCTCGGGTGAAGGCGGCAGCTACGATTGCTGTGATCTCTTGTTGCTGCCTTTGAGTGAAACCTTCAGCCATTGCTGGTACGGGCGTATGTGTCAGGCGCTCAGGGGGTGTCGGCGGTGACAAGTCTCTACGGGGTGTACGATAGCCTCCTGGTTCGTTTGGGAGGATGACCGACGATGTCGAGACTGTCGGTGATGATGGTGCATGGGGAGGTCGAGGCGCCCAATGAGTTCGCTCGCCGGAAGACGGGTCAGTTGAGTACCAGGCGTGCCTAGTGTCACTCCACCAGAGATTATGAGTGACGTGGTTTCTGTCGTCTGCTACGTATGATTGGCATTCCGCGTCGTAGCGTGAAGAAGAGGGGAAAGCCCACTGTTGTTCCTCGGTGAGATCTATCTTGACTACGTCGGGGGGGGGAACAGGTAGGGGCTGGTTGTCCGGATGTACGTTACGCTGACGAAGGACAGGTTCGTCGGCGAGTTTGATGACCAAATGGAAGGAGGCGGCCGAGATCACAATCGACAATGACGTCGACAACTGTACATGGTGTGTTACCCACGTCCAGGTCAGATGGTTCCTCCACCAGAGGGAGAAGCGAAGAGCCAGGGTCGGGAAATGTCGGGTGTAGGTTTACGTAATACACGAACGTCCAAAAACGTCTGGGCAGGGTTGAGGGTTGTCGTTCAGGGAGTTTACACGTCCAATCCGTCGAGGGGAGTGCTCCTCTAGACTGGGTGAAGGCGAGTCGACAGTGACGACGTACGCTGGGGATGAGCCTGGGTGGGGTTCTGCTTTTATGTTAGGCGGGAGTCCGGGAGACGACTCGGACTGGGCAGGCCTCGGCTTGCTGTCGTCTGGGACATGCTATACTCGAGCAGGGACTCGGGACACGCTGTACTCAGACTAGGTCGTCGCGGAGGTAAGAGGATTAATACAAGTCTAAACTAATACAAGGGGGATGAGTCTCACCTAGGTCGTCGCGGAGGTAAGAGGAAAAGCAGAACAAGGAGTTCATGCGATTCCTGAGACCTTATATAGCGACGACCGTGAGACTATATTACCTAACATTACATAACGAGTGGGAATGGAACGAATGAAGGCAGTGTGGGAATGATTGTGTAAGATGGGTAAATATAATGAAAAGGACGAATATAATAAAGGAAATGGTAAAAGGGAAAATAAAGGAAAAGGTGAAAGTTCAGGTTCTAACATCAAGTCACAAGCCCTTGCTTCACACTCCCTTGCACAAAGTACTGTATTGTGTGAATCATGCCATCCATGTCAAAGCGCCCACATGCCTGCACAAAGATATGTAGATAAGTTGGTGGCTTGACATAAAGATGGCATGGCCTGTAAATCTTCTGTGGTGTAAATGAATGATATAGTGAATGTATATGCACGATGATATCTCAAAGGCATTTTGGAATTCTGTCACAGACTGAATTCAAAGATAAAAGCTTCCGGTTTTGGTCTGCAGCTCGGGCTGATTATTGTGAGATTTCTAAGTCCTCCAAGTCTTGCCAGTTCTAGACTCAGCTCCCACCAGCTCAATGTTAGGTGGGAGTCCAGGAGATGACTCAGACTGGGCAGGCCTCAGCTGACTGTCATCTGGGATGGGCTATACTCGAGTGGGGACTCAGGACATGCTGTACTCAGGCTAGGTCATCACAGAGGTAAGAGGATTAATACAATATATTCTACTACAGGAGGGGGATGCGGTCTCACCTAGGTCGTCACAGAGGTAAGAGGAAAAGCAGAACAGGTGTTCAGATGCGATTCCTCTTCCTTATATACAGTGATCACCTCATGAGAACCGGTTGCCCAATTGTCTAAGATTACATAAAGGGAGTGGAATGGAACAATTGAAGGTCAGGTGCAAGGGAGTGTGGGAAATGATTGGAAAGATGGTTAAATATAATGAAAAGGGAGTGGTTAAAAGTAAAAGAAATGGTAAAAGGAAAATAAAAGAAAAGGTGAAAGTTCGAGTTCTAACATTACCCCCCCCTCAAGGTTGGGTGTCCCGACCAACCAAGATCGTGGTTGTCTGGCTCGGTGTCAGTGAAGAGTGGATGGAGTCATTGGCAAGGAATGTCAAGTTTTTGAGGGGCACCAGGGTGTTTTCGATAGAATTCAGTGATCACCTCCTTTGCATTCTTGCTGAAGTCTGTCTCAGGCTGCCAGGTCGGTTCATTGTATCTGACCCACTTGACAAGGTATTGCAGCTTCCCTCAATGAAATCGTGAGTCTAGGATCTCCTCAACCTTGTATTCTTCCTCATTGTCGACGATGTCAGGTGGCGGTGGTGGTGGCTGTTTCTGGCTTTCAAAAGACAGTTTGACAGCAGGTTTTAGCAAGGCCTTGTTGAAGACAGGGTAGATCTTTTTCCATCGCTTTGGGAGCTTGAGCTTGTATGTGCTAGCTCCTACCTTGTCAACAATGTTGAAGGGGCTATACCACTTGTCAGCTAGCTTCTTCATTGGTGAATCTGTGCCGATGTTTCACCCATTGAGGAAGACCTTGTCTCCAGCCTTGTACTCGACCGAAGTTCCTACCATTCAGTCATGGTAGCACTTCATGTCCTCCACTGCCTTGACCAGATTGTCCTTCATGATGCAATGAGTCTCCTTGATATGCTTCGTGAGTTCTTCTGCTGACATGCTGGCAGAGGAGGTTTGCATTGTGTCAAAGCTCATGGGGTGATGTCCCATATTTGTGTAGAAGGGAGACATCTTTGTTGCTGAGTGTTCACGATTGTTATATGTGAATTCTGCAAGTGGAAGCCAATCCTTCCAATCCAATTGTTGGTGGTTGACAAAGAGTCAAAGATACTGCTTGAGTTCTTGGTTAACGTATTCCATCTGACTGTCCGTCTGTGGGTGATACACTGTTGATGGGTTACCTTCAATGTGCAGGAGTTTGTACAGTTCCTTCATCATTGATGTGTCAAACTGAGTGCCACAATCATGGATGATCTTTTTTGGTAGGCTGTGGAGGTGGAAGACGTGGTCATGGTACAATTGAGCCATACCTTCTGCAGACAGTTTTGTCGTCGTCAGGATCATGTGCATCTGTTTCAAAACTCTGTCCATGAAGATGCAGATGGCATTGTGTCCCTTTGAGTCTGGGAGCTCTCTGATGAGATCCACCATGATGATCTCCCAAGGTCCTCAAGGAACTGCATTTGGATGTAGTGGCCTTGACCTCAATGTTCTTAGAGCTTTTGTTCTCTGACAGTGATCACATCCTCGAACATATGCTCAGATGTCAGAGAACATTGATGCCCACCAGAAGTCTTGATGGGCTAGCTCCACCGTCTTTGACACTCCTGGATTTCCTGCCAGGACCAAGTCATGGCACTACCATAATATGGCCTCCTTCACCATTGACGGTACATATACCTTGCCCTTCATCCGCCACAACCCGTTGACCTCTGTCATACCCGTCAGCCTCTCCAACTCGTCCTGCTCCCTCTGTGCTTCACCCACTCGGTCTAACACCTCATCACGTGACATTCTCACCACCCCACAATTCAACCACTTCTCCTTGATGAACATGACACTGTCATTGTCATCCTTGCCCTCATCGTATCCTGCCTTGTGTGACAGCAGGTCCGCCTTGCCCATTGTCTTTCCTGACTTGTGTTCAAGGTGGAAGTCAAACTCCTCAAGCTCTGTTTGCCAGTGAGCTTGACGATAGCTCAGCTTCTGCGCCGATTTGAAGTAGGTGAGGTTGGCATGGTCTGACCAGATCTCGATCTTATGATGAGCACCGAGGAGATATTGTTGCCATTCCTTGAGTGCCGAAATGATTGTGAGCATCTCCTTGTCATAGATTTCGTAGTTTCATTCAGTGGGCAGTAGCGCTTCCAACCAGTAGGCGATCACCCTCCACTTGCCTTCCTGCTTCTGCAATAATACACCTCCAAGTGCAAAGTTTGATGAGTCTGCTGTAGATCCTGTGTATGGGTTGTTTAGGATTGGCAGTTCATTTGGGGACGTGTTTCCATTGAGTTTTGCAGTAAATATATGCTCAGTATGAGCATGGGAAAAATCTCGGTACATGTCGATACGCATCGGTATGTGTTGGTACGTGTTGCTATGCATCAATACTGTAAGGCACTCTGGACCCGATGTGAGTGTTGGTACAGAGCTGGAACAAGCAAGATATCAACTCCAGTACAAGACAATAGCGATAGTGGAGACAAGAATGAGAATGAGACAAGAGATGAGACTGAAGATGAGGTTGCCATGAAACTAACTGTTGCAGAGACTAACTGCACGCACAAAAGCTGCCCTATCTGAGGGGAACTCTGTGGTAGTATTTCCTCCCTCCCTACCTACAACAGGGAAGTCCCTAAATACAAGGTGCAAGAGATCTATCTACAGGAAAATTATTCCAAAGTGAGTATAATGTGCATACCGGGTGAAACATAGAGCGTCGGAGAGAAAACACTCGGAACATAAGAGAAACATAGAAAATCAAAAGAAAACCTGTCCATGCAACAACTTCCCCATTTGCCTCGGTCCATCATCTGGTCATATCGCAGCTCCACTGGAACTGAGATCCTCCAATTGGTGAGCCATCATCCATCATTGGGCAGATCTCCAGTACATGTCCCAACTGACTCCAATGACATAAGCTTTCTGGTATGTCCTGAATTGCCAGGGGGATCTTCCTAGCAATCTGCTGATGTGATGTTGGGCAAATCATCCTGTGTCTGGTACGCGTCAGGCAAATCATTCTGAGTCTGGTACGTGTCAAAAGCTGTCAGAATGTGCAATGGATGGCCTCTAGAGGGATCTGCAGTGGTTGGCCACTTGTCAGTACTCTACACTGCCTCTACACAGAAAGGGCCCTTGTTGTTGGTGATTGCCAGGACTGGAGGTGAGCTGAGACAACGCTTCAGCTCCTCGAATGCTTCCTGCTGTTTGGTCTCCCATACCCAGCCCTTCTTTCTCATCAGCGATATTAACAGTTGGACCACCTTGCTGTAGTCCTTGATAAATTGCCTTAGCCAGTTCCCCATGCCGAGAAACTTTTGCAGTTCCTTCAGGTTGCGTGGAGTGGGCCAGCTAGCGATCACTTCCATCTTTGCTGGGTCAGCCTTAAGCTCGCCATTGCTGATGATGTGGCCAAGATACTTAACAACCTTGACATTGAACTCGCATTTTTCTGGTTTCAGATATAGGCTGTTTTCTCTAAGGATCTGTAGAATGTGCCTCAATGTCTCGATGTGCTCCTCGATGGTTTCCAAGAGGATTAGGATGTCATCGAGGTAAACAATGATCAGGTTTGCATAGATCAGATCCTTGAAGATGTGATTGACAAAGGCCTAGAATGTCGCCGGTGCATTGCAAAGACCAAAGAACATGACCATTGGTTCGAAGAGGCCCATGTTTGTGTGGAAAGTGGCCTTCCACTCATCACCCTCTTGGATCTGGATATTGTAGTATCCCCAGCAAAGGTCAAGCTTGGTGATGAACTTTGCTTTCTTGACCTTGTCGACTAGTTCATCGATGAGGGGGAGAGGGTATTTGTTCTTAATCGTGCCCTCATTGAGCTTTCGGTAATCCTGGATTGGGTGCAGGGACTTGTTGGCCTTCTTGATGAAGAAGAAAGGCGATGCCATCAGTGAGATTGACTTTCATATGTGGCCTGACTTCAAATTCTCCTTGAGGAAATCCTTCAGCAACTGCTGTTCTGTCGGTGTCAGCAGATAGATCTTACAGTTGCTAGGCTTGAAGTCAGGTTTTAGGTTGATGACATGGTCCCAGGGGCGGTGTTCCAGTAGCTTCTCAAATCTTTTCTCCGAGAAGACATCTGCATAGTCATTGAGATATGCGGGCCAGGATGCCTTGTCCATTTGCACCTCTCACACCCTCCTCATCTCTTGCACCTCACTCTCCTTTATCGCGCACTCAGTCAGACAGCGGGTGAATTCAATCAAACCTGACTTCCAGTCGACTTCCGGGTTGTGTTGTCATAACCAATCATAGCTGAGGAAGATGTTCAATGATGTGAGCGACATCACCACAAGCACAATCCTTTCTTTATGGTGTCCAATGATTAGTTCGATGTCAATGTATTCTTTGACCAAGCCAGCCTCATTGTGCATGCTGTCAGCATTGAGTACTGCAAGGGGATGGATGTAGTGTCTTGTTTCTAAGCTGTGCCATTCGACAAACCCTATGTCGATACATGACCCCATGCACCCTGAATCCATGAGGGCATGCACATCCACATCTCTCATTTCACCCACTACTCCATGATTGACAGTCAGGAGAAGGTCCAGCTAGCATCTGCCAGTTCCTCTCATGAACAACTGCTTGTGCTCTTCATCCTTGTTCACATCAGTGGGGACTTCATAATCAGAAAAACCATCAACATCATTTGCATCTATGTATTGTACAGACAGTTGGTTATATTTTATCAAGTCCAGATTTGAAGTTCCTTGTTCTTCTTGGTCAGTCGCCCCGATGGCTACACCTGACCACTCGCAAAATCCTGCGAGTTGACAACCTCTTTGTCATTGCCTTCCTCCTCCACATAGTCCTCCACTATCGTTCTTCAAGTGTCTACGACTTCCTCAAATGCCAATTCCTTCATTGCGCCCAGCTCATCGGCAAGGAGGTGACATTCGCCTGGCACCATCATCTGCAGCATGTGCTGCATGATCATCTTCTCCTGTGGGCACTTATCCTTGAAGTGACCCAGCTGGCCACAGATCCAGCATGCCATCATCATTGCACCTCATTCATCAAGATGTCCATTGGCTGGCCAGCACCTCCAAACATAATGCCAGTTGCATCACACTTATCAGTATGGGGGGCTTGAACCTGACAGTGAGCTGGGGATGCCTGTTGCTGCTGCAGGCATGGCAGGAGCGGAAAGGCATGGCCTCGTTGGATGGTGCAGATCTGTTGTTCACCCCAGTCAATCTCGATAGCCTTTTTCTTCCAGTCGTCGTATGTCGTTAGGACTGGTGTCAACCTCAACACTCCACAGACCACCTCAATGTTCATTGCACACTTCAGGCAGTCGCAGATCATGGTGTCGTCCATCAAGCCTGCCATCATGATGATTGTGTTGAGTTTCTGGAAGAACTTGTCAGCAGAGAGGTCCTTCTGGACCTGGGTTCAGAAGAGTGCCAAGGCTTTCTCCTTCCAATTCAGATCATTGAATGAGGCATCCAGGTGTTCCTGGAACCTGGTCCAGCTGTCTGTGAAACTCACAATACCATTCATTGTGAATTCCTCAACATAGTTCTGTGCCCACATTGACGCATTGCCACCCTTGAGGTAGGAGAGGGTGAGGTAGATCTTGCTCAACAATGAGGGGTACTTTGTAGGGTTCACCAAGATGAAGAGAGTGACCTCACATCTGAAGTCGAGGTAGTCGTTGCCACCAGCAAATTTGCATGGTTGGGCAATGTCAATTGAGGGGGCTGGAGCGGCAGGGGCACGTGTTGCTTGATGGGTGAAGGTGCCCGCGACAATGGCTGCAATCTGCTCCAGCTGTTGTTGGCTGAAGCCTCCTGTCGACATCATTGGTTTGGGAGTAGGCGTCGAGGGTTCAGGAGGGGTTGGTGGTGATGGATCCCTACGGGTTTTGTGGTAAGGACCTGGGATTGGTGGTAAGGCGATGGTAGATGTTGACAGTGTAGGTGATGATGGAACAGCTGAGGGCCACCTAGCTCTCCTTCCTTCTTCATTCGTCGAGTACCAGCTGTGCCAGATGTCACTCCACCAGATGTCATATATGATGCCGCTGTTGTTGGTCACAATGTAGCCTGGTCGGTCTGGATCCCAATGAGCTGATGCAGGGAGAGCCTGTTGTTGTTTGTTGGTGAGATCTATCTTGACAGCAGTGGGAGAACGGGGATTGGTTGTTCATTCAATCTGGGATTACGCCAACGTTGAACAGGTTCATCAGCAAAGCTGATGATGAGGTGGTAGGAGCCAAGTGAGATTACAAACAATAGTGTCATTGAGGCTTGTACTTGTCTAGTTGCCCACATCCATGTCAGGTGCATGCTCCACCAGAGGCTAATTCGGAGAGCCAGGGTCGGGAAAGGTCGGTTGGAATGTTTACATAATACACGAACGTCCGAAAACGTCCGGGCAGGGTTGAGGGTTTGACGTTCAGGGGGTTTTACATGTCAAGTCCTTCGAGGGGAGCGCTCCTCTAGACCGAGTGAAGGCGAGTCAGCAGCGACAACATATGCTGGGGATGAGCCTGGGTGGGGTTCTGCTTTTATGTTAGGTGGGAGTCTGGGAGACAACTTGGACTGGGCAGGCCTCGGCTGACTGTCGTCTGGGACGTGCTATACTCGAGCGTAGACTCGGGACACGCTTACTCAGGCTAGGTCATCGCGGAGGTAAGAGGATTAATACAAGTCTAAACTAATACACAGGGGACGAGTCTCACCTAGGTCGTCGTGGAGGTAAGAGGAAAAGCAGAACAAGGAGTTCATGCGATTCCTGAGACCTTATATAGCGGCGACCGTGAGACTATATTATCTAATGTTACATAAATGAATGGAATGGAACGAATGAAGGTCATGTGGAGGGAGTGTGGGAAATGTTTGAAAGGATGCTTAAATATAATGAAAAGGAGCAATTAAAAGAAAAGAAATGGTAAAAGGAAAATAAAAGAAAAGGTGAAAGTTCAAGTTCTAACACTCAAAAGTCAAAACACTGGTACAAAACTCCAACACTCTTTTGCAAATGACACTCAACATTTGGATGGAGAATGCAAATTTCATATCTTGTTCCTCCTACTCAGAGTTGCTCGTCCCACTCATCATTGTTAGAACTCGAACTTGTACCTTTCTTTTTATTTTCCTTTTACCATTTCTTTCCCTTTATCCGCTCCTTTTCATTATATTTAATAATCTTTCCTAATTATTTCCCATGCTTATGTCATCCATGATCCTTCCCACACTCATTTGATCTGACCTGACCTTCATTTGTTCCATTACATAAACTATACAGTTCTTAGATAATATGGTCTCACAGGTGCTGCGTTTATAAGGAAGAGAAGTCGCATTTGAACACCTGTTCTGCTTTTCCTCTTACCTCTGTGACGACCTAGGTGAGGCCACATCCCCTCCTGTATTAGAGTACATTGTATTAATCCTCTTACCTCCACGATGACCTAGTCTGAGCATAGCATGTCCTGATTCCCCACTCGAGTATAGCATGTCCCAGATGACAGTTAGCCAAGGCCTGCCCAGTCCAAGCTGTCTCCTGGACTCCACCTAATATAAAAGCAGAACCTACCCAGGCTCATCCCCAGCATATGTCATTGCTGTCAACTTGCCTTCACTCAGTCTAGAGGAGCGCTCCCCTCAACAGACTTGACATGTAAACCCCCTAAATGACAACCCTCAACCCTGCCCAGACGTTTTCAGATGTCTGTATATTACATAAACTTTACAACTGACCTTTCCCGACCCTGGCGCTCTGCATTAGCCTCTGGTGGAGTATGTACCTGATGTGGATGTGGGTAATGAGACAAGTGCAGATGTCATCAATGCTCTTGTTTGTCATCTTGCTTGGCTCTGACCGCCTCGTCATCAACTTTGCCAATGAACCCATTCAACATTGGCATAACCCCAGATTGAATGCACAACTGATCCCTGTACCCCCACCATCATAAACAAAATAGATATCACAGAAGAACAATGATGGGCCCTCCCTGCATCAGTGCATTGGGATCCAGAGAGACCAGGCTACGTTGCGACCAACAATAGCAGTGTCACATATGACATCTGGTGGAGTGAAATCTAGCACAGTTGGTACTCAACAAACAAAGAAGGAAGGAGAGCTAGGTGGCCCCCAGCAGTTCCATCTTCAACCCGTGCCTTCAACTACCACTGTTGCCTTACCTCAGACCCCAGGTCTGTATTGTGAAACCTCCAGGGCCCCATTGCCACCAACCCCCCCCCCTGAATGTACAATGCCAATGCCTGAACCAATGATGTCAGCAACATTCAGCTAACAACAGCTAGAACAGATCACAGTGATTGTCACAGGTGCCTTTACCCATCAGGTGGCAAACACCCCAGTTGGTCAAGGAGCCACCCCAACCCCCAACATCAACGTCACCTGGCCATGCAAATTTGCTGGTGGTGATGACTACCTGGACTTCAAACATGAAGTCCTTCTTTTTGTCTTGGCGAACCCAAGCAGGTACCTGACCTCAGCGAGTAGAATCTACGTCGCACTCTTGTATCTGAAGGGAGTCAGTGCCTCAACATGGGCACAGAACTATGTCAAAGAGTTCATGATGAATGGTGTGGTAATTCTGACAGAGACCTGGAAAGAATTCCAAGAGCATCTAGATGCAGCGTTCAACGACCCAAACCGTAAGGCAAAGGCACTGGCAGAGATGCATAAACTCATGCAGAAGGAACTCGCTGCTGACAAGTTCTTCCAGAAATTTGACGTCCTGCACACAAAGGCTGGAATGATGGACGTGGCCCATGACTTCGACATCTGCATACAACTGCAGCAAGCCTTGAACCTAGAGGTCATCTGAGGAGTCCTACAATTGTTGCCAGTCCCGACAACGTATGACATGTGGAAGAAAAAGGCCATTGAAATAGATCACATTGAGCAACAAGTGCATGACATCCAGAAGGGATGCTTTAACCATCCTCAACCACTGGCGTTCCCATGCCAACAGATCATGCATCTGCCTCCGATCCATCAGCAGGCCAACGCCCCCCACATTGACAAGCGTGACATGACTGGTGTAACCTTTGGTGGTGCTGGCCAACCAATAGATGTCTCAATGAACAAGATGTGATGACAAAGAGTGTGCTGGATCTGTGGTGGCCAGGGACACTTCAAAGTGCAATGCATGCAGGGCAGACTGATCATGCAGCGAATGCTGCAGATGATGGAGCCCATGGAGCTTTGCATCCTTGCCAATGAGCTCAGTGTGATGAAGGAGCTGGCATTTGAGGAAGTCATAAACATGCAAAGGTCGACGGTGGAGGACCACGTGGAGGAGAATGATGAAGAGGTCATCGACTTGCAGGATTTTGCAAGTGGTCAGGCATAGCCACCAGGGCGACTGACTGAGAAGTTCAAGGAGTTTCAGATTTGGACTCACAAAGAAATAATAACCAACTGCCTGTGTTAGGATTGCAGTTTCTCACCAGGGTTTATCTGTGTGTGAGTCACTGTTAGGTGGGAGTCCGGGAGACAACTCGAACTGGGCAGGCCGTGGCTGACTGTCATCTGGGACGACATGCTATACTCAGGCTAGGTCATCACGGAGGTAAGAGGAAAAGCAGAACAGGTGTTCAGATGCGATTCCTCTTCCTTATATACAGTGATCACCTCATGAGAACTGGTTGCCCCTTTGTCTAAGATTACATAAAAGGGAGCGGAATAGAATGAATGAAGGTCATGTGAAAGGAGTGTGGGAAATGATTGAAAAGATAATTAATTATAATGAAAAGGAGTGATTAAAGAAAAAGAAATGATAGAAGGAAAATAAAAAGAAAGGAAAAGTTCGAGTCCTGACATTACCCCCCCCTCAAGGTTGGGCGTCCCGACCAACCAAGATTGCGGTCATCTGGCTCGGTGTCGACAAAGAGTGGACAGAGTCGTTGGCAAGGAATGTCGAGTTTTTGAGGAGTGCCAGGGTGTTTCTGATAGAACTCTGCGATTGCCTCCTTTGCATTCTCACCGAAGTTTGTCTCAGGCTGCCAAGTCGGTTCATTGTATCCAACCCACTTGATGAGGTACTGTAACTTTCCTCGGTGCAGACATGAGTCGATAACCTCCTGAACCTTATATTCCTCCTTGTTGTCAACAATGTCGGGCAGTGGCGGTGGAGGTTGTTTCTGGCTTTCGAAGGATGGTTTGATGGCGGGCTTCAACAGGGCTTCGTTGAAGATGGGGTGGACTTTCTTCCATCGCTTGGGGAGTTTGAGCTTGTACGTGCACTCGTGCCCACCTTGTCAACGATTTTGAAGGGTCCATACCACTTGTCTGCTAGCTTCTTTGTCGGTGCATCCGTGCTGATTTTCCAACCATCCAGGAAAACCTTGTTGCCGGTCTGGTACTCCACCGATACCCCCGCTGTCCGGTCATGGTAGCGCTTCATGTCATCAGCTGCCTTGACCAGGTTGTCCTTCGCAACTGAAATGAGTCTCCTTGATGTGTTTTGCAAATTCTTCTGCCGACATGTTAGTGGATGAAGTTTGTGTTGTGTCAAAGCTCAAAGGATGACGTCCTGTATTCACATAGAAGGGAGACATCTTTGTCACTGAGTGTTCGTGGTTGTTGTATGCGAACTCTGCGAGAGGGAGCCAGTCCTTCCAGTCCAATTGCCGATGGTTAACGAAGAGCCTAAGGTACTGTTTGAGCTCTTGGTTAACGTGTTCCGTCTGACCATCTGTTTGCAGGTGATATGCCATCGACGTGTTGCCTTCAATGTGCAGGAGTTTGTATAGTTCCTTCATCATCAATGCATCAAACTGCGTGCCACGGTCATGGATAATCTTCTTGGGTAGACTGTGGAGGCAGAAGACGTGGTCACGGTACAACTGAGCCATGCCTTCTGCTGACAGCTTCGTCATCGTCGGAATCGCATGCATCTGCTTCGAGAATCTATCTACAAAGACACAAATCACATTGTGTCCCTTCGATTCTGGGAGCTCTCCGATGAGGTCGACCTGTGACGATTTCCCAAGTGGCTTCAGGGACCATATTCGGATGGAGTGGTCTTGACCTCGACGCTCTCAGGGCCTTTGTTTGCTGACAGCGATCACATCCTCAGACATACGCTTGGATGTCAGAGAACATCGACGCCCACCAGAAGTCTCGACGGACAAGTTCCACTGTCTTTGACACTCCTGGATGTCCAGCCAGTACTGAGTCGTGACACTCCCGCAACACCGACTCCTTTATCGTTGACGGGACGTATACCTTGCCCTTCATCTGCCACAAACTGTCAACCTCTGTCATTCCTGTCGGCCTCTCTGACTCGTTCTGCGCCTTCTGTGCTTCACCCACTCGTTCCAACACTTTGTCATGCGACGTCCTCACCACTCCACGATTCAGCCACTTCTCCTTGATGAACACGACACCATCATTATCCTCCTTTGCCTCATCATAGCCAGTCTTGCACGACAGTAAGTCTGCCTTGCCCATCGTCTTTCCCGATTTGTGCTTGAGGTGGAAGTCAAATTCCTCGAGCTCTGTCCGCCAGCGAGCTTGTCGATAGCTCAGCTTTTGCGCCGACCTGAAGTAGGTGAGGTTGGCGTGATCAGACCAGATCTCGATGGGGTGACAGGTGCTGAGAAGGTACTGTCTCCACTCTTTGAGCGCTGAAATGATTGCGAGCATCTCCTTGTCGTAGATCTCGTAGTTTTGTTCCGCTGGCAGGAGTGCTTCGGACCTGTAAGCAACTACCCTCCACTTGCCTTCCTGCTTCTGCAACAACACGCCTCCAAGTGCAAAGTTTGATGAGTCCACCTCGACACGGAAAGGGCCCTCATCGTTCACGATGGCCAGGACTGGAGGTGAGCAGAGATGTCATCTCAACTCCTCGAACACTTCTTGCTGTTCAGTCTCCCATACCCAGTCCTTCTTGCCTGTCAGTGACGTTAGCAGATGGACCACCTTGCTGTAGTCCTTGATAAACCGTCGCAGCCAGTTGCCCATGCTGAGGAATTGTTGCAGCTGCTTGAGGTTTTGCGGGACTGGCCAGTCTGCGATTGCTTCTGTCTTCACCGGGTCAGCCTGGATCTCGCCATTGCCAACAATGTGGCCGAGGTATTTCACAACCTTGGCGTCGAATTCTCATTTCCCCGGTTTCAGGTATAGACTGTTTTCTTGCAAGATCTGAAGGACACGCCTCAAAGTTTCGATATGTTCCTCTAGAGTTTGTGAGAGGATCAGTATGTTGTCGAGGTAGACGATGATCAAGTTATCATATATCAGTCCCTTGAAGATGTGGTTGACAAAAGCTTGAAACATTGCTGGTGCGTTGCAAAGACCAAAGAACATGACTGTCGGTTCGAAGAGACCCATGTTCGTGTGGAATGCTGCCTTCCATTCATCACCTTCATGGATCCAGATGTTGTAATATCCCCAGCGAAGGTCAAGCTTGGTGATGAACTTCGCCTTCTTGACTTTGTCGACAAGTTCATCGATGAGGGGGAGAGGGTACTTGTTCTTGATTGTTCCTTTGTTTAGCTTCTGGTAATCCTGAATCGGGCATAGAGATTTGTTGGCTTTCTTGATGAAAAAGAAAGGTGATGCCATCGGCAAAATCGACTTTTGTATGCAACCTGACTTCAAGTTTTCCTCAAGGAAATCCTTCAGCGACTCCTGTTCCGTCGGTGTCAGCAGATAGATCTTACAGTCACTAGGTTTGAAGTCGGGTTTCAAGTCAATGACGTGATCCTAGGGGCGATGTTCTGGTAGCTTCTCGAAGCCTTTCTCGCTGAAGATGTCGGCAAAGTCGTTGAGATATGTGGGCCAGGACGCCTTGTCCATTCACACCTCTCTCACCCTCCTCGTCTCCTCCACACCCTCTTTCTCGATCATGCACTCCTCTGGACAACGGGTGAATTCAATCGAACCCATCTTCCAGTCAACCTCCGGGTTGTGGCGTCGAAGCCAGTTGTAGCCCAGGAAGATGTTCGACGATGCCAGGGACATCACCACAAGGACTATCCTTTCCTTGTGATGTCCAATCAGTAGCTCGACGTTGACGTATCTCTTGATCAAACCGGCCTCATTGTGCGTGCCGTCTGCATTGAGCACCGCAAGGGGTCTGATGTATTGTTTGGTTTCCAACCCATAGCGTTTGACGAAACTCACGTCAATGCATGACCCATACACCCCAAATCCACAAGTGCATGTGCGTCCACCTCCCTCATCTCACCCTCCACGTTACATCCAACATTCAAGAGGAGGTCCAGCTGGCGTTCGCCAGTTCCCCTCACAAACAGTTGTTTGTACTCATTATTCTCGTTTACACCGGTGGGGACTTCGTAATCGGGAGAACCATCGACATCATTTGCATCTACGTATTGTACAGACGGTTGGTTATATTTTATCGAGTCCAGATACGAAGCTCCTTGCTCTTCTCGGTCAGTCGCCCCGATGGCTATGCCTGACCACTCACAAAACCCTGCAAGTCGACTACCTCTTCATCATCACCTTCCTCCTCCACATAGTCCTCCACTGTCGACCTTCGAGTGTCTACGACTTCCTCGAATGCTGACTCCTTCATTGCTCCTAGCTCATTGGTGAGGAGGCGACGTTCACTGGGCGCCATCATCTGCAGCATACGCTGCATGATCATTTTTCCTTGTGGGCACGCGTCCTTGAAGTGACCAAGCTGGCCACAGATCCAGCATGCGCATCGGCATTGTGCCTCATTCATTGAGATGTCCATCAGCTGGCCAGCTCCTCTGAAGGTGATGCCTGTTGCATCGCGTTTGTCGATGTGGGGGGCTGCCACCTGGTGACGAACTGGGGGTGGATGTTGCTGCTGCGGGCGTGGTAGGGGTGGAAATGCGTGGCCCCGTTGGATTGCATGGATCTGTTGTTCGCCTCGGTCGATCTCGATCGCCTTCTTCTTCCAGTCGTCATACGTTGTCGGGACCAGCGTCGACCTCAGTACTCCTCACACCACTTCAATGTTCATTGCTCGCTTCAGTCGGTCACAAATGATGCTGTCGTCCGTTTAAACCCACTCTTGTGATGATGACGACGAGATCCTGGAAGAACTCATCGGCGGTAAGGTCTTTCTGAACTTTGGTCCGGAATTTCACCAGCACCTTTTCCTTCTGGTTCAGATTGTCAAACAAGGCATCTAGGCGCTCTTGGAACCTTGTCCAACTGTCGGTGAAGGTCACGATGCTGGCCGTCATTGATTCCTCCACGTAGTTCTGCACCCATGTTGCCACATTACCACCCTTCAAGTAGGAGAGAGCAACGTAGATCTTACTCTCCGACGTGGGGTATCAGTTCGGGTTTGCCAAGATGAAAAGGAGGACCTCACGTTTGAAGTCCAAATAGTTGTCACTGCCAGTGAATTCACGTGGCCGGGCGATGTCGATGCTGGGGGTCAGGGGATTGGTTGCAGTGACCGGTGCTGGGGCGTTGTTCACCTGATGGGCAAAGGCACCTGTGACGATTGCTGCTATCTGCTCCATCTGCTGTTGACTGAACCCTCCTGTTGACATTGCGGGTTTGGGTGTGGGCGTTGAAGGTTCAGGGGGGGTTGGCGGTGAAGGGTCTCTATGAGTCTCACAGTAAGGGCCTGGAGTCGGCGGCAGGAGGACCGTGGATGTCAATGGTGCAGTCAATGATGGAGCCGCTGGGGGCCACCTCGCTCTCCTTCCTTGTTTGTCTGATGAATACCAGCTGTGCCGGACTTCACTCCACCAGATATCGTGTACAATGCCGCTGTTGTTGGTTGCAATGTAGCTTGGTCGGTCTGGATTCCAACAAGCTGATGCAGGAAGGGCCCGTTGCTGTTCGTCGGTGAGATCTATCTTGATGATGGTGGAGGAACAGGGATGGGTTGTGCGTTTGATCCGGGGTTACACCAACGTTGGACGGGCTCATCAGCGAAGTTGATGATGAGGCAGAAGGACGTGGCAGAGATAACAATCGACAACACTGTTGATGACTGAACATGTAACGTCACCCACATCCAGGTCAAGTGGCTCCTCCACCAAAGGGAGATGTGGAGAGCCAGGGTTGGGGAAAGTTGGTTGAGAGGTCTTTTGTAATACACAAATGTCCAAAAACGTCTGGGCAGGGTTGAGGGTTGTTGTTTAGGGGATTTACACATCAAGTCCATCGAGGGGAGTGCTCCTCTAGACTGAGTGAAGGTGAGTTGACAGCAACGACGTATGCTGGGGATGAGCCTGGGTGGGATTCTGCTTTTATGTTAGGCAGGAGTCCAGGAGACAACTCGAAACTGGGCAGGCCGTGGCTGACTGTCGTCTGGGACATGCTATACTCAAGCGGGGACTCGGGACACGCTATACTTAGGCTAGGTCATCACGAAGGTAAGAGAAAAAGCAGAACAGGTGTTCAGATGCAATTCCTCTTCCTTATATACAGTGATCACCTTGTGAGAACCGGTTGCCCCTTTGTCTAAGATTACATAAAAGGGAGCAGAATGGAACAAATGAAGGTCATGTGAAAGGAGTGTGGGAAATGATTGAAAAGATAATTAATTATAATGAAAAGGAGCGATTAAAGAAAAAGAAATGATAGAAGGAAAATAAAAAGAAAGGAAAAGTTCAAGTCCTGACAGTCACCAGACTAATTGCGAGTCCGCAGGCACATGATCAGCCCTTCATTGCAAAATGATTGCTGCCTATCTCTCCGCCCTACTCCTTAGGGTTGTCAGTGGCCTCTCATTGCTTGTGTGTTGCCTGCCAGACAACAATGCCCAGGTTCCAGGTGTTCAGAGCAGTTATCACAAGTAGCAATAGGACAACGTGTATTTGTTCCATCATAAGTGTAGTGTGAAGTACAATAGTAAGGTGTGTAGTAGATGAGGGTATGAAGAGAAGAAAGAATTGGGGTGTGTCTACTCTTCGAGGGGTTTATATAGCTACGTCATCCATGATTGTCCATGTTTATTATCTATCCATTCTGGGTAACTGGTCCATGCACCAGATGGTCCATGCACCACCTGGTCTGTGCATGCATGGTCCATGCGCTTGCTAACTGACTGCCTAGCTGCAGATTAGTGAGCAATGGGGCTTGCTTACTGATGCACTGCCATCCTTGTCCAATCATCTCTCTGCTTGATCAGCAAGGCTGTGTAGTACCATGTGCTACACTTGAATGTGCTTCTCATTCGCATTGTCATTGGCTTGCCTCGTTACATGGCTGACTGATGCTGTGTTTCCTTTGGTGCAGTCGGAGAGGGTGAGTCATTCCTCCATGGCATCAGGTTCGTCCGTGAAGTGTCCAGTGTATGTTGGGTTGCCGGTCATCTGTCTGATGAACGTCAGAGGCCTTGGTATCCCAGTAGGTACTGTTCCAAGGATATCCAGCACCATTGGATGTTCTGGTATTAGGGACTTCCAGACTGGTCCTGTTCTTGTTGTTAAGGCCTCCATGACTATTGCCACACTTGGTAGGAAGTTGTATGTTCCTTGGGCATATTGGATCACTACCGCCATAGCTCCATGAGTTGGGTAGGTGGTGTATCATATTGTGCCATTGTGTTCTCAGTGCGATATGTGTTGCCACATGTTCTTGGCTAGTGTTGCCACCAGTGTCCTACTTCATTCGTGTGCGTTGTTTGGTATCTCCATTTGTAGTGTGGTGAGTGTGTTCCTGCACTCCAGATGTGTGTCCTTGTTGTACTGGGTTTGCAACCTGTACTTGATGGTAGTTCCATGTGATACTGGAGTCTTTGCCATTGTAGTCATTGTTGCGAGGTTCCAATGGGTGGGGCTCCATCGGTACTTGATAAACATATTGACTGTGTTGGCCATTGTCACTTGTATTGTATAGTCTGCTGTTCATCCATAACGGTAGAGTATCATGAACTCTATCATCTCATGTAGTTGCTGTGCTCATTTGCACTTGAGACATTGTGTTGGTGTCTTTGGTAGATCCTTTGTCCAGGCCTTTGCTCTGGCCTGTTGTAGGTACTCCTGTGGATTCTGCATGATCAATTGCAGGGTGTTGATCTTGCTATATCCAGGATGTCAATCCATCGATCAGGGATCTGTGTTATGAGTGATTCTTTCAGCCTGTACAATATGTAGATACAAACAGCATCAATAGTTTCTCTGATTATGAAACTCTGACCAGTGTGGATGAGGATAACAAGAACAAGAAACTGTTCATGAGAGGAACTGGCGGACGCCAGCTGGACCTTCTCTTGACCATCAGACAAGAAGTAGAGGGTGGAATGAGAGAGGTGGATGTGCACGTGCTCATAGATTCAGGGTGCACCAGATTGTGTATTGATGTAGGGTTTGTTGAATGGTACAGCTTGGAGACAAAATGCTACATTCATCCCCTCACAGTACTCAATGCCAACAGCATGCACAATGAGGCCAGCTTGATCAAGGAATATGTCGACATTGAACTAATCATCAGACACCATAAGGAAAAGATTGTACTTGCAGTGATGTTGCTCGCATCATCAAACATATTTCTTGGCTATGACTGGCTCCAATGTCATAACCTGGAAGTTGATTGGTCGACAGGTTTGATAGGATTCACCTGCTGCCCGACCAAGTGTGCAATAAAGGAGAGTGAGGTAGAAGAGATGAGGAGGATATGAGAGGTGTGAATGGACAAGGTGTCCTGGCCCAAATATCTCAATGACTACACCAACGTCTTCTTGGAGAAAGGATTTGAGAAGTTACTGGAGTATCGCCCATGGGATCACATCATCAACTTAAAGCCCAACTTCAAACCCAGCGACTGCAAAATCTACCTATTGATGCTGACAGAACAACAGTCACTGAAAGACTTCCTTGAGGAGAATCTGAAGTCAGGTCATATACAAAGTCAATCTCACCAATGGCATTGCCCTTCTTCTTCATCAAGAAGGCCAACAAGTCCCTATGCCCAATTCAGGACTACCGGAAACTGAACGAGGGTACGATAAAGAACAAGTACCCTCTCCCTCTCATTGATGAACTGGTCGACAAGGTCAAGAAGGCAAAGTTCATCACAAAGCTTGACCTGCGATGGGGATACTACAACATCTGGATCCACAAGGGCGACAAATGGAAAGCAGTGTTCTGCACAAACATGGGTCTCTTCGAACCAACGGTGATGTTTTTTGGTCTTTGCAATGTGCTGGCAACATTTCAAGCATTCATCAACCACATCTTCAAGGACCTGATCTATGTGAATTTGATCATTGTTTACCTCGATGACATCCTGGTCCTCTCAGGAGCCATGGAGGAACACATCAACATGTTGATAATACTGAGTTCTGGTTGTTAGTAAAAGGGAATCAGATGATTGAGTTCGAGGGAGACATGTCTAGTGGGTCAATACCCTCGTTCCGGTCAAGTTCTGTGGGTTCTGGATCGAAGGATTCGAGTTGCATGTGTTCCGGCATGTCAGGGGCAACGGAATCGGCAGAGCACACTAGTAGGGAAGCGTTTGGAGCATAGCGCCGATGGAGCACTCGAGATGTGTGGGGGATTGTCAGTGGCTGTGTCAGAAGACATGGAGACGTGCTAACACTAGTGTGACTTCTCGGAGCGGGATTGTCCTCGGAATGGATGGCTGGTCCCTGTGCTTAACAGGACGTCGTCTGGAATGCCAGGGGGTGAGGCAATGTACGGAACTAAATCAGAAGATAAAAGATGAGAGGGGGGGCGAGGTCGAGGTAATGAGAACGAAGCGGAAATGAGGCAAAGATGGAACAGACAGAACGAGTGCAACGAGCGCAATGCGAATAAAATGAAGTCGAGGTGAGCGATTTGAGTCACTAAGGCACCAAAGTGTTCCTAGGGACCATCCTGAGAGATATCACACGAAGTTAGGTGTCGAAACTCGGGGGTGGAATTGCTGTCCTATCTACAACATTCGGCGCTCTATAAATACTAAACAAGTGTCCTGCGTAAACATGAAAGGCAAAATAAAATAAGACGAGTCCTCTATTGTCCTACCACTGAGCCTCCTGAGTGTTCCTTTGAGTGGCTCCACGATCCAAACTACTGAAAGGCGGGGATGGCACGTGTTGACTTGGCATAGCATCAGTGAGCTTCGGGATCCTTTGTACGGAGCCAGAACAACCAATGCCGGGCTGGCGCATGTTCGTTAGACAAGGGCAAATGAACAAACCTTTGGCAGGGTCGAGAGGACACGTGCACAGATAAGTGCACTGGGGTCGGTCCAAGTAGCTGATGCATGTGATCCGGTCGTTGTGTGCATTCTGTGTTCGGGTAATCACCGCCGATCCGGGTGTACCACTTTGCTCGATTGCCAAGTCAAGGCTCTTCGACTTCATGACGTACATTGTGTGCATTCTGCTCATTCCGTGCCCAACGAACCGGTTGGTGTTACATCTCCTCAGGTGTTTTTAAACAGTGACTGTCCCTAGTCACTCTGTCCTTCTGAATCCTCTTGTGTTTGTGGGATAAGGCATCGTACGTTGGCCTCATGTGGTCTGCACCCTCTCTCTCACCCTCATCCATCACGACATCAAAATGTCATTTTACCAGCTTGGCATTTTGGAAGAGCGCTTCCAGGTGATGGCACAGCTCGAGCGAGCGGTTTGGGAATGGGAGCGAGGCATCCTCGAGTGGTGGACGGAGTTCCCGATCCAGTCGTTGACGCCAGAGGTAGTACATGCCTGGGTAGTTGGCTTGGCCAAATTTGATGTGAGTATTAACGTTCACCATGAGCGACTCTATCCCTGACACTTTCATTTAGCACCTGCAGTCTGAGCTTCATCGCTGTACAACCAAGGTTTGCCATCTCAACATGTGGACTCGTCTGCCAGAGAGTCGCTGGCAGCAGATGCACAACTACCTGAATGCAGCAAGGGATCACTACGGGATGTGGGATAATGAGACCATGCATGCCCTGGCTGATGCGGCGATAGCTGCAGAAATGGTGGCGACGGTGCAAAATGAACCTGGGAGTATGGAGTTGGACCGGGAGTTGGCTGCATTTGATCAGCACGAACGAGTTCGTCAGGCTAGTGAGACTGAGCAGCTTGATGAGCTGATTCGGTTTGGACAGCAGTCTCTCCCTGTATCGTTGATGTGGTGCAGCATGTCTGCCCAACCAACAGCACCTGATCTTGGGTCTCCTGGCAGAAGCAATCTGGCTGGTTCCGCTTGGACAAGAAACGTGCAACAGGCAGAACTGGCAGAACAGGTGCAATGAGCAGAATGGACGGAATGGATGGAACGACCACAACAAGCGCGACAGACGAGATCTGGTCCTGACAAAACTGATCTACCAATCGAGGACAATCAGAGTGATGTGTCTCGTACTTCTTTGATGCGGGCATGGGCAAAAAAGGAGTTGGCAACTCGTGCTGCTGCCCACACCTGTCGTCATCTGGTTATTCCTCCTCGGGCACCAAGCAAAGAGTCGACTCAGATGGTCGTTGGCAAGAGTCCTGCTAGTCCTCCACCTGGTTGTCGTGGGGAATCAGATTACAGGGGAAACAGCTCAGACTCAACTGTTTGTGGCTTGCAGGGTCAATCCATGAGTGCTGCATTGGGTGACTACAGCAACAGCAGCAGCAACAAAGGTCAGGTCGACAACGGTGAAGATGATGAGGACAAAGATGAGGACGTTGATGATGACACCGAAGGAAGTGATGATGAAGGAAGCGATGGTGAGGGAAGTGACAATGAGGAGGCCAAGGAAGACAAGGACAACAGCAGCAGCAACAACATCAATTCTGCTGGTTGTAATCCATGCTGGATGCAAGGTATAGAGTGCACTGGGACTCCTGGGAAGGTGTGCACAAATTGTCAGAAGCTCCAGATTAAGTGCGAGCTGTTGACGCATGGCTGGGCGATGAACCGTGTCATGCATGAGCGGGTTGTGCAGGCTCCACCTCCTTGATCACGGTCAGCTGCTGGGTCATCTTCGAGACCTGCTACAAGCACGGTGCCAAGTACTCCAGTGAGACTGCCTCCTGGAGTGTCGACGAGGCCATCAACAGGTCCAGTGACAGCTGGGCCTAGTCATCTGGCTTGTCCTAGTGTCGGGGTTGGCTCATTTGATGACGGGGTTGAGGAACTGTCTGTTCACTCATCAGAGATGGAGTCAGATTGGGAGTTGTCTGTCCTGGGTTGGGACGCTCGCATGCTGGAACACACCGCTTCAGAGCTGGAGTGGCAGGTGGCATTGCTGCGAGATAGAGCAGCCGCCATGCGGTCTAACATCACATTGATGCAGTGGGCTTGGGAGTCTAGACGGGGTCAGGAAGAAGGCTTGGGGAAAGGAAAGGGGAAGGGAAAAGCGAGGTAGAGCCAGGATGCGCAGAATACATGCAACGCACAGAACCCTTTATTTAGTCAAAAAAAGAAAACAGAAAAAAAAAAAAAAATTGTACTTCTATAGTTTGTTTTTGAATTAAATGTTTTCCAAGTTTTGTGTTAGGGTTTTGTTAAGGAAAAGAAATGGGACAAGGAAATGCCAGGGGAGTCGAAATGAAGTGAAGAGATAAATTGGGATGGAACCGGTGGAACGGCCGGAATGCTCAAAAGGTGGCTTGCAGCTGAATGCGTGCCAGAGCAGATTAATAGAATAGGATGACGAGAAGAGATGATGGAGAATTAAAGAAGAAAGGTGCATATATGGAGTCCTCAGAGCAGATCAGAGGTGAAGCCTAGGCATCAGAGTCGACAGACTCGGAATCAACATCTGAGATGTCGTTCTGGTCCTCGTCTTGCTCTTGTGTGTCATTCATCATTTCAAGCTCTTCCTCAGAGTCTTCTATGAGTTTGGTAACTGGAACTGAAAGATTAGAACGGGGGAAGTAGGGAATAAGTCGAAAACACAGCAATTCTAAGGCGGGAAACTGCCCCATTGAGTTCCACCATGATATACGATCCTCCCTCTGTTTTTTGAACAACCACGTAAGGACCAAGGTACCAAGGTTTTGTCTTTTGATTGAGTTCCATTTTCGTTCATGAGTTCCTAAGAAGAACGAGTCATCCTGGTTGGAAGTCGTAGTCTTTAATAAGATGTCAGTTCACCTCTTTGAACTGTCTTGCATATGCATGCCTGGCATTGCTGACCTTCTTGGCGATAGCTTCTAAATCCTCGGGGCGTTTTTGAAGCTGGCAAGCTCGGATGGAGACAAGTTCAGTAGTAGAGAGCGGGGACTCGATTGGGGGTACGAGATACATAGCTTCAGAGATATTGAAGGGGAGCAGCGGTTCTACTCCATGGACCATGAAGTATGGTGACAGTCCTGTAGCTCGTAGGATAGTGATTCGTTCGGCCCAGAATACTGAGTGAGCGTGTTCGTGCCAACGCTTCTCATTTCCTTCTGTAGTTTTCATGAGAGCTTCCTGAACATCAAAGTGTTTTTGTTCGATTAGCCCATTAGCATGTGAGTTGTAAGCTGAAATACAGATGTGATTGATGTGATAGCGATCCTTCAGCCAATCCAGTGCAGTGATGAATGGCTTTCCATTGTTGGTAACAAGCTCTGGGCAAGCTCCAAAGTGGCAGAGTATATCCTCAAATATGAACTGGCCAATTGTTTTGCCAGTTTCGGAGCAGAGGAGATGGAACTCGGGGTATCCTGAAAGTGATCATCATGCATGGACAATGTAGCAATAACCTCCTGCCTTTGGCATGACTTTTGTGTCAATGTGCACCTTTGAGAATAGGGGAGCAATGGACGGGACCGTTGGCGGAATAAGAACTTGCTTCGTCTGCCTGATCTGGCATTCATGGCACATCTTAATGTAGTGCTTAATGTTGTGTCCAAGGGAAGGCCACCAGAATCGATCGAGGAGTCTGGCTCATACTGAATATACTCCCTTATGTCTGAGGTCATTGTGGGTGGCCTTGACTAGTGTCCAACAACATTCTGGTTTGATGACAACCTGGTGCTGCTCATTCCGTGCTTTCCGCCACAGCTTTCCAGCTCAAACGAAGAATCCCGTTGTGTACCTGACTAGTGCAGGGATGTCCTTCTCGGGGATTGACGAAATTAGTAGTGGGTCTTCTAAGAAGTGTTTTATGTCATCGAGATGACGATCCTTGGCACGCGCTGAGTCAGAGGCCAGGAACAATTCTGGATCGCCTGTTCTGGGTGTTCCATTTGTTGCGTTCATTGTGTTCAATCTGTTTGTTGCATAGGCAGAACTGACGGAATAGGCTTGACCTAAGATAAATGCATATGCTTTGTTGATCCATGCCTTGTAGTTGTCCTCCTCTTGTGGATTGGTTGGTGCAGCTCACCTACGAGATAATCCGTCTGTGCTGGTGAACTCCAAAGCTGGTACATGTCGTAAGATGAATGAGAACAAGAGAATGCTGGTGATCCACCTATTGATGGTAGTGTTAGGTTGTAAATCGGGGTTGTTGATCATCCCTTTGATGTACACTGCATCCATTTCAACAATGAGCTTGTGAACTCCAATGAGAAAGAGATGGTTAGCTCACAGGGCTCGGAATAGACCAAATAACTCGATTTTTGGCTGGGAATACGTAGCTTGGACCAAGTTCCAGTTGATGGACCCAAATCTGTTGATACGTCAATGGCTGTCAGTGTGCTCTTGCCCAAGTGTCCAGCCAACTCCAATGATGGATGAGTTGACAGTGAGTATGACCTCGAGATCTGACTGGTAGTTGATAGTGCAGAGTGCTGGGCACTTTGTAATTGCTTCCTTGAGAGTGTCCATGGTGTCCTGTTCCTCGATTCTCTAGTTGAAAATTATGTTCTTCTTCATCAGGTGAATGAGCAGGTGAGCCATCTTGGCGAAGTCCTTGATAAAGACTTGCAAGACTCCTGCTGTGCCGAGAAATCCCTTGACCTTGGTGACTGTGCAACACGACGGCCAGTCACAGACCTTCTGAATATTAGAGTTGTCTGGTTCTCGACCCTGGTAAGTGCACTTGTGACCAACAATAATGCCATATGGGGCACATATATGTAGCTTTTTTGCTGAGAAGGTTCCTCCAACAACTTTGACTCATTGAAGGATTTGGTTGACGTCCTGGAGATGCTCCCAGATGAAGTGTCGAATCCCTGGGTTCTCAGGGATCGTTTTGTATGATCCATCAGGGAGTTCATACCGCGTCTTTGGTCCTCTGGCCATAACGTCGTCAGCATAGGGGGTTGTGATGGTATGGGTCTACAGGCAGACTCAGACCTGGTTGAGTTTGGCCACTGGGGGTTCACTCTAATGTGTCTGATGGAGGGGATAGTGTCAGGAAGTGTAGGGAAGTGTAGGGGAATACTCGGGACCAGGTGTCAACTCGGGGACGTGAGTACAAAGGATGACCGGCAAAACATGCCTAAATGTGGTCAGAGAACAAAGAGCAACTACAATCTTGACAACCCGGGCTCGGAAACTCGCCAGTGAAGACAGTAATCGAAACGATTCGTCGAGACGATTCTGAATCTGAAAAGATCTCGAGATGCGGTGCAGAATTGACGGAGATATGGCAGTTGCACTGGTTGCAGCTGGCGGAATGCACGGAACTCCTGGAACCAAAAAGCTATTTTTGTAGCTCTATGACGCGGGCTCGGAATCGTGCAAGACAAGACAGTGTTCGAAAGCGATTTTAGACGAGATTACGAATATGAAGAGAGCTCAAGAATCGGCTAAGAACTGAGGGAGATATAGCAAAAGCAAGATTTGGCCGAAAACGGGACTCGAGATGGAATGGACGGAACGGACGGAACGACACTGAACGGCAACGGAGACGAGAACTAAAGACTTGGACTGACTCGAGGGAACTAAACTTGTATTTTTGAGACATTTACATGAGTGTTTAAATAACCAACAGAGGGTTGAGCCTCTGAGCAGCATACAAAGGACACAAAGACAGACCGGAGGCTCTAGCCAAACAACACCAAACAGCCGAAACTCGGAGCCAGAACTCAGGCACATGAGAAATTAAGCTTTGGGAGGCTCGGAACAATACCAGACCTGACCGAAAACAGACTTTGGTGGCTCACTGGTACAGAACCAAGCTGTATGCGTCGAGTTAATCCAGCCAAACACTGAAAGTGTCCTGAAATGCATCGGGGAAACTTGTAAGGCTGTCCTGAGTCGAGTCGAACCTAATAGAGCCGATTCTGAGGCCAGCGGCATCAGGATCTCCACAATGTCAAGATGCATACTTCAGATTCTTCGGGAGAATGGCCTGTACTTGAAACCGGAGAAATACAAATTTGACATGAAGGTAGTGAAATACCTCAGCCACATCATCAGCAACAGAGAATTGGAGGCTGACCCAGTGAAGATGGAAGCAATTGCTAGCTGGCCCACCCTGAGGAACCTCAAAGAACTTCAAAAGTTCCTTGGCATGGGTAATTGGCTCCGACGGTTCATCAAGGACTACAGCAAGGTGGTCCAACCATTGTAGATCCTGTGTATGGGTTGTTTAGGATCGGCAGTTTGTTTGGGGACATGTTTCCATTGAGTTTTGAAGTAAATATAAGCTCGGTATGAGCATGGGAAAAATCTCGGTACGTGTTGGTATGTGTTGGTATGTGTCAATACTGTAAAGTGCTCTGGACCCAATGTGAGTGTCAGTACAGAGCCTGAATGAGCAAGATATCAACTCCGGTACGAGACAATAGCAATAGCAGAGATGAGAACAAGAACAAGACAAGAGATGAGACTGAAGACAAGGTTGCCACAAAACTAACTGTTGCGGAGTGTTAGGACTCGAACTTTCACCCTTTCTTTTGTTTCCCCTTTTACCATTTCTTTTCTTTTAAATCACCCCTTTTCATTATATTCAATCATCTTTCTAATCGTTTCCCACACCCCCTCCACATGACCTTCATTCGTTCCATTCCGTTCGTTTATGTAACCTTAGATAATATAGTCTCACGGTCACCGCTATATAAGGTCTCAGGAATCGCATGAACTCCTTGTTCTGCTTTTCCTCTTACCTCCGCGGCGACCTAGGTGAGACTCATTTCCCTTGTATTAGTTTAGACTTGTATTAATCCTCTTACCTCCGCGATGACCTAGTCTGAGTAAACCCGCTGCCCGAACTTCACGTTCGAGATACAGCCCATCCCAGACGATGTCCGCGTCACCGTCAGGTGCCACATGTTGAGGTTGCCTAGTCTGAGTTCCACCCAGACTTCTGCCTAACATAAAAGCAGAACCCCACCCAGGCTCATCCCCAGCGTACGTCGTCACTGCCAACTCGCCTTCACCCAGTCTAGAGGAGCGCTCCCCTCAAAGGACTTGACATGTAAACCCCCTGAACGACAAACCCTCAACCCTGCCCGGACGTTTTCAGACATTCATGTATTACATAAACACTTCAACCAACTTTTCCCAACCCTGGCTCTCTGAATTAGCCTCTGGTGGAGCATGCACCTGACGTGGACGTGGGCAACCAGACGAGTACAAGCCTCAACAACAATCTCATTTGTGATCTTGCTCGGCTCCTACCGCCTCATCATCAACTTTGCCGACAAACCCATTCAACGTTGGTGTAACCCCGGCTTGAACTCGCAGCCCATCCCTGTTCCCCCTCCGGTCTAGTCAAAATAGATCTCACAGAAGAACAACAGCGGGCCCTACCCTCATCGTCGTGGTTTGACCCAGACCGCGCTTCGTACGTCGCAGCCGACAGCGAGCACGTCACCCACGACATCTGGTGGAGCGACGTCAGACACGCTTGGTACTCGACAAACAAACAAGCTCAATGAGTTTGGTGGGCACCTCGAACCCCCCACATGCCATCATCACCTACTGTTTCGACATCGTCGGTCATCCTCCCAAGCGAACCAGGAGGTTATCATACGCCCCGTAGAGACTCATCGCCGCCAACACCTCCCGAACACCTTTCCCGCACGCCAGCACCAACAATGTCGACGTCTACAGGGTTCACTCAGCAACAACAACAGGAGCTCGCAGCATTAATTGCTGCGGCCTTTACTCAGCAAGCAGCAAATGCCCCCACTGCGCAAACCGGGAATGTTCCGCCCCCCAACATTGATGTCGCCCGGCCACGCGAATTCACTGGCGGTGACGATTACCTCGACTTCAAGCGCAAAGTCCTACTCTTCGTCTCAGCGAACCCCACAAGGTATCCCTCGTCATCAAGTAAGATCTATGTCACCCTCTCTTACCTCAAGGGTGGCAATGCATCGACGTGGGTGCAAAACTACATCCAGGAGTTCACAACAAGTGGCGTTGTAAGCTTCACGGATAGCTGGGCGAGGTTCCAGGAATGACTGGATGCCTCCTTTGATGACCCGAACAGAAAGGAGAAGGCATTGAAGAAGTTCCAAGAAAAGATCCAGAAGGACCTCTCTGCTGACGAGTTCTTCCAAGACCTCGACGTGATCATCAAGGCAGCAGAACTAACAGATGATAGTGTCATCTGCGATTGTCTAAAGCGCGCAATGAACATCAAGGTGGTCCGAGGAGTGCTAAGGTTGACGCCGGTCCCAACGAAGTATGAAGACTGGAAAAAGAAGGCTGTCGAAATCGATCGTGGCGAACAGCAGATCCGTGCCATCCAACGAGGCCGTGTACTACCCCCAACACGCCCGCAACCCCAGCAGGTGCCACCCGTCCGTCATCCGTTCGCAGCTCCCCATGTCGACAAGCACGATGCAACTGGCGTTACCTTTGGAGGTGCTGGTCAACCAATGGACGTCTCGATGAACGAGGTGCAGCGAAAACGTGCGTGCTGGATCTGTGGCGGGCTGGGCCACTTCAAGGACAAGTGCCCACAGGGAAAGCCGATTATCCAGCATATGCTGCAGATGATGGCACCTGGCAAACATCACCTACTCGCCGACGAGCTCGGCGCAATGAAGGAATCGGCCTTCGAGGAAGTCGTAGACACTCGGAGGTCGACTGTGGAGGACTATGTGGAGGAAGAAGGTGATGATGAAGAGATTGTTGACTCGCAGGGTTTTGCGAGTGGTCAGGCATAGCCACCAGGGTGACTGACCGAGAAGTTCCAAAGGTTTCAAGTTCGGATACATTAAAATATAGTCAACCGCCTGTACAATATATAGATGCAAACGGCGTCGATGACTTTTCCGACTATGAAAACCCCACCGGTGTGAACGAAGAGAATGAGTACGAACAGCTGTTCGTGAGGGGAACTGGCAGACGCCAGCTGGACCTCCTCCTGAACGTCGGACACAGTGTAGCGGGAGAAATGAGAGAGGTAGATGCGCATGCCCTCGTGGATTCGGGATGCACAGGATCATGCATCGACGTGAGGTTTGTCGAGCGATATGGGTTGGAGACCAAACAATACATTCGGCCCCTCGTAGTGCTCAATGCTGACGGCACGCACAACGAAGCCGGGTTGATCGAGGAATACGTCGATGTCGAGCTTATGATTGAGCACCACAGAGAGAGGATTGTCCTTGTGGTGACATCGCTAGCGTCGTCAAACATCTTCCTTGGTTACAATTGGCTTCGACGTCACAACCCGGAGGTCGACTGGAAGACGGGTTTGATTGAATTCACCCGCTGCCTGAAGGAGTGCGCAATTGAGAAGGAGGAGGTGAAGGAGACGAGGAGGGTGAAAGAGGTGCGAATGGACAAGGCGTCCTGGCCCACATACCTCAACGACTATGCCGATGTCTTCTCGGAGAAGGGATTCGAAAGGTTGCCTGAACACCGACCATGGGACCACATCATCGATCTGAAGCCCGACTTCAAGCCCAGTGACTGCAAGATCTATCCGCTCATGCCAACAGAGCAGCAGTCGCTAAAGGACTTCCTCGACGAAAACTTGAAGTCTGGTCATATCCGACGATCGATATCACCCATGGTGTCGCCCTTCTTCTTCATCAAGAAGGCCGACAAGTTGCTACGCCCAATCCAGGATTACTGTAAGCTCAATGACGGTACAATCAAGAATAAGTACCCTCTCCCTCTCATCGACGAACTCATTGACAAGGTCAAGAAGGCGAAGTACATCACTAAGCTTGACCTTCGCTGGGGGTACTACAACATCCGGATCCGTGAAGGCGACGAGTGGAAGGCAGCTTTTCGCACAAATATGGGTCTCTTCGAACCGACAGTGATGTTCTTTGGTCTTTGCAATGCACCGGTGTAGAGCCGTGCCGATCATCCCATCACCGCCGATCACTCCAGAAGCATTCAAGAACTGGTTCCGACGCGTACCAATCAGTACCGGACTCAACCCGATTGGTCCAGTCTCGAATCAGAACCTCGCGATCACGTCATCAGCACGTTCCGACACCTCCGAAAGCGTACTGGAACGTACCGGAGATCTTATCTTGACAATTAGGGACACGGTCACATGGAGCATACAGCCAAGACACATACCGGACTGCTGTCCGATGATGGGAGCCACGTACCGATTGGACGATCTGAGTTCCGGTGGAGCACCGGTGTGATCGGACGCGAAGCAGACGTTTTCCTCATTATGATTTATGTTTTTCCTATGTTCTTCTGATTTCTACGCACTCTATGCGCACCTCTATGACCTATGACTTTTCCTTTCGACTCCTCTATGTTTCGACTGATATGCACAGTATTCCCGTATGGAAATTATTAACTGTAGATAGATCTTTGGACTTAGTATAAATAGGCACCCCATGTCATAGGTAGAGGACAAGTCAGTTCTACCACAGAGTCTCCCTCAGATAGGGTAACTTGAGTGTGATCCGTCTTTGTTCTCGTAATCTTGTAGTCGTTCCGTCTTCGTCTTAGCATCTCGTCTTTCAAAACTGTCTCTCATCTCATACTTCGTAACTCGAACCTCGCCGCTCGTCGTGATCACATCGTTCCGGTGATTGATAACCCGTGCGTACCGACTCCATACTGGTCAAACCACAGACGCGACAGGAGTTCCCGACCTTTGTTCTCGAAATCGACATGTACCGGTGCGTACCGAAGCGTACCGACACGTACCGGTACGTCGAGTAATCTCACCGCAGTCTACCCCTAACCTCCCAGAGCAACGCGATCATGTCCCCAAAAGGACCGTTGATCCCAGACACCCCTAAGTTGGGATCTACAAGTGGAGCCCACCGTGAGGGGGTTAAACGTGTCGCGATCCTCTCGTCCACCGCATTCGTCGCGTGGGACATCTCAGCAGACTATTGAACCCCCTCATCCATATCGAACCGCTAATGCTTGGCAGTGTAGATGCCGTATCGAAGAGCGCGCTACGGATTCGGATTCAGAGTCCGTAGAGCGTTACCTTGATTCGGACTTAGAACAACTTAACACGTCATTCGACTCCAGAGTGCAGTCTCCCTTCTCATTAATCAGCTCGTCCACAGTTCCGTCAACAGTCCCCTCAGCCCCATCGACTAGCTCGTCACCACTAACCGAGCTTGAGAGCGACAACCCAGACGACACCGCTCAGCTCGTCTTACCGGATCCTAGTTCGTCCGTACCGGGACAGATGTCTTCGCCCGTCGGTACGTCGTCAGTTCCGTCGAACCTAGTTAACACACAGGCTACGTGGCCCCGGACATCGACCGTAGTAGCTCCAGTACAGCCAGTACCCCCAGTAAGAATCATGTCAAACCGTCCTCCACGTCGCGGAGCCAGAGACACTCCCTTCTTCGATGGACACAACCCGTTAGACCTTCCTCGGTACTTCAAGGATATCAAATATATCGCGACCGACTGCAACTTAGACGACGCGGCGAAGATCCGGTATGCGAAGTATTACGCTTCGAGTTCCGTAGCTGAGCTGTGGGATACCGCTGATGGTGTCGATACGGGAGCGAACGATTGGACGAAGGCGAAAGAGGCGATTATAGCGTTCTACCCGGCATTGGCACCCGGCGTGCGCTTCACCCGGGAAGACCTCGACAGGCTCGTCGAAGGTTGGAGGAGTAAAGGAATACAGTCGAGGGAGGATTTCGGAGAGTATAAGAGAGAGTTCATGGTGAGGTTGAAGTATTTGGAACGTAACTCGATCGTTTCAGCGGAGGAAGCGGCACGCACGTTCGTTCGAGCCTTTACGGGCAAGATGAAGGACAGGTTACAGCAACGCCTAGAAATGAAGGAGGCTGACCCGTCCCCGGGCAAACCGTATACGATCGATGTGGTGGTAAAGCACGCGGACTACATCCTGGCCGGTACGGTTTTCGACGACGTACTGACGACTCGAGCGCCCGACCCGTCGAATCAGTCAAAGGTAAAGTCGGAGGAAGTGGATATCGGTACGGTGTGGGAAGCAGTCAAGAACATTCAGGTTCAGGTACAGTCACTCGGGCGAAGACCGCCGCCAGCGGCGACGTCCCAGAGGAGTCCTGGGTGTGCGTTCTGTGGCGACACGAGCCACTACATTAGGTCGTGCCTGAAGGTGCTGGAGTATATCCAGGCAGGCAAGTGTGTGAGGGATGCGAACGGGAAGGTGACGCTACCGAACGGAGGGTTCGTACCGAGCACGGCGGTGGGTAATAATTTGATGGAAAAGATAGACTCGTTGCGTCAGGAGACCAGTACGGCCTCGGTTAACCTCATAGAGGTAGCGACGTCGACAACAACGGGCACCGAAGTGTCGGAAGGCCCAGCGATGATGGCCGAAATTGCGGAGGAAGTATCGGACGAAGAGTTGGAAGTGGTGCAGTACGAAACGTTGTTGAATGAAGCGAAGAAGCAAGTGTCGGCGGCGAAGAAAGCCAAGTTCGATGGAGTCGAGATACCGGTATGACCGAAACCCGGTCCAGCGAACGTACCGATGACCTCGAATGCGAAACCGAGCGTACCGAAGCCAGCGGGTAACCCAAACGTCCCCCAGGAGAGCTGATCAACGATGAATTTGGGCGGGAACCAGCCACAGTTCCGGTACGTCGCTCCAATCGAGGATCCGGCGACGGTTCAGAAGGTATTGTCGAGGATGTTAGACTCGGTGGTAACGGTCACACAGCGGGAGCTCCTCGCTCTGTCTTCGGATATGAGGCGGCAGATGAAGGAATTGACAACAGCGAAGCAGTACGTGGTCGGTAACGTCAACCTCGTCGAGTCGGACCAGGAAGGGAGCAAAGTCGCAGAGTACCGAGCGGTACCGGAGTCGTTGGCTCCGGTTCTCTTAGAGTTGGGACCGGCGGCACACGACGTGCTTCCCATCCGTGTAATTAAGGTATTGATCGAGGACGCCGTCGAAGCAGAAGCCATACTCGATCAAGGGGCAGTGGTGTGCATCATTCGGGAAGACGTGTGGGAGAAGCTAGGAATTCATTTAGATCCGGATCACGCGATGACGCTCAAAGCCGCAGACGCGGGGAAGTCATCGACATTGGGAAGGATTTGAGATGCCAGATTCAGGGTAGCGGGTGTGGATTTGAAGTTGCAGGTTCAGGTGGTTTCGGTGGCGCCGTTCGAAGTATTGTTGGGGCGACCATTTTTCGCTCTTACCGAATGCGAAACGAAGGATTTCTTGTCGGGCGATCAGCATATAACCATCACAGATCCCCGAGATCGGAATCGTAGGAGCAAGGTGTTGACCGGTATCCGGGTGTTCTGGTGCGCTCCAGAATCGGGTTTTCACAAGTCGAGGAACTGACGCAGCGGTGCCGGCGAGACGAGTGGAAACAGACGGTATGCGAGATGTGCCGCGGAGTCGATCCGTCGGTACGCGTACCGAGCTCATGTACAGACGTTTTATCTTTGCGTTTTAATGACCCTGATTATTTATCTCGTCGTCCAACCCCTTCTCAAACCAAAATTAATTCTCAATTTGTTCAACCCGTTTACAGTTTTCAACAAATGTCCCCTAATGTTTTAAACCAATCCGATTCGACTATTTCCCGTTACGTTTCCCCAAGTTTTACCTTGAATACCCCAGCTCCATTTATTTATTCGCAGAGATTGAACTTTCTTTTATCTCCTTGCACCGTTGCTTTGGACGCTTCTTCGGACACTTTTGGTTTGGTGGTGCTGGATTCGACGGAGGATGAAGGAAGTGTTTTGGCGTACAAGCGGGTGGCGCAGAAGGTCCGTCCCGTACCGGGAGTGTTGCCGGAGGAGTTTCGTATAGTTCGAAGGCAACATCCCGATCTGTTGGCCGACATGCCAAAGTTACCGACGAAACCGGTACCGTTCATACCGACGGGAAAGTTTATGCAGGAAAGGCTGGACGTGATGGATTTGGACCCAGGCGGATTTCTGTGGGATGAAGAGAAGAAGTTGGTGGTGAATCTGATCATGTTGCTGTTAGGCGGAAGCCCGGGAGACGACTCGGACTGGGCAGGCCTCGGCTGACTGTCGTCTGGGACGTGCTATACTCGAGCGTAGACTCGGGACACGCTTACTCAGGCTAGGTCGACGCGGAGGTAAGAGGATTAATACAAAACTAGACTAATACAAGGGGGGCGAGTCTCACCTAGGTCGACGCGGAGGTAAGAGGAAAAGCAGAACAAGGAGTTCATGCGATTCCTGAGACCTTATATAGCGACGACCGTGAGACTATATTACCTAGCATTACATAACGAGTGGGAATGGAACGAATGAAGGTCGTGTAGAGGGAGTGTGGGAAGTGATTGGAAAGATGATTAAAGATAATGAAAAGGAGCAATTAACAGAAACGAAAAAGGAAAAGGGGAAATAAAGAAAAGGGGAAGTTCGAGTCCTGACATTACCCCCCCCTCAAGGTTGGGCGTCCCGACCAACCAAGATCGCGGTCGTCTGGCTCGGTGTCGACGAAGAGCGGACGGAGTCGTGAGCGAGGGATATTGAGTTTGCGGGGAGCACCGGGGTGTTTGAGGTAGAATTCAGCAATTGCCTCCTTTGCGTTCTCGCCGAAGTCCGTCTCCGGTTGCCAGGTCGGTTCGTTGTACCCGACCCACTTGACGAGGTACTGTAGTTTACCTCGGTGCAGACGTGAGTCAATGACGTCTTCAACCTCGTATTCCTCTTCGTTGTCGACGATTTCCGGTGGTGGCGGTGGCGGTAGCTTCTGGCTCTCAAACGACGGTTCAACGGCGGGTTTCAACAGGGCTTCGTTGAAGACAGGGTGGACCTTTTTCCATCGCTTCGGGAGTTTGAGCTTGTACGCGCTCGCTCCTACCTTGTTGACGACGTCAAAGGGGCCGTACCATTTGTCTGCAAGTTTCTTTGTCGGCGAGTCCGTACTAATGTTTCGCCCGTCAAGGAAGACCTTGTCGCCAGCCTTGTATTCCACCGATGTTCCTGCCGTCCGGTCATGGTAGCGTTTCATGTCTTCTGCTGCCTTGACCAGATTGTCCCTTGCCGCGCGATGGGTCTCCTTGATGTGCTTCGCGAATTCTTCTGCCGACATGTTGGTAGAGGAAGTTCGTACGGCGTCGAAGCTCCTAGGGTGACGTCCAGTGTTCGCGTAGAAGGGTGACATCTTTGTCGCCGAGTGTTCTCGGTTGTTGTAGGCGAACTCTGCGAGAGGGAGCCAGTCTTTCCAGTCTGACTGCCGATGGTCAACGAAGAGCCGGAGGTACTGTTCGAGCTCTTGGTTGACGCGTTCCGTCTGACCGTCCGTTTGCGGGTGATACGCCGTCGACGGGTTGCCTTCGATGTGTAGGAGTTTGTACAGCTCCCTCATCATTGATGCGTCAAACTGCGTGCCCCGGTCATGGATGATCTTTTTTGGCAAGCCATGGAGACGGAAGACGTGGTCGCGGTACAGTTGAGCCATGCCTTCCGCTGACAATTTTGTCGTCGTCGGGATCGCGTGCATCTGTTTCGAGAACCTATCGACGAAAACGCAGATTGCGTTGTGCCCCTTGGAGTCCGGGAGTTCTCCGATGAGGTCGACCGTGACAATTTCCCAGGGACCTTCAGGGACCGCGTTTGGATGAAGTGGCCTCGACCTTGATGCCCTCAGAGCCTTCGTTCGTTGGCAGCGGTCACATCCTCGGACGTATGCTCGGACATCGGAGAACATCGACGCCCACCAGAAGTCTCGACGTACCAGTTCGACCGTCTTCGACGATCCCGGATGTCCTGCCAGGGTCGAGTCGTGGCACTCCCTCAACACCGCTTCCTTCATCGTCGACGGCACGTACACCTTGCCTTTCATTCTCCACAACCCGTCGACTTCTACCATATTCGTCGGCCTTTCCGACTCGTCTTGTGCCCTCTGCGCTTCACCCACTCGTTCCAACACTTCATCCCGCGACGTCCTCACTATTCCACGATTCAACCACTTTTCCTTGATGAAGACGATGCCGTAGTTGTCATCCTGGCCCTTGTCGTAACCTGCCTTGCGCGATAATAGGTCCGCCTTGCCCATCGTCTTCCCCGACTTGTGTTCGAGGTGGAAGTCAAACTCTTCGAGTTCGGTTCGCCAGCGGGCTTGACGGTAGCTCAGCTTCTGCGCTGACCTGAAGTAGGTGAGGTTAGCGTGGTCGGACCAGATTTCGATCGTGTGGCGAGCGCCGAGGAGGTATTGTCGCCATTCCTTGAGCGCCGAAACGATCGCGAGCATCTCCTTGTCGTAGATCTCGTAGTTTTGTTCAGCGGGTAGGAGCGCTTCTGACCTATAGGCAATCACCCTCCACTTCCCTTCCTGTTTTTGCAACAACACACCGCCGAGCGCAAAGTTTGACGAGTCCGCTTCTACGCGGAAAGGACCCTCGTCGTTGGCGATGGCTAGGACTGGAGGTGAGCAGAGACGTCGTCTCAGCTCCTCGAACGCTTTCTGCTGTTCGGTCTCCCATACCCAGTCCTTCTTGCCCGTTAACGACGTCAGCGGATGGACCACCTTACTGTAGTCCTTGATGAACCGTCGTAGCCAGTTACCCATGCCGAGGAATTGTTGTAGCTGTTTCAGGTTTCGTGGGACCGGCCAGTTCGCAATCGCCTCCGTCTTTGCTGGGTCAGCCTTGATCTCGCCATTACCGATGATGTGGCCGAGGTATTTGACGACCTTGGCGTCAAATTCGCACTTCTCCGGTTTCAGGTACAGGCCATTCTCTCGCAGGATCTGAAGGACGCGCCTCGACGTGTCTATATGTTCCTCAATGGTCTCCGAGAGGATCAATATGTCGTCGAGGTATACGATGATCAGGTTAGCGTAAATCAGTTCCTTGAAGATGTGATTGACAAAAGCCTGGAACGTTGCCGGGGCGTTGCAGAGACCAAAGAACATGACCGTCGGTTCAAATAGGCCCATGTTTGTGCGAAACGCTGCTTTCCATTCGTCACCCTCGCGGATCCGGATATTGTAGTACCCCCACCGAAGGTCAAGCTTAGTGATGTACTTCGCTTTCTTGACCTTGTCGACGAGTTCGTCAATGAGAGGGAGGGGATACTTGTTCTTGATCGTACCGTCATTGAGCTTACGGTAATCCTGGATCGGGCGTAGCGATTTGTCGGCCTTCTTGATGAAGAAGAAGGGCGACGCCATGGGCGATATCGACCGTCGAATGCGACCCGACTTCAAGTTTTCATCGAGGAAGTCCTTGAGTGACTGTTGCTCTGTTGGTGTGAGCGGGTAGATTTTACAGTCACTTGGTTTGAAGTCGGGCTTCAAGTCGATGACGTGGTCCCACGGTCGGTGTTCCGGTAGCTTTTCGAAGCCTTTTTCGCTAAAGACGTCGGCGTAGTCGTTGAGGTATGCGGGCCAGGACTCCTTGTCCATTCGCACCTCTCTCACCCTCCTCGTCTCCTCTGCTGCTCTCCACACCCTCCGCATACCTTCCTCGTCGTCCTTCTCTACCACGCATTCACCTGGACAGCGAGTAAAGTCGAGTGTCCCCGTCTTCCAGTTGACCTCTGGATTGTGTCGTCGAAGCCAGTCATACCCCAGGAAGATGTTAGAAGACGCCAATGAGGTTACTGCCAGGACGATCCGTTCCTTATGATGACCGATCGTGAGTTCAACGTCAACGTATTCCTCGATCAACCCAGCTTCGTTGTGCGTGCCGTCGGCATTGAGCACCGCAAGGGGTCGGATATACCGCTTCGTCTCTAGCCCATACCGTTCGACGAACCTCACGTCGATGCACGATCCTGTACATCCCGAGTCCACGAGTGCGTGAGCGTCTACCTCCCTCACTTCACCTTTCACACTGTGTCCGACGTTCAGGAGAAGGTCCAGCTGGCGTCCGCCAGTTCCTCTCATGAACAACTGCTCGTACCCTTCACTTCTTTTCACACCGGTGGGGACTTCATACTCCGGAAAACCATCGACGTCGTTCGCATCTACGTGTTGTACAGGCGGTTGGTTATATTTTAACGAGTCCGGATTCAAAGTCCCTTGTTCTTCCCGGTCAGTCGCCCCGATGGCTACGCCTGACCACTCGCAAAACCCTGCGAGTCAACGACCTCTTCGTCATTCTCTCCTTCCTCCACATAGTCCTCCACCGTCGACCTCCGAGTGTCTACGACTTCCTCGAAGGCTGACTCCTTCATCGCTCCGAGCTCGTCGGCGAGGATGCGGCGTTCGCCAGGGGCCATCAGTTCCAGCATACGCTGGATAATCGGTTTCCCCTGCGGGCACCTGTCCTTGAAGTGGCCTTCTTGACCACAGATCCAGCAAGCCCTTCTGCGACGTGCCTCGTTCATAGAGACGTCCATCGGTTGTCCGATACCTCCGAACGTGACGCCGGTCGCGTCGCGTTTGTCGACGTGCGGGGTTGCAACTTGGCGCCGAGCGGGGGGTGCCGGTTGTTGTTGGCGAGGTTGCGGTATGAACGGGCAGCCTCGTTGAATCGCGCGGATCTGCTGTTCTCCGCGATCGATCTCGATAGCTTTGTTCTTCCACGCCTCATACGTTGTCGGTACGGGCGTCGACCTCAGCACGCCACGGACTACCTCGATGTTCATTGCTCGCTTGAGGCGGTCGCAGATAACGCTGTCGTCTTTCAGTTCCGCCCGCTTGATGATGACGTCAAGTTGTTGGAAGAACTTATCCGCGGTGAGGTCCTTCTGAACCTTCTCCCGGAAATCCTTCAGCGCAGCTTCCTTTCGGTTTGGATCGTCGAACGAGGCGTCGAGTCGTTCCTGGAATCTTTCCCAGCTGTCCGTGAAGGTAACGATTCCCGCCGTTGTCGACTCCTCGACGTAGTTCTGCGCCCACGTTGCCGCATTACCACCCTTCAGGTAGGAGAGAGCTACGTAGATCTTACTCTCTGACGTAGGGTATCGGCTTGGGTTCGCGGACACGAAAAGAAGGACTTCGCGTCTGAAGTCAAGGTAATCGTCGCCACCAGTGAATTCACGTGGTCGGGCGACGTCTATGTTGGGGGTCGGGGGGTTAGCGGCCGCGACCGGTGCTGGGGCGTTGTTCGCCTGATGGGCGAAGGCATTTGCAACGATGGCCGCGATCTGCGCCATTTGCTGTTGGCTGAAACCTTCTGCTGACATCGCGGGTTCGGGTGTTGAAGGTTCTGGGGGAGTCGGCGGTGAGGGATCTCTGTTGGTCTCGCGGTAAGGACCCGGAGTCGGTGGTAGGTTAACCGTAGATGTTGACGGTGCGGGTGACGATGGGGTAGCTGGAGGCCACCTTGCTCTCCTTCCTCGTTCGTCTGACGAATACCAGCCGTTCCGGATTTCACTCCACCAGATGTCGTGAGTGACGCCGCTGTTATTGGTCGCGACGTAGCCTGGTCGATCTGGATCCCAACGGGCTGAGGCAGGAAGGGCCCGTCGCTGTTCGTCGGTGAGATCTATCTTGACGTTGGCGGTGGGACAGGGATCGGTTGCGTGTTCGATCCGGGGTTACGCCAATGTTGAGCGGGTTCGTCAGCAAAGTTGATGACGAGGCGGTAGGATCCGAGTGAGATTACAAACGAGATTGTCGTCGAAGTTTGGACTCGTCTGGTTACCCACGTCCACGTTAGGTGCGTGCTCCACCAGAGGCTAATTCGTAGAGCCAGGGTCGGAAGATGTCGGTTGATATGTTTACGTAATACACGAACGTCCGAAAACGTCCGGGCAGGGTTGAGGGTTGTCGTTCAGGGGGTTTACACGTCAAATCTGTCGAGGGGAGCGCTCCTCTAGACTGAGTGAAGGCGAGTCGACAGCGACGACGTACGCTGGGGATGAGCCTGGGTGGGGTTCTGCTTTTATGTTAGGCGGAAGCCCGGGAGACGACTCGGACTGGGCAGGCCTCGGCTGACTGTCGTCTGGGACGTGCTATACTCGAGCGTAGACTCGGGACACGCTTACTCAGGCTAGGTCGACGTGGAGGTAAGAGGATTAATACAAAACTAGACTAATACAAGGGGGGCGAGTCTCACCTAGGTCGACGCGGAGGTAAGAGGAAAAGCAGAACAAGGAGTTCATGCGATTCCTGAGACCTTATATAGCGACGACCGTGAGACTATATTACCTAGCATTACATAACGAGTGGGAATGGAACGAATGAAGGTCGTGTAGAGGGAGTGTGGGAAGTGATTGGAAAGATGATTAAAGATAATGAAAAGGAGCAATTAACAGAAACGAAAAAGGAAAAGGGGAAATAAAGAAAAGGGGAAGTTCGAGTCCTGACAGTTGCAGGAAGGGGCGTTTGCGTGGTCGGAGACGGAGAGAGGGACCTTAGATCTGACATATTTTGATCCGGTACGCATACCGACGGTGGCGCACGTACCGTGGGTGCGGAAGAACATACCGATCCCCCCTGGGATACTCGAAAAGACACTAAACATACTCAGGGAGAAGATCACCGCCGGAGTTATCGAACCGTCGAACTCGTCGTACTGCTCGAGGTGGTTTTGTGTGGTAAAGAAAGATGGAGTGTCCTTACAGTTTGTTATCGACTTGCAGGATCTGAACGGAGTGACCATTCGAGACTCGGCCGTACCGCCGGACATCGAGACGCTAGTAGACGCGTGCAGCGGGCGTGCATGTTACACAGTACTTGATCTCGCTGTTGCTTTCGACCAGCAAATGCTTGACAAACGGTCCCGAGACTTAACGACGTTCCAGACCCCGCTCGGTACGTTTCGACTGAAGGTGTTACCGATGGGATACACGAATTCACTGCAGATTCTCCATGGAGACGTCACGTTTATTCTCAGCGACGAAATTCCTAAGGTGGCGCAGCCATTCGCGGACAATGTAATTACGCAAGGAGGGTTTACACGGTACAAGCGTACCGATGGAGGGTTCGAAATGATTCCCGAGAACCCGGGCATCCGCCGGTTCGTCTATGAACACTTGTGCGATGTAAATCGAGTGCTGCAGAGGATGAGGAAAGTGGGCGGTACGTTTTCCGGGAAGAAATTCCAGGCGTGTACTGATTCGGCGATATTTTTGGGGAATAAACTCACGTACCGAGGGCGCGAACCGGACGATTCGAAGGTTCAGAAGGTGCGGGATTGGCCCCCATGTCGAACGGTGATGGAGGTGAAAGGATTTCTCGGTACGGTTGGAGTGTTGAGGGTGTTTATTAAGGATTTCGCGAAGAAAGCTCGACCATTGACCCGACTTACGCGTAAAAACAACATATTCAATTGGGGACCGGAAGAGCAGGATTCGATGGACACGTTGAAGGAAGCGGTTATCGACTGCCCGGCACTGTGCACGATCGACTATGGGTCAGACAGAGTGGTTATCTTAGTGGTGGATTCGTCGATCATAGGAGTAGGGTGGACGTTGGGCCAGGATCACCCGGACGGTAGGAGAAGGATTAATCGGTTCGGGTCGATCAACTGGAACTCGGTACAGGCGACGTACTCCCAGCCGAAGATCGAGTTGTTCGGGTTGTTTAGGGCATTGAGGGCGGTGAGGTTGTTTATTTATGGAGTTAAGCTCCTGGTGGTCGAGATGGACGCAGCGTACGTCAAAGGGATGATTAACAATCCGGATCTACAGCCGAACGCGACGATAAACCAGTGGATTGCAGGAATTCTCCTTTTCGACTTCGAGCTTCGCCACGTACCGGCCGTGGAATTCACGTGTACCGACGGACTGTCGAGACGGCGAGCCGCGCCAGAGGACCCCCAAGAAGAAGACGACTATGAAGAATGGATCGATGCAGCGTATGCGTTTTTGTATGGAGCGGTGTTGAGTACCGACGTCGAAGAAGGGCCCGGTACAGCCACAGATCCTCAGGGGCAGCGATTTCCGGCCTCGGATTTGGTAAAGTCGTGAGATAAGCGATTAGAGTTGGTTCGGTACCTCCTTGAACACGGAAGGAAGCCCTCGGAGATCGACGAGAAGCGCTTTCCCTCGTTCATCCGGTACGCCTCCAGATTCTTCGTGCGAGCAGGACGGCTTTGGCGAAAGACCCGACGAGAGCATCCCCAGCTGGTCGTCGAACAGGAACGCCGCTGGTCGCTCGTCCAGCAGGCTCACGACGATCTCGGACACAAGGGAGTGTATTCGGTACGTGCTCGATTGCTGGACCGGTTTTGGTGGCCGTCGATTTCGGAGGTCGTCAAATACTTCGTGCGTACGTGTCATATCTGTCAGGTGCACCAGACCACGAAAGTGTCGATACCGCCATCGGTACCGGACGTACCGACGTTGTTCGCCCAGATCCACATCGACACGAAGCACATGCCTGCTTCAGGAGGCTTTCACTACATCGTACATGCACGGTGCTCCTTGTCCAGTTACCCGGAGTTCCGACTGTTACGAAAGCAGACTGGTCACACGATCGGGCAGTTCATTTTTCAGGAATTACTGTGTCGGTACAGTGCGTGTCCCAAACTCGTTACCGATAACGGTACTCCGTTTATCGCTGCGCTTGATTGGTTGCGGGATCGGTACCACATTTCGCACATCAAGATCTCGGCGTATAATTCTCAGGCCAACGGGATCGTCGAACAACGGCATTATGATGTCCAGGAAGCCTTGATCAAGGCAGCCGATGGGAACGCATCCAAGTGGCATGAGCACGCTTACTCGGTTTTCTGGGCCGAGCGTATCACAATCCAGAAATCGACCGGTATGTCGCCGTACTACATGGTTCATGGAGTCGAGCCGGTACTTCCCTTCGATCTCACCAAGGCCACTTATCTTGCTCCGCCATTGGATTCCCTGATGCGTACCGAGGAACTGATAGCGACCCAGGTGCGCCAGTTACAGAAGCATCCGGCGGACCTTGATAGGATCGCGCAGCTGGTTCGAGATGCTCGACACAAGTATGCTAGACAGTTCGCCGAAGTCCATAAGCACGTCATCAAGGACTACGATTTCCAGCCCGGTCGACTCGTACTTGTGTGGAACACCCGGATTGAAAAGGAGTTGGACCGAAAGACGAAGGCCTGGTACTTGGGACCGTACGTCGTCGTCCGTAGGACACGTTCCAGAGCGTATATTATCTCGGAACTCGATGGATCAGTTTCCCGGATTCGGGTTGCAGCTTTTCGTCTCATTCCTTATTTTCCCCAATCTGACATTTCTGTCCCCCTTGACAAAATCCTTCGACAGGATGACGACAAACATAGCATGATGAAGGAAGATCTGGTAGAAGAAGACGGCTCTGAGTCGGACTCTGATACCTAGTCGCGAATTCTGATTATGTTCGCCATCCAAGGTATCGGTACGCATACCGACACGTACTGACGCCTCCTTATTTTATTATCTTTTAATCAATTATGATCCAATTATGTTTTAACCATGGAACTGTTTACATTCTTTCATACGGAACTCTTTCTCGATTATCGAAACATTAAATATATGGCCTATCTTCGATTTCCCTTTCGGTACAATAGTAAAATCACAAACGGACACTTAACGATGACCTTTCTTTTTCTTGTTCTCTTCGTTCTTTCATTTTGTCACACCCAAAAACTTAAAGAAAACAAAAGAAAAATCCATATTCAAAAATATATACAAATAAATTACTACACTTTGTATTATTTTTCTTTTTTTCTTTTTCTTTCCGCCAGACCAAGTTGTACCGACGTGTACTGACGTGTACCGACTAGTCCTCCTCCTCCTCCCTGGTGCCCCACTTCCCCTTCTCAAGCGCTGCAAGGTGCGCGCGGATCGAGGCCGCTTCGGCCGCCTGACGAGTCGCCTCCGCAGCGAGTCGACGCAAGCTACGCTCGAGCTCGCAGACGTCGCGCACGAGCTCCGCGACGACGTGATCGAACTCGTCTTCGGAGTCGTGCTCCGAGACGAGCTCGCGCGGGTCCTTGTATGCGCCGGCGAACCGGCTTGGACCTGCGACGGGCGGCGAGGCAGCGCGGCCCCTCTGTTGCTGCTGCTGCTGCCGCGGTACGCGTGCAGCAGCAGGCCTCGGTACACGAGGCGGTGGGGACGGCGTGTCCACCACAATCGGAGAAGCCGGCGCAGGCGGCGCAGACGACGCAGATGGCTGCAGCTGTTGCTGCTGCTGTTGCTGCTGCTGCTGCTGCGGCTGCGGTGCCTTAGGCACAGCACGCGGTACGCACTCGTCACGGGCGGCGCATTTCCGCTTTCCACCCGACTTTCTGCCCCGGACCTCCTTCGCGCGTCCCTGGGTCGCCAGCGAGCACCCCGTCCGCCAGACGACCGTGCAGAGGAAGCAAGCCCTACCGGGCTGCCCCTGACACGTTCTCCCCTGACACGTGCAGTTGGTGCACGCCTCCTCGAGAGGGACCGGCAGCGGTCCCGCCCACCATAGACGACCGGTCGCCGGGTTGACCAGTTCGACCCCGTCGAACACAGTGACTGAGGGACCCGACGTACCGTCGGTACGCCCTTTGTCTGCGTGGTGGTATGACGAACCACCACCCTCTGTCTCCATCGATACGGGGGCAGGCTCAGCTGGAGCGAGACACCCCTCCACCTCTTCGACTGGCGGCTCCCGGCGTTGCTTCATGCGAGGGCCCCCACGACCTCGCTCACGTGCTCGATGCGCGCCTCCTCCACTCTCCCGATGACCGCGCGCATGCGCCCGACACGTCGCTTCCGCCTGCTTCCGAGCCTCTTCCTGAGTGGCTAACATGGCAGCGAGACCGGCTTCGTCTCGCGCGCGCTGCTCGGCTTCGTGCTCCGCGGCCGCCTCCATCTCGAAGAATAGTCCCCCAGGCGCATTCGCTGGGGGCGGGACACTTGACGCCGCGCTCGGCACAGGTTGTTGCTGCTGCTGTTGCCGCAGCGGCTCCTCGCGTGGTCCGGTACGCGTTCCCTCCTCGTCGTCAGACGCAATCTCGACGGTCGTACACCATCGCCACTTGTCGGCACCCATCTGCTGTTGCTGTTGTGCTGACGGGGCGTCACCGGTATGCGGTACGCTGGACCTCTCCTCGCGCATCGCGCTCGCCTCGACTTCGCGCAGACCCATCTGCTGTTGCTGTTGCGCAGACACGGTACCGTCGGTACGCGGGATGGCGCGCTCCTCCTCCTCGTTCACGACCTCCTTGACCTCGGGCAGACCAGGCGTTTCGAGACGTTCGACGAACACCTCGACTGCCGGTACAGCCAACAGGACCCCGACGAAGCGCGGTTGCGCCTCACGCTCCACGGGGTAGACGAACTTATACCCATACCCGTCGGGTACGAGTATGCACTCGAGCTCTCCGCCGATGTACGGTACGTCGTCCGGCCAGTCCGCGACCGGTACGACGAATCCCTCACCCCGGTACTTGGTGAGGTCGACCGTCTGGTGGTCGGTGAAATACCAACCGTAGAGCCGGTCGGCGGTGGACTTGTTGAGCCCATCCAGCGCCCACCGCATCTCCTTCCAGACCCGTGCGACCTGGAGGTACGTCCGCAGATCAGACGCGATCGGGTGGCGGTTCGCCGGCACCACGGAGTCCCAGTAGAGCTGGTAGTAGCTCTCCAGGGTGCACTATTTCAAATCGGTCAGCTCGGTACACATGCTTGATCAAGTTTCGAGGACTCACCTTTGTGCCGTATGCCCACTCGGCCCACTTCCATTGTTCGCCGATCTCACGACCCCGACTCCCCGCCAGTAACGTCTCCCGCCGTTTCACGTACCGCCTGAGGTGGCGTCGCACGTACTGGTCGATGTCGACCAGCCGTTGCTCGATCTCGCGGGTGTCCCACGTGATCTTCTCACGCTCGGCGGCACCGACATTGTCGACGTACCCCGGTACGCGGGGTGCCTTGTGCGCCAGCCGAGGCGGCGCCGTGCTGTTGCTGTTGCTGCTGCTGTTGCGGTGCGGAGACGACATGGTTGGAAGAAGCAGGAGAAAAACCCGTCAGTACGACCACTTTTCCAATGCCCTCTCTAGCGTGTTCCGATGCACGTGATCAGCGTGATCAAGCTTCTCGCACGTATCAAAAGAAGAGAAGGCATGACTGGGGACAGTCACGATTTAAACGCCCCGGGAGATGTAGAGCCGTGCCGATCGTCCCATCACCGCCGATCACTCCAGAAGCATTCAAGAACTGGTTCCGACGCGTACCAATCAGTACCGGACTCAACCCGATTGGTCCAGTCTCGAATCAGAACCTCGCGATTGTGTCATCAGCACGTTCCGACACCTCCGAAAGTGTACCGGAACGTACCGGAGATCTTATCTCAACGATTAGGGACACGGTCACATGGAGCATACAGCCAAGACGCGTACCGGACTGCTGTCCGACGACGGGAGCCACGTACCAATTGGACGATCTGAGTTCCGGTGGAGCACCGGTGTGATTGGACGCGAAGCGGACGTTTTCCTCATTATGATTTATGTTTTTCCTATGTTCTTCTGATTTCTACGCACTCTATGCGCACCTCTATGACCTATGACTTTTCCTTTCGACTCCTCTATGTTTCGACTGATATGCACAGTATTCCCGTATGGAAATTATTAACTGTAGATAGATCTTTGGACTTAGTATAAATAGGCACCCCATGTCATAGGTAGAGGACAAGTCAGTTCTACCGCAGAGTCTCCCTCAGATAGGGTAACTTGAGTGCGATCTGTCTTTGTTCTCGTAATCTTGTAGTTGTTCCGTCTTCGTCTTAGCATCTCGTCTTTCAAAACCGTCTCTCGTCTCATACTTCGTAACTCGAACCTCGCCGCTCGTCGTGATCACATTGTTCCGGTGATTGATAACCTGTGCGTACCGACTCTGTACCGGTCAAACCACAGACGCGACAGGAGTTCCCGACCTTTGTTCTCGAAATCGACATGTACCGGTGCGTACCGAAGCGTACCGACGCGTACCGGTACGTCGAGTAATCTCACCGCAGTCTACCCCTAACCTCCCAGAGCAACGCGATCATGTCCCCAAAAGGACCGTTGATCCCAGACACCCCTAAGTTGGGATCTACACTGGTGACATTCCAAGCTTTCGTCAACCACATCTTCAAGGGACTGATCTACGACAACCTGATCATCGTCTACCTCGACGACATACTGATTCTCTCGCAAACTCTTGAAGAACATATCAAGACGTCGAGATGCGTCCTTCAGATCCTGCGAGAGAATGGCCTATACCTGAAACCAGAGAAGTGCGAGTTCGACGCCAAAGTGGTAAAGTACCTCGGCCACATTGTCGGCAATGGCGAGATCAGAGCAGACCCGGCAAAGATGGAAGCAATCACAGACTGGCCCATCCCACGAAATGTCAAACAGCTGCAACAATTCCTCGGCATGGGCAACTGGCTGCAACAATTCATTAAGGACTACAGCAAGGTAGTCCAACCACTGATGTCGCTGACAGGCAAGAAGGACTGGGTATGGGAGACCGAACAGCAGGAGGCGTTTGAGGAGTTGAGACGACGTCTCTGCTCACCTCCAGTCCTGGCCATCGCGAATGATGAGGGCCCTTTCCGCGTCGAAGCAGACTCATCAAACTTTGCACTTGGAGGAGTGTTGTTGCAGAAGCAGGAAGGCAAGTGGAGGGTGATCGCCTACAGGTCGGAAGCACTCGAACCAGTGGAACGAAACTATGAGATCTACGACAAGGAGATGCTCGTGATCGTTTTGGCACTCAAGGAGTGGCGGCAATACCTCCTTGGCGCTCGCCACAAGATTGAAATCTGGTCCGACCACGCCAATCTTACCTACTTCAGGTCGGCGCAGAAGCTAAGCTATCGTCAAGCTCGCTGGCAGACCGAACTTGAAGAATTTGACTTCCACCTCGAACACAAGTCGGGGAAGACAATGGGCAAGGCCGACCTGCTGTCACGTAAGGTGGGGTATGATCAAGGCAAGGACGACAACGAGGGTGTCGTGTTCATCAAGGAGAAGTGGCTGAACCATGGGGTGGTGCGAACATCGTGTGACGAGGTGTTGGAACGAGTGGGTGACGCGCAGAGGGTGCAGGATGGGTCGGAGAGGCCAACGGGTATGACGGAAGTCACAGGGTTGTGGCGAATGAAAGGCAAGGTGTACGTGCCGTCGACAATGAGAGAGGCCATATTGAGGGAATGTCACAACTCGGTGCTGGCTGGACACCCAGGAGCATCAAAGACGGTGGAGCTCATCCGTCGAGACTTCTGGTGGACATCGATGTTCTCTGACATCCGAGCATATGTCCGAGGGTGTGACCGCTGTCAGCGAACAAAGGCTCTGAGAGCGTTGAGGTCAAGGCCACTCCATCCAAATGCAGTCCCTGAAGGCCCCTGGGAAATCGTCACGGTTGACCTCATCGGAGAGCTCCCGGACTCCAAGGGGCACAACGCGATCTGCATCTTCATTGACAGGTTCTCGAAACAGATGCATGCAATCCTGACAACGACAAAGTTGTCGGCGGAAGGCATGGCCCAGCTGTACCACGACCACATCTTTCACCTCCATGGCTTACCGAAGAAGATCATCCATGACCAAGGCATGCAGTTCAATGCTTTGATGATGAAGGAGCTGTACAAACTCCTGCACATCAAAGGCAACCTGTCAACAGCATATCACCCACAGACGGATGGTCAAACGGAACGCGTTAACCAAGAGCTCGAACAGTACCTTCGACTCTTCGTCAACCATTGTCAATCAGACTGGAAGGACTGGCTCCCCCTCGCGGAGTTCGCATACAACAACCACGAACACTTGGCAATGAAAATGTCCCCCTTCTATGCAAACACAGGACATCACCCCTTGAGCTTTGGCACAACACGAACCTCGTCTACCAACATGTCAGCGGAAGAATTCGCGAAGCACATCAAGGAAACTCATCATGTTGCGAAGGACAACTTGGTCAAGGTGGTGGATGACATGAAGCGCTACCACAACCGGATGGCAGGGACTTCGGTAGAGTACAAGGCTGGAGACAAGGTTTTCCTTGATGGGCGAAACATCAGCACAGACTCGCCGATGAAGAAACTCGCTGACAAATGGTATGGTCCCTTCGAGATCGTTGACAAGGTGGGAGCTAGCGCGTACAAACTCAGGCTCCCCAAGCGATGGAAGAAGGTCCACCCGGTATTCAACGAGGCCCTGCTAAAGCCCGCCGTCAAACCATCCTTCGAGAGCCAGAAACAACCAGCACCGCCGCCACCTCACATCATTGACAATGAGGAAGAGTACGAGATCGAGGAAGTTCTAGACTCGCGCCTGCACCGAGGGAAGCTACAATACCTCGTCAAGTGGGTTGGCTACAACGAACCGACTTGGCAGCCCGAGATGGATTTTGGTGAGAACGCAAAGGAGGCAATCACTGAATTCTATCAGAAACACCCCGGCGCCCCTCGAAAACTCGACATTCCTCGCCAACGACTTCGCCCACACTTCATCAACACTGAACCTGACGACCACGATCATGGCTGGTCGGGATGCCCAGCCTTGAGGGGGGAGTAATGTTAGGACTCAAACTTTCACCCTTTCTTTTGTTTCCCCTTTTACCATTTCTTTTCTTTTAAATCACCCCTTTTCATTATATTCAATCATCTTTCTAATCGTTTCCCACACCCCCTCCACATGACCTTCATTCGTTCCATTCCGTTCGTTTATGTAACCTTAGATAATATAGTCTCATGGTCGCCACTATATAAGGTCTCAGGAATCGCATGAACTCCTTGTTCTGCTTTTCCTCTTACCTCCACGACGACCTAGGTGAGACTCATTTCCCTTGTATTAGTTTAGACTTGTATTAATCCTCTTACCTCCGCAACGACCTAGTCTGAGTAAACCCGCTGCCCGAACTTTGCGTTCAAGATACAGCCCATCCCAGACGACGTCCGCATCACCATCAGGTGCCGCACATTGAGGTTGCCTAGTCTGAGTTCCACCCAGACTTCTGCCTAACACGGAGACTAACTGCATGCATGGAAGCTGCCCTATCTGAGGGGAGCTCTGCGGTAGTATTTTCTCACTTGCTACTTATGACAGGGAAGTCCCTAAATACAAGGTGCAAGAGATCTATCTACAGGAAAATTATTCCAAAGTGAGTATAATGTGCATACCGGGTGAAACATAGAGCATCGGAGAGAAAACACTTGGAACATAAGAGAAACATAGAAAATCAAAAGAAAACCTGTCCATGTGACAACTTCCCCATTTGCCTTGGTCCATCATCTGGCCATATTGCAGCTCCACCGGAACTGAGATCCTCCAATCAGTGAGTCATCATCCATCATCGGGCTGATCTCTGGTACGTGTCCCAACTGACTCTGATGACATAAGCTTTCCAGTACGTCCCGAATTGCCAGGGAGATCTTCCCAGTGATCCACTGATGTGATGTCAGGCATATCATCATGTGTCCAGTATGCATCAATACTTGTTGGAACATGCAACTGATGGCCTCTAGAGGGATCTGCAGTGACTGGCCACTTGTTGGTACTCTACACTGTTGACGTCGCTGATGGGAAAGAAGGGCTGGGTATGGGAGACCAAACAGCAGAAAGCATTTGAGGAGCTGAAGCATCACCTCAGCTCACCTCCAGTCCTGGCAATCGCTAACGACAAGGGCCCTTTCCATGTTGAAGTGGACTCATTGAACTTCATGCTCAGAGGAGTGTTGTTGCAGAAGCAGGAAGGGAAGTGGAGAGTGATCACCTACAGGTCAGAGGTGCTACTACTGGTGGAACAAAACTACAGGATCTACAACAAGGAGATGCTCGCAATCATTTCGGTGCTTAAGGAGTGGCAACAGTACCTCCTCGGTGCCCGCCACAAGATCGAAATCTGGTCTGACCACGCTAACCTCACATACTTTAGGTCAGCACAAAAGCTGAGTTATTGTCAAGCTTGCTAGTGGATGGAACTCGAAGAGTTTGACTTCCACCTCGAACACAAGTTGGGAAAGACTATGGGCAAGGTGGACCTGCTGTCGTGCAAGACAGGCTACAACAAGGGCAAGGATGACAACGATGGGGTCATGTTCATCAAAGAGAAGTGGTTGAACTATGGAGTGGTAAGGACATCATGTGAGGAGGTGTTGGAGTGAGTGGGTGAAGCACAGAGGGTGCAGGATGAGTCAGAGAGGCCAACAGGACTAATGGTGTTAGGACCAGTGTTGGAACAGGTGACTCATCTGTCCGACGTACCGGAAGTAGTAGACGTCCTTCTCGAAGACTTGAGGTAAGCATTCTTGAGCTAGTCATATGGAGGGATGATTGGCTTGTTGAGCGCTTGGTCTTTAGCAGGAGAATAACAGTAATAGCAGCGAGCTGTGGGCTCAAGCTGAACTAGTATTGAAGACGTATCAAGGGCAGAAGAATTTTGCTGAGGAGACAAGGGCGCTCCTGCTCGCCTCTTTATAGAGTTTGGGTTCTTTGAACCTTAGCTCCACAGCTAACCTAATTCTAACTAGTCGGGGAATGGCTTCTCTACTTCTCCCACGATCTGCAGTAATTCTTAGAACCTTCTGCTCCACTATGACATTGTTGCATGCTATAAATAGCCACTTGTGCCACTTGCTCCAAAGTTCCCGTGCTTTACCCCACCGTTGTGGAGTATTGCATCATGGTGATGTCACTGTGCTATAAATAGCCACTTGGTTCCGAGAGTCTCGTCTATTCCCTTTCCAGGGATGAGTCATCCATCGGTTGGTTGGTAGATTCGGTGGTGCCTGTCTGGCTTCCTCCTGGTGCGGGGACTGGTAGTGGGTTTCCTTCATCACTTCTATCGTCCACTAGTCTGGTTGCTGCCATTAGGTGTTCTTCATAGACCTGGGTGTATCCCGTTGTTAAGCCAACTTCGCTGGGCACTACATTGATGCCAATTACCACTTTGAGTTGTACTCCGTAATAGGTTTGGGTGGCACGGTGGTCTACTGTTAAGTAGCCGTCGAAGCCCCTTTGCCATGTAGTGATGAGGTCATCGATGATTTCATCTCTGAGTTCCCAGAGTTTGTGATGTGCTTCCTGTTGTGTCTGGCGGGTAGTGATTGGCCAGTCAAGGAGGATTGCCCATCGGCCACATTGTCGGTGGTGTTCCCTTTGTGTGATCCATATTGTAAGGCCTGCTAGTGTTGCATACATTTGTTCATCTGCTAGCCACCATTTGAGCTTGTGCATGTATGCCGTACTCGTCCTTCCCTGCATAACTGGCTCTTGCTGTCGTTCGCTGAGCGGTCTGTGCTGTGAGGCGATGAGCATTGTGTTCTGTACTGATACTGCTTCCAGAACACGTAGGAAGATTCGCTCATGTGCTGCCCATGAGTAATGGTATAGCTCCCAGCAGAAGTTGCACAGCTCCATTGACTTGGGTAGGTGCATCTTATCGCTTCGGCATGGCCATGCTGTTTGATATGCTTCTTGCGCTTGCTTCCTGGCTTTGTCATGGATTGTTGTGGGTGCCTCCTGGCCGAATCCTGACTGGTAGGTGAATTGGTTCATCGTTGATCCTGTCGATCCCATGTCAATCTGCTGATCCCTCCTAAAATAGCAATTTCTTGTAACAAATAGCGGTTGATGGGTTGTGGTGCATGAAAGGGAAGGTGTACATTCCGGCGACAATGAAGGAATCAGTACTGTGGGAGTGCCACAACCCCACCCTGGCAGGACACCCAGGAGCATCAAAGATAGTGGAACTCATTTGTCACAACTTCTGGTGGGCTTTGATGTTCTCAGATGTCAGAATGTACATCTGAGGATGCAATCGCTGCCAATGAATAAAGGTGCTGAGGACGTTGAGAGTGAGACCACTTCACCCAAATGCGGTACCCAAAGGTCCTTGGGAAATTGTCACAGTCAATCTCATTGGAGAGCTACCAGACTCCAAGGGATACAATGCAATCTGCATTGTGGTAGACAGATTCTCCAAACAGATGCATGCAATCCTGACAACAATGAGGCTATCAGTGGAAGGCATGGTGCAACTATACCAAGACCACGTCTTTCGCCTGCATGGTCTGCCAAAAAAGATCATCCATGACCACAGCACACAGTTCAATGCATTGATGATGAAGGAGCTGTATAAGCTCCTGCACATTGAAGGCAATCCATCAATGGTGTACCACCCACAAACGGACAGCCAAACAGCATGTGTCAACCAAGAACTCAAACAGTATCTTTAACTCTTTGTTGACCATTGGCAATTGGACTGGAAGGACTGGCTCCCCCTCATGGAGTTCATGTACAACAATTGCAAATACTCAGCAATGATGTCCCCCTTCTATGTAAACACAGGATGACACCCCATGAGCTTCAACACTGTGCAAACCTCCTCTGCTAACATGTCAGCAGAAGAATTCGCAAAGCACATCAAGGAAACTCATCATGTCGCGAGGGACAATCTGGTCAAGGCAGCAGAAGATATGAAACACTACCATGACCAGATGGCAGGAGCATCGGTGGAGTACAAGGCCAGTGACAAGGTCTTCCTCAACAGGTGCAACATCAGCACTGACTCGCTGACAAAGAAGCTTGTGGACAAGTGGTACGGACCATTCGACATTGTCAACAAGGTTGGAGCGAGCGCATACAAGCTCAAGCTCCCAAAACAATGGAAGAAGGTCCACCCCATCTTCAACAAAGCCCTTCTGAAACCTGCAATCGAACCATCCTTCAAAAGCCAGAAACAGCTGCCACCGCTGCCACCAGACATCGTCGACAATGAGGAAGAATACGAGGTCCAGGACATCCTAGACTCATGTTTGCACTGAGGAAAGCTACAGTACCTTGTCAAGTGGGTTGGGTACAACGAACCAACTTGGCAACCACAGATGGACTTTGGTGAGAACGCAAAGGAGGCAATCACGTAATTCTATCAAAAGCACTTAGGTGCCCCGTGAAAACTTGACATTCCTCATCAACGACTCCATCTGATCTTCATCCACACTGAGCCAGACGACCACGACCTTGGTTGGTCAGGATGCCCAACCTTGAGGGGGGGGTAATGTTAGAACTCGAACTTGTACCTTTCTTTTTATTTTCCTTTTACCATTTCTTTCCCTTTATCCACTCTTTTTCATTATATTTAATAATCTTTCCTAATTATTTCCCATGCTTATGTCATCCATGATCCTTCCCACACTCATTTGATCTGACCTGACCTTCATTTGTTCCATTACATAAACTATACAATATGGTCTCACAGGCGCTGTGTTTATAAGGAAGAGAAGTTGCATTTGAACACCTGTTCTGCTTTTCCTCTTACCTCTGTGATGACCTAGGTGAGGCCACGTCCCCTCCTGTATTAGAGTACATTGTATTAATCCTCTTACCTCCACAACGACCTAGTCTGAGCATAGCATGTCCTGAGTCCCTGCTCGAGTATAGCACGTCCCAGATGACAGTTAGCCAAGGCCTGCCCAGTCCAAGCTGTCTCCCGGACTCCCACCTAACAATCATGAGCACCAGTACAGCACTCTACATGACCTCTTTATCTCCTCCATCCATCCTTCCAGAGCCTTTTCTGCACCGCTGACTCATCCAGCCAGGTATGACATCTGAAGTATTAAGGTGCAGGTAAAAACTGGAGGTGAGGATCTTAAATGCATTTGGCACCTCCCAATACTGACTGTTCTCACATCCGCGTAGCTCTGAGATGACCTTGATGTGGTCTGTGAACATCCCTTTCACCTCCACCACCTCTGATCTGCAAGTGCAGCTCCATCCTGCACATAATGTGCCAAACTTCTGTCCCACACACATCATGCACAGCGCTCCTGGACATGAGACACAGGTGCAGGCACTCAAGCAGCTCAAGGCAAAGTTCCCTGACTTCATCGACTTTGTGATACTTCTGCATGAACTGAAGAACAACTCAGAACACATGGGGACAAGCAAGTTATTCAGTGCATACCCTCATATTCATCATGGTGATCTGCTGCTTGTGCATCACTGTCCGTGGCATTCATGGTGAGAGTGAGTCAAGTGTGAATGTAAGGCCATTAATGGGAAGAGCAGTGTTTCTTAGCCTGAACAATAATGCAACACCTATCGGTATGAATGGAAATGGAAATGCAACAAGCAAATATTGTTTTTGACATGGTATGAAGATTAATGAATGATCTCCTTTCATGGACTAGTCATCCACAATGCAGGAGATATGATCAACATTTTCTCTCCTTTATCTTTCATATGTTTAGCACCTCAAAAACAACAAGCTCGAGCTTCATCTCACATGAGACAGTCAAGCATCAGAGCTCTTCCATCCAGATCTATGGTGAGGTTGGCAATTACTCTGAGTTTGATGGTGTGGAGGAAGAGCTGTACATGGTGGTGCCTGGGCTGCTACTTTTGTTTCTGGGAGTGTTGCAATGATAGACTACCTGTTAGGCAGGAGTCCGGGAGACGACTCGGACTGGGCAGGCCTCGGCTGACTGTTGTTTGGGACGTGCTATACTCGAGCGGGGACTCGGGACACACTGTACTCAGACTAGGTCGTCGCGGAGGTAAGAGGATTAATACAAGACTAGACTAATACAAGGGGGACGAGTCTCACCTAGGTCGTTGCGGAGGTAAGAGGAAAAGCAGAACAAGGAGTTCATGCGATTCCTGAGACCTTATATAGCGACGACCGTGAGACTATATTACCTAACATTACATAATGAGTGGGAATGGAACGAATGAAGGTTATATGAAGGGAGTGTGGGAAGTGATTAAAAGAAAAGGAAAAGGAAAAGGGGAAATAAAGAAAAGGTAAAAGTTCAAGTTCTGACATTACCCCCCCTTCAAGGTTGGGCGTCCTGACCAACCAAGATCGCGGTCGTCTGGCTCGGTGTCGATGAAGAGTGGGCGGAGTCGTGAGCGAGGGATGTCGAGTTTGCGAGGAGCACCAGGGTGTTTGAGGTAAAACTCAGCGATTGCCTCCTTTGCGTTCTCGCCAAAGTCCTTCTCTGGTTGCCAGGTCGGTTCGATGTACCTGACCCACTTGACGAGGTACTGTAGTTTACCTCGGTGCAGCCGTGAGTCAATGACCTCCTCAACCTCATACTCTTCCTCGTCGTCGACGATTTCCGGTGGAGGCGGTGGCGGCTGTTTCTGGCTTTCGAAGGTCGGTTCGATGGCAGGTTTGAGTAGTGCCTCATTGAAGATGGGGTGGACCTTCTTCCATCGCTTTGGGAGTTTGAGCTTGTACGCGCTCGCTCCAATCTTGTCAACGATGTCGAAGGGACCATACCATTTGTCGGCAAGTTTCTTTGTGGGCGAGTCTGTACTGATGTTTCGCCCATCGAGGAAAACCTTGTCTCCTGCCTTGTACTCCACTGATGCTCCTGCCGTCTGGTCATGATAGCGTTTCATGTCCTCAGCCACCTTAACTAGATTGTCCTTCGCCACGCGATGAGTCTCCTTGATGTGCTTCGCGAATTCTTTCGCCAACATATTGGCAGAGGAAGTTCGTACGGTGTCGAAGCTCATAGGGTGACGTCCGGTGTTTGCATAGAAGGGTGACATCTTTGTCACCGAATGTTCGCGGTTGTTGTAGGCGAACTCTGCGAGGGGGAGCCAGTCCTTCCAATCCGATTGCCGATGATCGACGAAGAGCCGGAGGTACTGTTCGAGCTCTTGGTTGACGCGTTCTGTTTGACCATCCGTTTGCGGGTGGTACGCTGTTGACGGGTTGCCTTCGATGTGTAGGAGTTTGTACAGCTCCTTCATCATCGACGCATCGAACTGTGTGCCTCGGTCGTGGATGATCTTCTTCGGTAAGCCATGGAGGCGGAAGACGTGGTCGCAGTACAACTGAGCCATGCCTTCCGCTGACAGTTTCGTCGTCGTCGGGATTGCATGCATCTGTTTCGAGAATCTGTCCATGAAGATGCAGATCGCATTGTGTCCCTTGGAGTCCAGGAGCTCTCTGATTAGGTCGACCGTGACAATCTCCCAGGGACCTTCAGGGATCGTGTTTGGATGAAGCAGTCTCGACCTCGATGTTCTTAAGGCTTTCGTCCATTGGCAATGGTCGCACCCTCAGACGTATGTTCGGACATCGGAGAACATCGACGCCCACCAGAAGTCTCGACGTACCAGTTCGACCGTCTTTGACGATCCAGGATGTCCTGCCAGGGTCAAGTCGTGGCACTCCCACAATACCGCTTCCTTCATCATCGACGGCACGTACACCTTGCCTTTCATCCGCCACAACCCGTCGACTTTTGTCATGTTCGTCGGCCTCTCCGACTCATCCTGCGCTCTCTGCGCTTCACCCACTCGTTCCAACACTTCATCACGCGACGTCCTCACCACTCCACGGTTCAGCCACTTCTCCTTGATGAATATAACATCATCGTTGTCACCCTTGCCCTGATCATAACCCGTTTTGTGTGACAGCAGGTCGGCCTTGCCCATCGTCTTCCCCAGTTTGTGTTCGAGGTGGAAGTCGAATTCTTCGAGTTCGGTTCACCAGCGAGCTTGTCGGTAGCTCAGCTTCTGTGCCGACTTGAAGTAGGTCAGGTTGGCGTGGTCGGACCAGATCTCGATCTTGTGTCGGGCGCCAAGGAGGTATTGTCGCCACTCCTTGAGCGCCGAAACAATGGCAAGCATCTCTTTGTCATAGATTTCGTAGTTTTGTTCCGCCGGTAGGAGCACTTCCGATCGGTAGGCGATCACCCTCCACTTCCCTTCTTGCTTCTGCAACAGCACACCTCCAAGCGCGTAGTTCGATGAGTCCGCCTCTACGCGGAAAGGGTCCTCGTCATTGGCGATCGCAAGGACTGGAGGTGAGCAGAGACATCATCTCAGCTCCTCGAACACTTCTTGCTGTTCGGTCTCCCATGCCCAGTCCTTCTTGCCTGTTAATGACATTAACGGTCGGACCATCTTGCTGTAGTCCTTAATAAACCGTCTCAGCCAGTTTCCCATACCAAGGAACTGTTGTAGCTCCTTGAGGTTTTGCGGGATAGGCCAGTTCGCAATTGCCTCCGTCTTCGCCGGGTCGGCCCTGATCTCACCGTTGCCGATGATGTGACCGAGGTATTTGACGACCTTGGCATCAAACTCACACTTCTCCGGTTTCAGGTATAGGCCATTCTCTCGAAGGATCTGGAGGACACGCCTCGACGTGTCTATATGTTCCTCAATGGTTTCCGAGAGGATCAGTATGTCGTCAAGGTATACGATGATCAGGTTAGCGTAAATCAGGTCCTTGAAGATGTGATTGACAAAAGCCTGGAACGTTGCCGGGGCGTTGCAGAGACCGAAGAACATTACTGTCGGTTCGAAGAGACCCATGTTTGTGCGGAATGCTGCCTTCCACTCATCGCCTTCGTGGATCCGGATGTTGTAGTACCCCCAGCGAAGGTCAAGCTTAGTGATGTATTTCGCTTTCTTGACCTTGTCGACGAGTTTGTCGATGAGGGGAAGGGGATACTTGTTCTTGACTGTACCGTCATTAAGCTTTCGGTAGTCCTGGATTGGGCATAGGGACTTGTCGGCTTTCTTGATGAAAAAGAAAGGCGAGGCCATCGGGGATATTGACCTGCGTATACGACCAGACTTCAAGTTCTCCTCGAGGAAATCCTTCAGCGACTCCTGCTCCGTCGGTGTCAGTGGATAGATCTTGCAGTCACTAGGTTTGAAGTCGGGTTTCAAGTCGATGACATGGTCCCATGGGCGGTGTTCCGGCAGTTTCTCAAATCCCTTCTCCGAGAAGACGTCGGCGTAATTGTCGAGGTATGTGGGCCAGGATGCTTTGTCCATTCGCATCCCACTCACCCTCCTCATCTGCTCCACCACCTCCTTCACCCTGCCTAGGTCCTCCACTGGCTCCCTTTCGATCGCACATTCGCTCAGGCAGCGAGTAAAGTCGAGTGTACCCGTCTTCCAGTTGACCTCCGGGTTGTGCCGTCGAAGCCAGTCGTACCCCAGGAAGATGTTAGATGACGCCAGTGAGGTTACCGCCAGGACGATCCGTTCCTTATGGTGACCGATCATAAGTTCAATGTCAACGTACTCCTCGATCAACCCGGCTTCGTTGTGTGTGCCGTTGGCATTGAGTACCGCAAGGGGTCGGATGTAATGCTTCGTTTCTAGCCCGTACTGTTCGACGAATCTCACGTCAATGCACGATCCCGTACATCCCAAATCTACGAGCATGTGTGCGTCCACCTCCCTCACTTCACCCTCCACGCTGTGCCCGACGTTCAGGAGAAGGTCCAGCTGGCGTCCGCCAGTCCCTCTCATGAACAGCTGCTCATACTCTTCACTTCCTTTCACACCAGTGGGGGCTTCGTACTCGGGAAAACCATCGACGTCGTTTGCATCTACGTATTGTACAGACGGTTGGTTATATTTTAACGAGTCCGGATTTGAAGTCCCTTGTTCTTCTCGGTCAGTCGCCCCGATGGCTACGCCTGACCACTCGCAAAACCCTGTGAGTCGACAACCTCTTTGTCGTTCTCTCCCTCCTCAACGTATTCTTCCACCGTCGACCTTCGAGTGTCTACGACTTCCTCGAATGCTGATTCCTTCATCGCTCCGAGCTCATCAGTGAGGACGCGATGTTCACCTGGTGCCATCAGTTCCAGCATACGCTGGATGATCGGTTTTGCCTGCGGGCACTTGTCCTTAAAGTGGCCCAAACCGCCGCAGATCCAGCACGCGCGTCGGCGTTGCGCCTCGTTCATCGAAACGTCCATTGGCTGGCCAGCGCCTCCGAAGGTGATTCCAGTCACGTCGTGTTTGTCGATGTGCGGGGCCACTACCTGTCGGCACGCTGGGGGCGCTTGTTGGGGCGTCGGGCGGGGCGTGAATGGCAATGTCCTACCTCATTGGATCGCGCGAATCTGTTGTTTGCCCCGGTCGATTTTGATGGCTTTCTTCTTCCATGCCTCGTACGTCGTCAGTACTGGCGTCGACCTCAACACCCCGCAGACCACCTCGATGTTCATTGCACGCTTCAGGCGGTCGCAAATGATGCTATCATCCTTCAGCTCTGCTGCCTTGATGATCACGTCAAGATCCTGGAAGAACTCATCGGCAGAGAGGTCCTTCTGGACCTTGTCTCAGAACTTCTTCAACGCCTTCTCCTTCCTGTTCGGGTCGTCGAAGGAAGCATCCAGTCGTTCCTGAGACTTGGTCCAGTCATCCGTGAAGCTCACGACGCCACTCGTTGTGAATTCCTGGACGTAGTTTTGCGCCCACATCGACGTGTTGCCACCCTTGAGGTAGGAGAGGGCGACATAGATTTTGCTCGATGACGAGGGGTACTTCGTGGGGTTTGCCGAGACAAAGAGAAGGACTTCACGCTTGAAGTCAAGGTAATCATCGCCGCCAGCGAATTCGCGTGGCCGGGCGACGTCAATCGAGGGAGCTGGGGCTTGGGCTGCAGGGGCATTCGTTGCGGCGCGGGTAAAGGCAGCCGCTATGATCGCTGCAATTTCCTGTTGCTGCCTTTGGGTAAAGCCCTCTGACATCACTGGTACGGGCGTGTGCATTAGGCGTTCCAGGGGTGTCGGCGGTGACGAGTCTCTGCGGGGCATTCGGTATCCTCCTGGTTCGCTGGGAAGGACGACCGACGATGTCGAAACGGTAGGGGATGCTGGGGCGCGAGGGGTTCGAGGTGCCCACCAAGTTCTTTCGCCTGATGGGTCAGTTGAGTACCAGGCGTGTCTAATGTCACTCCACCAGAGGTTATGGGTGACGTGGTTTCTATCGTCAGCTACGTACGACTGTCGTTCGGTGTCATAGCGCGACGAATGAGGGAGAGCCCGCTGCTGTTCCTCGGTAAGATCTATGTTGACTAGACCAGGGGGGGAACTGGGAGGGGCTGGTTGTCCGGATGAACGTTACGCTGGCGAAGGACAGGTTCGTCGGCGAATTTGATGACCAAATGGAAGGAGGCGGCTGAGAGCACAATCGACAACGACGTCGAGGACTGTACACGGTGTGTTACCCACGTCCAGGTCAGATGGTTCCTCCACCAAAGGGAGAGGCGGAGAGCCAGGGTCGGGAAAGGTCGGGTGTAGGTTTACGTAATACATGAACATCCGAAAACGTCCAGGCAGGGTTGAGGGTTTGTCGTTTAGGGGTTTTACATGTCAAGTCTGTCGAGGGGAGCGCTCCTCTAGACCGAGTGAAGGCGAGTTGACAGCGACGACATACGCTGGGGATGAGCCTGGGTGGGGTTCTACTTTTATGTTAGGCGGGAGTCTGGGAGACGACTCGGACTGGGCAGGCCTCGGCTGACTGTTGTTTGGGACGTGCTATACTCGAGCGGGGACTCGGGACACACTGTACTCAGACTAGGTCGTCGCGGAGGTAAGAGGATTAATACAAGACTAGACTAATACAAGGGGGACGAGTCTCACCTAGGTCGTTGCGGAGGTAAGAGGAAAAGCAGAACAAGGAGTTCATGCGATTCCTGAGACCTTATATAGCGACGACCGTGAGACTATATTACCTAACATTACATAATGAGTGGGAATGGAACGAATGAAGGTTATATGAAGGGAGTGTGGGAAGTGATTGGAAAGATGGTTAAAGATAATGCAAAGGAGTGATTAAAAGAAAAGGAAAAGGAAAAGGGGAAATAAAGAAAAGGTAAAAGTTCAAGTTCTGACACTACCATACATCGAGATGGACTTGCTGCAGAATTTGTCTTAATTGTGCATAATTCCTATTGTTACTCATCTGCTTTTGCCTTCTGGGTATCATGTACAACTGCATTTAAGCAATAATGGTTAGATTAGCAAAGGAAATATGCATGTGAGCTAGGTCAATCCCAGTGTCACTTTCTCGCAAAGTTGGGGCTTGTCCAATCATAACAAATGCATTGAGCCCTGTTAGACACAAGTGACTCCATCGGCATACACTACATTGCTAAGTGTACTTCAACAAACCTAGCATACTGTGTTGGCCCAGAGGGTGGAATAGCCTACTTTGCTCCCCACTCCTACATATAAACCTACATTAGTTATTTGACCTTTCCTACCACTTGAAAAAAAAGGAAGCTTGTATTAATATGGATAAGCCCAATTATTTTATGGCTAACTGTGCATAATTTTGATCTGGACTCTACAACATATTATGCTTAGCTCTGGTCCATATGATCTCATTGCTTCAATGCATAACTGTGCCATAGAAGACTGTGCAATTGAGGACAGTGATGGTAGAATTAAAAAGTTCATCTTATGCTGTGAGCCTATAGGTATCCTATGTTGCACAAGGGCTTCTAGGTTAATGAATCTTATTTACTACCAGTGGTGAAGGATACAGATGTTAGCAAGAGGGGAAACAGTGCCAGAGATAAATTGAAATGCCTGTTCATATCCAGCAAGCTGAAGAACATTGTCTTGGAGGTAGAAGTGCCTAGTTACAAAGGCAAGGAATTTGCTATAAACATGTTTTTTAAGACTGTCAATGAATGGTCTAAATCAAGGGAGGCTAGGCAACATAAATAAGATTATAATGCCATGGCAAGTGAGGTAAATCCTCAAAGGACATGAGTGATTTGGCAACAGGAGCTTGGACATTGAGAGTTGATGATCAACATCACTCCTATTTTGTCTCCATAGATTGCATGCCAGCCTCCATCCACATTTCCTATTCTAGCCAGAGCATATAATGTGCCAGATGCTTGACTTATCACCTCAGTCCTGTATTCTTACTATGACTGAGGTGAGTATTCTGAGTCACAGATCTCTTCATACTATGCCTTACATTCATTATTGTAGTCAGAATCTGGTACTCAATTCAGTTCACTGGTTGATGCTAGAGCCCTGGATGCTGCTCAAATCTCTTCCAATACACTTTGAATGAATTTACATGCATGAAATTAGTTGAGAAGAATTTTTCCTGGGGGCTGGGGTGCTTGCAGAAACAGAGGGGATTTGTGTGTTTTAGGCATGCACCAATTCAGCACATCTACCTCACAATACATCTCAAAATCAGTCTGTAAATTCATAATAGACTAATACTAGAATTCTGTGCTGGTCTGGAGCACTGTACAGTGAAATCTGAGTGCAGGAAAAAATGAACAAGGGAAATGGGTTCAAAAACAACATTTTTGCTGTTTTGGACTCAAAAGATTGACCATTTCTTATCACTCTTGTTGAAATATGAAAGATGAGATAAAAAAATGAATTTAGCAACTTAGATGACACAAAAAGGTCAACTTTTGGTTGAGATATGAAAATGTTTGTGTTTTGAGGCTCTTGTGGCATGAAAATCAGTGAAATCATGTGTGACAATACTTCTGAAAAGGGCAGTAACAGCAACTTGAATATTAATGACATGCTCAATATTAATATTAATGGAGATTTTCATTAAGGTAGAGGAAAGTTAAACTCGACAAGCTTGTCACATCAATGTCACAGCCTTAAACTTTATATGACTTCCCCATTAGGAAGGATCCTGGTGGCAAAAATTGTGAGGTTGAAAAACTTTTTTTTTGGAGGACTGCCAGAATGTCAAAGTGCATTGTAGTTACATGCCAGCAGCAGTGTCAGAACTTGAACTTTCACCTTTTCTTTTCTTTTCCTTTTATCATTTCTTTTTCTTTTAATCGCTCCTTTTCATTATAATTAATCATCTTTTCAATCATTTCCCACACTCCTCCCACATGACCTTCATTCATTCCATTCCGCTCCTTTTATGTAATCTTAGACAATTGGGCAACCGGTTCTCATAAGGTGATTGCTGTATATAAGGAAGAGGAATCACATCTGAACACCTGTTCTGCTTTTCCTCTTACCTCCATGATGACCTAGCCTGAGTATAGTGTGTCCTCTGGACGTCCTGCCGCTTGAGTCTATAGCATGTCCCAGACGACAGTCAGCCACGGCCTGCCCAGTTCGAGTTGTCTCCTGGACTCCTGCCTAACATAAAAGCAGAACTCCACCCAGGCTCATCCTCAGCATATGTCGTTGCTGTCAACTCGCCTTCACTCAGTCTAGAGGAGCACTCCCCTCGATGGACTTGATGTGTAAATCCCCTAAACAACAACCCTCAACCCTGCCCAGACATTTTTGGACATTTGTGTATTACAAAAGACCTCACAACCAACTTTCCCCAACCCTGGCTCTCCGTATCTCCCTTTGGTGGAGAAGCCACTTGACTTGGACATGGGTGACATTACATGTTCAGTCATCAACGTCATTGTCGATTGTTATTTCTGCCGCGTCTTTCTGCCTCATCATCAACTTCGCTGATGAACCCATTCAACATTGGCGTAACCCCGGATTGAATGCACAACCGATCCCCGTTCCTCCGCCATCATCAAGATAGATCTCACTGACAAACAGCGACGGGCCCTTCCTGCATCAGCTCGTTGGAATCCAGACCGACCAGGCTATGTCGTGACCAACAACAGCAGCATTGTACACGATATCTGGTGGAGTGAAGTCCGGCACAGCTGGTATTCGTCAGATGAATGAGGAAGGAGAGCCAGGTGGCCCCCAGCTGCTCCATTGTCACCTGCACCATCGACGTCTACCGTCAACCTACCACCGACTCCAGGACCTTACCATGAGACCAATAGGGACCTGTTGCCCCCAACCCCCCCTGAACCCTTGATGCTGATGCCCAAACCAGAAATGTCAACAGGAGGCTTCACCCAGCAGCAGATGGAGCAGATTGTGGTGATCATCGCAGGTGCCTTCACCCATCAGGTGAATAACGCCCTGGCACCGGCCACCGCAGCTAACCCCCGGGCCCCCAACATCGATGTCGCCTGGCCACGTGAATTCACTGGCGGCGTCGACTATCTAGACTTCAAATGCGAGGTTCTCCTTTTCGTCTCCACAAACCCAAATCGGTACCCCACGTCGGAGAGTAAGATATACGTTGCTCTCTCCTACTTAAAAGGGGGCAATGCAGTGATGTGGGCACAGAATTATGTGGAGGAGTCGACGACGGCAGGCATCATGACCTTCACTGACAGTTGGACAAGGTTCCAAGAGCGCCTAGATGCCTTGTTTGACAATCCGAACCAGAAGGAAAAGGCGCTGGCAAAGTTCCGAACCAAGGTTCAGAAGGATCTCACTGCTGATGAGTTCTTCCAGGACCTTGACGTTGTCATCACAAGAGCGGGGTTGACAGATGACAGCATCATCTGTGACCACCTGAAGAGGGCGATGAACATCGAGGTGGTGTGTGGAGTGCTGAGGTCAATGCCGGTTCCAACAACATATGAGGACTGGAAAAAGAAGGCCATCGAGATCGACCGAGGTGAACAGCAAATCCGCACAATCCAGCGAGGTCACGCATTCCAGCCCCCACCACGTCAGCAGCAACAGGCACCCCCGGCTTGTCGTCAGACTGCTGCCCCCCACGTCAACAAATGTGATGCGACCAGCGTTACTTTTGGAGGCGCTGGCCAGCCGATGGACGTCTCGATGAATGAGGTGCAACACTGACGTGCGTGCTGGATCTGTGGCCAGCTCGGTCACTTCAAAGACGCGTGCCCACAAGGGAAGATGATCGTGTAGCGTATGCTGCAGATGATGGCGCCCGGCAAACGTCGCCTCCTCACCGATGAGCTAGGCGCAATGAAGGAATTGGCATTTGAGGAAGTCATAGACACTCGAAGGTCGACAGTGGAAGACTATGTGGAAGAGGAGGGAGGTGATGAAGCGGTTGTCGACTCGCAGGGTTTTGCGAGTGGTCAGGCATAGCCATCGGGGTGACTGACCAGGTAGAACAAGGAACTTCGAATCTGGATCCGCTAAAATATAACCAGCCGTCTGTACAATACATAGATGCAAATGACGTCAATGGTTTTCCCGATTATGAAGTCCCCACCAGTGTGAATAAGGAAGGCAAGTACGAGCAGTTGTTCATGAGGGGAACTGGCGGACGCCAGCTGGACCTCCTCCTGAACGTCAGACACAGTGTGGAGGGTGAGAAAAGGGAGGTGGACGCACATGCACTCATGGATTCAGGGTGTACAGGATCCTGCATTGACGTGAGGTTCGTCGAACGGTACAGATTAGAGACCAAGCGATACATCCGACCCCTCACGGTGCTCAATGCAGACAGCACGCACAATGAGGCTGGGTTGATCAAAAACTACGTCGATGTCGAGCTAATGATTGGACATCACAAGGAAAGGATCGTCCTTGCAGTAACATCCCTGGCATCGTCGAACATCTTCCTGGGCTACGACTGGCTTCGACGCCACAACCTGGAGGTCGACTGGAAGATGGGTTCGATTGAATTCACCTGTTGTCCAGAGGAGTGCGTGATCGAGAAAGAGGGAGTGGAGGAGACGAGGAGGGTGAGGGAGGTGCGAATGGACAAGGCGTCCTGGCCCGCATACCTCAACAACTTTGCTGACGTCTTCAGTGAAAAAGGCTTCAAAAAGCTACTGGAACATTGCCCCTGGGATCACGTCATTGACTTGAAACCTGACTTCAAGCCTAGTGACTGCAAGATCTATCCACTGACACTGATGGAACAGCAATCGCTAAAGAACTTCCTTGAAGAGAACTTGAAGTCAGGCCACATACAAAAGTCGATCTCACTGATGACGTTGCCTTTCTTTTTCATTAAGAAGGCCGACAAATCACTATGCCCGATCCAGGACTACCGTAAACTCAATGAAGGCACGATCAAGAACAAGTATCCTCTCCCCCTCATTGATGAACTGGTTGACAAGGTCAAGAAGGTGAAGTTCATCACCAAACTTGACTTCACTGGGGATACTACAACGTCTGGATTTGAGAAGGTGATGAATGGAAGGCAGCATTCTGCACAAATATGGGTCTCTTCGAACTGACAGTCATGTTTTTTGGTCTTTGTAACGCACCGGTGACGTTTCAAGCATTTGTCAACCACATCTTCAAGGGATTGATCTACGACAACTTGATCATCGTCTACCTCGACGACATACTGATCCTCTCTCAAACCCTAGAGGAACATATTGAGACGTTGAGGCGCGTCCTACAGATCTTGCGAGAAAATGGCCTGTACCTCAAACTGGAGAAGTGCGAGTTTGACGCCAAGGTGGTAAAGTACCTCAGCCACATCATTGGTAATGGCAAGATCAGGGCGGACCCAGCGAAGATGGAAGCAATCGCAGACTGGCCAGTCCCGAGAAACCTCAAACAGCTGCAGCAATTCCTCAGCATGGGCAACTGGCTGTGACAGTTCATCAAGGACTACAGCAAGGTGGTCCATCCGCTGACGTCACTGACAGGCAAGAAGGACTGGGTATGGGAGACTGAACAGCAAGAGGTGTTCAAGGAGTTGAGGCGACGACTCCGCTCACCTCCAGTCCTGGCCATTGCAAACGATGAGGGCCCTTTCCACATCGAGGCAGACTCATCAAACTTCATGCTTGGAGGCGTGTTGTTGCAGAAGCAGGAAGGCAAGTGGAGGGTAGTCGCCTACAGGTCCGAAGCACTCCTGCCAGCAGAACGAAACTACAAGATCTACGACAAGGAGATGCTCGCGATTGTTTCAGCACTCAAGGAGTGGAGACAGTACCTTCTTGGCGCCCGTCACCCTATCGAGATCTGGTCCGATCACGCCAACCTCACCTACTTCAGGTCAGCACAAAAGCTGAGCTATCGTCAAGCTCACTGGCGGACAGAGCTCGAAGAATTTGACTTCCACCTCGAGCACAAGTCAGGGAAGATGATGGGCAAGGCGGACCTACTGTCGCGCAAGGCCAGCTATGATGAGGGCAAGGATGACAACGATGGCATCATTTTCATCAAGGAGAAGTGGCTGAACCATGGGGTGGTAAGAACGTTGCACTGATGAGGTGTTGGAACGAGTGGGTGAAGTGCAGAGGGCACAAAACGAGTCAGAGAGGCCAACAGGGATGATGGAGGTCGACGGTTTGTGGCAGATGAAGGGCAAGGTATATGTCCCGTTGACGATGAAGGAAATGGTGCTGAGGGAATACCATGACTTGACCCTGGCAGGACACCCTGGATCGTCAAAGACGGTTGAACTGGTATGTCGAGATTTCTGGTGGGCATTGATGTTCTCCAACATCCGAGCATATGTCCGAGGGTGTGATCGCTGTCAGTGAACAAAGGCTCTGAGGGCGTCAAGGTCAAGGCCACTCCACCCGAACGCGGTCCCCAATGGTCCTTGGGAAATAGTCACGGTCGATCTCATTGGACAGCTCCCAGCCTCGAAGGGACATAACGTGATCTGCGTCATCGTGGATAGATTCTTGAAGCAGATGCACGTGATCCTGACAACGACAAAGCTGTCTGCGGAAGGCATGGCTCAATTGTACCATGACCACGTCTTCCGCCTCCACGGCCTGCTGAAGAAGATCATCCATGACCAGGGCATGCAGTTTGATGCATCGATGATGAAGGAGCTATACAAACTCCTGCACATTGAAGGCAACCCATCAATGGCATATCACCTGCAGACGGACAGTCAGACTGAACGCATTAACCAAGAACTCGAACAGTACCTTAGACTCTTCATTAACCATCAACAATCAGACTGGAAGGACTGGCTCCCCCTCACAGAATTCACATACAACAACCATGAACACTTGGCGATAAAGATGTCTCCCTTCTACGCAAACACCGGACGGCACCCTATGAGCTTCGACACAGTACGAACTTCCTCTGCCAATATGTCAGCGGAAGAATTCGTGAAGCACATCAAGGAGACTCATCATGTGGCGAAGGACAACCTGGTCAAGGCAGCAGAGGACATGAAGCATTACCATGACCGGACGGCAGGAACATCGAGAGAGTACCAGGCTGGTGACAAGGTCTTCCTTGATGGGCGAAACATCAGTACAGACTCGCCAATGAAGAAGCTTGCTGACAAGTGGTATGGTCCCTTCAACGTTGTCGACAAGGTGGGAGCAAGTGCGTACAAGCTCAAGCTCCCAAAGCAATGGAAAAAAGTCCACCCCGTCTTCAACGAAGCTCTACTAAAGCCCGCTGTCGAACCAGCCTTTGAAGGCCAGAAACAGCAGCTACCGCCACCACCGGAGATTGTCGACAATGAGGAGGAATACGAAGTCGAGGAGGTCATCGACTCACGTCTGCATCGAGGAAAACTACAATACCTTGTCAAGTGGGTCGGATACAACAAACTGACTTGGCAGCCTGAGACGGACTTCAGTGAGAACGCAAAGGAGGCAATTGCTGAGTTCTATCAGAAACACCCCAGCGCTCCTCGAAAACTCGACATCCCTCGCCAACGACTCCATCCACTCTTCGTCGACACCGAGCCAGACAACCACGATCTTGGTTGGTCGGGACACCCAACCTTCAGGGGGGGTAATGTCAGAACTTGAACTTTCACCTTTTCTTTTATTTTCCTTTTATCATTTCTTTTTCTTTTAATCGCTCCTTTTCATTATAATTAATCATCTTTTCAATCATTTCCCACACTCCTCCCACATGACCTTCATTCATTCCATTCCGCTCCTTTTATGTAATCTTAGACAATTGGGCAATCAGTTCTCATGAGGTGATCGCTGTATATAAGGAAGAGGAATCGCATCTGAACACCTGTTCTGCTTTTCCTCTTACCTCTGTGACGACCTAGGTGAGACCACGTCCCCCCTCCTGTAGTAGTGTATATTGTATTAATCCTCTTACCTCCATGCGACGACCTAGCCTGAGTACAGCGTGTCCCGAGTCTACACTCGAGTATAACACGTCCCAGATGACAGTCAGCCGAGGCCTGCCCAGTCTGAGTCGTCTCCCAGACTCCCGCCTAACAAGCAGCCATCTCAGCTAAAATCCTCTCATTTAAGACCCTGTGACCATTGATACTGCCTATCAACCCACTGAGCTTGGGTACCACTCAGTCCTTTGCATTAGTGACATAATAAATTACTATATTTGGAAAATATTGTCAACGGAGTTAGCCGAGAGTGGCAAAAATCTCAACATCAAAATTTTCAAAGTTCGTCAGAATGCTGCTCATTTGATTCTATGATGTTTGGAACAAAAAAGTCTTTTTCCTAAAATAGCTTGACCAAAACTGCATATTTTTGAAAAATAAAAACATACATCTGTAGCTATCAGGAAGGCCAAGAGAACTATGAGGCCGAAATGTGAGTTTGTGTTCAGTTGAAAAGTTTATTTCATCATCATTGTGTGTTGCTAGAAAAGGAAAGTGAGATCAGTGCCACGCACATCACAGCTTGTTGAGTTTAACTTTCCTCTACCTTAGCATTTTTACCTTCTGAATTCGGACATGCTGATCATTCCAAAAATGGGGGTGACGAACACTTTTCGGAACCAGCCGTATGTATACTGGTCATTGTCATTTACAATCATCGACGTCTGAAGCGCGTCTGCCTGCGTACCCGTACGTTGTCAACATCTTAGAAACCATCTATAGGCACTGGCAGAAAGCCGATGGGACCCGTTCGTGCAAGCACATCCAAACAACAGCGCAAGGATCCATCCTCGGCAGGTCACAAGACGTCTCAAAAACATGGAACGAGCACGAAACGAAGCGGTGGTGCACGAGATGCTTCAGCAGCAGGTATTCCTGGCGTGCAAAAGCTGAAGGCCTCATTGCGCCAGACGCGCCGACTTCTGGCGAAGGTGTGTCGGTCCGCTCCTTCCGCTGTGCAAAGTTAAACTCGTTTTTGCGCTCTGACACATTGTTTTAAGGGTTATCTGGCGGCGGACGTACGCGTAGAGACAGAGCGGCGGCTAAGATCTCTCGAATCGGATTTGGAAGCTGCGGAACGAAAGAGAAAAGAACGTACGATGGCAGTGAGGTACCATAAGGTCAAATTTTTCGGTAAGTGCGCGGCTCCATCTCTCTACACTGCTTCTGACATTACTTGCATTATCATTCTACGCACTGCTTCTAGAACGTAGAAAGGTACTGCGGAGGATTAAAAAAGCGAAAAGGGAACTGGAGGAAGGAGGGAGGTCATCATCGAAAGAGGCGGCGACGCAGTTCGAGAACGCACTTTTTGAGCTGCGCGCACAGCTCAATTATATACTGGTATGCTGCGGCCTTTCTTTTCGAATTCATTTCGCACGGCAATCTAATGCGTCGTGTGCTCTTTAGAGCTATCCGAAGCTTGAAAAATACATTTCGTTGTTTCCGCCATCTAAGGATGAGGACGAGCAGAACCCAGATCTCGGCGACGCCGAAACACTACAAAGCGAGACAGACGCTCGCAGGGAACATCTTTTAAGTACCGTCAAGCAGAGAATGGGGACAGGCGAACTGAGCGGCGAACCCGAGCTCTATGTGGAGGGCGGTGCTGGAGCTTTTGCCGCGGCGAGCCGTGCGTCGAGACCTCAGTCAACGGGACTACGTAAAGGAGGCAAGAGTGGAGCGGTGATTTTGGCGAGGGCAAAGGGCCAGTCGAAGATGTCCAGAAGTCAAGAAACGAGCGGGCAGGGCACGGCGCACCGTATGATTGATGACGATTTCTTTGACGCTGGCTCAGAATCAGGGTCGGGCTCGGTTTCCGACTCGGGCACCACCGTTGAAGGGACTTAGTGGCGTCCACCGCTAGGATGCATTATATCGAGGCACTGCAACCCTAATACACAAGAAGCGAGGCGCTTCCGGATGCGCGGACACCTGTATGCTGTTTTCTTAGCTGCCAGTCTCACTCCAAACAATAAGCGTTCGGCGGGCTTTCCACCTTTTCCATCGGACGTTCGACGCAGAAGGCGGGAAGGTTGTGCTTACGAGGGTGTAGGCTATGCAGGTCGGTCCGGTATGGATTTGATCCCCGCGATAATCTGGATTTTGTAAGGGAATAGCTTTGCTGAAGTTGCACTTTTCCTATATGCATCTGTCCTGGTTTAATATTCAAATGTCCCTAAAATCCCTACAAATCATAATGAACGTCGATGGTTCCTACTAGACCACTAGTTGTGGAATAAAGAGCAGGCATCGAGAATGATGAATGGATACAATGACTGCTTCTCAGGTGAAGCTCGTGTACACTATACACTTCGAAGAAAGGACTGGCGAAGGCAAACGAAATGAGAAAATTGAGATTTGTAAGACGTTTTTGGAGGAGCGAGGGTTAACCCGCACAACTCTCTGAGCATTAGCTGTTGAAAATCCACGTCTACTAGAAAAAAAGAAATCTCCCAAAAAGCCACAAGCTCCGACACCCTTCCTGAAGAAAGCAAAGACACTGGATATAGTTGGTATGTGCTTGAGCAAACGACTCAAGGAAAGGAATACGACGCTACGTTCGCCGATGGTATAGGTGCAGCAGAAAGGATGTGTTCTGTCTGAACTTCGTAAATGTTTGTAACGCAGTGCTGGACCTCAAGTGAAAATGAGAGGGTCAAAATTGAGATCATCGATTCGTGGAAACACGAAATCTTGGTGCATTTCGCTCGCGGGAGTAGGATAGAATTCGCTGCTACCAGTGGAAGATGTCTGTAATATATTACTGCAGTTTAGAATGTGGTTTGGCTGTAGGCTTTAGTATACGCACCGATGCGGAGACGGCGGAAGGCGGTTCCCTGTGATAAGCGTAATCCGGGATCGACAGTCGCGTCGGGGCCATGTTTGGCGGCGGTCGGCACTGCCAGGTACTAACACCGACTGTGAGTCCGCTTTTGTTTATACCAAACATTACGTTAGTAATAGCCTCTTAAACATCGAAGGATGACATTACCATGGCTCGACAGCAGGCTCTGAGGATGAGAGGTGCGGGAAGCTGAGCATCGCGTTCTGGGATTGAGTCCAAGAAGGCAAGTCATTGATCGTCGAGGATGCTTGGTAGTGAGCCGTCTGGATTGCTTCGCCAGCGAAACTGGGGCCTGCATTCCCCGGAGGCTGGGATTCGACATGTGCTACTTGATTGTGAAGAGCTGATCCTGATCCGCCCTGCAATGCATCCAATGGGAAGTAGCACCCACAGAGAGTGCAACGAATGACTATTTCGTACGCATGAGCACAGACGGCGTTTGCACTCGTGGCAGTAAGCTGAGCTGAGTTTGAAATCTGATGAGCGCTCGAGGCAGCCTGATTCTCAGAATTTCTTGAAAACCAGGACTGCGATGCTTCAGCGACTCCGGGAAGATATCGGCTGTCAATCACATTCTGACCATAATCAGGCTGATGATGAGGAAACAAGTTGCGATCCAAGGAGTTCCTTGACGTGAGGAAATCGTAATCCTTGGTCTGCGGTGATTGCTGGCCGTTTGATACAGGAATTTCAGGCTCTAAGCCGCCTGACGGAGTTGTCCAAAAATGTGAGTTTGCGACCAAGTGGTTGCCTCCGAAGGCCGCCATGTTTGCTACACTGGGTTGGGCGACCGACAACTGGAAGCTCGTGGAGACATGTGAAGGTTGCACTGGTTCATTGGGCTGCTGAGGGCTGCGTGGCGTTAAACGGCGATCAGACTTCCTCGTGAAGAACAAGATGAAGAACGCACGAGGCAAATACGCCCTCAACCGTAATCGGAATGGCCGAGCTTTCCGAAGTTGGCACCGCACGCATCACGCTACCAATGTTAATCTGACGATCCAACGCGTCGTCATCCTGCCCCGAAGAATCTATTTGCGCGCCTGAAGAAAACTCTCCTGGTGGTCGGGGAGTTCGGTTGGCATTGCCAATGTTTCTTCTAATTCTCTTGAACGTATTGCGTGTCCGCGATCGTGGAATGGTAGGTCTTTTAGGTAGAGGAGGCTTGACCACCACGAGCTTATTCACGGAGTTCAGAATTGATGTCCAAATGGCGTTGAATGTGAAGGTGGAACATACCTGTTCTGTGCCAGCTTCAGAACGAATCTCGAGGGTCATGAAGAGACAGTCCCGTCGGTTAGCCTGTGATTCGGCCATGACAGATGGTAAGAGTCTGGTGGTCGAGACGGAGAACGGAAGTGGAGGTCGGACTCGGCCCTGATGCTACGAGAAATTTAATCGATGGTAGCAAAGGGATGGCTCGAATGTAGTCAACTACAGCTGGTGAAAAGCAAAAGAGATGAGTTGAGTTGCGGGGAGAAGAGGAGAAAGGAAGAAAGGGTAGGGGTAGGGGAAGTGGTGTGGTGTGGTCGGGGAGACGAACGAAGGAACGAAAACACTCACCCTTTTCTATACCTCCAGCCTGTTCGTTCAAAGCTAATACAGCTGCGGAACCAAGAACGGCTCGAACGCATAAACGGATGCCAGTCAAACATGGAAGTAGAACGAAAGTGACTCGAGTGACGACATAGATCGGCGGCGGCGGTAAGAATCCAATTGAGTGGCATCGGCGAGGAGGCGCTGCTTTCACGTTCGATTCTATCGAGGACAGTGTGTCATCCTTGGCCGCACAGCATAAAGGAGAATATCGGGGCGAAGAGGTAGCATCTGAGAAAGCAGGCTGCCAAAAAAAACCCGGCTTCATATCACGATCACTATGCGCAGACATTCTAAGCGTCTAATGCTTTGCTCCGCACCCACATTGAAAGAGGATAATAAAGCTAGAGAACCTGCACAGCATGCAGTTCCAGGTTCGGTGTTACACCTTTTGGCTGAATTCAAACGAGTTAGAGGTATGTGGCAGCTACTAGAAGGAAAGAAACAGACAATCGGATATTGGTTCGGTCATAGCCTCCGGTACAAGATGTATACCGAGCAAACGAGACTGGACAGAGAAGCTGGGGGTTTAAAAAAGACCTCCCAGTCGAGCGCAGGCGCCGTCAAAATGGCTTACCGTAGCAACACCGTGGCTATGTACCAATGTCGGGCTTAAGACATAGAACGCTTCGCCGGACCTCCTGCGGGTCATTGTCGGAGAGTGGGGCGATGGGCGTCGGGGCTCTCATGCGGGGAGAGCGGAAGGTTAAGATGGGCATGTGCGGCTGGGACTGAGAGGACAGGATAAAAGGACTATAGGCCCATCGAAGATTTCTGATTGTAGTCAGGGTTTCGAAGCCATCCGTCATATGCTTTACGACCACGCTGATTTAATCCCTCGGCATGCTCGCAAGAAAACGCCATCGAAAGCTTTCCGGTGCTTTGGCCTCGCAGCAGGTTCTTATCTGTTTTAAATGACCAAAGGGGCGGGACGCTTCGAGCCGGGAAAATCGTCCAATCTATCAGCCGAATTGTAAGATAAATCAAACAAAAGTGGAATCCGGACAGACCAGATCCTCTCTTCCTAGTCTCCTAAACAAATGCTGTTCCTTCGAGGGAAGATAAGACTACTGTGGGTGCATGTGAACGCCGCCGCCTGCGTGAATATCACGGTTCTGGACTAGGCAGAACTTACGTTACCTTGCTTCAACTTGAGCGCCTTGCCTCGAGGTGGTCACGCACGGAGCTGGAAGTAGATCGCAAAGTTTGTGCGGTTCCGCTAATTTTTATGCCACCGCGACGTCAGCGAGCGTTTTTTTGAATTCACGCGATGAAGAAGGAGCTGCTGCAGAGCTAAGTTCGTACAATGTTCAATTTTGCAGATCTTCGACGCTGATCGACCGCGGAGTTTAAAATATATATTGAAGCGAACCTAACAGAATTAAAGCTTAGAAAAAAATAAGAATTTTTAGAGACGGGATGAGGCTGTTGTTTGAGGTATAAAGATGGCGTGTATAGATGGACCGTACAACAACCTATCTTCCTCTGCGTCAAGCAGTTCGTTCTTGCTACAAAATCTAAAAGTTTATGGCCCTCTGTTTGGGAGAACTTGAAAATGGTGATCTTGGACCCCAGAACAAAATACGGTGATCTCGGAGAACTATCCCAGTGCTCGTTGGTATCAATCAGAGTGGACAACAGTCCTTTCTTCCGTCAACAACGGAGAACCTGACCAGGGATTGATTTGTAAAGTGGAATGCTTTCAGCCAAACTCCTGAACAATATGGTCTGATTCTGCTTCTTCTCGACCGGCGGAGGAAGCAATGAGGATATTCTAAACCGAGGCACATGAGATTGGAGGCATATGGTGCCACGTCTTCTTTGACTAAGTATGCCGGCACTGCCAGTGCGACCACGTTATGAGATTGGAGCCATAGACCCGTTCTACACCGAGGATAAGGAGAAATCTAAGGTGCAAGCAGGTATACTCCTGAGACTGAGGGCTGTTTAAGGCCGAGTTCCCCTTCAAAGTCCTTAGGCCTGAGCTTTTCACACATGCTCCGAATGCATCACATGAATTTGGAGCTGTGGCATCATCCATAGACTGCGAGTGTTCCTAAAAATGATTTCAAGGGAGGTAGCAATAGAACTGCGCGTTTATTCAAGCTATACGAGAAGTCTCTGTTTGCTCCAAAAGTACCGCTCAGAGTCAAGCTCAAGATCGTATGCGGTGCGAGGCTCATGCATTATGGACCGACAGACCGTGATAGAACGGGTTAAGCAACTAATGCGTATGAAGAACGTCATGAGCCAGAAGTATAAGACATCATTTGTCCTTTTGAAGCCTTTTGCCTCATTCAGTACAAATCTTTAAAAGCCATATTAAACGTTGTTCTCGATAAAGCATTAATATTCACCAACGCGTAGCTTCCCTTGGCACCGATAAGAAAGTGGCCGCGCTTCTTCAAAGTCTGTACGCCCAGGTTAGGAAGTTATTGTTTCCGTCCGCTTGAAGGGCAAATGCGCCACACAGAAGTGACTCCAAGTCAAGATATGTACTGGTTGTAGGTATTCGGCGTAAGCCTGTCCAGTGCTCTTCTATTTGACACCCCGGAGCAAATGAGTGGCCTTTCAATTGCGGTGCATTACTGACCAAGATACGTTCTGGACTCGATCCGCTTTATCAATTCCCACCAGAACATCTAAAACCAATAAGAGAGCGAGGAAAAAAATTCAACCCGAGCTTGATCGTGTTTATTTCCTGCACAAGCCGCTCGAGCTCGATCACTAAGGACTTCCAAGTTATGTTGCATCGGCAAGATCAGAAGTAATTCAGACGCCAAAGGACAGAAGCAGTATTAGATATGGTTATTTGCTGGTAGGAGACAGCAATTTATGACAGATCGTACAGATCTTTTTGCGGTCAAGTGTAAAGAGTTGACTGGTAGTTCCGTAGTATATACTGCTTCCGAAGTCAGGGCAAAATCATAAACATCACGTGATACATTTACCTAATTTTGAGTCGGCAAGGCGTTCTGAATCTTTCTTTGCTGCCCAACACCCTTTGGAATTGAAATTTTACCCGCGAAGTGATTTCAACTGCAATAAGCCATGCAAATTTATGCCTCATATGCATTAGCTTCGTCTTCTCTTTACTCAAACTCGTCCGCGACTCCACGCTCGTCGATACTAGCTTTCCCATTCAAGGCCGTACCGCGAAGGAGTTCAGATGCCATCGTCGACTTGACTCCTATTCACAAACCCCCGATACTGTCGCAAGAAGACATCTGCTTCTTATATTTCCGTCCATTGGTATTTTATGTATCAGACGCACCCATACCTTCCTGGCGGTGAACTGAGATAGGAGAGAGGGTGCGTATAGCCATCGATCTTCTTTCCCAGAGATCTTCGCTAAACGTCACAGACATGTACAAGTGATTACCTTTCTCAGAGTTGGATAACAATGCATGGTCGATCAAAGCCCGTGGTGTATCCGAACTTCCCTGCTAGAACAAGATGGACAGGAAGGGTTTCTCAGTTACAGTGGCAAGAGACGCCTCCAGCCATTGATATAGAACACCTTTCGGAGCCTGCTACTATGCAGGATCGCCACGACGTGGCAAGTCTCATTTAAGCTTCAGACTGTTTTTAGTGGACTGATTCGAGATCGCTCGGGTAATGCAGGCAAAATAGACTCGGTCTTCGACTTCGAGAGTTACATCATAATTTTTGCTCTTTGTGAACAGCACGAGAATAGCGCGCCTAGACTCATGCTGTTAAAACAGGACCCGTGCTTATTGAGTGCACGAAGAACGAAGGAGGGGTTCTGATTATTCTTTTCTCTAGGAGAGCACAGTCCGTACACAGCTCGCGGCACATTGAGTACGCATCTTGATCCACCGCACAGATGACATTGGCAGTCTTCTGTCGATGCCTAATACGAGGCGGGGACCACACTATCGAGAGGCAGTGCCGGGACCGGCTTTTTGATGCTTTTCTCGAACGGATGTGCTTGTCCTTTCTGTCTTCTCTGCAACCCTTCAGATCCTCCGCCAAGCACAGCACTGGACCGATTGAACGGGAGAAATTACCCAGAGCTATAACTGTGAATCCCCCTAAACCTTGCCGCAGATGCTTCTTGCTTGTTCAGACATTGACAAAGGGTGCCGTCCGCGCGCGCGGGAACAGTCTTGTGTGTAATGCATTCTAATTCAAATGAGATGAAAGCGTTACACCGCTTGGTCAATTTTCATTCCTAATACCCTAATTCGGAGATGCTCCTACGCAGATTGGATGCACTCATGGACTTCTTCCGCTGCATGCCGAAAGTGATCATTCGGATGCAGTAGAATTATGAACGCTCTTATCACAACCCTCAAAGGCACCACAGATCACCCAAGGGCCCTACGCATGGGCGAGTCCAGCAGAAACACCTCGATACAAGGAAGTGAAGTTGTACCCTGTTCTCGAATTGAAATAACTCATTATATGCCCTCCGAGTACCAGCGGCGCCTCGTCATAGCATCGGTCATTCGGAGAACCGTCAGGACTGCATAAAGGCTAGGAGACTCGTGCGCGGGTCTCATGAATGCGAGGAGGTGATTGTATCATCACTTCCTCTCCGTGAAGCGCCATCTGTATCTTTGCTTCGAGGCTATATTGTATTTGACACTGGACGCGCCGGACGCAGAACAAAGGTAGACCTTTCTTCATATAACCGGGGGAGCACGTAGTAGTAGTGTAAGTGAAGAACACAGCGGTCACCAGACCTAGTCCGCGACTAATAGTAATACGTTCACTGTGCTTTGGATATGCATGAAATAAATATGAAACGTTATATTGTTTATGAATTGACTTCCTAGAAATTAAATCTGCTCGTCCTACGGCTGAGTGAATTCAGTATTACTTGCTCCATTAGTATGATCTTACTTTGTTCGCCACCGTGACGGATGCCTGGCACCTCAGGCTTGTTTTCGGAGCGGAGATAACTCGGCTCACGTGCTCTCAAGCCCGCTTACATAACTTACCGCGTTCGATCGTGTTGTACTGAGTCTGGCCACCAGCTCGACAGTCGACGTGGACTGCTTATCCTCTTTCTTTCTACTCTCGGAAACGCGCAGTCATCGCCAGCTGGCAGGCGATCCATCTCTCTTTCACACCATATCGTCGTCGCGTGAAATCATCGCTTCAAGAAGTACCGGGGACCTTGGCGCGTCTGAAGCTCAGACTCAACCGCGGAACGTATCAGATTTCGAGCTAGGTCTTGTCGAAGGTCCGAAGAACGAAAGTGCCCATCTTATCGACTCTGCAAGGCGGAGTGCGCGAGGAATGAAGGTGCGAGCTCAAGATTAGAAGTGATCCACAAAGTTAAGGACATGCGGCTTACATGAGTTTCCTCGGACCGTCTAGCTCTGCTGAACCTTTCCGTCGAAACACGAGCTTGGTGGCTTTAGGGTCCCATCACTGAACCTCTCAAAGTCTCCCTCATCGTTGTGCGTTTGTGTTGAACGCGTTAGCACCCTCGAACGCGTGGCTTGTACTGCGTACTTCAAGACTGAAGCTATTGGCGTCCTCGTCCCTGTCCTCTTTGCACTTCATCTTCACGCACCCGCAAGATTATTATATTCTCGATTTTCATCTTGCGCTTTCTATTCAGTTTTAGTGCAGAAAGCGGTTTACTGTGAGACACAATTTGCAGCTAGAAATTCATTTGATACTCAGCTTCATTTCAGAATTACCATTCTTACCTTGCATTCAATAATCTGCGTCTACTGCTTAATAACCTTCATCCTCCTGTCAACCTTGGTTCCGGTATCGTATCTTTCGGGGTCCCGATAGGCTGCTTGGAACTTAATTACCGCTGTTCACGTAAATTCACGTGTACGCTCGCGCACGCCGGTAGAGAAACAAACAGTAATCCACCCAACCCATTGAACGCGATCGTTTCATCTAAACGTGTAATGGCAAACGTGCACGGGCTCGTCACATTCCCGTCGAATGCTTCCGGTGGCCCTCGTTCTCGCCGCATGGGTGGAATTCTCCATCCGCCTTCGTTTCCTCCACCTCGGCTAGAGGACCAGAAACCCATAACTCCTCCCATCAGTCCAAAGGACGAGTCTCTTCCAATGTTGTCTCCCTCGCGGAAAGCCCCGCCCCTGATTCCACCTCCACCGCCCCCTCCTCGCTCACCTTTGCGACCATCACCAAAAAGCGTATCGTCTTTCACCACACTCGTGGATCTGTATACCCGCCGGGATACAATGATGACACTCCGGACGGATAACCTCGATACCATCGCCAACCGCAAGAAGAGCGTAGCCTCACTCACTGCGTTGCTTGACCAGTACGCTCTGAATACGCCAATTATGCCTCCCACGCCTGCGTCGGAGACGCTCATACCCGACAATTTTTCTCTGTCCGACGAAAAACCACTCCCAGTTCCCCCGGAGGATGATTCACCTCTCAGTTCCCCCACGGCAACAATCGGTTTGAACTCTATCGCATCGGAAACATCTACTGTGGTAACTCTAGCACCGTCGGCGCCGGTTATCACAAAGCGAGAGCATGCTCTGAAGGAGCTGCTTTCTTCCGAGCGAGCGTATGCATCTGATTTGGCGTTTATACGAAATGTACACATTCCGATGGCGCTCGGTATGTATTCTAGCTTACTATTGAAGCTGCAATAATTCTTGACCAAACTTATCTTTAGGAAAACAAGCGCCGTTTCACCTTCCCAGGCCGGCGACGCCTCCAAGCTCATCTGGCTCGTCGGCTCGCACACTGTCCATATCCTCCGAATCTTCCTCGAGCTCTAACCACTACGGTCCGCCAATGACAAAGGATGACGTGCGTATAATATTCGGGAACATTACGGAACTGGCAGTGTTCTCGGATATGTTTTCGGAGCGCCTGCAGGAAGCCCTCGGTGACGTATTAGAGGATGGGAAGGGCGAAGATTGGGTTGGAGCCCTGTTCCTTGATGTTGTTCGTGGTTCTAATCTTACACTCTTAAAAATGCTCATACGGACGTAAAACACAAACCAGATACCTCAAATGGAGCCGCCTTACATGCACTACATCACTAAGCATCCGAGTGCGCTGAAACACCTGAACGCGTTACCTCGGACACCAGCACTGGCCAATTATTTGGCACAGACGCAGAACCTCGCTTCGTCGGTGACGCACGCCTGGGATCTACCATCACTTCTAATCAAGCCGGTACAGCGCCTCCTCAAATACTCTCTGCTTCTCGCGACGGTCATTGAGCAGACGCCGGATAACCATGGCGACAAGGAAAACCTCAAGAAGGCGCGCGATCGAATGGAAGAGGTCGCACGGGGAGTGAATGAAGGGCGGCGCCGGATGGAGGTCGTAAAAGAGGTGCTGACAGGGAAGACAGACATGGGCAAGCCGGCGCCGTTGCAGAAGAAGCTCAGTATTGGAAAGACCGCGCAGGTTGGCGTCGGGCGCATGAAGAGCATAGGGATGGGCCTTCGCGCTTCTCGGCCGAAGGAGGAGAACAACGAGGAATCTGCTCGCGTGACCGAACAGGAGAAGCAGCTCAAGAAGTGCGAAGGGTTTGTGCGTGAATTTGCGAAGGACATTGTTGGCTGGGCCCAGACCGTGCGTGCGACGCAGACGCATCTGCGAGCATGGGCAATCGATTTCGGGAAGACGATTGGAATCAGCGAGGAGCAGCCATCCGAGGCATTTAACGCGTTCATGGACGTTATCGACATGAGGCTTATGCCCCTCTGTCAGGAACTCGACGACTTGGTGGCGAAAGAGCTTCTTCCGGAACTCGCGGGCCTGCTCGACACTTCGAAGTCGCCGCTCCGACTGTTGGCAGCGATGCATGCCCTTGAACCTCTACATAACGCGCTGCTCAACCTCAATTACTCGAAGAATCGGCCGTCATCGTCGTTTGATCGAGGCGTCCCAGAATTATTTGGCTTTGCGTGGACAGCTTGCCACCGATCTGCCGAAGTATCTTGACCTCCTTGACAAAGGGATCGTGATGTGCATTCGTCAGTTCGCTCGTCGGCAGACGGAGTTTTGGAGTACAGTCCGGGATCAATGGGGAACGCTGTGGGATTGCTTAAGGATGGAGGGCGAGACGAATGCTGGCTGTGAAGAGACGCTAACGCTCTGGTGGGCTCGGTACAGTGAAGTCGAAGAATCGATAAGCAAATTGACTATCCTAAAACGAGAAAAGCCCTCCTTCAAGCAAGCTCGCTCGCGAACATCAGGGCCACCCACAACCACCGACAGCTTCAGTATGGATTCCTCTCTTCCCCACATAACTCCGCTACCTAACTCCCCGTCCTCCTCCTTTTCCGGGTTGTCATCACGCCATCGCAGCTTCGGATCCTTGGATTCTTCTGCCCCGCGAAAGCTGCGTTCATCTTCCTCAACAGAAAGCGTACCGACTATTCCATCGTCTCAGCGGGGTAAGTCACGGCCGCGCACGCCCGACACTCTGGGCCGCTTAAAGGCCCGCACCAACACTTCTCCGTTGCCAGCGTCTTCATCTCAACATTCATTGAACATATATGCGACATATTCTTCACACTCGGCTATACGGGAATACACGGAGTCGATTGACTCGCGGAATGATGTTCGAGGGCGGAAGTCACGTAGCTCGAGTCTCAGCCAGAGACTGAGCGAGACGCTCCGCACGCCTTTGCGTCGCTCTCCTTCACAAAAGTCTGTCAGCTCGCAACGATCTCAGCGCAGCTTTACGCAAAACACCAGCCACGGACACTTCCATGTTCTAGATTCAAATGGCTCTCCCGTTCCGCCAGTACCACTCCACATCGATCTCACCCCGCCTCCCAACTCGCCATCTATGTATTATGTCAGTGCCATCCATCCCTGTTCTCCTCCGGACGGCGCAACGTACATGGAGCTGCCGTTCCTGCACCTTCATGAAGGAGACATGTTCGGTGTTCTATCCGAGCTAGGTCACCCGTCGCAGTTCGAGGGGCTATGCATGGATCTCGACGAAGGCGAAGACGACTGTCTGCTTGTCCTGAAAAACGAAGATGGAGACATCGGACTGGCGCTCGCAAGTTTTTTGGTTCCTGTATCATGATGTTTCTCTCGCTCTTATGTGCTGTCCATGTTATCCGATCTTGTTCTGTTTTGTTTTTCCTTTCATCCTTTTATATCTCATAGTATCCTTCCCCTGCTTTCTTTCTCAGCGATAGACAATATTAATGGGATCCAGTCAGTCACTGTAACCAGTATCACATCATGTATAGTAGGGCATTAGACCCCATGTTTTGCACCAGCACGTTGAAAGCAACAATACCACTGTCTTTGCGCAAACAAAACACACGTTTTCGTGTGGATCACAAATTTAAAAAAAAAAGTCACATACAATAGTAGTAGCCCCTCATACAAAAGGTGATATATATACATAACATCCGGGTAAATTTTCATCTTCAAAAAGAAAAAAAAAACAAGATCAGAGTTCACGAGGCTGCATGATAGGCGAGGCAGGCTCGCGCAAGCACGGCTCGAGCGTATTTCCATCGACGTCGAGCGGCCAGAACGTGTTGCTGAAGAGGCCGTGCGGGTCGTACTTCCGCTTGACCTCGCATAAACGCGCCCAGTTCTCGCCGTAGCAGCCCATGATGCGTTGCGCCTTCTCGTGGCGGCCGAGGAACTGACGGAGAAGAAGAGGTTAAGGAAGAGGGTCAGTTGACGGGCCATATGATCGATCCCTTATCGTGAGGATGGATGGGATAAAAGACTCACTGCTGGGTAGGGTCCACCGGTTGACACGGGCGACAACGTCTCGTCTATCCACTACAAATACAAATACACGATCAATCAATCAATCAATCAATATGGGATGTGATGGAACCGGGAAGAAAGCGGGAGAACGTACGTTCTCGGCGGTCGTAACGCACAGCGGGTCATCATCGTCGAGCTCCCACTGGTGGAACGCGGCGATGGTGAAGCCTGCCTCGCGTTGGGCCTTCGGCAGACACGTGTCTTCCGCGTCCGCCACTGCCCCTCCGGCGAGTTCGAAAAGCCAGGCTGACGTGACGTGAAACCAGTCCGTGTTAGAAAAACGCTCTGACGTACAACGGTTGGGGGGGGGGGTGAAAATGCGGAGACTCACTGCAGCCGACAGGCGTGTCCGCGAAGTCGTTGACCGTCTTGTGGATGACCTCGTCCGGGAGTGAAGTGATCAGAGCCGATCGGATATACCACTGTCGGCCGGCTATGAAGCGAACAAGGAACATCAGCAAATGAAGGCCAACGAAGGCAACATGACTCCATTAAAAAAGACAAAGCAGTCACGCACCTTTTCCTCTCAGAATTTGCGCGACGCTATCCTGCTGTGACAAGAAGCTCTTCTCGCTGACCTCGTTTAAGAGGCACGGCTCGCCGTCCCAGCTCGCGATCGCCTGGAGGAACGCCCTGCCCTTCTCCTGCGCGCCGATGTAGCACAACTGCACCACGATCAGCGAGCCTTTATCTGCAGGGCCCGCGGTCAACAGCACGTTCGCGTACAGCTCGCGCGGTGCCGCTTTGACGCAGTCGCGGAAATGCTTAATGAGCGAGGCGGCGGTGGCGGCGCGAAAGTTGCTGTGAAAATGCGAGAGGGGATGCGGTAAGCGGTAATTAATGGGGTGAAAGGAGAAGGCTGACTAGATGAGGTTCCCGGCGAAGACGACGGGGACTGGGTAGGCCATTGCTTTGTAACGAGTCACCACCCCGAATGCAGGCCCCGCGCCGCGGAGGGCCCACCACAGATCTGAGCACGCTCATTAGTGCAGACTAATGAAAATAGTACTGGAACGGACCAGGGTGATCCTTTTCATTGACAAATACGATGCTTCCATCCGCAAGCACCATCTCCACTTCGACCAGCGCGTCGATCGACAGTCCATACAGACGCGAGAGGAAGCCGAAGCCACCGAGTATCATCACGCTTGAGCCTACAGGGTGAGCCGCTCTGCATGAATACATTAGCAGACTCATTAAAAAAATTCTTGACGAGGGAAAACGAACAGAGGGACATGGTACGCGATGCTGGAGACGCTGCCGCTTGCGGAAGTTGCGGGAAGCGGGTGAGCCGCGGTAAAGAGGTCGATGTCTTTCTGCTTTACGCCTGCGCCAAAGGAAACGAATGCATTCGGGTGGATCGGGGTAGTCGCCTGCGCCATGACCGTTAGCAAATGCTATTTAGTTGATATATCAGCTTACACACAGCTGACAAAAATGATGGCCTTGGTGAACTGTCGAGGAAGGGACTCTGTCCTTCTGCAGTGCCATCGACCAGCATCGCGACACCCGAAGATCCAGAAGATGCAGGAGACCTCGCGGCAGCAGTAGAAGAACCAGTCTGGAAAACAGGCTGCTCATATCCACGCGGTGGGCCCACAGAAGAAAGCGAAGGAGGGGCGCTGGGAGCAGCAGACATGTACCCGAACGGGTCCTCCGAACGGACGCTGAATGACGGCGTGCGCGACGGAGGTGGCTGCTCAGCGTGCGGAGTCTGCATCGGCGTCTCCAACTCCAACTGCGCATCCTGGAGCAAGTGCGCGGCGGCACTGCGCTGGTCGTAAAGGCCTGCGGAGACAGAGGCGATAACACCCAACGCGTCCGCACCTTCGAGCTTCTCGTCGGATTCGTCGGCTCTGGTCTCAGGCGAAGTGGGCGCCGAGCTCGGTGCGGTGAGCGAGGTAGAGGCCGAAGTTGAGGTTGAGGTCGAAGTGGAGGTCGAGGAGCCGTCGTTGGACAGCGTTCGACCCGTCTTCTGGCTTTCAGAGGACGACTGGCGCGTCATACTCTCCGCTCCCGCAGGTACACGGGAGTAGGACTCGGGTTCAGCTACAGTGGAAGTGGGCGTACTAGAAGCGGCATCAAGCCGCCGGCGGATCGCGCGCGGCGGGAGGTCGCCCATGCGGAGGAACCTGGCGACGAGCGGGTCGCGCGGGAGGCCCGATTCGAAAACAACTTCCGAGCTCCGTCGTCGTTTTCCTGGATTTGCGTTCGTGTTCGATTCGGAAGTGGGCGGGCTGGTCAGTTGGGCGAGCGACGGTCCTGATATCTTCGCTTTGCCCTTTGAGTTTGGGAGGGGTGTGTCTTTGAGACTGATGAAGCTGCCGTCAGGCGAGGGTGTTTCGATGTCGATGTCGTTGAGCTTGCTGAGATCGACGACGATGTCTCCGTTGATTGACCATCCTGCGGTACCGTAGCCGCCGGCTTTGATGGATGGCAAGAGACCATGCTTGGTACAGAACTTCAGCACCCTGAAATAACAGAAAATAAGATTAGCATCCGTAACCAAAAGGACAGAGTAGTCTCGACCGTAGTCAACCACCACCATGACATTCCTTTGCTCCTCGAACTTCGAAAGAAAAATCGAAAACTGCAGTTCTGCGCGCGCTTGCGGTTGGTGCTGGACACAGAACTGGAGCGAAGGAGAGTGGGAATATGTCACGTGAACGTGGTTGACTCTGGAGGAGCTAGTGCGGGCATTCGGTTTCGAAACAAAACTCACAGGCTCACATCGGACGCACTGGCGGGAATGACAACAGCCTTCGCGGGTGTTACAACATTGCCGTTGAAGATCGTCGTCCGAGGCTGGAATCTGCGCCGCAGATCAAATAGGTGTCAGAGTCTATAGTCTACGGCGAGGGATCGAGCGGGGGCTACGATCGAATGCAGCGCCAGGAAAGGCCTTACTCACTCCTTGTCCGTCCGCGCGAATACCTGCCCGTGCAGCAGCTGCTGGAGCTCGTCGACCAGCGGCTCGGGGAGCGATGGGTAGTTGCCGTCGGACATCCCGCTGGGATGCGGTTGGTGGCCAGCAGCAGACATGACTGAAGCGATGGAGAAAAGCGGGTACTGTCCACAGCTCCTGCGTGCCCTGGATTTATATGTGCCTTGGCTGTAAGAATGTGCTTTGTAAGCGGGAATCTAATCGAGCGTTTAGGCTTGCAGATGGCGTGGAACAGTTCGATGGAAGACCCACGCCCACAGGGACTAACAGTGCGCGACAGCGCAAATCCGGTGCAATAGGACCCGAGAGCTATCCAAGGCGTTCAGCTTCAGGAAAGCTGGATTGCTGGAGGACGAGACTGCTATGGCCCGTACAAGTCCTCAGTAAGTTCGAGGCATGGACCTTGTGGGGCTGGCCGCCGTGCCGATGCGTCGCTTCGTCATGCATGGAGACGTCGGCCATGTGGTTATAATTCAACCATCCATCATCCTTCTTGCACCCAATTGGCCGTGAAGATCTTGTCCTAGGCGTAATATAATTTATGGGGCTCGTTGAATATCCACTCATTTCTGCAGACAACTTCCGCCTCAACAATGCTGCACTTTTCGGTACACACACTAACGGTGCTGCATCTTATCGGAGTTGTTCAAAGTAGAAACTCTCATAACGCATCCCCTCATGATAGGATTTTGTCGGCGAAAACCCGGTTATTTCAACTAAAACACCATGTCATACTTTACGGTGAGCGCTGCGGAAAACTCTGGGCCTTCTCGCCTCGCACGCCAAGATTTTGAGGGGCAGTCGTTGCGCTCCTTCCACCTCCTGCAAGATACAGTACTCGGTTCCCCATCCCAAGGCAATTCTTCCGAATTTTCCGCAGCGCTCACCGTCCGGAACTTATTTGCGAGCTCTGCGGAAGGTCGCCGACGCTCGCACATCGACATCGACACTGACCGAGACCCCGACCCCGACCCCGACGCCGCGCGTGGCCGATCGATCTAGGCTTGACGTCTTGCGCGCTATAATGCCGCACTGCGTTGTATTTTGCACTGAGTCGGGGCCCTGGTAAATAGAACTGGCTTTTCAATTGAGAACCATTCGTATACCAACTGAGACAACTTTCTTTCTCCCAGTCTATGCATTTTTTCGATAGGAGAAAAGAGTGAAACAAAATAATAACGTTAAAAGTTCCTAATCGAATCCAACCGAGACGGAGAAAAGTAGGCGAGCGGGCAAACAACCGATGGGAAAGAAGAACACAGTAGACGAATTGCCACCAGGGAGCGGGAAGCATGGCGAGGACGGCATATTTGAACAACCCCCAATCAAGCGACGTCAGCCAAGGATCCGAACATCGAGACGTCATTTGCATTTAGATGTCGCTCGTATCGTCGTCGCGCCTCGTGCAGTGTGAATGCAGTTGCAGCGAGCAAAAGGAGCGTAACCAAGTCAGCGCCTACGAGTGCCTCGGTCTGGAACACCGCTTGCAGAAATGGTACGTAAACGAGCGCGAGCTGCACCACAAACGACACGCCGACCGTCGTGAGTAGCATCCGGTTCTGCGTCAACCCACACCCGAGCCACGGTTTTGAAGAGCAGAAACGAGATCGAGGAAGACGAAACAGCTGAAGGTCTTTATTAATTGCGCGGTAGTATCAGTAAGAGCTGCTAGAAACCAGATGGATTGGGGGGAGCATACCATCGTTTGATCCCTATTTGAGATCCGCGCGTCGCTGAGTGCAGTAGCGTAGATGAAAAGGGTCCCGAAAACGATCACCGACGCGGAAAACACAACCCGTCCTACCACCCTTCTATTGATGATTTCCTCATCTTTCTTCCGAGGAGGTTTACGCATCACTGCCGCATCTGCAGGATCTACACCAAGAGACTGGCTAGGAGGACCTATACGAGTAAAGTTAGAGAAGAACTAATAGGGCATCAGACGAAATAAGAACGTACCATCCATAAGGATGTTAATGAAGAGGATCTGCATAGCGTTGAGCGGATTGTGGAGCCCGAAGAGCGTACTCATCGTGATGAGTGCTAGTGCAGCCACCGCCGTGCTTAGCTGGAACGAGAGGAAGTTTTGGATGTTGTAGAAAATAGATTTCCCCTCCTCCACAGCAGACAAGATGGTGCTGAAGTTGTCATCCACAAGAATCATGTCAGCAGCTTCCTTCGCGACATCAGTTCCACTCTTGCCCATCGAGACCCCAATGTCCGCCATCTTCAATGCAGGAGCGTCATTGACTAGCATCCGAACTGAGTCAGCAGAACGTAAGAATATGTAGACTCCATCTCACCGCCATCGCCAGTCATCGCTACAACGTCTCCGCGAGCCCTGTATGCCTCGACGATCGCCATCTTATGTCTTGGCGTCGTCCGCGCAAAGACGCTCACGCTTCCGACACGTTCGCGCAGTTGCGCAGGTCCCATGCGGTCGATTGCCGTACCTGTCACACAGCCTGCACCACCCGAGGGCACGCGCAGACCCAACTGTCGCGCAATCGCCAACGCAGTATGCTCTGCGTCACCCGTAATCATCACGACATGCACACCGCCCGCCTGCAATGCAGCGATTGAATCTGCGACGCCCGCACGCGGAGGGTCGCGCATGCACTGGAATCCCGCAAACACTAAGTTCTGCCCTGACGAAGATGTCTGGTCGAGCATATCGACGGACCCAAAGCCGTATGCGAGTGCGATGACTCGCAGGCCACGATCGGCTGCTTCGGTCGCCTTCGAGAGGATCAAGTTTCGTAGACTAGCATCGAGTGCAGGTGATGATTCATCCGAGACGTAGTAAAACTTGCACCTGTCGAGCACCCCCTCCAAAGAACCCTTCATGTAGCATCGCTCCCGAGTATCAGAATCATTGGTAAAGCTCCCGCTTACAGCCATATACTTCTGCTCAGAGCTAAAAGGCCGCTCAGAGAGGTGTATGAAATTCTGTGGAGAGATGTGAGATTGAAACCCTTGACTCCGAGCACAGAGAAGCTGCACGTACCGCCCTCTCGTCAGAAATGTCGAACAGGCGCAGTACGTTCAGCAGTGCCACATCAGTAGATTGTCCTACGAAAGCGCCTGACTCGCTCGTCTGTGCGTTATTGCAGATCGACCCGATCTGCAGCGCCTTCTGCAGGGCAGGCGTCATCTTAGCGCGGTATGCCCCACCATCAACCATTACTACTTCATCAACAGTGTACACCTCGATGACAGTCTGCTCATTTTTCGTCAAGGTTCCTATTATCCGGCAAGAAGTCATTTCGCCAGATTCTCAGCAAAAGCAGGCGAGGACGCATTACCTGTCTTATCAGAGCAGATCACGCTAACCGAGCCAAGTGCTTCTACCGAAGGTAGCTTTTTGACGATAGCATTGCGTCTCGACATTCGCAGTACACCAAGAGCCAGCGTAACGGTGGTCACGATAGGAAGTCCTTCGGGGATAGCGGCCACAGCGAGCGATACTTTACTAAACCAAGTCAACGACGTGCATCTTCGGGAAGAAAAAGAGGAGCGAACCTCCGATGGTGAACATCTCCAGCCAGTGTCGCTTCTGTAGAATCCCGATGATACAGATAACACCAATGACGCCGAACGACAGTATCGACAGTTTCTTGGCAAGTTCATCCATGCTGAGCTGCAGAGGCGTACGCTTTTCCTCCACCTTGAACAAATGTCAGGACAGAAGACGGGTATAGGTATAAGAAGTGACTGACGTCCTGCATCATGGTGAAAATAACGCCAAATTCCGTCTGCTCACCGGTAGCGATCACGATCCCCTTTCCGTGTCCTGGGTGCTCCCTCAGCTCGGGATGAGATACCTGAATGGCAGGTCCTGCTCACCATTTCTAACGAGAGTCCCCATATAAGCAATGCAAGTCCTGTCTGCGAGGGCGACGGTGTCTCCTGGCTGAAGATGTGATGCCTCACAAGGGGCCGTAGTCTTCGTTGCCGGCCGCGTTTCACCAGTCAAACTGCTCTCGTCTATTTCCAGGTCGACAGCAGCCACGAGTCGAATGTCCGCGGGAATGCGATCACCGACTGAGAAGGTGACTAGGTCACCGGGGACCAGCTCATTTGCCAGGATGTTCGTCGATCGCCCATCTCTGGGGTCAAGTTAGTAATTACGCCTGAGAAACATGAAAGAAGTGAGAAACCTCGTGAGGTGGCAATAGTGCGGAACAAGCTTGTTGAGGGCTTCTAGCGATTTTTCAGAACGTCGTTCTTGAACAAAGCCGACTGGAAACAAACATCAGGCTGAGAAATGGGGCGAAAGTTTAATGGGCATACCGGTAAGAACAATCAGAATGGCAATCGTGATACTGACGGCGTCGTCTATATTATGCATCACTGCGCTGACGATAGCGCTCCCAAAAAGTAAGAGTATTAAAGGCTGCTCGTAAATTGATTTTGCAAATTTGATAAGGACATGTTCGGGTGTGGCGACTGAGAATTCATTGTAACCGTGAAACTCTCTTAGAGGAGGTATTGCACTAGAAGAGAGGCCCTCAGTGATAGAGGTGCTGAATTGACTTGCGATATCCTACGCTGATGGTCAATACATCTCACTAAAGCCTGGATAGAGACAGCGTACCTCTATAGTAGAGTGAGCGTGGATAGACGACGGTGTTTCCTCCGGGTTCTTCTCTATATGCCCGTTACCATTTCCATTCATATTTCCTTCCTCCATTCGATAGGCCTCTGAGGACGGCCTGCCGGCAACGCTGGAGATGACACGACCCAGTATCTCCGCACCCTCGTTACTGACGATACGGCCTAGTGAATGCAGCTTGGACGAAGAGGGGCCCGTTCCAGACGAGTGACTTGACTCAGGGTTATGTCTGCGCAGCGTCGTGCTGTACGCGAAGTGCGCACTGGCATCCTCGGAGGCGGTGGGCTCCTCTGTTCCTGTGAAGCCAGAAAAGTATGCAGAGGCCGGCGGTGAAGGATCGCGTTGGTTTAGAGATGTATAACCCCTGCCTGCAAGTGGCTGGCGTGAAAGCGAGGAGGCGGTGGAGAAGGAGGAAATATGTCCACCGGTGCGCGAGACGAAAAGCGGGAGCTCGTTGGACGTCGAGCGTTTCTTTTGGTGTCCAAGCATGTCGAAAAGAGCGTTTTAAGATTAAGAGTAAATTTCTCCGCTACAAAATGTGATCGAGAGCGTCGGCGGTCATGAATGTCGGAGAGTTTATTATGGACACGTCGTTGCCGGAACGGTTAAAACACACTGCGCTGTCTGCGCAAGAGGGACAAAGTTGTACTCGTGAGAGTTTCCTACCTTATTAGCACTCGTTTATTTTCGAGGTCGGTAGAGACAAGCTGCCAACTTCGTCTGTAACCATCCATGTCTGAACGCGAACGAGAACACCGAGGAGGCCGACAAGACAGGCCAATGGTCAGATCTCGTAGTAGGAGTGTACGACGTCATGAGAAGGGCGACAAAGGCGCAGATGATGGGCGTCAGGCCAGAGAACGACATCGTTCGCGTTCGCGTTCGCCAGCCCGAAAGCGCCACAACCGCTCGGACTCGCGTTCTCGTTCACGCTCTAAATCCCCTCGCAGGGACAAAGGGAAGGACAGAGAACGGGATCATGGACGACGCTCAAGATCACGTTCACGGACAAGACATAAGCGCCGACACTCCCGCTCGAGCTCGGCCTCTTCTGCCTCCTCGGCCAGTGGCGACAGGCATAGAAAGAGGCGCAAGGACAAACATCGGAAGCGGAGTAGAAGCAGAGACAGAGACAGGAGAGAAAAGAAAAAGGACAAGAAGGACAAGAAGGTGAGTGCTCTGTTCTGTCTCTTATGCAGCTTTCCTCACTCATTTGCGCTTGCAGAAGAAAAAGAAGGGCACTTTAACGTCTCAGTGGGGGAAATATGGTATTATCAGCGAATCTAAGTAAGCACTCATTGGATGATAGTCAACTGCTCTTCTCTAAATGGTCTCCATAGTATGTACGATAAGGAAGCAGAGTTTCGGACGTGGCTTGTCGAAGAACGTGTGATCAACCCGGAGGTCCTTTCCAAAGACCAAACGAAGAAGGAATTCGCCCGTTTCGCAGAAGATTACAACACTGGTCAGTTTGCGTTCATCATTTTCGTTCTCTATGTTATACAAAACCTGATGTTGTGTGCTTTGCAGCAACGCTACCGCACGAAAAATACTACAACATTGATAATTTCGAGCGACGCATGAATTCTCTACGAAATGGCGATACACTCCCACCCGTTGACGACGGCTACGATCCTAATGCGGACCTACGCGCACACAGCAGTGCACACAAGAAATCTGCTGCGGAGAAGGATACTTACATGAGCAAGGAGCAACTCCTGGAGTTACGACGCGTGCAGCAGGAGCGCAGTCAGGTCGGAAAAATGAAGCTTATGGGAATGAACATTGGTCAATCCTTTGGCGTCCGCATGGACGGAAGTGCCTTCGACGGATAATGTTGGAATACTTCAACATGTCTTAGCTTTCCCCTATCTGTATTATTCATGCGTATGCCTTTTTACTCCTGATTTCCCAAAGGTCGGCCAATCCGGCGTCTGCTCTGAATTTCTTGCTTGCGTTTTGCACTTTCTTCGGCTAAGCTACTGTCAGTGTCTTCACCGCTCACTCCTTCTCCTGCCCAACTATCTCAATGTCGTCATCTAAGACGAGCATCGATGATTTAGGGTATAAGGGATATCAAATTTAAGGGAATACATGCGACGTAAGCTCTCGGATATAATTGGTATCGTGTTTGTCGACACCAGTGCTGATTATACGTGGTATAGTTGTGGTATGGGTGTTTCGGATCAGTCTGTTCCACCCTTATCCTTGACAGCGTCACCAAGTCCGAGCTTCAACTGCCCAAGATTCTCTACGCATTCCGGTTCTGGTGTAAAAAGAATGAGTATTCGAGTGTTCAAAGTGTGGAAGCCAGGCTCACCGTTATGCACTCGATCCTGTGGACCATGCAATGTTCGCATGGAATGAGAGGTATCGTCTGAGGTCGAACGCACTACACCCAGACTATCTCGTCAGACCAATATAACACAAAGCTGAGGCGATCTCACCTACGACGCGCTCTCCTGCACGAGTCACAGGCTACGGGTCGTCTCGGCCTCCCGTTCGTGGCACTCAAAGAGTTCGGGTCATGGTGGACGAATTCCTGTCTCCACTTTGGGCGTTCGGCCATTGTCGTTGTCTACGAAGGGGGGGTCAGCGATATCCAGAAGAAGTCTCGATGTTGATCTCACCTGAAGCGAATGGGAGCTGAAAGAATCTGTGGAGGAGTGAGACTCAGACCCGTCTGTTTTATAATCAGAGCCGGCCTTGGTGCAATTAAACAGCTAACAGAATTTTTGCAGTATACTTGAGCGCTCCCTACACTGGACAGATAGACGAGCTTCTAGTATCATACTAGAAGGCAAGGGTTTGCTTGCTGTGAGTCTCCGGATGTTGGAGAAAGTACCGGACAAATGCATTGATGAAGCACATAGTGGCTTGTACACTGGATTATGCCTCGAACAGCCCAGGCAGGATGCACAAGATGGCTTCTGAACCGCAAAGGATCAAATTCCGACGAGAGGGCATCCACGGGAAGATCGTAAGGGCTTGTTGCACTCTCCTCAGCCAGTTATGTCGGATCGGAGCATCCACGCATCTGCATCACGATATGTGGCCGATGCCAACGACTCCGTCTGCGGACCCGCAATACATTACATTCGAGCTCTTCAAGCTTGCATATGAGTCGTCCGCGGCACTTAGTTTCGGAGCGATATGAATTCTCATGATGAAAACTAAAAACAAGACAACTGGAGCATTGAGGCTGTCCGGGGCTAGGCAGTCTAGGGACCTTATGCGGATGAATTTTCTGAGTTTGAGAGGTAACAGACCATGTGAATGGCCAAATTCCAGGGAGAACCTGTCAAAATACTATGAGATGAGTGGAATATGCAAAATAATAGAGTAGCATGTGTCTTTTGGATATTGCTTGTGGACTAGACATCACGGCAGAACAACCGCGACGGCACAGCAAGTCTGATTACGTTGTGCCAAATGATAGTAAACACCCGCAACTCTGCCATCAGGCCACTCGTCGCATTGAAGCTCGAGCACTGGAGAAAGATGCTTGAACACACACACCAGAAAGATAGGAGATGGCAATACAAAAACATATTTGGCGTACGGGAAGGCGATAGGTCTTCAGGTCCGCGCCGGCCATCCTCCTGTTCTAGACTTTTCAATACCTGTGTTGATATATTCCAACTGAACACTGCTCCAATAACGTTCCATAGAAGATGAAGGAACATTGTATTTGGGATAGTGCCCATCTTCACAATAAAGTAAGTGTGGTGACTAGGTTTTATGCACAGCTGAGTTAATATCAGTAAATACGAGTCATGATTCTGATGCCAAGTTACAGTGTCTTCTGGGAAATGTATCGCAAGGGAAAGTGGCAGGCTTACGGTGATTCTTTGTACACTGTACATGACCAATTCCGAGCCGGGTCGGAACTCGCAAAGTAGTCATATTGAACCAGTGTCGATAACTTTGGAGCTTTGACTAAGCCAAAGATGTATATTTTCATCGTTTTGGAGCGTAGAACGGTGCATGGTCCAGGCTTTCCAGGCTTGAGCAGCCCAAGCACATTAGGTCAGTAATAATAACTGTTTCTTCCACGTGCCTCGGTAGACGTTGCTTAGACGCTCGAGATCATTATGAAAAAAGTAGAACGCGTATCAAACGCGCATAAGATCGAGTTCATAAAATATTAGAATCATTCTGTAAACCCCATCCATTAATATTATCTAAAGTCTATTTATAGTAGCGGCTAGGACATATAAAATTCAGCAAAGATATATCAAATGAATGTTGAACGAGACGTACAGAGATAAGTGTTTTTGCGTGCCTGCACTTCCTGAGGCTAAGGTAACACCAGATACTATCGAACATTGACTCGTGGCGGCCAGCGGAGTTACGAATCTCTTCTCTTTCCTTGCCAACCAGGCTGTCGCTTTTCTCAACCACGACCGTGACTTGGGGCATTTCGCAATTGCCATGAACGAGAATCCGAAGTTCGCATACATCTGCCGAGATGTATATCCTAAGTGTCGCCCCCTTCTCCGTAGCGCTAGGGTTTATCTTGCATTTTTCTGTATCTAAGGAGCAGGACATATCTGAAAATTTCCGATATACAACCAGACCTTTACGACGATAGTCAGTCACGCTCATTTGCATATGCTTCATACTGAACGCATGAGGATGATTCTGTGCAACAATTCGTGGATGCTAACTTACTGAGCATCTGGGTTCGACGGCGGCTCGGAAGCTACATTATTATACGCAATTGCAGTACATGGAGACTGCGCTTCACGAGTAAGTGAGTCGGATTCGTCGTATCTTTTCTCTTTCGTTGATTCTTCATAAGAAGGCGGCCTGAAGAAATTCGTCAGGATAGCAGGTTATGAGAACATACTAAGTGCTTACAGCGTTGATTCGTCAGAGGGAGACAAATCTCCCGTAACCGATTCTATGGAGCATTGATCCTCTTGCTGCGTCGGGATGCGCTGCAAACCGGATCGAGCCTTGTTTATATTTTGACATCGTCATGTTGTGAGTTGATGTATAATGACGGCGAGGAAGACAATTGAAAATCATACATGATGCGTTGGTGCCAGTATTGCGTCGTCACCGCTAACACCATTGTTCTGCGACTGGAACATCGGGGTCATAGGGAGTCGCCTGTGAGCTCGCGGCTTTTCTGTATTCGATACTGTGGAGAAAACAGAGTTGTTGTGCATTTCGGGATTATCCTTGGAGGGAGTATTCAGAGGTGCCCGACATGATGACTTTGTCGACGGACGGGTGACAGAAGGAAGTGTACAGCGTCCCATTGCAGCAGAATACTACAGGTATTTTGCCTGAGGAGTAGTTCCATGGGTGTCTTTATAGTGTCTGTTGAAGAATGCTTGCAGGTAAACGACTGTTTAGTTGAACAAGCCAAGGGTGGACGTGGAAATAGATTACGTAACCATCAAGTTGAAAGCGGACATTTTCTATGCTCGTCTAGCAGTACGCTCTCACTGGCAGTTTTCAATCTAGTCGCCGAAAGCTCCCATTCTAAGAGAATTTTATCGCCTGTCCTACTGCGGGATCTCAGGGAAAGCAGCCGGTAACTTCAAAAAGAATATCACTATTTAATTTTCCGCGGCGCTCAGCTGATCTCCTATGCAGCAGAATGACGCTCGAAATTCCCCGGTTTATGATTTCGAATCGGTTCTCAAACCATCATAGGAGGTGTAGCAGAATTCACGAGTACGGCAATATCGAATCCCGTAGCGACAAAAAGGCGACCTGGTGAAGGAAGCTCTACCCATTTCGCTGACTGCCATTCCTGTACCTGGTACTAATTTGGCTTTCGGGCGGCTGACCTTCCTACTTTCAGAATGAACTCCAGGTTAGTCGACAAGCATCTCCACATCGTGATCAAATGCTTCCGTGATGACAGCATCATACCATACTTGCCGAAAATGACGAAAAATAGACTTCCATCGCCTCGAACTGTCTTGTGTTGGCTCCGGAATGAGGACGAACGTCTACGTTTCTCCCAGCGGCCAAGAAAACCAACAGTACGAGGATATGCAGGATAACATCCAGTGAAAATAAAAAATCGGCTGTTGCTGCAGTACTCTTGCAGACATAAACCCGGGTGGCTCTTCACCAAAATCGGCTCAGTCCTAGCACTTTCGGGTGTCGTGCACGGAATATATCATGATGATTGAACAAGAAGTCATTCTGGACTCGCTCGATCAGACGCACCAGCACAGTTTCAGGAATCAACTGAAAAAGAGTACAGACAAAGCACGGACGCGGCATCCTTCGAATGATAATAGTGGTCATATTTATTAGGGGACACATTTTCGCAAAGGACGCTCACAGGCTTTCTGCATTCCCTGCCTGCATTACTGGTGACATGTTTCGAAAGGAATCCGCTACCGTGAGTATCGGTGACATCTTGTCCGGTTAATGGAATGAACATCACTCACATAACGTTGCAGTTCCCCGAGTGGTCTCCTAAGAAGAGATCAAGCATCTTTGCAATCATCCTGTCCGATTATCCAACTTGCTCCAATGAAGCACGTTTGAGTTGCGACGGGGCTGCAGCCGCTCATCTGTGGAGGCTCATCTGAGTGCTCAATGTGCACGATCTGCAAAAAACTATGATTTCAGCATCAAGAGCGTGATTCTCCCAGTAAACCATTACCCCGGTTACAAAGGCTCGGTTTGACGGCAACGTAGGCTGATTCCTCTCAATGCGTGGCCTATCCAAGAACTCAGACACAAGACAAGCAGCATACTTTCCAAACTTACATCACAGTCTTCGCTCTCGAACGAACCTTCGTTCGCAGTTTCTTCAGCCGTTCCGGCGTCTCTGTGGGTCCGGAACAAGGCAGCGACTTCTTGAAGCATCGTTCGCAGATTGTTTCGTCGACCAACTTGCACTATCAGCGTTATTGGCGTCAGTCCCTCGCATCTCCGAAGATATGTAATGGAACAGATGGTTTTGGCGTTGTACTTGCCTTGCATCGAAGTTTACGACATTGTTGACATGCCTTCGTGCGCTTCACTTTAGATGGTGGTGTATGAGGCACTGACGTAGGCGCGACTGCCGTGCGATTGGCGCCAGCGCCGCTCCTCGGCACAGTGGCGTCTCGGTTAGATACCGTGGGAGTGGGTGTTGCAAACATTCGTTATTGTTGTCGATAATAAGAAAGAAATGATGCCGTTTTTATATAGCTGTCCACTTGCAAGAGCGAAAGATTCATGATCCAAATCTGCAGCTTAGAATATATGCATATCAGCATTTGCGAGAGAGAAAAGACGAAAAGTATCAACATCAAAAGGAAGCGAAGGAGGCGCTTTCCTTGTCTAACATTGTTCCATGAAAACGCCTCGTGTCTTTTTTAGATTGCCGTCTTATTACATGAAGTGAATGAGGCGCTGGGAGAATCTGGACAGACTACCATCTTCGTTACGACAGCCGAGACAAAAGAGTCAACTCACTACATTTGAAACTGGATCTCGTTTGGAATCTAGACAGCCTCAAGACGTGAAGGCGGTCTTAGCACGGCTGCCTTGTCTTCATCTGATCAGAAACTTGGAGGGGAAAATACATAAAACACATCTTTCTGGGCAGATGGATGTAGTTAGATCCAAACGGAATGATCATTGCTAAAGTTCAAGCATCAGAGAATATATTATCACAATCCAGCCCAGTCACCATCACGAACTTTTAATTAGCAACATTATGTCGCATCCGAGGGGTGACTTGAAGGTAAGTGTTTGCCTCGCGGTGTGCCGCTCAAAAGGCGTCAAACTCGTTTCATGGCCACGGGGGAAAATCGAAGTATCAATATTTTCTTACGTCGGCCCGAGTTAAGAAAAACTCCATGGGATTGGAGAACATTTGACCTTGCTCCTAGGCCTTACGAGAATTGTGGTTTGATCTGACTTACAGGTTCATGTTGAAAGACCTGATATCGTAGTCGCTTTAGTCCATTATCTCTCATCATATATAGTGAGTGCGGACTTAGATTATTTTGAGGAAACCCATGACCTCCACAATTCAGATTCCGCGCCGAGGTAAGACTTGCATCACAACGTTGTCAATTGAAGAGATACCTTTCAGACGACTTGGAAAATTTCTGGAGAACTCAACATGCCGTGCAAGGCAACAGTTCATTTCACAAACATGGTCTGACGGCCTTCCCGCGAAGTGGGAATTTAGCGCGATCCTTGTTTTTGTCGAGTCAGAAAGGAAGTTGGCATGGTGAAACACTAAGGATTATAGACACCAAGACATCGGACCAACCATTGCAGAAGACGTCAGGCTTGTCTAGAGACTTCGCGAAAGACTGAGGTTTGAGGTTCATTGAGTGATGCCAGTGAACACCGATGTCAAATGGAGTCATCTAAAACGTTCTCTGACTGCAGATGCATGTCTGGCTTTGCGGCACGGTCCGAACATTCCAGTCATGATTTGGTGCAAACCAGAGCAGAACAAAGTGAGCTTAAAGCATCCGGCTTCTCCAATCGCTAGGCGGAGTGGAGAGGATGGAGGGCGGAGGGCTGTGCTGAGTCAAGATTCTTCGCGGAGTGGCTGTCACCAGTACTAGTGGTGAGCCAGAGCTCTCATGGAATCGTTTCGGTTTCACGGGCACGTAAACGATGAACGCGGAGGGCGGGAAGCAGACTCACGAACAACCTTCCGAGTCGGCCCGAGGAGCGAGTATCGGTAACGCACCGGCACGGATGCCCATTCTCGCGGAGACTGCCAGCAATGAGATCATGAAGGTTAACGCCACCCACTTGAAAAATATCGGACCAGTGATTTGACGATCGGTAACGCTGAGTCATCCCACGGGAATGCAGTTGCTTCGCGGAGTTCATATGGGTCAGATTGACCGGCGTGAGTGGCGTGAGTGTGCGGGAATTTGCCTTAGTAAAAATAGAGCCTATCGACATATTGTATGTGTACGCGCTAAGCGTGAGATCCCGGTCATTTGTGTTGAGCAAATTCTTTAGCAAGAATCGAGAGTTAGAACATTGTCTCGGCCTCTGACGTTGCCGGACCATGGATAACAGAGTGAGCGAAGACGGAGAAGGACACCGACACCAATCAAACAGCGATAATTATCATCTGCGAGTGCACCCCTCACGACACTCAGTAGCCGTAATTGCGATACTTGGCATGTGGCGCGAAAGCGTATTACTTCAGATGTCCAGAAGAACGAGGCATCGGGAGGCGGAACGGGAGTTCAATGAGTAAGGTTGAAGCGATCTGTGAATGACATGGTTAGAAGCACACTGAGAACGACTGGCTCAAGAGCCTGCGGTGGAAGGACAAGAGTCTCACCCCTTTCGAATCCAGACCAGCGGATGGTTATTTGATAAAGCCGGCGTCATCATGTTTTGATATTACAGACTACTAGCCTGACATTCCTTATGATGGAGCTTGGAGAGCAGAACAGGCGATTTGCGACGCACGCATAGCAGACCAGCGAAGAGAACCATAATGAGCTCCGCAAGTAAGAAAGCAAAATAGACGGGATCGGATCGCATGTTTAGGTCGAATCATTGAAATAGCAATACAAGAATCTGGTTGCCAGAGTCTCGAGCGCGCAATACATCCTGGTAGAAAATATGAGTCAAACCTCTGCCTTGTAATTGCTATCTGTGTTGACTTCAGGGGTCGGACCTGTAGTACCTCCGCATTGTATGATAGACGTGCGCGGTTCCTGAAAATGGACTTCATCAGGCTCAACTCTTGAAAACTAGACAACTCTCCCTTCCACACCGGATGGTGTACACAACAGTTGCTGGCAAGCAAAGTATTGCTGACGGAGGTCAATCTCGATCAAAGAACGAACGAATCGAGGTTAGAGAAGAAGTAGATCTTTCTCAGTGAAGATCTGGACCCGAGCGCGTGGCTTAACCCATTCAACGTGAAAAATGACACCATGTGTTCAACTTGTATCAGGAGAGCTTCTCAACTCGATGTTGAAGCTTTAGAAACTTGCTGTTCATCATGATGTGAAGGGCTCGGTGAACGAGAAGCGCTCTACAAATCCTAGCAGGCGTCAGGAAAATCAGGAGTACGAACGATATCAAGTCAGGCCGCCTCTTTAGACAATCAGCACGCTAACGTCGGCTCGTTGGTAGGCTGTGCTCATGCCATCCGTCGGGCGAGTAAAGTCCGTGGGGAGCAGGGCAGAACGCAGCGAGAAGCAGGGTAAACACGATGTCCGCCTTGTACTTTTGCTTAGGTGATCCCCCGATGACATAAAGTCCTTTCCAAACTCGTCTCAGCCCTTCGGTCCTTCCTTTCTTCGACTCCCTGGACCTGAAGCATAGAACTCTAAACCCTGAGGACTGAAAACTCGAAGACACGCCCAGGATCATCTTCGAAACGTGCTGCCCTGGAAGTTGTACGTAGCATCGGATCATTACACTCTGTTCAAACCTTCTTTCCCTTCGGTTTATTCAGAAGGATGAATTCTTTCCAATTCGTTCGGGCTTCAGTGCTATACTTATCAGCTAGTTTATAAAAGCATGAGTATGCATTGTGTCTTCCTCCAGAACCTCGTCCTCTGCACTGAAGCACATAAGCATCTCTTCTTGGACACCGATGGCCGCGCAGAACGTTTCTAGCTCCTCTCCCGCTCTTCGTCAGGCCTCGACGTCGAGCTCCGCTGACTCTGCGAAGTCAAAGCGAGCCCGTACAAAGCATGCTTGTGACGAATGCAGGCGATCGCAGAAGAAGGTGCGCGACTTTTCATTCCCTTAGACGCTCTTGTAGACGCCTGACGTCCAATCGATCCAGTGTGATGGCGACAAGCCACTCTGTCGACGCTGTTATCTCAATGGAACGCACTGCACGTATACACCGCACAAAAGCAGAAGCCAGTGTGCATGCACGGGCCAAGGTGAAGAGACTCGTGTAGATACATCCGTTCCAGACGTGTTCATTTTTCCAGACTGTGAGTTCCTATGATTTCAACTTCGAGTGCTTTCTCATCATCATTGTCTCCAGCATCCTTAGGCTTATTTCACACCTGGTCGGCAACGAGCTCGCCGGATCAGTCGCCGAGTGCATCGGGGTCGGCGCTCGAGACCCCGTCACCCACGAATCTAAGCCAAGAGGATCAGTTCGGGCCAGCACAGAACACGGTCTTTGAACATATAGCGACGGCATATGAAGCCGAGATCATTCCTTCCCCAGAGATGCTTCAGCGTAGCCGTCATCTCTACAGCCATCGTTCCTATTCGCTCCCTGACTTTTCAAACACAAGCTCCGCCTCTCTGTCTCCACACACGACGGAATTTTCACCATATCCGATGTCTGCTTCCCTCCCGCGTAATCTCGTCGAGCAGACCCGTATAGTTGAGGAACCCGGAGCAAACCCTTCAGCTCACTCTGGTGAGATTCAAACCGGACAGGGTATGCATTTGGCCGGTTTGTCGGCGTACAATGAGCTCCGGCACTCACAACTCGCTCAACGAGACGCTGAGCCCGGATCGATCTTCGATATCTCAGCTCATTACAGTCAGGAGGTTTCGGAAGCGCAGTTCAGTCAACGACAAACTTCGTTTCTCAACCCCCAACGATCCGCCTTGCGTTCTTCTGACCAACAGGTATACGACGTGCGGCAGTATGGAGTAGATCAGTGTGCTCGGGGCTCCGTGGATGTGACTGCATCCTCACTCTCGATGGAGTATGCATCGCAATCCGACCATCCGGCTAGTGTTTATGCGCCATGGCTTGAGCAGGGCCACATTAACTCTGTCACCTCTGCTTCTTCGCACGCACGAGCAGCACCTGATGCGCCGAGCACGTTGCAGCACATTCGTTACAATGACATCGACAACCCCGATTATTTCACTCTCAATCAGATGACGGGGACTTCTGAAGATTTCATCGATCCTGCACAACTGCGCGCACATGATTTGACAGGTCTTCCATCTTCTGGGGTGGGTCGTCAAAACGCCGGAACGATACTGCTCAGTCTTCCCTCTCCACACTTCTCTCATGTGCAATGGGGAAACGAGCCCACGTCTCCGCCTCTCAGTGGCAGCTACCCTAGCTCTGCAAACCCGAGCCCGTCCGTTTACGGCACGAATGATTTTTACGACTGGTCGCATTGATTCCGAGTGCTAACGAGCGCATCCAGTGCTTGTCTCGCTTTTGTGCGCGCCACCGGTGATAGAAGCGGTCGCGTCTCAGAGCTGGTCCACTCTCTGAGACAACTGAAGCGCGGCTCATGGAGCTATGACCCGATGGCATCTACTGGATGAAGTGATGTTTACGATGAAGGGAACGGCGTCGTCTCAACTTTTTCGTCTCCTAGTTGTTCTGAGAGCCGAAATTTTATAATATCAAGTCAATTCTCAAACTTTGCAGTTTGTTTGCGAGGAAGGGATTGTCCGTAGTCTAATATGCTTATGAAAGTGGTTGTCGCTCGCAACGTTTTATTTCTTTCGAAGATTCACCTGCATTGTGTGTACAATTAAGTAATTGAAGATCATTTAGCCTTATTTGTAATCTTAGTAATCGGTGGTTAACAATGTAACATCCAGTCGTCAGTGCGCCAAACTCATACTTTCTCTTCTATGCCCTCTATGCCAAGTGCGTTCAAGACATAAAATAGGCTGCCTGTGTTCATCTGAACAGATCTCTGAAACTTCTTGCTTTGCTCGTCTTTGGCAGCAACTTGAATATCAAGGCATTGCTGGACTTTGCTTCGGACTGGCTTATTGGCACGGGGGTTCTCGCTTAGGGCTGTAAAATGTAAGTATTCGCTTGTCTTGACTCGCAGGACATGTTTTATATCGAGTGACTTCTCTGCGCTGGTGCTTTATTCGCGATCAGATGACGAAGGAGAGACCCAAGTGTCTTGATGACATGACACTGACCCGCGGTACTCGACGAGCGCGTTCTTTGTAACTCAACTCATGCTCTTCTCTGTCCAAGTCACTATTACCTCTGCGTCTCCTCTTTGCCGACAAATCCGGAGTTGAGCGGTTTCGGCATGCGCCTGATTAATACAAATACCTGATCCGGTTTCTTTCCGTATGAGGTGGAGCCGACAATCTGGTTGTGAGGTTCACAGTGCTTCCTTCAGCCGGCGTGTTCTATACTTTACTTCATCCAAAGAGGCACTCACGAGGCTATTGCAGTTCTCGAGTGGGCTTGACAGTATAAAATGCTCCGATACGTTTGTGCTCTTGCACAACCTAGACTTCAGCCCCGTAATTTTCAACTGCAGGATGGGAATAAGTGCGAACATTGTCATGCCGACATTACCTCTGCCAGCGCTCCGAAATGCATCCAAGAGTGCCGATCTCGGAGGCGATGTCCCGCTCTATCCCTTACATCATCTTGGTGAAGCTTTTTTCAGTCCACCGCACGAATCCGCCATTGACATATTGTACTGCTGCAGAGTCCCAGTCTGCATGTGCGGAGTAGCATCGTACGTCTACATCATGAAACATCCTATGCTCAACTAACGCATGTACCTGTTAAGCAAGCTCTCCTAGGCTCCCATCTCGATGTTACTGTTTACGTATTATCGACGAATCAGGTTTGTATGCAATATACTTGGTGTGTGGCGTTTAAATATTCTTCCGACTCAGAACTCATTCTTGTCTAGACTGTAATTGCCGTAGCTGGTCCGGCCTTGTTCTCGATAACTCAGGATGGTTCAACTATGAAGGCCGGTAGTACTGATGCCGCCTCGATTATGCTCTTTTTGGCTCTCGTGGTGTCCTTCCTGGGTTTGCGAGCTGCACGCAAGGAGGATTCAATGAATCCGAAAGTAGCGGGAGATATCGAGTATGGACGTCTCTCAAATGACAGACAAGTCGCGTTGCGGTCATGCGAGGTGTGTTTGTCCTTATGGCCGCTGTTCAAAACTTCTCATTATTTTGATAAAGACCGAGAATCGACCTATGAGACCATTCGTACCACTCGTACTGGGGCACATTTCTATCTTTCTTCTATTAGGGAGCATGTTGGTGTCCATGCCCCTTGCACTCGGCTCCGCAGCAGCTCTCATTTCCATCTTTATCTTTATCATTCTATTGTACGTCGCTCCAATGGGGTAAGGAGTGCTCAGCTATAGTAAATTTGCCTAAAACTCCCACCTCTATATTTTTCAACATTTTAACCCGACTTTTCATATAACTATACGCTCGTGTCATTCATCGATCTAACATCTCTTTCAGTAATGTATACTCTAGAAGTGTAGTCCTTATGCTGGTTCTAACCTGTATATAGTCGCAGAGCCTAGGACGAGATTTGTACTGTCGATGAATGTGCTTACAGACCTAATTGGGTTTGTAAATATTCAAAGCATTTCAGTTCGCAATACATCGATAGTTTTTCTGCGCTCGACTTTGCACTAGTCTATGTAGGTGCTTCTCATGAAGCACACATGTACCCTGGCGTATAGAACACTTTCCCTTGAACACCTCTAACCACGGCGGGCAACTCGGCGAGAGAGATGTACAGAGGATGACTTATAAGGTGGCATTTCAGTTCTGATCGTGGCAGCCGACTACTAGCCCCTTCCGTCCACGGGATTTAGTTGTCAGAGGCTCCTTTCCTATCCATCTGCGGATCCATGGTCTTCGCTCATCTTCTACTACAAATAAGATAAGCTCCCGTACTGTCTAATGACTCTCGACGAATTCCCTCCGTAAACTGGGCAGTCAAAGGAAAAACTCCATTCCTAAATCGTATTCCTAGGTCGCGCGGCCATGAAACAGTCGAAACGCGACAGAAAGCACGTCGGCGCGAGTAAGCGCAGAAAGGTGTCGTGCCATAACTGTCGTGAAGAGAAGTTGAAAGTAAGTGTCCTTTCTGAGCGCGAGTGTTTTTCGGCTTTTAATTTGAAGATTGTTTACTTCGGTAGTGCTCATTCGATGAGCACGGAGGAATATGCAGCCGCTGCACCCTGAAGGGACGAGAATGTGGTGGGCCTGCTCCAACTCAACGGAGTCTAGACAAAAGAGCGAGACAGGAGATCGTGACGCTGAGAACTAGCTATACGTCGCGTCCAGCCGCTTTCCAAGACGTACGCTATCAAGGGCGTTCGAAGACTCCCCTTGATGAACATGCCTTGCATCTTTCATTTGTCCCGGGATTCGCGCAAAGCGTACTTCACCCGAATGGAATCTTTGTAAGCTGTCTTCGAAAGTTTATGTCGTAAGGTGGAGTTTGACTATCGCTAAAGACAGATGCTCCGTTGGCTTCTGCTGACAGAGCCGCGCAGAATAAATGTTCTGGAGTGAATCAGTATGAGCTCCGCGAACTTCCTGGGGAGGATTCAGGCGAAGGACGCGCATCACCACTGATGAGATGGAACCCGGATGATGCCTCGAACTATTCAAGTCGCCAATACTTCTACCATTCCACGCAACTGGTAGCTTCAGATCATCCTTCTCCAGGACCGCGTGATAGCATGTATGAGGGTCAACTGCGCAGTTCGTGGCATTACTGATTCTGCCAACTTAGACAAGCTTCATTGGCCAACACCGCGCACGTCTCACGCAGTCGTTCTCTGTTTCTCAGTCCATCTCATGATGGTTCGCGCTTCACTACATCAGGAAATGGGATGCAACGGGATAACCTGTCGTCGTACGATACTTCTGCAGACCAGACTCATTGTTATCGTCCTATGACCGGAGGGTTGCAGTTGAGCTCGGATAGGTTTTGATGACCCCTTACCAATCTTGTTCTCCGCACTTTATAGGTTTAAGTTGATGAATCCAAAGAGTATATTTGTACTTATACGATCTTGTCTGGGGTGGCTTCCCCGTCCCTTTCGCAGAATTATAAAGTTACAGAGAGTCTTCTCCGTAAGTTAATGGATTCTAAAACTAACTTATATCCATCCACAAGAAGGTGACTTATTCTTGATTGAGTACTAGGGTGTGTATGCGTGCCTTGTACTTTTTGGCTGTAGAAATGGTCAAGTTCTGTGCGGAGCAGAGGTGGCTAATGCAGCACGACGCGTCTAAGACGCGCGCTTGAGAAACTCCGATTTTGTCGGAGCTTTCTGAGTTTGAAGTTTAAGGTTCCCGCTTCCTGTTCCTGTCGAAGCTCAGCCCCAGTTCCCGGCAGCTGCAAAATCAAGATTTCCATGCGAACCATTCTACTTTCTCATTCTGAATGGAAGATTGTGTAAGACAAGGTCAGATCCGAAGTGATAGCATGAAAAAAAAATTAAAAGAAGAATAGTGTCCTGTGTGAAGAGACGCGAACACGAGCAAGCTACATAAACACAAATTTGTCGCCGATCAACACTCCGCCCTTTACTAACTGCTTGGGAATGGAGAGCGACACGTTGTTACGCCTCAGACGTTGAGCTGTACTCGACACATGGTGCGAAAAATACGTTGGGGTCTGCACGCTCAGTGAAACAGTTATTCATGTTTTGCACAACGACATCATGATCTATGCCGAGGCAAGACAGGTCCATGGCTTCGAGGTTCATGTTTTGAGCACTGTGACATGGAGGCAGCATTCAGTAAGTATTGATTAAGAGTCAAAATATAAAGAGAAAATTACATCTCGAGAGTTTCGGCGACACATTCGGGATCGGTCGAGGTGGCTGAAATGGAGAACGCTTGAGCGGTTGTCTCCGGTCCAGACAGAAACTGACGATCGAAGTCTGATGGAGGTGATCCTTCGGCGTAAGTGTCTAGGAGATGATGTGATGCAGGATGCGCATCAAGATAGCTCAACGCGTATTGCTCGTGATGAGCTTCTGTGACCGTGGACATCGGCATGCCGGAGGTTCCAATAGACTCAAAGGAGTCCGAAGTACAAGTGGATCCAGGAGACTCGAAAGACGAGTTAGAATCCGAAGAGTAGAACGATGTGGCTTCGTGCCATGTAAGGTCTGAACTGACGGGCAATCCGTTACCAGAATCAGGGAAGTGAAGAGCATCATTTGCTTGCTCGTTGTACTGTGTACCTAACTGTCTGTGCGAAGTGTTCGGAAGAACAAGTTGAACGGGTGATTGCTGATAGGCGCTCATGGATGTATCGTCGCATGCTGAATAAAAGGATGAGTCCGGGAGGAATAAGCCGGGGGGAGAATAGTATTCGTTTGGACAGGTAGACGACGCCGGAATTTCCAGGTGTAGCTGTGGAATGGAGGACAAGAAATCCATACCGTCCATGGGAGAATATACCAACTCTGATGAGCTAACAGCGCTGTATTGGGCAAAATCGCATGTAGCTGTCGCATCAAGAGCAAGAGCTTCATGCTGATGCCCAGACGCAATGGGGCGTACGTCATCTTGTGATAGAGATACACATGCTCGTTGATCCTGGGGGCTTCTAAGAGTCTCCTTTGCAGAAGGAGAAAGCTAGTAGCTGTCAGGATCGTCATATACAAATGCGACAAACAGAACGAACCTCAGCGTAGTTCATGACACCAAGATAGCCGTCGGGAACACCTTTGACACGCGCTCGCGAGTCGCCAGCGCTAGCTTTCTTCGCGTCATTGGTCTCTATGCGTTTTGGGTCTGTGAACGGTCGGTACTTTATGGAAAAAAGATAAGAGTTCAGACATATTATAGATCGTGGATAATGAACGCACGGTTTCGCCGAATTCGCGACAAAATTGCAGCTCTTTCGGGGCGTTGTTATCCTTCCTAGAGGTAGAAGCCTAATCGAAGAGAAATGATAAGCATCGTTGTGAAGATAGCACGAATAATTGCAGATGGCGAAGCGCGCCGATCAACGAAGCGCCAACTTAGGCGCCCGTCAATATGGCATATGGAGGGATACGGTGGTAAGCATGAGACTCCAGGAACGTACCCGGGAGCCCCTTCTCGATGACATGTTTGGAGTGGCGGAGTATAGTTGCAGTGCGCTCGAGTAAAACTAGATCAGCTCAATTGCACAGGATGGCGTCCCAGCTGGAGAGGCGTGATAGAGGAGGATAGCTGTGTAGCGGCCGAAGTGATAGTCGCAGAGGGGTAAGGCGAGCTGAGGATGAGGATGGCGACTGCTCTGAAGAGGTTTTAAAGGCGGCCTACTTGAGGAAGAGGGCGGTTCCCATGTTATAACTGGCTAATCTTTCGCCGAAGAAGTTCGCGGACGGCGAAGGCGTGTCGGCGAGCATTTGAATGAAAGGGCCACATCGTAGACATAAGAAGTGGAATTTCATAGCCTCGTTCAATGTTTTGAGGAACAGTATAGGCGATATCCCAAACCAAGCAGTGAGAGCCGACACGTTCTTGGATTGATGCCCGAATTGGGGACAGCCTCAACGGTTGTGTGTACCATGTATGTCAATCGCCGGGAAGTAAAGAATAGATTTTGCGCTCATCGTAAGTAAGAGAGCACGTCTGATCGCATTCCCCGCACACCTGTGAATACGAAGTCTATTATCGATCGAGACAGAGCTATATAAAAACAAACTCAGAAAAGTATTAAGTTTGTTTTATCAGGCCATGGCGCAAGAACGAGCACATCCTTGCTTGGGTATCTAGAATTCTTAACGTCATTGAGAGACTTCATCTCGCATTTTAACCCGACGGCGAGATGTGCTGACATGTATAACGCACCTGCAAAGTACTACTTCATCAGCAAGGAGACAAAATTATAAAGGTTCGCCCAAACCTGTGAAGGGCGATGTTGATACGCCTAGTCCGCCGAAAACGTTGATGAACTGCGCCGGCGAGAAAGCACGGCGAAGATACTTCGATGCCGCCAAGCATGGTTGTCGGAGAGAGAAAGGACGCGCCAGCGGCGCTGCATCCCTCAATCGGTTATCCACCGAATGTGGCTAGATTTCTCACGATCTTGATGTCTTCATGCGAGCATCCTGAGGCTGTTGTTCAAGCATCAGCTGAGCAGACTCAGGCCCGGACACCAAGGGCTATGCATTATTCCTCATATCTAAACTTGCCAGTTGTGCTGGACTCACGCATGACCTCACTTAGGTCTTGCCGTATTCGGGTTCATTCTATCCATGATCTTTCACCACAGATGGGACTCATCCCATGTCGGGGCCGCTCCTGAAAGGATGCAGCTGTTGGCTATCGAATTTCCAATCCATGAAGCGAATGTCCAGCGATTCGTTGCGTAAGTCTGGATATATGGCGATTTCGATCCAGTTTTGGGTCCAACTGGTGAGTCTTAGTCACCATAAGATGGATCGTGATGTGTGATTGGCATCTGCACCGACTTGATGTCAAAGATGCTCTGTAGTAAGGTTCTACAACTTTCCATAAAACTCGCCAGCTTCGAGTCATCCCCGCTATTGGGAAACCCGAGGCATCAAGAAAACTCGTCTTGATTCCTCTCAACCGCTGCTTTCTTGACAGTATCAAGCACGTCAGTAAGTCGCCATTTATGATGCGTTCTATCTACTTACTGGGAAACGATGCTTAGTTCGCCCCAAACATAGATCCTTGGCGTTATCCCATTCTTTAATGTCGCAACTGAGTCATCCTACGTCCGGAAGATGCGATGGATCTGCAGAAGACCAGTTTAAAGCCCATGTTATAGTTGCGCTATTGATCAAAGACCTTCGTCCGATAAACAGGTGTCTGTAAGCTTACGCTTAACGAGATACTATTGACGTGATGGCTTCAGACCTAAGTGAGGAGACGTGCCGATCAGTTAATGAAAATCCTACTTATCGCATGCTCCGAAGGATCTATCATGAATTATGTTTCTATGATATGATTAGCGAGGTCATGAGTAAGTCTTTCCTTCCTTCATTCGAGCTGATCTTGCAGTTGAATCACCAATCATGAACAGAATAATCCGTGCCTACTTCTTGCTGTTCGCTACACACCTTCGAAAATTATGCATGATTAATTTCATAATTGAATTCTTTAACCTAGATGAAGAGACACGGCGATAAACTCTAACCTTCTTAGTCTGGGACAAGTCGCCTATTTTCTTCTTCCTAAGTCTATCGTATGTTCTGGACCTTAGTAAGAAAGGTCCCTTCATTAAAAATGATTCATTCTTCTACAGAACAGTATCGACTGACTTTCTCGTTAGTATAGGAGCACTGGATCTTGCTATTGACAGACTCACTGCTAGTCGGAACCTCTGATTACATGTCATGACTATGCTTCTATTGCAGGACATCGTGCAACCGAAACCGTTCTTTAACCTACAATACCCCTTGAAGACGAGCCGCGCGAAAACGCAATGCCATGGGAGACCAAGTCCGCATAACATTTATCACGAAGTCTAGATACCGAGACCATCGAGGCAAGTCGATCTGCTCTTCATTGCATTCCGTGCGCAACCCTGTCTGATCTGTGACTAATTTAGGAAGTCGCCTCAGCGGTCGGGCAGCAAATAGACAGTGAGTGTCGGACACTTCAGCGTGTATTGTACTAAGCGGCGAGTCGGCTGTCCCGTTCTCTGCATGCCGGTTTCGATTCCACACCGTATCTATATCTGGCACATTACACCAGTCCAGTTCCAAGGCTACTGCTTAACAAGGCAATCATCCAATCGCTCTATGTTGCGAGGTTGAAGTTCAGCTTGCCATCAAGGCGACGCGAGCCTTTCTACCGGTGATGCTGGTGTTTCTCCGTCCCCCTTTGATCCATGATCCGTCCGTGACTAGAAGTTTTTGCCCAACGCGAGGAATCATGACAAGCGTCCATTGCCTGTTGCAGATCCATTCAGGCGAGGACAAGGGTTTTCGCCTGTTCGTCTTTGAAAGGGAAAAAGGCTTTCGCTGTTGCCTATGGGTTTCGCCTGATCATAATGTTCCTTTATAACGATTTCTCGAGGGTACGGACTGAATAACTTCACCCATACTTCGCTTTGCACTTGAGCACACGTCTTAACCGTCCTTACGCCCATACTTCGCCATCAAGTACATTCAGAAATAGAGATGGAATGGCTACCTCCTCAAACCATCGAGACTCTCCGTGATACTCAAGGTCGCCCTACTCGGAAGGCAGCATGCACGGAGTGCCAAAAGGCACGCTGTGGGGTGCGACAACACTTATTGTGCACATAAGGCTCTTTGATATCTGACCTTCTCATGCAGTGTATTCGTGAAAACGTGGATCAGAAATGTGCAAGTTGTTTCTCGAAGGGGAAACAGTGTGTGGTTAGCGATCTTGCCTTCGTTCTACCACAGATTGCGCCTGACAGTAAATTTTACATAGACTGAAGCTCCAAAGTCACAGCGGAAATAAAGTTGTTTGCGGCGTGAGCTTGTTTCTCGATTCGTGACTGTAAGTATGAATACTCTCTCACATTACTTATCAAGAATAGTTAACTCATTATCTCTAGCAGGCGGTTCCACAATGATGACGTGCGATATGTGGTGGACATATTCTGTACGTTAAGAAATAATTGCTTGAGGCCGGGTGGGAGAAGGCAAGCTACAGAACTGTCTCTTGAATGAAATCGAACTTCCAATGTATGAATGATATGAAGAGTTGTCAATTGTAACAATTTACAAGTCCAGAAATTCTCCTCGGTCAGACAATAAGATCACTAGTTTCCGTGTATGATGTATGTCTGATTAAATGTGTAATGGCGGCAGACATGAGAGCCGCCTTCATAGCGGCGTGTACAGGATGTCTTTTCTCTCTTCGCATACTTGCTCGCTTGTCGGTAAGTCAGGCGCACTGCCAAAAGGCCCTGCATGTAAATATCTTGACTTTCGAGTAGCAGGACCTTGACTGCTTGATTTCATAGATCACACAAATGTATAGTAGCGTCTAATGAAGGCTTTGACATATCTTTTCAGATGTAAAAAGATGTTGCTGGATATGCTGTGTGCGTCTGAGAATGGGGCTCACACAAAGTACCGTAACTAAGGGACAAGCGGGTCGTATCTTTTTATTTCAGGCTTAAAGGGACATCGACCCTGCCGCGACAAAACATATCATCTATAAATACCCGTTTGCGATATATTGAATTGACTATTTCCCCCTTTCCACTTACAAATTCTAATGTCTGTTCAGTACGCTCGTTTAGAAACAAAGTACAATGCTTAACAGACTGTCGATCTTAGGTTATTAAATCTTGCTTGACACGCCTCAGAGCGAAAACATACACTGAAAACCTCCGAAGATATCATCATGCATATGATCCTGGAGCAGGTGGACGCCTTCGATCAAGTTTGATGGCCCTTGAGAGATCGTGATTAGATGTATGTCCCACTTTGACTTCTGTCTGTAAATCACACCTAAACCAAGGCCGAAGCCAAAGTCATCTCCTAAAGGATCGACACTAAGCCATGTGGAAAAGCAGTGATCATCAAACAAGCCCTTGTTCGCCATTCTTGTCAGTGAATATTTGCATATGGTGTTTCAGGTTAGAGCTTACAGTGTCGACAATTGCCATACTGGCTGCAACAGGCTCCTCAACGGCAGGGAGAGCGCTCGACGTAGGCTGAAATGCTCCTTGAAGCCCCTCTGAAGATGGTGAGGTACGCACGTATCCATCAGATTCAAAAAACCGGTCAGTTGAGCATCCGGCAACGTTCATGCTCGAGCCAGTTGAATCATTCGATATTGAGAGCAACAAGTGTCCAGAAGTCACTACTTCTGAGGCAGCACTAGAAGGCAGTAGACCAACGCCCAACGGAGAGATGCAGTTGTCCTGAAAATCAAAGTTAGAACGATATCGAAAGAGCCCCGCGTTCCAATTCACCACAGCTTTCTGCGCGAGCTGTCCTGTAGTGACTAAAACCTGCTGACACAGCTCTTGATTGCTTTCTTCCGAGATTGAACCATGAGCACCCATGCTTTGAGTAGCTGCAAACTGGTTGACAGTGAAAGAACTGAATCTCGAAGCCAGCTAGCGCTCGCGCATAAGTGAGATGTAATGGATAGAAAACTAATACATACATCCTCGGTAGTAGGCGACTCGCAAACACTTGGCATAAAGGAGCTCGATGGTAAGCCTGTAGGCAGAATAGGCGACGAAAGCACCTTCGGTGAACAGCCTTCAGATCAGCCTTCAGACTTCTCAGCGCCTAAGAACAGACGCACGTACATTGTCCTCGCCACAGTCCACTTCACTGATCGGGCTGATGACAGAAGACGCGTTCGTCTCGAGAGTATTACTTCTCTGACGGATGCGCGTGAAGTTGCTGGCAAACACAATCAGTAATCGTACGATCATCTCTAAGTTCGGGTGTCTCACTTTCGTCCGTCTTCGTATATAAAACGGGCCTCGGTCTGTATCAAAGAGAACGTGTCGGCTCAGAATAGTCTACTATGACGGGACGACAAAGCTCACGCGAATACTGAGCGCCTGATCATCAAATTGAGGCTCGAGTCTTCCTGGTTCGCATGCGTTCCCTTTTGCTGCGCACTGCGAACAAGTGAGCGGCGGTCCACCCGAGCACTATTAAGATAATGAGCTCTTGCGTGAAGCCTTCACGAAGATATAAACAACAAGTCTGGGTTACTCGCCTTTTGTCTGCTGTGTTTGCATGCAGCACACGGGTTTCTGTTTCTAAGCCTTGCAGATATTGAGCGTGGTTTAGTCGGGTCTGCTTTCCTTCTGCGACGTGGTGGAGGCGTGCTGCGAGCGATTTGCCTAATGATTCCCATCTTGACCTCAACACAGGGAAGAGTGGTTCATGGCGATGAATTGCGACACGCATAAATATGTTCTTGGTCGGCGAGAGCGCATTTAATCACTTGCAGTTCTTGAACGATTCAGGCAATTTCCTTTTTGCATAGTCTTTTAAGGGTTGGGACACTTACAGGCAGTTCAGCGAAACAGAGAGTACAGGTTCGCCTGCATCGGAGCACGACGTCGCCGAGGATGCTGTCGCCGTCACGGTGAGACTCTTGATCGTGATGTGGCTCGCGTGCGTGAACTAGGTAAGCGCCCGTTCGCCGAAAGAAGATACCACGCGAAGAAAATAGACGCCCGTGCAATGCACTAGTCGTCTGTGTCGTCTGAGTCTCACTGTGATAGTAAATAACAAGTCTCAGAACCACAAGTTAAGCAGTTAAGACGACACACCGTGTCCCTTTAAAATATACAGAACGTCCGTCCTTCGACTCATCGAATAGATTCCGACGGATTTGAGTTGCCTAGACCTCTTGAGCGTATGAATACTGAGAAACATAACGCAGTATAGCTCTAGTAGTGAAATGCCGAGCCAAGAAGCTATTTTACGACCCACCAGCGATAACCATCGAATTACCAACATGCAGATGCGGCTTCTTTGACGTTGCATTGGCGCTGAATGGTCAAAAGGTACATTTGGGTAAGAAGGGAGACCCGCCAACGTCGTGATTGAGGGTGGAGCGCCATATCCGACAGGAAGATGTTATGCCTTAGACGAGAGTCATCGCTGTACATGTGCAATGTCTACACATCAGGAGGATCCAGCCCTAAGCCCAATGTTTTGTGCCCAGAATAGCCTCCCCAGAAGTTCCAGCAAGAACTCTGGTCGGCTGTTTCTTCAAAACGTCAAGCTGCGCGAAATCGATGGATGCGCAGGCCCACAAAATATCGGTCACTGAGAAAAAGCCGTATGTCCCGGCCAGCATCCGTTATGGAGGTGAGGAGACCCGGTGAGGACATTGAGAAGATCCGTTGAAGCTTTATCACGTCCGGCACAAGAGATATACACTCACAAGTGTGTTTGCACCGATAACCCTGTGCACAGGCGGCAGGCGCACGAGCCATGTCTCGTTTGGAAAATGGGTCTTCAAACCACCAACTGGAAGAGGTGTTCGCAACTGTTCATGTTCATTCTACGGCTTGGACGCTGACAATGATGGAGGTAAAAGGAAGGAGGAAAAGCGACGAACGAAATGGGTCCGGAGAAACGTGACGTCGCAGGAACTTGCGCAATCGGGTTGAATCAAAGTTCCACTGGCAGAATCAAGCAACAGAATTACATACAAAGATTCAACAACTCCGCGTCTCAAGCGAGCCTTTACCTCAAACTTCCAGCCATCTGTGTGGCGAGATTCAATTGCTAGGATGGTATCCGGGGCCCGACCGCCTTAATCATCAAGAGCTAGTACCGATGATGACAGACGGAGTGCAATGGATCCCTTTATGTGGATATGAGTCTTGGCTATCAAGTATCAACATTCTCACTTCAACGATTTCTTGCAGCTGAGAACCACAGTGTTAACCCGCGCGGGACGTGGCTTATACATGAGCAACCGTCAGCCAGTTGGTAATTAGAAATATATACGACTCTCACCAAGATGAATCTTCAAGCTACGATCTGGACTTGGCTGTCACGTTCTACCTGCCACGTACATCTCTCGAAGCTGGTACGACGGCACTATTGCGCTCTGCTTCTCGAGCTGCTGCACCCCATCACATCTGCATCTTGCTTCTTCAAGTCGTTTTCAGATCCCTCGACTTCCTGCCTTTGCGACGTATGACAGTCCTGGAATCATCTGACGTTCAACCTAATAAAGTCAGGCTGTTAGCATGAAATTAGCAACCTTGGTACGCACTTTGCTCTGTATTGCCCGCAGCTTAGATTTCAGACAGACACCGTTTTTAAACCGAGACAGGAAAGTCCGCGTGTTTCAGATTCAAGCCCACTGGCGAGTTTTTTCACGACTGCAATTCACGGAACCGAGGTCTACATGGTCAAGTTTGGACCTGTCAAGCCTACTTTTGTCGGAATCTTCGATTTAAAACGCAGCGGGCTTGCTCTCAATATAAAAACACTTCATCCCAAGCAGTACTGGTCAGCAAATCGCGAAGCAGGGTCGAAGCGAAATATATGGCGGTGGGTCAGTTTAGAGACTGGAATCGTCATTGAATTGTGTTGATGTTCTCACGTCAAGGTCTTCTCTGAGTCACAGTGAGTGTACTGAAATCGTTGTGCCAGAAAAGTGTTCGAAAGGGTTCGATCTGCTCACGCCGGGTCGTTCGCGGAGGGTGAATATTGTGAAGATACTCCAACTCAAAGAAGTGTTCAAATTGTTCAACTAGGCTCGAGGGTGCCGCTGCCGTAATCGACCCGTCAAGACCGGCCCTTCTGTGCCGCTGCCGAAAATCAACCAACCCACTTTCTCCCTTTTCCTCTCCCTCTTACTACCTATCATGTCCATCGCCCTCGTGTCCGTCGCCGGTGTGCAGGTCGCCGAACTCATATGCTCATATGAAATGACGAGGCGAGACTTCGCCTTCACGGTCTCTTTCTCGTCCTCAGCCCAGAAAAGGAGAAGAAAGCCTAGCTAATCCCTTTCGAAGGAAATGCCTTCAACAACCTCAACTCATATTCGGCTACACGCACCATTTGTGCAAGAGCCCTAAAACACATAAATCCCTCAAATGCTCACAATTATTGCGGCGCTCCGAAACCCACTTTCTCTCCCGTCTTCCAGTTGTTGTGGGGTACGACATGGCTACGGCATCGCAACAGCCTTGCACTGGTGTATCTTCTAGCTCTACCAAGAAAAAAACTACCTATCCTGATGGCGCGCGCTCTGTTGCCGCGAGGAATAGGAACCCGACGCCTTGCGCACCCTGTCAACATAGTAGACAAGGCGTTAGTCACTGCACTATATGTTTGTCTCTCGGTGAGAGGTTTAACAGAATTCGCGCTTATTTTAGTGCCCTGGAGGTTTTCCGTGTGGCAAATGTATAGAGAAGCGTAAACCTGAGCGCTGTGTAGCCGGTAGCCCCAACGTACGAAGAGGTAGTCTGAGCGATGTAAGTCATTCATGCTGTGTGGATGGTTTTTAGATTTTTGTTCATTCAAACACAACGTCAGGTCATTTTCATTCCTCAAACGGGACAGAGGTACGGCTTTATCTTTATGATTAATCTCGTTGTGTCTTTTGAATCCTTTGTGCGCTAGGCTGGAGCGCAAGCATCGAAGCTTGGTGCAAGCGGGATCCGAAGCTTTAGCACATGACCCTCCAGATGGTTTTTCGGTTTGTACCCTATCATTCTTTTTGTCGGGTTCGATCTTATGGTTCGTTCAAGGCCATTGTCTCCTCCGCATCATGCACTTCGAATATGGACCATTTGGAAACGGGATCATGGAGCGTATGGACTCAGAGGTAGGCACTATTTTCGTACGTCACCTGGGATGCATCGTAAGTTCTAACATCATCGACGCAGATCCCAATTTCTCCTAGTGCTCCTGAGGATCGTAACATACTAGGATTACAGTTCTGTACTTCTCCGACTGAAGAGCCGGTGCGTGGATTTGAAGCACTTTCGAAGGAACTTTTCGTTTAAAAATCACCTTTTCCGCTTTTCAGCACTCTGGCTTTGACATTCTACCTCATCAAACTGGATCATTGCATACTCACGCAGATGAACAGATTGCATCAAGCACATTCAATGTAAACTTTGAAGCACAATTGATGGAAACTGACCCTCAGTCGCTGAACCAATTGGAGTTTCAGTATCAACAACATGCAGGGGTAAGTGCATCTCGATTGGTAAAATAGGAAAAAACAAATGACATTCATTTAGCAACAGCAAGCACTTAGTGCTTCTTTCGCTCGCTTTCAGGCATCGCATACCGCGGGAGAAGTACGTCTTAAATTCAACTCCACAGGAAACCTACTCTAAGGCACATGAAAGGCTTCCATGATTTACCAGCATCAAGTCTTTCCAAATGTTGGTCCGCAGTACAATGGAGATGCTCCCGTTATGTTCACGTACACGGACAGTACTCAAGTAGGTTCAACACGAGTTTATTTTCAAGAGACTGTCGATGAACTATAGCGCAGAGAGAGGTGCAATCCGATATCCACTGTCATGACATCTCGAACAATCTCTATTCGTTGGAGCAGGCCATTGTCCAACCCGAAGCTGACGCGCAAGCACCATGTACTCGTTGGCCGCAAGCTTCGGACAATGTGCAACAGCAGGAAGCGGTGCGTTTCTTCACATAAACTGAACACTGCGTGGTCTTGACATGTCTTTTCAATTTTACGTTCATGCAGAATTGGCTGGGATCTTATGAGGTACTTTTGGAAATAGATGTTGGTAGAACAACTTGCTGAGTAACGTTAGAATCAGGAACTCTCGCCAGCGCTTACACGACCCTCATGCGCACTCAGAACCTATGGGCAACCAGATGTTTCTCCGCAGCTGACAGCGGATGGCACTGACGTTCAGGCTTCTGTGGTGCGTGTTCCTCTTACAATAAATTACTGGAGACTGACTAGTTACAGAACGTTCCACTGACGAATCTGAGAAGTCAGCTGCTTGAAGTGAATGCGGAACACTCTGAGTACCAACCCCTGGTGACGACCGATGTACGTTCTATGCTTCAGTTTTCGATTCCGTTTTGGAAAAAATACTGATAATCTATTAGCACTCTTCTATCACTACTCAAGTAGGATACTCAGGTGGCGCTCACGTGTCGCTTGCTGAAAGCGGTTACGGTAAGCACGATTCAAGACCATGACTTTGACAGCTTCATTCTAACCCTCGTCGGTAGGCTTGAACCTTCTGGATCCGACAACACCTCAATATCCGGTACATTTGGATACTGGAAACTTCAGGTGGAGAGATGAAGAGATTTCAGACGATAAGCTTCAGGAATTCCTTGAATATTTTGAACTGCATAAGCCTGACTGGTGAGCGAACTTACTCATATGCCGTTCATACATGACCAACAGCTGAAGGTATCCAGCTACGAATATACCATACCGCCATCTATGATTCCAAACACAGGATTTGTAGATTAGCTTCTCAGCTGCTGCTGTCATATGTGAGCTCCTTTCATTCCTATTATTTCATTCTTCATGAGTTCACTATCTTATCATTTTCAGGTGAAGGCTATGCCGAGCCGAGTACCCAAAGTCTGTTTAATATTGTTGCGCCTTTCTTTCGATAGAGCCGTGAAGAACTCCCAGGCATGTGGAATATTTATTGCGCTTCCGCTTTGCGCTTCCGCGTGCTCCTTTCTCTTTTTATCCTGATTTATGGGCAAGGTCATGGTCATTTTCTCTCTTAAACATGATTTCAAGTTTGCTGTAGAATTTTGGGATGTTCGTCTAGAAACCGCTGTCCGTCCTTTCCATCATGATCTTGTATTCTATTCTATTTGCGGTATTTTATTGTCATCCGTGTTGTAATTGGAGCTAGTCAGAGAAATACCCCTACAAGTGCCGCACGCAACCTACGTATGTAACAGCAGAAGCTAGCAAGCTACAAGCAATAATCACGCTTTCACAGTGATAAACGTTTGGTACCTCGGTACATATCTTGAGAGACGATTAGGATAGGCGTCATTAAATTTCATCAAGTAGACATAAAAGAGCCGGATAGGGAATGGAATAACTAAGGATTATTTTAGAGGCAAAATAAGGGCAAGATACTGATGGAATAGAGTTTTGCGAGGCTGAATGGGTATATGAGTTACAAGAGAAATAATGAGCTTCGCGCCTATATCACGCAAACATACAAGTCAGAGATCGTAAGAGATCAAGAACGACATGTTAGACGCGTACAATGATGTTGTAATAACTAAGGCGTGTCCGCAAGCGGGATCGTGTCGTTTGCGTCAGGCGCAGCGTCGCGCCTAAAAGTGTCCGATAACGGCTCGGCATCGCGCTTGAAGGTATCCGAAAGAGGCTCGGCATCACGTTTGAAAGTGTCTGACAGGGGTTCGGCGTCTCGCCGAAACGTGTCTGAGAGGGGCTCGGCGTCGCGCTTGAACGTGTCAGAGAGTGGTTCTGCGTCTCGTTTATGGCCCCGCACAGATAAAGTATCGCACTAGGAAATCAAATAAGTGAGCAAAGCACCGCTGGAGCACGTGTAGAAGCTTACGAAGCTTAACGGTGTTGCTGCTGACTGAAGGACGAAGCAGAAAGTAATGATGATCGCAGCAAGCTTCATGGTATCTTTGAAGTGCGAAGGGACGGTCGTGAATTGTGTTGGGAAGGTAGGTAGAGAAAGGAGCTCGCGAGAGGGATTCGATAAGGCGTTGTCGACGCTCTTCCTTCGCCTTTTATCTCCTCACAAGGAGCCCCATAAGTCGCAGGAACGTGCACCCCTGCCTACATTCTTCTGCCCTCCGTCATACACTTGACGTCCGTGTCGAGCGGCTCGCTCGAAGCCTGTGAAGTAATGGAGAGTGTAATTCAATTGACGCACCTGCATTTGAGACACCTCTTGTCTTCATCGAGTTGTCTCCTACTCAATGTACACGACAAGACCGAGCACGCGCCGCCGCTGTCTTGTGGGCATGAGTCTGTGAGAGAGGTGATGTTATGATATATGAGACCACATGTGTACGCGCGACGCCGTCCTGCAATGTCAGTAGGAGGTCTCAGACAGAGTGCACTCGAACACGTTGTTTCATTTCTACTAATCCGTGCACTAGCGACCCCGATTGTTTATCTGCGATCGCCACTTTTCAACATACTGAATAATCCGGCCTTCTTATAGATTGCTCCGAGAGAGCACGTAGGGGAGCTGACAACGAAGACTGTCAGATAGCACGATGCGTTTGCTTGACATGAACGCCAGGCCTGCAGGAATAGCCGCAACACATGTACGCGCTGAAGGCAGGGCTCAAATTGTGTGTGAGGACGGGCTGGCGCCACATATAATGTAGCCCTTTTAAGGCTTCGATTGGATCAAAACGTAGGAGCTTGAGGAAGTTGTACATGTTGAGGAGCAGAAAAGCGGCGGTCAAGCTAAAACGCTAAAGTATTTCATTCTGCTAGCTCGGTGCTTACTTGGACAACAGATCTAGAGTCACGGAAGCATTCCCATGCTTCGCGTTTCGGGCCTTCGAAGTTCCCAAGACCGAAACAGAGGCACGCCTCTCACGATAGGGTGGAGACGAGCAGCGAGGATGGAAATATGAGTCTAGAGTTATGAATGTTGCAGGACCAACTGACGGAGATTGGATGATGGACAGGAGTCAGACATTTGACTCGCTGTACTCTAGGGTCAACACGAGGTGGAGGTGGAAGGGAAAAAGTAAATTGGTTCTCCGATTCCGAAAGACGGTCCCCATCACGGCGATCACGTGCTCAGAACGCGTCGCGAGCGCGACGCGTCGGCCGTTTTGGGCCACCTCGACAGCACGCTTTCCTTCTGCTCCGATTTACAACGTGCTACACAACTGAATAAAATAAAATAAAAATAATAAGTAAAAACAGAGACAGCACGTCCTCGTCTCGGAGCGAAGTTAATACATATGATGCAGTATCTGAAAGAAGTCCCAGGAATTCTCCAAAAAGCGCATAGTGATAACATTAATTGCACAAAACTTCACTCGGTACAGTGTTTAACACCTCCTTGGGACAGTATACCTCCTTGGGACACATTGCATTTTCTCCATCAATTCTTAAGCAATCTGTCTGAAAATAATTCTGCATGCAGCCTTTAATGTCTGTTACCTATGTCTGTAATATGAAGCCAGTTGGTGCATAGAAAAAAAATATGGGTCATTGAGTGCCAAAAATTGACTATCTTATGTCCTGCTCTTTCAGGGATTTGCTAATTTTAAATTTTCAGACAGTTATTTTACTCAACAAATTAGGTCTGGGTATTATAGGACATATAGAGAGCAACCATGTTAATTTTTTGAGCTTTGAAAGTTGGTTTAGATGTTCTGTTGCAGCAAAGAGTCTAGGAGGCTTTGAAAGCGTGACAGAGGATTTTTGCCACGTTGATCAATGTGATTATGTCATCGTTTCTTTGTGCCGCACAATCCATGTCAATTTTATTCTCAAAAGTCTTAATCTCTCTTTGTCTAAAGCACAAAATTAGAAGCAACAAAGAGTTCAACCCTTGATGGCGGTATACACTTGATTAACTTGTCAAGGCATTGGGTGGGGTGCTGAACGGTCTCCTGGAGCTCCTGCTTGACCTTGCCGAGACCACCGATGTCGTCCCACTTGACGGTGGGCACCTCGGCGACCGTCTCGCGGAGTGCTGACGGGTTGGACGAACCAAGAGCGAAGCGGAAGTTTTCCATCGTCACACCGAGTGCGTCGAGTACCTCGGCATCAATAGTATCCTCGTCGAGGTCGATGAGTTCCATCTTCTCCCGAATTTGCTGCATAGCGGCTTCCGAGCAGAGTGGGGCGATATCAGAGCCGACGTAGCTGTGAGTGTCGGCGGCAATATTGAAGCAATATTAAGTATGTAGTGTTAGAAAGATGGCAATAATAAGTATATACCTGCTCGAGATCGACATCGTCGGCCAATTTCATGTTCTTCGTGTGAATACGAAGAATCTCGAGACGCCCAGTAGGATCAGGAATACCGATGTCTACTTCGCGATCGAAGCGTCCGAAGCGACGAAGTGCAGGGTCAATTGTGTTGGGCCGGTTCGTTGCGGCCATGACCACGACGTTCGACCGTGCCTTCAGGCCGTCCATGAGCGTAAGGAGTTGCGAGACAACATGGCGTTCGACTTCGCCATTGGTCTTTGGAAAAAAAAAATGTCAAGTCTGCATATCCGGCAACATTAAATATTCACCTTTTCACGCTTGGAAGCGATCGAGTCAATTTCATCAATGAAGATGATTGCATGTGAATTCTTCTCGGCCTCCTCGAATGCCTTACAGAGGTTGCTTTCAGATTCACCAGCTATCTTACTCATGATCTCCGGGCTGTTGATCAAGAAGAAGAATGCGCCGGTCTCGTTCGCCACCGCACGCGCCATGAGAGTCCTACCGGTACCGGGAGGACCATACATGAGGATACAACGAGGCTTGATACCGATGGACTTGAAGAGTTGTGGATGGCGAAGAGGGAGCTCAACGAGCTCGCGGACCTGCGCCATCTGCTTCCGGCAACCACCAATGTCGTCGTAGCCGACATCGTTGAGGCTTGATTTCTCGTCTTCACACTTCACCGAGTCACCCTCTATCACGAAGCGGTCAACTCTATAAATTTCCACCTATACAATAGATATGCATACCAGTGTGGATGACGGTATCTTGAGCAACAATGCAGTACTCTGCAGGATTGGTCTCTATAACCTTGAATTTACCCTCACGCATGCCACCGTGGACCTTGAGTGGGTCACCCTTGTGCAGCAGGCGGTACGCCTCGAGGAAGTACAGCTTGAGATAGTCAGGGAAGGACGTGAACACGTTTTCCGTACTGGATAACAGACAGCGGCGAGACATGAACAAGGTCGGCGAGCTTGACGCGCAGATTGTTGCACGCAATCTTGTTCATCTGAATCTTGCCTTCTTTGACCGAGCCATCCTCGCTTACGAGGAAGATGAGTACGGTGTCTCTCCACTTCTTTCCCCTGTTATTTCGCTGTTAGATAATGTGGCGCGTATAATGCAAAAGGAGCCTACCTGACGAGGACGGTGTAGCCACGAAAGAGGCTGAGCTTCTCCATCGGCGCGGGGTGGAACGTGCACAGTGCACACTAAACGTATACATCGTTCAGCTCCCAGAATGACAGTGATAGCATACGTGTAAAACACGTTCACCTGAGTTATCGCTGTTGGTTGTATCATTGACAAGCGTGAACGAAGGCTTGATGTCGAACTGACTCCTGTGTATGCATTAATGTGACAATGTCACATGGTGTCCCAAGGAGATATAATTGTGACAAACAACCACTGATTTTTTTTGGCTCATATCTCTTTAATTATTTGAGAAGAAAATTTATACTCTCAATGTTTGTGTAGCACCTTTCATCTAGTTCTATTCCATATTTTTTAAATATAGAAAATGTTGTGTTTAGAGCATGCAGGAGGCAACCTCTGAACGTGTCCCAAGGAGGTGTCAATGACTGTAGTACAGGCTTGGTAAACTGCTATTTTCAATAATCAATTCAAGTGAAATCAATTCATGCGAAAGCCTTTGCTTCTCCTCAAGAAAAACATGTCATCAGGGCTGTATAGACAGCGTACATGAGCATGAGAAGATACATTGAAGAATCTGCGGCGGACGCAAAGACCGCATATGCATACAGATGCACGTGCACCATCTCTGATAGACTTCTCAAAGTTTGTAGGAGAACTGTTCAACCTTGGATCACGGGAACGGTGATCTTGGAATCGCGATGGCAAGCCGTAATAGGAAAGGTGAAGAAGTTCATTTGTGCGACGTCTCTTACCAACCCTGTTTGGTCGACTACGAACAATAGGCGATCAAATCGGTATACGATAACGGTTACAACTTGTCTCGCTCCGCAGCCGTGTTGTGCATTTGAACGGACCGCATCCTAGGCAGAATTCTAGTTTGCGATTGCACGAATAATCCAGAATGTCATCTATTGGGCTTTCCAGCCCATACTTCATTCCCACATATATCCCTCAGCTGCCCACTCCGGGAGGCGCGTCTCGAAAGCCCCGAGACTCGCACTCGTGTAGCGCAGTGCATGCAGGAAAATGTAGAGCTTCTCCGGTACAGGATCGGGATGCAAGGGTAAGTAACATTCCGGGCAGTAGAGAGCATCGGATGAGGACTCGGATCCGACCGCACTTGCTCTTTCTATCGGCGGTGAAGCGTTGCCGTCCGATGTGGGAACAGAACTCGGAGTTTGAGTGGACGCGGGAACAGGAGTGAATGTAGAAAGAGTGACAGGAGTTGAAGAGCCGGCTAGGACGGAGGGTTGAGGCGAGACCTTTGACGGATCTCGATCTAGGGATAGTGATGCCGATGAAGTCAAGGAAGAGGCAGCCGGAGGTTCTAATGCGGGTTTTGCGGAATTGTGCTCTTCGTCGATCCCACTTTCACCCTTGTCCTTCAATTTCTTCCCCTTCCCCCGTTTATTATTTCTGGCTTTACTAGGTATCGCATGCTGCTGCGCGTACGCGAGGTCCACGACGCGCGGGGCGAGTGCGCCTCGCGCGCGAAACACGACGTCACGCCAACGACTCCAGTCTTCATCTTTATCCTACAGATAACACGTGTAAGGAAAGGGCACTTGATGAGGAAGAAGAAAAGTCACCTTCTGGTTCCGTAGACGCGTTATTATGCCGACAGCCTCGCTAGACAGCGGTACGGGCGCACCCAACCCGATATCGTGCCCTGTCTCTCGCGGTAACAGGCCTGGCTTGGGACCCTCACCCGTATGATTCGCAGTCAATGCTGCAGATTCCTCCTTTGTGCGCCACGCAGGATTCATCCGCTTATCATTTTTCTTCCGTATGCTCGTTAGGGGGGCAGGCGTATGTACAGATGCAGAGGAGCTTGGAGGATGTTCCGATCTCTCCCCACGATGTAACGCCCTAGGTTCCACAGCAGCACCTTTCGACTCGCGAGCGCTCACGGAAAAGACCTCATTCGGCTGCTTGCGTCCTCGTCCTTCTGCGGTCGAGTCTTCGAACCCAGGCGGTGGTCGGGGTGCTTCGCGCTCTTCACTCGGAATGATGTCGATTCCACCTCTACCTACGCGTGAGCCCTGCTTTGCGATACATTTAAAGGCACAGCAGAGATAAAGGCATGTAATTTATGACGCAACGAACATATAACCGCGGGTCAATGACGTGTAAACCAACCAAACATATAAGAGATAGAACGCACCCAGATATTTGAGTCCGCATAGACGGCATCGTTCGCGATGGGATGACCCAGAAACTGCAAGTGGACACGAATCTGATGAGCTGCAATGGTTTCAGGTTATGAAGATGGCAGTGAGAGAGAACAGACGCACATCGGCCAGTGAATGGGCGGCCTGGGTGTGCAAAAATGGGACATGCATGCATATTGTGAGATGGAGAAAAAGGATGAAAATGCGACACGTACAGTGTACGACACTAGTATCGGTGACTTTATCGTAGTGCATGCGTTTGAAAACTGTTTTCGCATCCTATTACACCGTAAATTATACTGCTAGTCCGCGTGAAGAAACACTTGCCTTTCCCTCCGGATGCACTATATTCAATCCCATTTGCCGGTCGACTGTCAGGAGTGGCTCTTCGCACGTAATCTCTTCTCTAGATATCGTCTGAGGTCAGAGTTGAGTTACGAGTAATTAACAGTCGTTAAAATGCTCACGCAGGGAATTCTCCACGAACTCGTGCAACATACTCCTTTTGGATCGTTCCAGACGTGAACTCTGCCGTGAGCGTGCGGGCACGGTCCGCTGACAATGCGATGATCATAAGTCCCGAGGTTAGTCGATCAAGGCGGTTAACCGCTGTACGCAAATATGTTAGTCAAATTTAAAAACCCCAAAGTAAGTAAAGACCGACTGTAGACGTTTGGAAAACCGAAGTCGTCTTTAAGAATTTCTACGAGCGAGTTCTTGAAGTACCGGCCCGCGGCATGAACAGGCTATGCGAGTTGAGTAGAGTGAGTCATCGTCGAATCGAAGGTAGGAAAACGCACGATGCTACCGGGTTTGTTAATGACAAGGAAGTTGCGCTCTACGTCGTGATGCAAGATCTCGACTGGTGTAGACGTTACAGGTGGTTCGTGCCTGTGCACTATGTTCCTGATATTGCATAGTCGCGGTAGATTAGACCAGTGCATACAGATGTGCTATGCCACGCGACGTACTCTAGTGTATCTCCATTACGAACGATCGTCCCAGGACGTGCAATCTTGCCGTTAATTGTGGTCACGCCAGATTGCAGAGCGTATCGCTGACTCCGCGAGTAGTAAAATCATCAAAAAGGTTGGAGAATGGGAATGTAAGGTGAACGCACATAGTATTCGACACTCCTATCTCTGAATTCCGTCGAAACAACCTCCAATATCTCTCGATCGAACCAGCGAGCTTTGGCATTCGTTCTGTAAGGGTACCAGTATGGTGGAATTTTCTTGAGTCCAGGTCGGCCTCTCGAAGTTACGCGCGTGTCCACAGCGTCGTTGGACGTGTTCTCAGAGGCTGCCATAAACAGGTAACCCGAAATAACTGTTACTCTGTCGAGCTGTTTGGAAAAACTCAGGGAGCGCAGACGTCGACAAATGAACCACAGTTTGCTGTACGTTTCGGAGAGGACTCAAGAGTCAGAGAAGCAGAATTCAGCGTGACACAAATAAAGAAAGACTTATTTAGTCACATGTGCCGTAACTGTTGCTCTTTACCGTTCTGGGTCACGCCTCTTGAGTCCTGAACTCTCCTTCATCCTTCCATATACCTATACAATGTCTACGGCTCACAGACCAACATGGGACCCAGCTCAGGCAAAGGAGGTCAAGGGTGGCTCACGTCAAATTTCGGCGCGGGACGTTGCCTCTCACACCAAGTTGAAATTTCGGTGGGTTTCTTTCAACAGGTCTAATAGGACCTGGTCGTCTAATTAAGGTGTAGACAACCTGGACAGACAGCGACCTCAGACGTAGTTAAGCGTGATCTGCGTGCGGAGCTGTTAGAGGCGGAACATGCTGCACGTGAGAAGAAGAGGAAGGCAGAAGGAAGGCCTGCACTCGAGGATGCCCCCGCACCGTCGGCTGTAGCTGCGATAGAGGACAGCGAGACGAATAAGCGGCGGAAACTGTTACAAGAGGCGCTCGAGCTCGACAAGGATGATGACGACGAAAGCTCAGACGAGAAAAGTGAGGTGGAAGTGGATGACGAGGAGAAGGGTAACAAGTCGGGTGCAGACGATGAGTACGTGGCTCTCTACACTCCTATCCTTCGCGGCTTGACTGTCCCATGCAGTGATGATGATGATGACTCCGAGGAGGAGGATGACACGGCAGAGCTCTTGCGTGAACTCGCGAGGATAAAGCGTGAGCGTGCAGAGGAGAAGGAGAGACTAGAGCGGGAGCAGAATGCCAGCGCACAGGTTGCACGGGAGGAGGAGATCGCAACCGCGAACCCGCTGCTCAATCTTGCGGCCGCCCTTGGTCAGAAGACCGGCGTGAACACGACGGCGCCTGGCACCTTCGCAGTGAAGCGACGTTGGGACGACGGTATGTACTACTGTCCGGTGTCAACGCTCTCACAGCCTTGTCTAATATACCTACAGACTTGATTTTCAAGAACCAGGCGAGCGCAGAAAAAGCACCAGGTCACTTCGTGAACGACCTCTTACGGACAGAGTTTCATAAGAAGTTCATGTCTAGGTTTATTAAGGTGAGGTCAATCCCTTTTCGACCTCGAGAATTTGACATAAACATGCTTTTTTCTTCAGTAGCATCATTTTTCATGTAATGCCAACATATTATGCTCCTATTTATACGCAAACATATAACACACGTCTTTGCGTCGACGATGTCATGATCGCCTCCCGGTTCGCCTACCTCTTTTCCCGCGGATATCAGCTTACTTCTGTCGCAATATACACACTCTCCATCGCCTCATCCATTCCGTGGCCGATAAAGCCGGCTTCATCCGACGATCGAACACCATCGGTACGTCGTTCAACTGTACGCGTATGTCTTCTTCCCTGCACAGATTTCAAATGATATTTTCGCTTATTGAAGCTAGAAGATGGACAAGGTCAACACAGGGTAATTGCCATCCGATGACAGAACAGTATGTATCTGACAGCGCTCAATGTGTTGTCTCTTACGTCGGGGCTTTGTGCCGCTCGACTGAACTGAAGAATTGGTAGTTGGCCCGCGGTCAAAAGTGGCGTTAGCATGTTTAGCCTAAGCTTCTGAGCTGACAGTCATTTTGATGACATGAACGGTCGATTGTTGGACTATGGTGTGTGTAAAATCACATAAAGTAGATGATGGATTGACGGACTTCAATGATGTAGATCCACATGATTTTTTCGCCAATCAATGTCAGTTCGACCTAAGCTACGCATTCCGTTGTCGAACGAGTGCTAGAGAGAACATAGAGATGCGGTATCTAGGCTGTACTCTGTTTGCTCAGTCAATGGCTACGACGATCTGAATGTCCAAGACGCATGAATTTCTGCTTCAATCTTGCCAGCGACGCACCTTGATGTTGGTCTCAGGGTTGTCCTATCTTTGCAAGCCGGCAGGACCTGCTCCGGACAAACAAGCAGCGGGTGCGCGTTTAACCGGGCACAAGCAAGGCGCTGCGGAAAGCATGCACCGCTCCTCGGAGCTCACACAGTACCGATGCTTTCTTCGAAAGACGTTGCAAATCTGTTCTAGCACAACAATCATCCGGATTCCAGCCGGCTCTCTTCGGATACGGGAGTATGAGATGCGAAGTCCTCGCTTAAAACTGTCTGTGTTCCGTGGAAAGATATCTAGGTTTCATCAAATAATTGTCTTTGGAGAAATGCGGGCCACCCAAAGGTATCAGGACGTCAGGTCGCATCAACGTCAAAGATCGGTCGTCCAATCTTCCTGGAACTCCCGAGCACCTGGCCTGTTATATCTGCTGGTCTAAACTCCACGGTATACGTGAATAGGAGTCGAGCTCGAAAGTCGACAGAGCAGACCTGTCTCAACGTCTTTATGATGGCGCGTTGGCATTTTCAAGCATGAGAGCTGACAGGGACCTGGGATTACACGACGACTGCGCCTGCTTTGTACGCACAGAGAGCCGGCTAAGCTTTGCCGGTCTGACTTCTCATCTTTTGACTCCGCATCTTTTATGAGAAGCGGATGTATGGCTCAAGAAATCTGCTTCGATCTCGAGGAACAGTTGGTACTGCTAGCGTGAGTAATGTTTGGCATCCTTGTCCCTTCGCGGCTGCAATTTGCGCAATACGTTGTTCCTCTTGTGGCATCAAGATACGTTGACATTGGCGTAACATCAAAGCAGGCTTAATCTTGATGTCGGCAGCTCTATTCTTGTTGACATACTGTTCCGTTGAGCATAGATACGCTCTCGAGATCAAGCTTCGCTCCTCAAATCTCGCACGAAATATTCTTGTCTTCGGGATACCTGAGACAAACTTGCTATGGCAATGGTACGTAAGGTTCAGATGCCACCGTATCCTCATTAGGCTTTCATCCAGGGTGTATCTTGTCGGCGACGATCCTCTGTGAGACATTTCTCACCCTCATTTATGACCAAAGGAGCGCGAACGTAGCTTATGCGGCACATTATATAGATTGACTTGTATCGCCTCTGTGCCTTCTCAATTCTCTGTATTGTATCATTATGGCAACACCTTTATTTGCTTAACGCCATTTCTCGGTTCTATTTTCTGCGGCTCTCGATAAGCTCTTCTACGTCTATTTCTGGCAGCTGGCGATCGACATAATATGGGAATCGGCGGAGATTCTTTGTGAGGAAGTAGGTATTGCTAGAAGGAAACTTGAAATTTTGTATGTAGGAAAGATCTATATCCAAATGCACTGATAGCTTTGAAGTCTCAGTGCATTGATAGAGTTTTACTCATTATGGGCTTTGAGCATTTGAAAATGAGCTTGAATTGTCACAATTGGCGCTCAGGTATGACAAGGCATAATTTCCATTGTGATATATACGAGAGTAACTGTGAGCGCGCGACTTAACAGAACACTTGCTCGGATCCCATGGTTCACTAGTTTCATCGATCTTCGTTCGTCAAAAAGTCGCAGTGAGCAGTTATCATGCCAATTCCTCAATGTGTTTCGAATGAGCCCGCTAGTATCAGCGAATTGCTCATGTCAAGCTCAGCGCCTTGCAAAGATTTAATGTAACCTTTTTTGATAGAGGTCAAATTTTCAGCGACGGTTTACGCTCATCAGGAATACAGTCTACAGAATCTGAGCGTTTGCTTGTATGATAGGCTAAGAAGTATGAAATATGTAGGTCTATTTTCCGTTATAACTACAGTATGCTTTGAATAGCAAGGTTTTCTCCAGGTGTCATTTGAAGATGCGACAAGCCAATGGCACATAACTAGCCGGATATGAAGTGAAGTCGGATAGAGCTCACAGTGTTACAAACCACCGCTCGTCAACGTCTCTTGGATTATCATAGTATCTCTGACTCTCAGTTAACAAAGTAAAATCAAAGATGAGTTGGTCATTAGACTGTTTCGAACATTACTACCAGTATAACCACGTTTTTGGACTAGGTTATAGTTTAGTTAGTCTCTCACGTCACTTTTATTTTAATGCTGTGATCAAGTGCTCGAGGTCTTCCTTTATTCGAATTCCAAGCACTTGCTCAGATCAAAACCAGAATAGGACAATGTCGGAGTCTGAATGTATGATCTGCGAAACCGTCATGGTCACGGTTCAACTTCCAAAACGTACAGCTTGCCGCGTCGACCCACCAGCAGCACATCTTCTTCAACCTCGGCTGTGTTACTTCGCTTCTGCACTCCTTCTGAACGTCAGCATCTCCAAGAAGTTGCTATTGTGCTTGATAACGACATGGTAAGATGAACAGTCTGGATCTAGCTGCCAGCGAACGAAGGAAAACATGCAATGAGCACTGACAGACGTCTCCACGCTTCGGTCAAAGCCGTCCAGACTTAACATGTAAAACTCGGTGATTTTATGGGAAAGGGAAAGATGGTGCTGTCAGCTTATCTTATGACTCCTTGGACATAAGCTCGGTGTGCTGCGCTTTGCTCAGCTTTAAGGTGCGAAACGCCGAGTCTAGTCTGGATTCTCCGATCACTCAACACGCCAGATTCGTACTCAACAAGACTTTAGCGGCTCTCTAGTAATCCCGGATCTGAATGCTGTCAATTCAACCTATGATATGCCTAACCATCAGCTATCACGGCAGAGGGGTACTCTAGCGGGGTCCTCGAACGAATCGGTGCACTTTGAATTGCACATTCTGGATGGGCTCAGTTCTTTCAACTCAGCATCGGGTGTGATCTTAGATCACTCCGTAGGCTCTGTTCTTGCCAGCGCTCCGGTTCGCACTCCTGTCCTGCTCCCTGAGGGAGCAAACAATACCACAGTCCGGCGATCAGGTCTGCAGCGGATAAAAATGCGGCATGGCAGTCTTGTGGAATGCATCACTCCCCCCATCGCTCTCACGTCGTACAATGGGCAACACGTCCTCGCACATCCAGCACGCTTCCAGGCCTGGCGCCACCGCCAATCGTCCGTCAGCGCCGCACCAGCCAAAGCTGGCGCACAAGCTCTCGTGTATCACCGCTTGGTCTTCACAAGACTCGCTTCATTCCGGCAGCTCGTTCATCACTGACACAAACTTGAGTGAGAAGCGCGCCGCCGTCATTCAGCATTCCCTCGTCAGGCCCGATGACCACTCGATCGAGACTTCACCAGAACTCAAGGAAGCATTTGATTCCTTCGTCGATGCCTACCCGGAATATCGCCAGACCTGGATCGTCGATTCGCTTAGACGAAGTGACTATACTCGTCTGACGCGTACCGATGAGACCTATGTCGATTACATGGGTGGTTGTCTCTTCCCCGAAAGTCTTGTCCAGATCCATGCGGACTTCCTCTCACGAAACATCATGGGTAACACCCATTCTGTCAGCAACAGGTGAGTATCGGCGTTTCGGATAGTGATTGATAGTACGCCTTCAGCTGATGCCCTTGTACAGCTCCCAAACATCAACTAATCTCGCGGTCGAGGCACGAATAGCAGTTCTTGACTTCTTCAAGGCACCGCCTGGCTACACGGTGAGTAGACAGGTACGAAGAACAGCAAAGAACCCAGTTTTAACTCTGTATTAGGTAATCTTTACTCAGAACGCGACGGGAGCTCTGAAGCTTGTTGGGGAGTCCTATCCTTTTCGTGAAGGCGGAACCTTTATCCTTGGTGTGGACTCGCACAACAGTGTCAATGGAATTCGGCGCTTTGCGTCTCAAGCCGGTGCACGCGTCGTTTACTTGAGATCAGGGAGTCGCGGAGGCGTAGACTTAGCAGAAACAGAGGTTTGTTAATTCATTCCTAAGCGCCGGCATAGGCTGATCCGCAGCTTCTTTGTTCGCTTTAGAATATACTCGATGATAATCAGCCTTCTTCGGACGGCGCTCCGTGTCTTCTCGCACTCACTGGTCTTTCCAACATCTCCAACACAAAAAATCCGCTCTCAATCTGTGCTTACGCGAAAAGTCTTGGCTACCACACTCTTCTCGATGCCGCCGCACTCGCCACAACATCAGTAATTAATCTTGCGGAAACTCCCGTTGATGCCATGGTGGTTAGCTTTTACAAGATGTTCGGATTCCCGACCGGTGTCGGAGCGCTAGTTGTAAAGGAGGACTTCCTTCGTACTCTCCAGCGTCCTTGGTTCTCTGGTGGGACGGTCGATGTTGTGCAGGTACCAGGGTCGCTCGTCACGATGGCGGACGATCTCATGGAACAGTTTCAGGTGCGGTTTCTCACAGATGCCCCTTATGCAGGCACTTTCTGACCGACTCCCTAATGTAGGATGGTACGATCAACTACCTTAGTCTCCCAGCAGTCACACACGGCCTCCGCTTTCTCTCTATATACCTCCCGTTCCTTCCTTTACGGCTGTCAGCTTTGCTTCATTACCTCGTTGCCGGACTGGATGAGCTCCGGCATGACATCAATGGCACGCGTGTTGCAAGAATTTTATCCCGTCTACCAACACGCCGCCTGAAGGAGATAGGGGAGCAAGCAAACTTCGGATCGACTGTTTCGATGCACTTCCTTGACGTGAGTGAGATTCTGCCTCGATCCGTCTCACTCATTAACACTAAATACTGTCTTGTTCTGAATGGAAGTCCGATGGTACTATGCTTCCCCTTTCATTCATTGAGCACGCAGCTGCACGGCGCAAAATCTCGCTCCGCACGGGATGTGTATGTAATCCTGGCGGTGCGGCGGCAATAATCGGGATCGAAAGCGACATGGAACAATTGTACGAAGGCGTGACTTTGAGGGATTTCCAATCGCGCGTTGGGCACGAGCTTGGCGTCGTTCGTATAAGTCTCGGGCTTGCAAGCAGTTTTGTGGACGTATGGCGCGTGTTGGAGTTCGCTCGATGCATTTCTATTCGAGAGGAACGGCATATTTTGTGGAAGGAGTGGAAGAAGTCTGGAAGGGCGCATGGGTGTCACTGATCCTTTTGCTATCTTTCCTTCTTCTATTCACATCTTATCCCACCTCATCACACTCGTCGATTGAAAGCAAAACCCTTTTTGGAGTATTTACCACATCTGCTTCTTTTCTCATTCAACAAACTGTAACGGTATCATTTGTGTACAGACAATAAAAGTTTCTGGGTCGAGTTCATATCCTTTATTTTGACAATCAGTAAACTATCTACGACATTTTGCAACAGACACATTCTCGATAAAGCAACGTAGTATGTACTATATATCTGTTATGGCAGGCTTTAACAACTATGGCAGCGCTGTTTAAGTTGAGAGCAATCATTGCGTCCCTATCAGGCAAGAGATCGGCGCAAGCCATGTCGTGTTCGCGCGCACGTTGAGAGCGCGTTCCGTTTGCTGTTGTCGTTCTCAAAAGGCATGGACTTCTTCTCCCAGACGTACAATGCGCTCAGAGGGCCCACCGGTGCTCCGCAGTCAGCGCTTGAGACCATCCAGCGACTCTCAGGCCGACTTTCGCCATCCACGCTGCTAGCCGACCGACGCGCTGCTGTTCTATCTCTTAAGGGCCTATCACGAGACTGGAAGGCCGACGTTGGTGAATATGCCCTTGCTGGCCTGCTTGAGGTACTGGAAAACGATGCGGAAATTGATGCGGAGATCGGAAAGGCCGTACTCGAAACCCTGCACTCACTATGCGACGTGGGCGATGCCAGTCCTTCAGCTGAGAGCAAAGTATTTGGCCTGAGGAACACGGACGAGGTTCTAAAGACCGACCAGCCGACTCAAAAGCTGTTCACGCTACTTGGAGACCAGAATTTCTACGTTAAATACGCGGCGCTGCAGCTGCTTGCGACGCTTCTGCATAATCGCAGACAACTTGTACAGTCATACTTCCTTAACGCCCAGAACGCACCTGCGAACATGTTAGCTATATTGGAGGACCGACGGGAGATCATTCGAAATGGTGAGTAAATCGGACACAGTTCGATCAGCAGCTCATGCTCTGCAGAGGGATTGATCCTCATACAGTCTCTCATTTCCCAAAGTCCCGATATCCAGAAGCTGCTAGCCTTCGAAGGCGCGTTCGACAAATTCTTCGGCATAATACAGAAGGAGGGCGGTGTTGATGGTGGCTTGATCGTCCAAGATTGCTTTACATGTGTCGATGGACTGTTGCGACTGAACACCTCCAACCAGACGTTCTTCCGCGAGACAGGGCTTGCTGGCTTCCTTACCGCTCAGCTTCTCTTCCCGACTAATCTTCCGCCGCAAGAACCTGCACCACAGGAGTTCGCGCTTCAGTTCTGGGATACCCAAAAGACCTCGAATGTACGACTTGTTATTGGGATCCTCGGTCTTTTGGTTAGCTCGAAGGGCAGCAACGTGTGTGGATAGTTTAATTTCACTTTTTCAACGACATTCTAAAGCAGCACAGGAAGCAGAAACGAATCTTCTCATTCGATGTCTCATCGAACTCGCCTTGGCTTCAAATGCGCCTACTGTTCTGAAGACTCAGGTAAGCGCTCTGTTATTTATCACACTGTTCCAAGCTAGAACAAATACCGCTTAGGCTCTTCAGCTTCTTCCTACCAATCTCAACTTCCCATTCATCTCTCATATTGTTACGCCATATATACCTGTTCCCGAGACGAATGGTGAAGAATGGGACCGTCTAGAGCCTATCGTTGCCCTTGATGCTTTAATTGAACTGGTGGTCATGGGGGAATACGGGGCTTCCGGGGAGAGTGGAACGAAGCGGAAGGCAAAAGAAGCGCTTCTCCTACGGACAGCCGGAGCTACAGTATTCGAGGTATGGCTTCCGTTTATAGTTGACGAGCTAACCTCCTGAGCTTTTTGAGCGCAGAACTACACTCGGAAGGAGGAATTGCGGCTCATCATCTTGAAAGCCATGCTGCCCAATGAAGGTACATATGTCAGCACCCCTACTCTATCGCTAGTACTGATAGTGCCTTCCAGATCCAAATGCCCCGCGTCCGACTCCTGCACTCCTGCAATGTCTTGCTACTCCTCCCACCGCACCACTGGATCCAGCTTCCTCTCTATCAACTCACCTTGCTTCGCTGTTATTTGCATCTCTCATCCGCTCCTCTTCACGCTGCAAGCAGCTCGCGCGCCAAATAAAACCCACAGCAAACTCGCCGCCTGTTGTACAACAATTCTTCGTGCCGGCTGATGGTTCACCAGCGGGCGCACCGGAAGCAGCTTCACCGGATACAGGCGATGATGAGCCCCAGACACTCATTGCCTTGCTCTCGGAACACCTTTCGTTGGCATTCCTGTCCCGAGCGCATGCTGCATCTGCGGAGACGGAGCGTGATGCGAGGGAGTGGGATCGCTTGATTATCGTCTATCTTGCTCTTCTTGCGCAGTGGCTATGGGAGGAGCCGAAGGCTGTCCGCGAGTTTCTGGAGAACGGAGGGATTGGGATGGTGCGTTATACGTTTAGCTCCGCGTCGCATTGTTTCTCTGAACTAACCCCTCTTTGCCTCCATCTCATTCGTAGCTTGTCGAGCCGATAAACCAGACGAGTGACGTGGATCCGCTCGTTCAAGGCCTATGCGCCTACCTCCTTGGCGTGTGCTATGAGTTCAACCGCGAACCCGGAGAGATCACTCGGTTCGCCCTACGTTTCTCCTCTCATGTTTTGACTATGCTTATCGGCTCTTTATTTGTGGGCAGATCGACAATCCACGCCATCGTGATACGGCTAAGCGCCGACGCAATCGTTGGGCGGATGGCACGCGTTCGCGAGGACGAGCGATTTAGGGCTATCGGGCCCGAAGACATCGTCCTGCCGTACCGGTTTCCCGCGACACTCTCGGCTCCCGCAGGCTCGGACGGCCACGAGGACGCTGAGGTTGAGATCTGGTTCGACTGGGCGTTTGTGGACTTCTGGAAGAGCAACTACTGTGCGTCCACAAGCGCATTTTTTTATGTACTATCGCTTGAGACTCATGAGGGCAATGACAGATACCATCCAGAGAGCTGTGACGCTTGATCCTGACACGCTGAGCTCGTCATCAGGTGCGCTCAGTTCGTATATGCTTGGTAGAAACCAAGTGCGGCACTGACAAGACGAGTAGGCGAGAATGCGGAGTCAGCTATGCTGATTGCGTCCCTTCGCGAGGTTATCAGGAACCAGGCATCTCAAATCGAGGAGCTCCAAGCCCAACTGCAATCTGCCGTCTCAGAAAGACAGACTGAGGTACGTCCATTTTCATCCCCTTTCCGCGCGTGTGTGAGTTATCGTTAACCCGTTCGAAAACAAGATACAGGACTTGCAGGCGCAAATCACGTCCGTCGCAGCCGTCTCCACGTCTGAGGTACGTCTCCCCCTCCGCTCCCATCCCTCAATTAACCTCTCCTCACTGAAAAAAAACCACATCTGCTTCTGCCACAACCTCATAGATCTCGGATCTTCAGTCCCAAATCACCTCTCTGACCGCGGAGCTCGCGGCGGCGCAGCAGAAGAGCAGCGACGCGGAGAAGGAGCAGGAGGACCTGCTTGTGTTCCTCGACGAGATGAGCGCGAAGCGGAGACGGGATAAGGAGACGATGAGGAAGGCGGGGCTGGAGGTATCGGAAGACGAGGGTGAGGGCGATGGTGCTGAAGATGGAGAGGAGGATGGAGAGGAGGATTGAGTGCAGTTTGGAGACGCATGCCATAGACGTGTATGTATATGTTAAGGACTGTATTTTGGACAGTTAATCCTATGTTCTCTTTCCTCGACCACCACTCTCTTGTCTCCTCGTCAACAGTTAGCTACGTTTTATAATCAATCATACACTACTAGTACAATTCCAGGTACAACAAAAGACTGATGTTTACAACAATAGCAATTTAGTTGCTGAAAAGAAGGAAGAAAATAAAAGAAAGGGGGGCAAATTAAGACAGTGTAAGATAGCGAGAACATAAATGAACGGGCAAAGAAAAAAGGGGATGAGGAGATCCAAAGCGAGATGCACATGCGGGAGAGTTTGGAATAGTGTGAGCGTAGTAGGACCGGGAGCAAAGTACAACATAGCCGATAAGCAAGAACACACAAGCCAAGATGATAGAAGCTGCGCGTGTAAGAACAGTAGACAAGAGGACAGATAACGCGCCGACCGGTGAGAAGGCGACGACGACGACGACGAGGGAAGGCGTGCATGAGATAGAAAGTGGTGTGGGAGACGTATCCAAATGAGGGGTAGAGAAAGCTTGGCTCGGAGTCGGGTCGAAGGAGTGACTTGGAGGAAGATGGGAATGAGTGGGAGTGGGATGAGATCAATATGAAAGGAGAGGACGAACCCAGAATGGGCATTGGGAACGAAGTGAAGCGAAAGGAACGGTGGTTGTAGAAGAGATGTGAAACAAGCAAAAAAGAAAAGCAAGACACGCTTCTGAGAGAAAAAAAAAGAGTCGTATGCCAGGGAGCGTCGTTGTCTAAGTTTCTCCAGATGAGGGATAACGCTAATCGACGCTTAACGGTTTACCGAGCCTCATCCACTCGCATGCACGCCATTATTCACAGCCGGAGCCGGTGGGGACACCTCAGGGAGACGCGGGACCGGCCTCGCAGGCGGCGGCCCGGGAGCTTGAAGCTTCGCAACTCCGACCCCGAGTCCTCCTCCTCCTCCACTCACACCGGAACGGGTACGTGCAATCGGGGCGCTCGCGCGCAGGTAGCGCGGAAGAGGTAGCATGAACGGAGCGGGCGGAGCGCCTGGTGTCCGATGAGGACCGGTCTGACTCTTACTCTGAGTTTGGGTCTGGGTTTGGGTTTGGATCTGGGTTACGGAGTACGATTCGGGAGTGGGAGCTTGATGAGGCCGGGTTTGGGTCTGGGTCTGCGTTCGAGCATCGGGATGTACACCGGCACTTGCTCTCGTCCGGGATGGGTGCTCGGAGAACGCATAGGGATCGATTATACCCTCCTCCTCGCCCTCGTCTTCATCTCCATCCCGGCCCATCTCTCCCATTCCCACTCCCACTCTCGAATTAGAATTGGGATCGGAGCTGACGACCTCCGATGCTTTCCCGCGAGGCCCGAACGTACCGACCGACTCCGACTCCGCGCTGCGCCACGCGTCGCCTGCGCCCGCACCCACGTCTACGTCCACGCCCAACTTGTCGAGAGCGACGCGGATGACGACGTCGAGGCTATCGGGCCGTTTGTAATACGAACGAGAGAAGGAATTGTGTGGGTGATGGTAATGATGATGATGCAATTTGAACGCGCTGGGATGCCCGTGCGGGTCGATGTCCGAGTCGTCTTCCTCCTCCTCCTCCTCTTCATCGACTTCCCGCAGAGTATCATCATCAAGCAAATCGTCGACCCATTCCTCTTCCTCCTGTTCCTCGAACGGCTCGACTCGTTCTATCGGCCGGTTCTCCTCACGCACAGCGGCAGCGTCCGTCGGCGTCGCAGCAGCAGCAGCAGTAGCCACGGCAGACTCCATCTTACGCACCCCAACGCCCGCCATACCCGTCTCGCCCTCCTTCTTCGAAACTCGATCTTTTCTGTAGCCAGCGGGGAACGGGAACCCCGGCGTACCGGCCACGCCGAGCACGTTCCGCGGCAGGTCCGGCAGCGCGGAGTTCACGAACGCGAGGAGCGCCGCACCGTCAGCTTCTTCTTTCCCATCTTCGCCCTTGCCCTTGTCTCTCGCTTTTGCCTTGGACCTGGAGCGCTTGCGCAATCTGGTAGTGGTGCATCCTTGGCTGCGGGAAGCGGAGGCCGGCGGAGGAGGTAGGTTCGAGTTGGAAGACGTGACAGCGTCGGATGACGATGCGCCGTGCCCGATCTCTAAGACTTCATGCTCACGATCCACACCTGTCGATATCCGAGTCGTATCTCTAGTCTGGTCCGCATGACGCGAAACAGCGACGCCCGTACCCGAACCCGAACCCGAACCCGAACCAGTGACGCGCCTCCAAAGCCTCCTCAACCCAGGGCTCCTCTTCTCATCCTTCGTCTTCATCTTCATCTTCATCTTCATCTTCGCCTCACCGGGGGCGCGCGCCTCCGAGGCGTCGTCGTCATTGTAAGCGGACAAGTTGCTCGTCGGGAGGCTCCGCGTGCGAGCTAGCGAGACGCGGGACGCTGCATCTGCAAGTGTGAGCTCGTCGTCGAGCGCAGCGAGCTCCTCTAACGTCGGCTCCGCGTCCCCCGTACCGCCGTCCATCTCGTCCGCTCTAGCCTTCCCCTTCCCAACAGCCCGCTCCATCCTCGCCAACCCACTCCCACTCACGTTCTTCCCCTCTTCCACTTTTGTCTTATTGTTCGCCTTTGCCTTTCCTTTCCCCTTCCCATTGCCGCCGCCGCCGATGCCGATGCCGATGCCCCCAAAGGCGCTCTCGCTCACAGTCGCGATGTTCCCCGCCCCACCGCGCCCGGTGCTCCCATGCGCAGCCGCCCGCGCACGCGAGGCGGCGACGAGCGTGCGTTCGAGTGCGGCGAAGCGCGCTTCGTATTCGAGCGTGATGTGCGCTGCGCGTGGGTGGAGGGCTGCACGAAGCACAAAGTTAGAATTATTCGTTCGAGATTTGAGAATGAAAGAACTGGAATAAAAAGAAAGAAAAGGAAGGAAGGAAGGAAGGAAGGAAGGAAGGAAGAAACAGAGAAACGAATACAGGATAAAGGAGGAGGAAAAAGAAAGAGAGAAAAAAAACGCACCAGGATCGACTCCACCACCCACCTTCTTGTACACCCCCGCGCCTCCGCGCCCCGTCCGCACACGCACGACTTTCTCCTCCGCCCCGGTCCCTTCATCCACACCACCTCTGACCGCATATCCATACCCATCTTCAACAGAGCCTATCCTGGCCCCGACCCCGACCCCGACCCCAACCCCATCGACGAGCTTCGCCTCGCGCGCCCGCGCCCGCGCAAGCCGCTTCTCGAGTGCGCGCTGCCGCGCGTCGGCGTGCAGGTGTGCGGCGTAGTCCGTGCTCGTGCTCGTGTTCGTCGTCGTTCCCCCCGTTTTCGATAGTGGTTTCGATACGGTTCCCGGTCCGCTGGATGTAGTGGGGGACGCGTGCGAGGTGGAGGAGGAGGAGAGGGGCGAGGCGGGCTCCTCTCCTCGTCTCCTCCTCGTTGGGATACTCGTCGTGGGGATCGTGATCGTGATGCGGGGATGCGAGGGAGCCGGGGCCGGGGCCGTCGACGTCGGAGGAACGCGAATGAGAAGATCGGCGGCGGGCGGAGAAAGAGAACGAGCGCGTCTGTGCGTGGTCGTCCGATACGGACGCCGACGCCGACGCCGAGCCAGAAACGACAGAGGCGGAATACGCCGACGCGCCGCTCGATCCCACTCTTCCCTCCTGGCTTGCCGATCCAGTTCCCGAGCCAGTTCCAGTTCCCGAGCCAGAGTTAGAGCTAGAAGCAAACGACGTCCTCTCCGACGAGACGAACCCCGGACGGAATCGGAAACTCGAAGGCGAGGTCGTTGGCATCGTCGTCGTCGTCTTCGCCTTCGCCGAGTTTTTCGAAGGGCTTTTCGGTAGATCCTTGGACTGATTCTTAGCGCGGATGTTGCCCAGTCCGCCGCGTCCTGAGGAGGGCACCTGTTCGTGTTCGTGTCCGGAGTCAGTATCAGGATGTGATTCCGATTCCATCGTGAAGAGGTTTTAACAATTGGCGGGGAGTGAGTGAGAAGGGGGCGTATAGAGGAGAGGGGGAAGAGGAAAAGGGAAGAGAGAATGGAATGGAAATTTTAAAAAAAGTTATGAAGTTTTAGAGACAAGGTTAAGGACTAAGCACCCGGGCTTTGGAGTTTTTACTAAACACGATTATGGCGGAGCGGTGTAGAAGAAACGGTGTTTCGAGTCATGGTGATACGGAGGAACGTGCGTCCGACAACATGGAAGAGGCCGGAGAATGGATGTTGGAGATGGATACTGCAGACGACTGTGCGGTGCACGAAGGAGATGAAGTGGAAAAAAGAACCGACGTTGGTGATGATGATGATGATGATGCAAAAGATCGAGACAAAGGCCAGAACAATCTTGGCGGGAAGGACGAAGAAACGGGTGTATCGGCGTCGCACGAGGTGACAGCGACAATCCGGAAGGGAACGACAAGAGGGACTCACCCGACGTTTCTCCTTCTTCTTTGTGGGGCTTGCGGGCAGCTGTAGGTCGGCCTGCATGGACGAGAGCGATAGCGGCGGGGAGAGGGGTAGATTCAGCTGGAGGCGTGGAGGTGCCTGCTCCTGTGAGAGCCGCTGCTGTTGGCGCGAGGAGGATGCGGACGCGGTGAACGCGGCGAGCATCGGAGGCCCAGTCGTAGTGCAAGTGTGTCGATAGGAGCAAAAGCAGGAGTAGCAGAGGGGGGAGCTCTCCCCAGAGATACGGACAGAAGGCCATAAGTAACGGTCCAGAAACGGAATTTGGAATATGGGGAAGGGGAAGAGGAAGTGTGTGTGATGGGAGAACGCTCTGGACTACAAGGTTCGAGGATTCCTAGGATCGAGTGGGAGCAATGCGTATCCGCGTGCGGCCCCTCTTGCTCGCTGCGCGACTGGCGGAGTGCTTATCGGCCGCTGGGATTGGCTGCGGAGAGTGAGACGCTGTGGCGGGCTTGAGCATGACGAGCGACGAGCGACGGACAAGCTCGACGATGACCTTGACCGCGGAGGGGAGTACGTGCCTCAAAGTGAACGTTGATAGATGGGTGATTGAATGAGCTCGTCGCGCCTCGCATCTGCAGCCGCTCTTCCCCCGCGCGAGGAACGAGTATCGCGTGAATCACGCTGTCCGTATCAAAGCACCCATATGCATGCCTGCCGTAAAGATGGCATGGCCTGTAAATCTTCCGTGGCGTAAATGAACAACACAGTGAATGAATACGCACGATGATATCTCGAAGCGCATTTCGGAATTTCGTCACAGCCAGAGATATAAAAGATGGCACAAGCAGAGCCGCCTTGCCTGTTCTAGACTCAAACTCCCACAATCACGCACGCTTTTTGCAATCGACGCACAGCATTCGGGCGAAGGGATGATCAAATGAAAGAAGTTGTGAGGCTGATACAGTCTTGTTCCTTCGACTCAGAGTCGCTCGTCCCGCTCAGGTCCCTGACTTGATCGACTTCGCGATACAACTTGGAAGGCATGGGGGCAGGCGAGCCATGCGTCGCATCCCCTCGTATTCAACCGCCGTAGAGATCTACTGCTCGAGCTTACCCTCTCTGGCACCCACGTTGACAGTGCGTCCAAACGCGAACGGCGGCATCCGCAAGACGTTTCTTAGCCTGAACGGCAGTGCAACGCCCGTCGGCATGAATGGAAATCGAAACGCAACGAACGATCATTGGTTTCGACACGGTATGAAGATTCATGAATGATTTGCTGTCGAGTTGCCTCTAATCTTCATGGACTAGTCGTCCACCAAGTGGGAGACACGATCAACGTTTACTATCTCTCGTATGTCTAGCGCCTCAAGAGCAACGAGCTCGAGCTTCGTCTCACACGAGACGTCAGAGCTCGTCCATCCAGATCAGCGGCGAGGTCGACGACTATTCTGAGCCCGATGGCATGGAGGAAAAGCTGCAGATGGTGGTGCATAGGCCGCTGCTTCTGTTCCTGGGGTGGCTGCAACGATAGGCTACCGTACGTCGAGATGGACTTGTTGCAGAATTTGTCTTAATTGCGCATACTTGCTCTTGTTATTAGTTTGCTTTTGCCTTCCGGGCTGTTGCACACGACTGCACTTAGACAATAACAATCAGACTAACAAAGGAAATATGCATGTGAGCTAGGTCAATCCCAGTGTCACTTTTCTCGCAAAGCTGGGGGCTTGTCCAACCGTATGAAATGCATTAAGCTCCGTTAGACACAAGCGACTCCACTAGCGTACGTCCATTATGCGACATTGCTGAGTGTACGCTCTGACAAACTTAGCATACTGGGTTGACCCGGAGGGTGGAATAGCTTAATTTGCTCCCCGCTCCTGCATATAAATATGCATCAGTTATCACTCCCTCTTCTGCCACTTGAAAAAAAGAAGAAGCTCGTATCAATATGTCACTCACGGAGTCGGAGAAGATAGACCTCAAATATTACCGGGATCAGTTAGAGCAGCGTGCGTGATTCTGATCTGAAGTCTACAATATATCATGCTTAACTCCGGTCCATATGATCCAGTTTGTAAAAAGTATAACTTTGCCAAGGAAGAAGAAATAATCAAGGACCCCCTCGATGGTAGTGTAAAAACATACGTCCTTCGCCGTGAGTCTGCGGGTATCCTGTGTCGCACAAGGGCTTCTAGGTTGACAAATCTTATTCACTACCAGTGGTGGATAAGAATGTTGCTAGCGGGACTCAGACGGGAAAGGGCTTCAGAGATAGAGTCAAACACCTGTGGAAGCCCCGTAAGTCGCGCATCCTCGTGGAGATAAAATCGGCCTGGTGGAGGGGAGAGGTGGGTACTGCAAAGAAGTTTCATGATGCTACCTCCAAATGGTATCAGTCGCGGGAGGGCCAGAGGCGTCGTAGTGAAGCTCTGCAGCAGCTTAAGGACTCGCAGGCGAAGTAAATCCTCAAGTGACTTGTGTGATTCAGGAACAGGTTCCTGGACGTAGGGCTCCGTACCATACGCATGTATGTTCCCACCTCAAACGCATACGGGCGTATAACGTATGTGTCTAGAATTTCAGATTATGGCTTCGCACCTTATCTTATAAGCTAAGGCCTTATATTTATGTTCGGAGGGCTTATAAGAATACGGCCTTATCTTATAAGGCTTATAAGGTCAAAAGGTAGAAATAAGACAGTAATTTATTATGTACTACATTGTCATTGTAATCAAGTTGTGCTTTACAAGCATAAGATCTCTAATAGTTTCTGGTTTGAGACCTGCATGTTGAAGAGCAATAGTATCATGTCCTCCAGAAAAAATATGCTCAACCACAACAGCAGACCCTATCAGCTATTAGATCTGCTATATAAAAATAAATAACAAGATGAATATGCACCAGGAATACAATGAATATCTTGAGAGATTTACTCACCATGCAAATCCTCTCAGGCCAGAAGATTGTTGTTGTTAGACAACTATCCCCAATATGAAATAAATATGTAAGTGGATGCTTGGAAACTCAGAGGAAGGGAGGGAGTGGGAGGTGGGAGGTGGGATGGTGGGTGGAGGTGATAAGGAAATGAGCATGGCTGCAACACATGGCACCAGCAGCTGCTGCCATGCTCACATGAACAAATTTTCAGCTCACCTCTCTGGATGTCTGGCTTAAATAAATTCCTTAATTTTTGAGTTTTTATTAGGATAAGGTCTTATAAATGCAGCTCAAAAACCTATAAGTATAAGGTGTATCTCTTATAAGGTGAGCCTTATAAGGGCCTATAAGATAAGCTGTGGAGCTCTATTTCAGATATGCATATGCCCATATCATATGCAGCATATATGCATGTGAACAAATAAATACAAAACTATTAATATTAATGCTAATTTTGTGCATGTACTGCATAAAATCACTCTAGAGTGTTACAGCTGTTTGCAAAAAAATATTTTCCCAAGCTCATGATCACATCATTTTGTGATTTTGTGAAAGGAAATTTTTGCACATTTGGAAATGTCGATCAAGCAGATCATCGTTGATCATACACGTGATTACGCAGTCACCTGATCTTGACGGATACTTGCCCAGGCAAAAATCCGTCAGTCACAGTCACACTACACTGTCACATCTTGGGACATGGCACATAAACGTCAAGAAAGCAAAGGACAACCTATGGAGGTTGATCCCCAATGCACCAAGTGCATGCTACTACAGAACGTAGCACAGAAGGTTCCGGAACTCCTGAAGACAATAGGATTAATGGACCAGGACGTCACATTACGAGCACACAAGTGGGAAGGCCAATCCCCATACTTTGAAACAGGACAGGCAATCTACTATTGAGATGCCAAGACATATAAAGTCCATATCAGTAAAGAAGAACGTGGCATGGAAAACTACAAATGGGATACAGTCATCCAATACAATAAGGAGCCACATGAAGAATGCAGGAACTGCAAGATGATGATACGAATACCTACCCCAAGTCCAGTACAAGGGAATGACATACCAATACATATAACAACAGCACTCAAGCACTGTTGGGCATACCTCAGGGACATAAAGCATCAAGGCATGATTACACTATACAAATTCGAGCACGTGTCACGAAGATGAACGTTCAAGATCACTCTAGCCCTAGGAGTACATGACCCACCATTCACAATGGAGACATGTCTCGGTGGCGCAGCCTTAACACCGAACGGACCTGACACTGAATGGCGATCCAAGAATAACCCATGGGTCCACATGGTTATCCCCAATGGATTTGAATGGGAGGAATGAACACCCGAGCACAGCAATGCCACCTGATAGGCTATGCAGTGCCACAACCGAGGAAGATGCTTCGAGAAGCAGGGAAGTAGAGCCCTGATATAGAAGCACACGGGAGAAGCAGGAAGTTAATTAAACCGAAGCATGTGGAGAACGTGGGAGCCCAACTACCAAATCAGTGATGTACTCACCCAAGCGTGCGGGTCATGACATCACGTGACTCACACCCGCAGTTCAAGGTGCAGATACAAGCAAACCATTGGACGAGGTACATGTGCATACATCCCCACTGCAGCAGCCAAGTGCTGCAGCCACCTGAAACATAGGAAGGAGACGGAAGGGCATCTGGTTGGACAGAACGTAAAGAAATTAGAAATTCAGTAGGCTATATAAGGCCGAGTAACTAGCACCCCAGATCCCCATTCTCTATCGCTTTAACTTTTATTTCAAGGTTTTCAGAAGGTTACAAGAACACTGCTACTTCTTACCCCTACCTCTACATCTATAACTACCACTGTGTAATATCCTCCTTGGTTGAATAACGAGTCCGCCCCATACTGGGTTGAGGATTTGTCCCAAGTTGAATAAGGATTGACTTTGATTGAGTAGACCCTCAGCTACGCCACACTTAGAAGGTTCCTCTCATTGTCCACAGAACCAAGTCTGGTTGAGTGCATCTCGGCTACGCCAAGCCTTGCAGTTTGCCTCCTAGACAACATTGCAGCATAACCAAACGTCTCTCGACCCTCTAGGGCATCACCTCCCCTATCTGCTGTAACTAAGTGCTTTCAATACCAACCTCAGGTTCCACCTGATAAGGGCAGCAAAGGAGAAGCTGGTTACGGGATTGGTCGAAGATAAGTAAAGTCGTCTCGGTAATACACCACTCAGAGGACCATACAGTCCAGAAGGCAACACCTTCGTGGTTAAAGAATTGGAATATTCGCCTGACCCTAACATTTTGACAACCTCAGCACTGAAAAAAAAAATCACTCTTTATGAATTCTTTTCAAAAAAGCAGTAGTTTTATAGAATGACTGAAAGAAGTGAGAAAATAGAATTACAGTTATTTTCAAAAGTATATGCACTCACATGATTTCATCATATCTCTCTCAAAATTTGACTGTTTGCATCAAATAAGCTTCTAAATTCATTTTTTGATTTCTACTTTTACATTGCTGCAAAATGTATGTTAATATTGCATAACAATTTGGGTAATTGTGATAACCCTTGATGTTGTATGCATTTACCTTGTCTATTTGTTCCTGACCTCAGACCTGCAGTTGAAGTGAGGAGAAACAGTCAGATATGATAATATGATCCTATTATGATTATGTCCATGTCGTACTGTATTATTTGCTCCATGTGCCACTTTGATGCAGTGCTAGAACACCTAGAATCAGCATATTCTCCATTGCTTCCTGCTCACCAGGAAAACTTATTTCCAGTCCAATTCATGTTTGTAAAATCATTATAAACCAAGCTGACAACTCAAACATGTCAATTTCCAACTCCATCTCCTAACACATTATTTAGCCTTGTGACCTAGATAGATGGGTAGCTGTAATGCATGGCCATAGAATTTACTGCTCAGGTTATTTTTATTTTCAAATGTGATTGTTTTTTCTGCTTCAGGATTTGAAATGATATTTAAGACGAGCGACGAGCGACGGACGAACTCGACGTTGACGTTGACCGCAGAGGAGAGTGCGTGCTTCAGAGTGAACATTGATAGATGGGTGATTGAATGAGCTCGTCGCGCCTCGACCTCCTTCGCCACTCTTTCCCCGTGCGAAGAACGAGTATCGCGTGAATCACGCTGTCCGTGTCAAAGCGCCCATATGCATGCCTGCCATAAAGATGGCATGGCCTGTAAATCTTCCGTGACATAAATGAACGACGTAGTGAATGAATATGAATACGCACGATGATATCTCGAAGGGCATTTCGGAATTTCGTAACCGCCAGAGATAAAAGATGGCTAAAATAAAGCTTCTGTTTTTGAGTCTGCACATACAGTAGAGTCGCCTAGGCCTTGCTTGTTCTGGACTTAAACTCTTATAAGACTACACACTTTTTGCAATCGACGCACAGAATTCGGGCGAAGGGATGATCAAATGAAAGGGGTTGTGAGGCTGGTACAGTCTTGTTCCTTCGACTCAGAGTCGCTCGTCCCGCTCAGGTCCCTGACTTCGCGATACAACTTGGAAGGCATGGGAGCAGGCGAGCCATGCGTCGCATACCCTCGAGCTTACTACCCTCTCTGGCGCCCGCGTTGACAGTGCGTCCAAACGCGAACGGTAGCATCCGCAAGACGTTTCTTAGCCTGAACGGCAGTGCAACGCCCGTCGGCATGAATGGAAATCGAAACGCAACGAACGATCATTGGTTTCGACACGGTATGAAGATTCATGAATGATTTGCTGTCGAGTTGCCTCTAATCTTCATGGACTAGTCGTCCACCAAGTGGGAGACACGATCAACGTTTACTATCTCTCGTATGTCTAGCGTCTCAAGAGCAACGAGCTCGAGCTTCGTCTCACACGAGACGTCAGAGCTCGTCCATCCAGATCAGCGGCGAGGTCGACGACTATTCTGAGCCCGATGGCATGGAGGAAAAGCTGCAGATGGTGGTGCATAGGCCGCTGCTTCTGTTCCTGGGGTGGCTGCAATGATAGGCTACCGTACGTCGAGATGGACTTGTTGCAGAATTTGTCTTAATTGCGCATACTTCCTCTTGTTATTAGTTTGCTTTTGCCTTCCGGGCTGTTGCACACGACTGCACTTAGACAATAACAATCAGACTAACAAAGGAAATATGCATGTGAGCTAGGTCAATCCCAGTGTCACTTTTCTCGCAAAGCTGGGGGCTTGTCCAATCGTAACAAATGCATTATTCCCCGTTAGCCACAAGCGACTCCACTAGCGTACGTCCGCTATGCTACATTGTTGAGTGTACGCTCTGACAAACTTAGCATACTGAGTTGGCCCGGAGCATCACGAAAAAGTCGCGTCGCCTGTATAACCTTGTATACCTTGTAAGGTAATATAAGTCTGTTAGTCAGCTTGTCTTGTGCCAAAATGTCTTTGAGTCGAATACAAGCTTGTTACAAGAGTTTTGGTGCAATACAAGGCATATACAAGACAGATAGATAATTACAAAAAATATACTATACTTTTATCACTTTGTATTCTGATTATATGCCCTCTGAAAGTCTGATGTCTGAGCTGTAATGCATTTATTCTACTGATTATGCCTAACAATCAGGCCGGAAGGCTCTTCACAGGTTTATATGTTCAGTGTCAGTATGTCAGTCTGCATGTCAGATACTTATTAGGTTAGAAGGTAAATACAGCTTAGATAAATGCTTACAGGAAATGAACATTTATTTTTCTCATATTATATGTCACTTGTATGTCCTTCAGAAGTCTAATGTCTCAACTGTAATGTATTCATCATAGTACTAGTGTTATTGTCTGATAGTCCACTTATATTTCAGATATCAGCTCTTCAATCACTGTCCAAGATTTGCTTTGTTTTCAGGAGAGAGGCACACACGGTGGGAGTTCAAACCCACTTGCCCCTTTCGGGCTGCCAATCCAGCACTAAAACTTGAGAGCCGAAAGGCTGAAGAGCGGATGATGAGACGAGACGATAGTATAATATAGAGAAAAATGCTTTGCAAGGGCTCGAGCACATGGAATAATAGAAGTAACAAGAGTCGAGTCAATGAAGTAAAGAGGAGGAAAAAAGAGATCTACAGAAGATACGAGCCGAAGTACAGAATCGCGGAGAGAAAAGGAAGAGGAGACCGTGTATGGTGAATGGACAAGTCGCGCCGCACAAATGGCTGGATGAATGAGATAGTTGGGTGTACGGTTGGAGGGAAGGGTGTACGAGACACATGTATTGCTAGGAAATAAGAGAGGAGAGAAGAGAGTACAAGGTGGAAGGCGCGCCGAAGCCGTACCGACAAGAGCGAAGACCTCTGCGATCGCGAGCAAGCGCCCGACAACCAGCGAAGAAAGGCCCTCAAACTCCGCACAGTCCAACTCAGCGTAGCCCAGACCAGTAGCCCGCACCCATATCCTACGCATCCAAATCCATAAATCGCGAAAGTCGTTGCACCAGCCTATACATGACCACCGAGCCCGAGCCCAAGCCCAAGCCCGAGATCAACAGTTGTGAGGCTATCCAGCATGGCCATCGACATGGATGCCTGTCCTGTCCGTCAATCCCGTTTCCGTATCCAATTCCGCCCGTGCCGCTGATCACGATCCCGTTCCCGGGAACGCCCACGGAGAGCACCTGCGCATACCACGCAACTGGTCTGAGACGTCCACGGGGACGAGTCGCTGGTCCTTCGCTGCACCCATGCCGGAACCCACGACATCGCCTGCAAGCCGCACGACCGTAGACATGTCTGGCGGAGTCGCGACGGCCTCCGACCTGACGCTCGAGCCCGAGTCGAACGAATCGTTCGAGTCCGTGCTCTGTGCGGGACTCCACACACCATTGGTACCATTGTTGAAATTGTAGTTATAACTGTAGCTGCACGACGCAGCACTTGGCGCCTTGAGCATTGATTCACCGAGAGCGGCGAATACGAAAGGCGCTGTATCGGCTCTTCGAGTGGGACAGGCGTCGGATCAGAAGGCAAGGGTGTCCGTGACGTAAATGCAGAAGAAAGCAATGTTTACTGTGCACTAAGCGCCGCGTGCTGGTGAGCTGAGGTGGACCTGCAAACGAGAACGGCAACGATCCTGGGGATCGATAAGCGGCGCTCCGCATTGCCACATCGTCTGGCAGTGTCGCAGCACGTCTGAGTGCTCTATTTGCCATGTCTGCCTCCGTCTGCGCATGGCCAAACTCCGGACTTGCGCCTGCATCCGACAAGGTGGACTCGGAAAGTGCATCGCGTTGCGCATTGCAGAAACCGGAGACAATCCAAATGTGATTGTACCCTCGCTTTTCGTGCGTTGCATACTGCGCGAGTTCTCTTCCTGCGGGAGCGTTGAGCTCTTGCCGACTGAGAGACGCCACCCAAACGCATCGCCGAATGCACGTTCGCAGTGTCCAGACTCCCGCAGTGGGAGACCGAAGAGCTTTGCTCCTGCACGATTCGAATAGCATCGATCCTGTAAGAATTTTGATGCTAGAATGAGCGCGGCGAGGAAGATGCGCCGCGGACAGAGGAGCGGCAAGAGAAGAGGTGACAGCGGCGTGAGCTGTTTTGCCGGAATCTTGCGACGCTTGTCGTTAGACTGCCTTTGAGTCTGCATCTACTGAGTTAATGGAAGCGAAGCGTCCATCTGGAGGTCTGTCTGCACACACGATGCGTCGAACGGGTCCATTGACATCAATTCAGTCGGAAGACCGCAGAGGTTGGACGTGTCCAAAGAGGTATTCGCCTTCGACGAGGCAGACGCCTCGTCTTCCTTCACGATCCTCTTATCCAACTCCGGCTCGCCTCTCACTCCCGTGCCGAGCCTCTCTTGCTCCACGAGCTCTGGCACCTTCCCTCGCACCGCCTCGATGTAGCAAAGCGTCGACTTCAGGACGCTGCATGTTGTGCGTGAACGGCGGAGGACCTGTACTAATGTTTCGATCGGAACGAGATCCTTCTCGGACACGATGGTTGCGGCGCTGCTACCGAAATTCTCGGCAAGAAAGGCGGATGGGAAAACGGCTGACGTCGATGAAGCGTATAGTGGGTCGGAAGGGGCAGGAGGAAGAGGGAGGAAAGTGTACTCGATGAACAGGGCGAGGGAAGTTGAACCAACTGACGTTTTAGTGGCTGGCGTTGAGAAGGGAGTGACAGCAGCTGTTTCGTCACCACCGTGATAACTGTTTGACTTGAGAAGACGACCGGGATACTCTCTCAGGGCGCCAGATGGCGGTCAGGCTTTTCACAGCTTGATCTAGGATCGAGCACGTCAGTTAGAGAAGCAGGGCAATTTATCTGTCGACTTTGCGTGCGCGCCTCGGAAGGTTGCCGACAATGGGAATGCTTGATTCGCCGACCAGGAAAGCCACGTAGTTTGCTTTTGCCGGGTGCATCTTCGGGACTTGGGATTGTTTCAATGGTTGAGGCACCGCTTGCTGCAGCGCCGAAGAGAGTAGGTGCGGGTATTGGGAGAAGGTGGAGACAGCGGGAGAAATACTAGATAGTGTACATGGATGTAGCTGGAGTAATTAATAAGTGGATTCTTGAGAATTGGGATGCTGATGGTGAGTGGACAAGGACACGCATCAGACGAGATTCACCACTTGGCGGACTTAGCGGACTTAGAAATTGCAGACTTAGAAAACGCGTCGAGCATCTCGACGCGTCGTTGCACTTTGCTTTCTCCCACCACCATCGCCTGCCTCTCCCTCGGTCGCAAATCTGTCAAGCACATCAAAACTAAGACCACATATTCTTTGGGATATAACGAGTATGTTAGTCAAAATGTAGCTGCAAACAGAGCTCAGACACGCTCGTGCCACTCAAATTGGTGAGTAGCCCCTGTATACATACAATTCATACAACTGGCCTCTAGTCCACAGCTATCAGTTGAAACTCAAGCAAGACAGCAAGGAATACATCAAGTGGCCGGAGAACGTATTCATACTCTTCAACTGGGAGTGAAGCCTCAAGAAGAACGAGGCAGAGGCTGCAGCGGCATCCGAGGGCGGCCCTATCGTGCGCTGTTGGCGCCAAGCCGACCTGTCCAAGACGATCTCCCAGCAATGGAGCTCAGTCTCTGCGGAGGAATGCAAGTATTGGGACGACCTCGCGAAGCAGCACAAGGGGCATGAAGGAAGAGATGTATCTATGGTACGTCTATCAACCCACACGGATTGTCAAGGAGAAGGAGGGCAAGGCAAAGTCGATAGCGGGTGGAAAGGTGAGGAAGGAGAAGGATGGGAAGGAGCGTCGTGACCGTACCAAGTCGAGCAGCTGTGTGCGCGGTTTCGGCACGCGTGCCCGCAACAGTTCCTTGTGCTCCACTACCAGCACCACCAGCACCACGAGTGCCCCCTCATCTGCATCGACCGTCGATTCGGAAGATTTCAGCGAGCTCGACTCGCTCTCCGCCGACGGGTCTCTCTATGGTCCATACGGCTATGCGAACGGCGGGTGCAGCAGCATGCGCGAAGTCGAGATGGCGGACCTCGCAGACTTCGACATGAGCGAATCGGAGGGATCGCAGGGCCAGGCTCAAGGTCAGACACTCTCGCTCCAGCTGAGCCTCTCGATGCCCTCGCTCTCTGGCGCATCTGGTTCTGGATCAAGAGCGAGCCTTGCGATCGACACGCGCAATGCTCTTGCGAACTTCTCTCTCGAATCCGGCCTGCTCAGCACGTCTTCCTACTCGCACTCGCACCACGGTGGACACGGGCATGGACATGGATACTCACTTTCCGCGCAGATCCCGACTCAGACTTCCCAGAGCCTAGTTCCCGGACCATCTAGCTTTGTCCTCCCTCAGAACCGCCGTTCGACGAGCGCACCGGGTACACTGACCACCGACGATGCCAGCCGACCTCTGCCCGCCTGCGCCTCCTACAATCAAGATCCCGAGGCTGCTCGAGACAGCGCCTGGTTCGAACAGTAGCTCGGCGGTTGGCTCACCTGTGACGCATGAGGGCAGCGAAGGTGAGCAGCAGATGCAGACAAATGGCCACGGCCAGCAAAGAGAGGAGGTATTTGGTGTGATGAACGGTTACCAGTTCCCGAACTCGCATCCGCAGTTGATGGTTAAGGTATGCCAGGGCAAGTCCCCGATTTCTCGACTCCTGGCGGCAAGATGCAGGTGTATTTTTCTGCTTTTCGTCGTAGCGTGCTATTCCATGTTTCAGGTCTACGAGGAGCAGGTACCCATTACCGCTAAGCCTTGCTCTCGCGCGCTCACCCAGCTCAACATTCCTAGTGAGCCTTCAACCTCCTCAAGGGGCCCCCTTTCCGTACCAGCACCTCCTTCCTCTTCGTCTTCCTCGCCATCGTGTCTCTTTCTCTCTGGTCAATTCTCTTTGCCAGCTAGCCAATCGCCTGGCGGACAGCTTCAAGTGCCGGGTCAGCGCGCAGTGCCGCACGGGCTGCCTGAGTCATCAGAACGGCCAGTTGCTGGCGAGTGGGACGACTACGGCCTGCCAGCGCGGGCAATGCAGACGCTGTGCGATACCGACGAATCTGCCACACATTTCTCGCATGGTCAGAACCAGGAGATGCAGAGTCAGGATGTAGTCGGCAAAATCGACATCGAAATGGACATGGGGCTGCCGCCGTGGATGAGCTTCGGCTCAATGGGGTCGATGGATTGGTGATGGGATGGATGGGATGGGGCCGGACGGTGAGCGTATGGACACGTACGCGATGCACTTCCGGTTCGAGGACCTACTCGACTCGTCGCAGTTATAACCCGCACCTCACCTCGCCTGCGGACGCCTCAAACCTGAATTCTTTGTTCTTCTTTTGCTTTTATCTATGATTCTGACGTGGCTACGATTTTGAACAATTCATTTGTACAATAAATGATGCAATAGAAATACATTATTGTTATATTATTTAAATGGTGTGATAATGAACCAGTAGACTTTCAGTCTCGTATAACGACTTGCAGGCCTTATATAAGAACTCTACCAGACACGACAAGAACCACAAGTAAGATTATCCCATGTCATTTTGAAGGTGCGCCGTATTCTCTTCTATATTTTCTTCAGGGCCGGCCATTCTTGTAAGTGACGATCAGTATGACCTAACTTGGCAATATGCATCAGACTTGCGGCGATCTTGCGGCAACTTGTACATTTCTGATCATTTTGAGAGTGCGCTAGATTCTCTTGTACATAATATACATAATTTACATAATTTACTATCTTCTACGGGTATGTAAGCCCGTGCAAGATTTTAGACTTTTTCGTGATGAGGGTGGAATAGGTTACTTTGCTCCCCGCTCCTACATATAAATATGCATCACTTATCTCACCCTTTCCTGCCACTCGAAAAAAAAAAAAAACAGAAGAAGCTCATATCAACATGGGTGACTCGAACTCAGACTCATCGCCGCATAACCTTGCCTATTACTGGGATCGTGTAAATGAGTGTGCGTAATTTTTGATCTGAAGTCTACAATATATCAAGCTTAGCTCCGGTCCATATGATCCAGTTGCTTCAAAGTATAACTATGACATAAAAGAAAATATAATCAAGGACCCCCTTGATGATAGTGTAAAAACATATGTCTTTTGCTGTGAGTCTACGGGTATCATATGTTGCACACGCGCTCCTAGGTTAACAAATCGTATTCACTACCAGTGGTGGAAAAGAAAGATGCTAGCAAGACTCAGAAGGAAAATAGTTTCAGAAGTAAGGTCAAACGCCTGTTCAAGTCGAACACCCCTGTGGAGGTAAAATCGGCCGGCTGGAAGGGAAGGGAGGATGCTGTAAAGGAATTTCATGATAAAGTCCAAGAATGGGCTAAAACATGGGAGGGCCATAAGCGTAGAGCAGCAGCTAAGGAGCGTAAGGACTCGCAGGCAAAGTAAATCCTCAAGGGACGTGCGTGATTCAGAAACAGGTTCCTGGACATAGGTCTCCGTACCATATGCATGTACATCCCCACCTTCAAACGCATACTGGCGCATAATATACGTGTCTGGAATTTCAGATATGCATATGCCCATATTGTATGCGGCGTATGTGCATGTGAACAACTAAATGCATAAATTAGCAAAGCTTACTTTATGCATACTGTGTAAAATCACTCTATATTGTTGCAGCTGTTTGCAAAAAATGAAGATTTGAGTGAGTTCTGATTTTTTTTTGGGTGTGTCGAGACCGTCGCAATCAACAAAATCACGTGATCCTGAGCTTGGGAAAACATTTTTGTAAACAGCTGTAACCATCTTACGGATGCTCTTGACGCACTCTCGCCATGAACACCATGAACAGTGAGCTCAAGCAGCAGATAACCACGACAATTGAGTATGAGGGTATGTGACACAGAGCTCGTGTGCATGCACTTGCATACCTGTGCACGTGCGTTCCAGGTCGTACTTCAGTTCACGCAGAAGTAATCGCGAAGCAAGGCTCTTCACCTTGAGCTGCTTGAGCGCCTGTGCCTGTGTTACGTGTCCAGGAATGCCATGGGTGACATGTGTGGAGTGAAAGTCCAACACGATATGTGCGGGATGGTGCTGCACTTGCAGACAAGAGGCAGTACTAGTGGAGGTTAAAGAGATGTTTGCAGACCACGTCACAGTCATCTTGGAGCTGCGTAAATGTGCGAACAGTCAGTATTGGGAAGTATCAATAGAGTTTAAGATCTTCACCTCCAGTCTTTTCCTGTGTCCTCTTTCCCCGTGCGAGGAACGAGTATCGTGTGAATCATGCTGTCCGTGTCAAAGCGCCCATATGCATGCCTGCCGTAAGATGACATGGCCTGTAAATCTCCGTGGCGTAAATGAACAACACAGTGAATGAATATGCACAATGATATCTCGAAGCGCATTTTGGAATTTCGTCACAGTCAGAGATAAAAGATGGCTAAAATAAAGCTTCCATTTTTTAGTCTGCACGTACAGTAGAGCCGCCTTGCTTGTTCTAGACTCAAACTCCCACAGGTTCAAAAGGCAAGTTACAATCACACACACTTTTTGCAATCGATGAACAGCATTTGGGCGAAGGGATGATCAAATGAGAGGGTTGTGAGGGTAACTTCACATCAAGTTCGTTCATCGGAGAGACCGAAAACCGGTTAGATCGGTTCTTTGTCTTAAGAACTGATCTAATATATATATATACAGTCTATGTACAAGTGCACTGTTTTGAATGGATCATGACACAACATGTGAACTGTCCAATGTCCAAGCCTAACTACACAAGATCCGTTCAACTGAAAACGGATCAGAATGGGAAAAAAAGTAAAAGGATAGGAAAAGAAACTTCTGCTGACATTATAACTGTTATCCGCTTGAACGGTTCTTATGAAATCAATATCCAACTATGCGCGATCAGTTCAAATGAGAACGGATCACTATAGGAAGAAAAGAAAAAGAAAAAGAAAAAGAAAAAGAAAAAGAAAAAGAGGAAAAACCGTTGCTGAGAATTATAACCATTCTCTGCTTGAACGGTTCTATTAAACCCAGGATGGCATAAATGAGAAAGAGTGCATTAGTTACGAGAACATAATCAAGCCCCAAAATTAGCAGCCATTCAAACATAATGCCATTTGGCCTACTTCCTATGTTTCTTATTTTTCGGCAGGTCGAGGTCCAACCCCTGCCTGCACAAAACATTCAGACTTTTTTGTGTAATTAATAAGTGAAAAAGATACTCATGGTTTACAGCCATTTTCATAAGTCCTGCGACATGTGCATTTCACGTGAAATGAGCCGCGTCTGAGCCAAAACGTCAAAAAATAGAATAAATGTTGATTTTCTCTGTAAATTCTGCACAGTACCTGCTCATTAAGTACTCAAAAAAATATGCATGGTTCTCAGGAGCAGAAATATGTAAAATAGGGAGCAATAAGTTGACTGTGTAGGTGGGTGGAGATCAAACAAGTGCAGCCAGTCTGTTCTCTCACCCATTTCCACTGAGATTCAAAAATTATGGCTCCCCTACATCTACCTATAAAATTCTTTCCCATGACTGTAAATTAAGTATATGACTATACCAACAGCTCCTGCAAGTCTGAAGCCAATCCATGCAGTATTCATGGTGCAGCAGCAAGGTTTGTGTTCCACTTTGAGCTCTTTCCACCTTCCTCTTCTCACAACAGGTCTTGCAGCACGGGCAAGAAGACCGCTAAGATTATGATTCTTTTTGTGTAATTATCAGACACATAAAAGCCATCTTCCCTGCAAGTTTCCTGTCCATTCACTTTGTGCTTCGACTGCTATGCTCAAATTTCTGTGCATACTACCAACACCTGTGAGCACGTGAGCATGTGTTAGCCAAGCCACTGCCATGCAAACATGAAAGCCAACACTCTACTTCCTCCTCCTCTCAGGTCGTTCCATGATGGTTTCAGGCAAGGCACTCTCAGATGATGCAAGACACATCATATTCAGACTGTATCAGTCACGACTCTTCACCGTGCATGACCTGGCCAGGGTAATAGATATCCATCGAGCAACAATCCACCAAACTGTTGCTCAACACAAGCACATGGGGCATTTACGACAGGAGGGCACAAGGACTGGAAGACCAAGGTTGCTTGATTATGCAGATACACAGGTGAGTGCATTTTTTGAATTGTAATGACTCACTGTGGCTAACTGAACTATAGTATCTCTTGAGCACGATAGAGCATCGCAAGGACCAGTACTTAGATGAGGTGAGGGAGGAGCTGGAAAGGGTAACAGGCAAGAAGGTTTCAGACACTACAGTATGGAGGTCTCTGCACCGGGCTGGGTTCACTCTGAAGACGGTGTGGTGATGCTTATGGCTTCACATCAGCAAACTTACTCTGCTCAAGATATTGAAAAGGGCACTTGAACGCAGCGAGTCCGCTCAGCTCTGGTACACATTGAGAATGGGATCTCAATATGAGGCAGAACAGCTTGTCTTTGTCAACGAGAGTGCATGCGACTGATGTACCTTCTTGAGGAAGAAAGCATGGGCTTTGCAGGGTTATCAGGCATGTCAGAAAGTGATCTTTACACAGGGAAAAAGGTGTGATGCTTACCTTTATGACTGCAGATCTGACTGCTTACCTCTTCTAGGTATTCGATCTTGCCCACAATCACTTCGACTGGCATGCTTGACTGTACAATACTGGAAGGATCCTTCAATGCCACCTCCTTCTCCACATTTATCAGGGATCTCTTGGACCACATGCAACCTTGGCCAGCCCAAAGTTCTGTCGTGGTGATAGACAACTGCACAATCCACAAGTCACTGGAAATCCGCAAACTCATTGAGTCAAGGTCCGTCTATTTTGACCTGTCATGCTGCAATGCAGGGCTCTTACTGATCTGACTCTGCACAGGGGCATGAAACTGGAATTTCTCCCTGTGTATTCTCCGGACTTCAACCCAATTGAGCTGGCATTCTCTCTGCTGAAATCTCAACTTTGTCAGGTCAAATTCAGTGATGAGGAAACGGACACTTTGGTATTCGCGAAGCTTTATGGTGAAACCATGTCTATCAGTGCTGCAGACTGTTGTGCTTTCTATCATCATTGCAGTTATCTCTGTTAGTGTCGGGTTTCTTCATCGAGTGGATACAGGCTTCCTTGTCACTGTCTCAACTGGTCCAACAATGTAATATATTCTGTCTATATGATGTACACATAACTACTGTTCCTTGATGTGAGAAACATCCTCCTGTGCATATCGAATGATATGATTGAGTAACCCAATGCTTGCCTCCACTTGAGCATCAATAACCATCTTCTCAAGCCTTCCAAATTCTAAGTAAGCCAAGTCATCCAAGTGTTTAACATCATTGGCCTCGAAAACAGGTAGCAGAGACCTGTATTGGTAGTCATCGTGGCCTCTCTCCATGTCATCGTGCAATGATTCAATCCAATTCCAAACAGAAGGGTAATTGCGTGGCCTGCGCTCAGCTATCACCTGGTTATGCATTTCATAGTGCTGGGCAATGACTGGCTGGTTGAAAGGTTGCATTGGCACTACAGTTGCCACTGTTCTGGCTGTCACAGGAGCACTGTTGGGGAGGGATGTTGTAGGCCCAGTTGCTATGTCAGAGCCAGTTCCTGCACTGGCATTGTCAGCTGCTTTCCACTGCTTGTCCAATACTTTCAGTTGCCCCAGTACTTCATCCACTTTGACTCTGGGAGTATTCTTATACTGGACAAAGTATGCTTTTAGTCCAGTGAGATTGTGCTTTGTCAATGGACTCACAATCAGTTTTGCATGTTCAACAAGATGTTTGTTGGAATACATAAGATGGTCTTTTGACCCTCTTATTTTACCACAGAGCCTGCTGTCGTGTTTATCACATTTGAATGCTGCTGCAATTTGCACCATAATCCGTTTGAGTGCAGCATCATAAGCTTCCTTAGCACCAGTGACCCCTGAAGGAGTCACATTTGTTCTAGTCGCACTTTGCTGTTTATTGCTGTTCCCATTGTTCCCATGTGTATTCTTCACTGCATGTCAGGAACCACTTTATACATCAAATACTATAGACAAACCTGATTACTGAGATTCTGAATGACAATTTCAGGGTTTTCGTTACCTCATTTCTTCTTCTTTTCAGCTGCTTGATGCCTGTGAACTCATTTGAACAGCGCGTCCAACTGGTCTTGTGTATTCAAATATTCTGGTTTGAGCTTTGTCCCAGACTTCACAGACCAGCAAGCTGTGTAACCAAGTTGGTCGAATGTAGAATGGCCCTGGGTGATTGAAACCGCTTCATTGATCAAATCAGCCAGCAACATCTTGGAGTTGATCTTCATGTCTCGCATGCCAGTACCGTCATGAATTTTTACCATGACTTCCAGTTTGGGCTTTTTCTCTGCAGCAGGTGTCAATGTGATCCATCCATAAGCTTTTGCATGTCCAAGGGAGGGAGTATTCCAGTCCACGTACTTGCCAGCTATACTTTTCTTAGCCACAGCCTTAGGCAACAATGAATGGAGGTTTCATACCATCATCAAGATGGAAAGAACACTCATCAGGCTTGTCAGGGGAGTCAGGAATTTCATCAAAGGCCAATCTGTCATTGTCAAAACCCTGTGTTTCATTCATAGTGTCATTCAAGCCAAGTCCTGAAGCCCAAACGACGTCTGCAATGGATATATCCCCCTGATCTTCAGGCAAATGCTCCTGTTCAACTGTATCCTTGTCATTGCCCTTCTTGCATGGCTATGGGCATGAAAATCGGTCAGAGAGAGCATTTGCATCAAATTTCACAACTCACAGTTCAGCAGGTCGGCTTTGCTGTTGTAGCATATTTCTTCCCACTCAATTTTGACTGCTTTTTTGTGGGAGTTTCGGGGACCTGATTGGGGACTTCATTTTTCCTGGAGCAACCAACAGGGCATTTCTTCATCTGCATAGCTAATTCTGCAGCTAGTTCTTTGCCGTCTTTGAGATTTTTGGACTTCTTTCTGACATGTTGAGGCAGCATTGTGGGGTCAGGAAAAGAAACACAATTTGATTTCACTTAGAGCATTGGATATTTTTGCTTACTGAATATTTTGGTACCTAAGCCTCCCGAAAGATGTCAGCGACCTCTACCTCCTTCATGACTATTGCTTTCATGCCAACTGAGCCATTGTGGACCAAGGTTGAAGGTAGGGAACTGGCTATCCCAATGCAGCAAGAATACAAAAGGAGGGTTCAGGGCATCAAAATGCACCAGTCTCATCTTTATCTCTCATCCTTCTCCTCCCATCCCCATCAGTCTTGCTCTCCCGCCTCATCGCTCACCCCTATAAGTACTCATTGCTATGGAAGGACAAGCTGGATAGCATCCTATGGATCCTTCCAGTGACATAGTCATGGTTAATGGTATGGAATAGATCGCCATGTTCTAAGTCTTTGGTGGCTTACAAACAGGCATTTTGTGTAGCACCCAGTGAAGTTCATGATCATGAAGACACCATGGAAGACTCTGAGCAGTTGCAAGAGGTGCTATCTGGTAAGCATATGTCTTCCCTGGTAAGTTCCATGGGCCCTTCTGACGTGATGTCAGATGAAGTTTCTTCTGAAGGACCTGCAGAGAATGATTCAAAAGGAAAGGGAAAGGAAGTGGCTTGAGAGAGTTCAGGGGAGGAATCTAGTCGTAGTAGCCATAAGTACTATTTATACAATTGCTGCGGGATTGTCCTGATGCATCTGTGCACTATTTTTCAGCGTCCGAAAGTGCAGCACTAAAGAAGCAGCTCATTCAAGTGAAGGCATCATAGTCCTATGACGAAGTTGTGGTAATTGTGGAGGCAGCTGTTGCTAAGCATGGTCAGATTGAGGAAAAGTCAAAGCGGCATAAAAAACGTCTTCACGCCAGAAAAGATTATGATTCTCTCTTGGCTAGGATGACCCAACTTGAGTCACAAATCCACACAAGTGAGGCCACTGTGCTTCGAACTGTTCAAGATGTTGCTGCAGCTGATGAGGCACGTTCTTCAGAGGCCCAGGTTGGCCTTCTTATTGTCACGGATCGGGTTAATACATTGGAGGAGAAAAGTGAACAAAGCGAAATCAATGCGCATCGAGTAGAAGATGAAATACATAGTGTACTTAGTCTTCATACGGATGCTATTCTCAGGGTAAAGCTCCTTCTCTAGTATCACTCTACTTGATTCTCACATTCTGATTTAGGAGCCTGAAGCGGCAGATAAGTTGCACCTTTGAAAATTAATCGAGGAAGGAAAGATTATACTCCTTATGGGATTCAGTGTTGTGGAGCGTGTCCTGCAGATTTGCTACTGCTCAGGAAACACTTCAAATAATGAGGATGTCTGCAAGCCTAAAAGGATTCATTATTTCATCCTGATTGACCACCCTCATATTCAGCAAAACACAGTGTATGACCTGTGGTCATACAAACAGGTCTTGAGGGACCTTGTGCAGTGCGCTCAAACCCCAAAGGCAGGCCCTGGCATGCCCTTTGAGGCATTCAAATCAATTGCCAATATAACAAAAAACTACACATTCAATCTCGGGCAACTCTATCTGAACTATGACAGAGAGAAGGTAGTCCAAAACTTGCATGACTTGGTAGTTGCTTTTATGCATGCTCATGAACGGCTGAGTTTCTAGGAGATGAACACTTCGCTTTCCTTTGCTGTGAGGGTAGAACAGGCAGGATATGAAAATTGCAAACCTTTCTGCAACCAGGCCCAATACAGTGATGTGGATGCTTATGTTCTGGTGGAAGTTATTAGGAGCAGACTTCCACAGGCATCCAAGATATCCATGGAGCTACAGGGGAAACCCGAGACTAAGAGCAAAATTGAGAGTTTCACAGGCCACAAAGTGATGTGGATTTTTGATCAGTATCAGCAAAAGTATAAAAAGAGTTGGCCTAAAAGAGGCTCTGCTCACTACTCCACGCACTCTTCCCAACTCTCCAATGTGGGCTCTACCCCTTGCGATACTGTATTGGGCGTGCAATTTGATTTGAAAAAGAGACTTACACGTGATTCTGTCAACCGAATCGCATACGTACTTGGTCTCGCCTTCAGGCAACAAAAAGAGGATGTGGATATCTTGTTTAGTGCTTCCCCGATACCACAACTGGAGGGAATGGAAAAATATGATTTCAAGTCGGCCGATAGTCAAATGAGAGAATATGTCAGTCTTGTTGTGGGTCCTTGTAATGAAGCAAGCTTGTCATACAAAGAACTGGACAACCGAGTACTTCTCACAGAGGCCAGTGCGCCAGTGGGCAGTCTGAAGCACTTGCTATCCAGGAATTACAGGAATCTTAGGGCATATATGCCTTTCATCAAGGACCTGTCTGCACTATTGGCAGCTCTCAAGCTCTTGGAGGACAGAATTGCTAACATTCTATTGCAGGAAGATGCCTATGACTCACTCATAACTGCATTACATGGAGGTGCCCATGATATGTCTGAGCCTGTGAAATCTTATAAAGCTGCAATAAAAGCATTGGAGGAGCGTGGCGTTTTGCAGGGGAAGTTTAAGGAGTGTGCTCCACATTTCAGAGCGATTTTGGCCATCCAGCAGGGAATCAACATGCATAACAGTATCCCTGACAGACCTATAAGTGTAGGGTTCCCCCTTCCACATGTGGACAATGCGGTGTGATCCAGTGAATGGGAATCTAGTGCATTGCAATCCTATCCATCGTCATCTGCGAACTCATTTTGCAAGTGTCCCACTGATGATCATGCCCTTATGATGAGGCCAGAGAAAAAAAAGAATCAATTGGATTACCCGCATGACGAAGGCCCCTCTAATTCAAGGGGAGGCATGGCTCGTGGAGACACATCCCTGCCATCCCCCCCCCCCACTTTGTCCTCACTCCAGCCAGGCCCCTCTCATTTGTTTAATGCCGGAAGGGGAGGCATGGCTCATGGAAACACATCCTGGTCCCTCCTCACTTTGTCCTCATTCTGGCCACCTCCCCCCATTGACTGGGATCAGACTTACGAGAACTACAGAAGAGAGGGTAGAAGAGAGGGTAGAAGCAACCGGAAATGGAGACACGACTACCACTCCGGAAGAGAGGATAGAGATGACCAGAGATGGGAATACAGCTACTCCAGAAGAGGGGGTAGACATGGACATCACTGAGAGAGTTCCGGAAGAGTTGCTCTGACATCATGACAATGACCTCGAGGTGTCCAAGGTGGTCACTGAAGCGGCGGTAATGAGGAGGGACTCCAGCATGGATCAAATTGGTCTGAACAATCAGACACATGCTCTTGCATAGCCTCAAATCCTTTTGTCTACTATTTCCTTTTGTATTCCTCCTACTAAGTCTTCTTTCATACAGAAATACCAGGGTTTTGTATGATTAGTTGTGTAGAATGTACATTTTATTTATTCAATGATTGAAGTTTACTGCTAGAAAGTGACCATGATGATGGAGTGCGTGATGTTCTGCACTGCTCAACTCATTGTCCATCACTACAATAGCCTTTGGGCATGGCAAGACTGCATATGGTCCAAGAGCGAAGGATGCAGAGGTTGAGACAAGTCTTGCATTACTCACTCACACTGTTCGATATGCGCAGGAGGATGTTTCTCACATCAAGGAACAGTAGTTATGTGTACATCATATAGACAGAATATATTACATTGTTGGACCAGTTGAGACAGTGACAAGGAAGCCTGTATCCACTCGATGAAGAAACCCGACACTAACAGAGATAACTGCAATGATGATAGAAAGCACAACAGTCTGCAGCACTGATAGACATGGTTTCACCATAAAGCTTCGCGAATACCAAAGTGTCCGTTTCCTCATCACTGAATTTGACCTGACAAAGTTGAGATTTCAGCAGAGAGAATGCCAGCTCAATTGGGTTGAAGTCCGGAGAATACACAGGGAGAAATTCCAGTTTCATGCCCCTGTGCAGAGTCAGATCAGTAAGAGCCCTGCATTGCAGCATGACAGGTCAAAATAGACGGACCTTGACTCAATGAGTTTGCGGATTTCCAGTGACTTGTGGATTGTGCAGTTGTCTATCACCACGACAGAACTTTGGGCTGGCCAAGGTTGCATGTGGTCCAAGAGATCCCTGATAAATGTGGAGAAGGAGGTGGCATTGAAGGATCCTTCCAGTATTGTACAGTCAAGCATGCCAGTCGAAGTGATTGTGGGCAAGATCGAATACCTAGAAGAGGTAAGCAGTCAGATCTGCAGTCATAAAGGTAAGCATCACACCTTTTTCCCTGTGTAAAGATCACTTTCTGACATGCCTGATAACCCTGCAAAGCCCATGCTTTCTTCCTCAAGAAGGTACATCAGTCGCATGCACTCTCGTTGACAAAGACAAGCTGTTCTGCCTCATATTGAGATCCCATTCTCAATGTGTACCAGAGCTGAGCGGACTCGCTGCGTTCAAGTGCCCTTTTCAATATCTTGAGCAGAGTAAGTTTGCTGATGTGAAGCCATAAGCATCACCACACCGTCTTCAGAGTGAACCCAGCCCGGTGCAGAGACCTCCATACTGTAGTGTCTGAAACCTTCTTGCCTGTTACCCTTTCCAGCTCCTCCCTCACCTCATCTAAGTACTGGTCCTTGCGATGCTCTATCGTGCTCAAGAGATACTATAGTTCAGTTAGCCACAGTGAGTCATTACAATTCAAAAAATGCACTCACCTGTGTATCTGCATAATCAAGCAACCTTGGTCTTCCAGTCCTTGTGCCCTCCTGTCGTAAATGCCCCATGTGCTTGTGTTGAGCAACAGTTTGGTGGATTGTTGCTCGATGGATATCTATTACCCTGGCCAGGTCATGCACGGTGAAGAGTCGTGACTGATACAGTCTGAATATGATGTGTCTTGCATCATCTGAGAGTGCCTTGCCTGAAACCATCATGGAACGACCTGAGAGGAGGAGGAAGTAGAGTGTTGGCTTTCATGTTTGCATGGCAGTGGCTTGGCTAACACATGCTCACGTGCTCACAGGTGTTGGTAGTATGCACAGAAATTTGAGCATAGCAGTCGAAGCACAAAGTGAATGGACAGGAAACTTGCAGGGAAGATGGCTTTTATGTGTCTGATAATTACACAAAAAGAATCATAATCTTAGCGGTCTTCTTGCCCGTGCTGCAAGACCTGTTGTGAGAAGAGGAAGGTGGAAAGAGCTCAAAGTGGAACACAAACCTTGCTGCTGCACCATGAATACTGCATGGATTGGCTTCAGACTTGCAGGAGCTGTTGGTATAGTCATATACTTAATTTACAGTCATGGGAAAGAATTTTATAGGTAGATGTAGGGGAGCCATAATTTTTGAATCTCAGTGGAAATGGGTGAGAGAACAGACTGGCTGCACTTGTTTGATCTCCACCCACCTACACAGTCAACTTATTGCTCCCTATTTTACATATTTCTGCTCCTGAGAACCATGCCTATTTTTGAGTACTTAATGAGCAGGTACTGTGCAGAATTTACAGAGAAGATAGGCATTCATTCTAATTTTTTGACATTCTGGCTCTGATGCAGCTCACTTCACATGACATGCACGTGTCACAGGACTTATGAAAATGGCTGTAATGAGCAGGTACTGCGCAGAATTTACAGAGAAAATCAACATTTATTCTATTTTTTGACGTTTTGGCTCAGACACAGCTCATTTCATGTGAAATGCACGTGTCACAGGACTTATGAAAATGGCTGTAAGTCCTGAGACACGTGCATGTCACGTGAAGTGAGCTGCAGCTGAGCCAAAATGTCAAAAAATTAGAATGAATGCCTATTTTCTCTGTGAATTCTGCACAGTACCTGCTCATTAAGTACTCAAAAAAATATGCATGGTTCTCAGGAGCAGAAATATGTAGAATAGGGAGCAATACATTGACCGTGTAATCAGGTGGAGATCAAACAAGTGCAGCTGGTCTGTTCTCTCACCCATTTCCACTGAGATTCAAAAATTATGGCTCCCTACATCTACCTATAAAATTCTTTCCCATGACTGTAAATTAAGTATATGACTATACCAACATCTCCTGCAAGTTTGAAGCCAATCCATTCAGTATTCATGGTGCAGCAGCAAGATTTGTGTTCCACTTCAAGCTCTTTCTACCCTCCTTTTCTCACAACAGGTCTTGCAGAGTAGAACACAAATCTTGCTGCTGTACCATGAATACTGAATGGATTGGCTTCAAACTTGCAGGAGATGTTGGTATAGTCATATACTTAATTTACAGACACAGGAAATAATTTTATAGGTAGATGTAGGGGAGCCATAATTTTTGAATCTCAGTGGAAATGGGTGAGAGAACAGACCAGCTGCACTTGTTTGATCTCCACCAGCCTACACAGTCAATGTATTGCTCCCTATTCTACATATTTCTGCTCCTGAGAACCATGCCTTTTTTTTGAGTACTTAATGAGCAGGTACTGTGCAGAATTCACAGAGAAAATAGGCATTCATTCTAATTTTTCGACATTTTGGCTCAGCCGCGGCTCACTTCACATGACATGCCCATGTCGCAGGACTTATGAAAATGGCTGTAATAATGTTGCAAGTGCTCTTCCGCTGAGCAGTGGTCATCAAAGCCTCTTCCATGTGGGGCTTCTTCAATGCTCTTTCAGTGGACTGCTTAGAGGTGGTAGCTCCAGTCCCTGCTTGCTGCTTCTTTGACTTCTTGACAGTCTTGTTGTTGTGTTCAACTTCATGAGCTGCATCATCATTGTCGGTGATGGGCTTGGGAGGTTCCATAGTGACTGGAGAAGAAACTGGGCCTGCCAGGTCCTCGGTATCTATAGTATTAAGATTGTTGTTGCTAGGCCTTGCTGCGTGTTCCAGAACTGAGCTCATACATTGAGTCCAGTGCTGAGGTGTGCCTTGTGGTGATGAATTGGAATAATTGCCATCTATGGCACTTGTATTGTCGAGGCTCAAAGTCGGGACCTGCGAAGAGCATGTGTTTGGTACGACTGGTGTCACGCTGCATGACATCTCATCCTCTAAAAGAATAGTTGGTGTTCGTCTTTCCGTGCATGCCACACGTAGAGGGATAGGTTCATTGTTGATAACATCAGAACCAGCCATAGATGAATCACCATCAGTCTTGCTATTCAGGGCCACATGATTATTCTGAAAATCGAGCTGTTCCTTCACTGCGAAGTAGTAATGAAGGTGATCAGTAAGCAAGGGAGACGAACTTGTACAAATTGTTACTCACTTTCTCCAAATGCCTCCTTTGCAAATGACTTCCAGGCTTTCAATATTTTCCCTCTCTTATAGTATTTACTATTGTAGAACAAATTCCCTTCAAAATTTGTATGAAGACTGTTGATCATATAAGTGAATGCAATCACAGAACCAGTATAAGGTCTAGCGCACCTATCCACAATAATCTCACCACTCAGAGAGTGGAACGCATACTGTATGTGAAAAATGGCATCTCCCACAGACCAGCTACTGTTACGGCCGCATAACCCAGTCATGAGACATTGCAATACATCAGGAGCCTTGTTCTGATTCCTAAATGAGTTTGCGTCAGTTCAGATGTGCAAAATGAATATGAAAAGCAACATACTCTTCTATGGTGTTATCATCTATACTATCTTCACCTGCAATCCTAGCATTCTCCACAGAAGCCCGTCTCTCATATTCATCCTTCTCTGTCTGAGATAGCGCATTGTATACCTCTTTTTGAATGATGGACGACAGTCCCCGATTGTTCTTTTTCCCTTGTTTGCATGATGATACCAGTTCCGCGGTGTGCTCTTTGATGAGATCTTTGTGCTCGCGAATGAACAATGCTCTGCCAGTAACAGAACACTCCTTTTTGAAGAAGTTTGCGATCATGTCACAGTCCTTCTCAGACACATTCTTGATGACTTTGCCTGGACAGTCCTTGCATTTCTCATTCGAGAGGTAATGTATTGCTCTCTATAAATATATCAGTATTGTTTATGAAATAAAAACTTCAGAATGAAATAGTGCACCTCTCTATGGAAGTTACAGCCATTTTCATAAGTCCTGCGACACATGCATGTCACGTGAAACAAGCCGCATCAGAGCCAAAGTGTCGAAAAATTAGAATGAATGCCTATTTTCTCTGTAAATTCTGCACAATACGTGCTCATTAAGTACTCAAAAAAAAGGCACGGTTCTCAGGAGAATAAATATGTAAAATATGGAGCAATACATTGACTGTGTAGGCTGGTGGAGATCAAACAAGTGCAGCTGGTCTGTTCTCTCACACATTTCCACTGAGATTCAAAAATTATGGCTCCTCTACATCTACCTATAAAATTCTTTCCTGTGTCTGTAAATTAAGTATATGACTATACCAACATCTCCTGCAAGTTTGAAGCCAATCCATTCAGTATTCATGGTGCAGCAGCAAGATTTGTGTTCCACTTCAAGCTCTTTCTACCCTCCTTTTCTCATAACAGGTCTTGCAGAGTAGAACACAAATCTTGCTGCTGTACCATGAATACTGAATGGATTGGCTTCAAACTTGCAGGAGATGTTGGTATAGTCATATACTTAATTTACAGACACAGGAAAGAATTTTATAGATAGATGTAGAGGAGCCATAATTTTTGAATCTCAGTGGAAATGTGTGAGAGAACAGACCAGCTGCACTTGTTTGATCTCCACCAGCCTACACAGTCAATGTATTGCTCCCTATTCTACATATTTCTGCTCCTGAGAACCATGCCTTTTTTTTGAGTACTTAATGAGCAGGTACTGTGCAGAATTTACAGAGAAGATAGGCATTCATTCTAATTTTTTGACATTCTGGCTCTGATGCGGCTCGTTTCACATGACATGCACGTGTCACAGGACTTATGAAAAAGGCTGTAAGTTCATTCTTTGAGAAATCAAATTTTTTTACATACTCTTCTGTGAGTGATGCCTTGAATGACAGTATGGCCAGGTCATGTGCCTTATGATGCAGGAGATTATAGAAAAGTGGAACATTCTCATTCAGCCACGCCATCTGTTCCTCAGTAAACTTCACTCATTTTCCTTTCTTCTTTCTGAATTCCACATGTGATTCCATGGTTGATAGTACCTGTACATCAGAGGAATCTCCCATTTCATTCAGCATGTTCATGTCCATTGACTTCGGTACTGCGTGAATAGGAAGTGTAGTCTGTTTGAGCTTTGCTTTTGAGGACATATTGAGAGACCTAGTAAGGATAGGAAAGTAGGAAGATGAGGTAGTCAGCCAAGGCAAGATGCAGTATATAAGGTCGCTTACTTGTGAAGCGCATTGCTAAAGTGGAAACCACATCGTTGACCACAATTTTATGGCCCAAACACAAGAATGGTGCTTTGTATGCCTTATGATATCGGCTTTGTTTCGTACGAGTGGCTTTCTTCGGTCCAAGCACTGATGGGGCCTAAGCACATGGGTGGTGCCTCTTGACAATCTTAGATGTCATGTCCAATGATACGATACCTAGGGTGATAAAGTGTTTTCATGAGCATATGTGTTTATTTCAAGCAAAAGAAGCGCACCAGGCGCTGCACAAACTGTTTGCATATGTATACTACAGATATTCTAATTCCTGTATCATGCCTTCTTGGCGTTCTTCTTGCTCATGTCCTTGTCCATGGATGTAGTACGAGGCTGTTTTTGAGCAAGTGGGCTAGACAAGTATCCGTCATCCTCATCTGATGAGCTGATCTCAATAATATCCAGCTCCTTCGATGGACCCGCTTCGTTTGAAGTCAATCTGGAGGCCTTCATCCATGGTGTGGTCTTGAATGAAGCCTTGATCTCACACATGAAAGTTTGTGGGCTCGGCAGAGAAGAACTGCCAGTTGCTGAAAGCGATGAAAAGCTGGGTCTCGAGTTTCCCTTCACACGTATCACTGTCCTCTTTGGTGTCTTTGGTGTCATACTATCGAGCAGCTTCTTAAGTACCTCGCCTGTGGCTGGCAGACTTGTCACTGGCGCCATAGACAGTGCAATCGGAGTGATCATAGACCTAACGGACACCTTGCGAATCAGAGATGATTTCGAGATGTGGTCTGAAGAGAATGTCATCTTTGATGTCTTGCTGGCAGGGGAAGACTTCGATAGTCCACCAGCCAGGGCGGGACTCTTGTGAAAGTCAGAGTCAGAGTCAGAATCGGACTTGCTGTTGAAGCTTCGCACCACTTGCTCAGCCAATTTCTTCACATTCTTTTTTCGATAGCCATAGGGGACAAGTTCCTTCAAAAGCTTCTTGTTTGCACTTCAAGTGGCTTTCCCAATGATCACAGGAGGTTCCAATTCTAATATTTTGTGAATGCAGGCAGCCCTCATCACATCGTTCATTTGCACGCCCTTGAGTGGTTTCTGATGAAAATACTTGTTTGCCTTGCACTGAATACTTTGGTGAGCAAATAAAGCAGGATGGCAATGAAGAGACGTACTTGCAGAAACAACAGACCTACATTCTGTCTTTCCACTTCTCTGAGACAGAGACAAATCTCGTGATGTCAGTCGCAACCAAGTTTATGACACTCAGAGACCATCATCACAAATGCTCGGCCGATCTCTGTTCGAGGAGGAAGATGAGATTGCAGAATTCGAGTGACTCAAACATCTGAATTGTGAGGCGCAAGTTTTGCAGTAGGATAGATCTGCATAGCTAGGATTGAGAATACTAGAAAAAAAATACTGAGTGATCTAGATTTTATATCTATGTAGACCACATACCTCACAAGACAGTTATTGTTCGATGAGTGCACACAAGGCCTCGCTAGCCTCATCAATTTTGTTCTCAGCTCATCATTTCTGGCCATGCATTGCATTTCATCACTTAGTTATTACATGTTCATTGCTTAGTCCCAGTTCATATGAACAAAGTACTCAGGTTCTATCTTGAAGAAATTAAGCAATCCCTCCACTGGGTTGTCCTCATAATCCAGCTCGCTTTCCATTACTATACCTTCAGTACACAACTCCCTAAGCCCAAAGTCCATCAAAGCGACAACCATGTTATGAAGATGGCATGGCCTTGTATGTCTGACCCATTCGTGTGTATCACTTGGTATGAAGCACTTAGCATGTCCATAAGATTATAATCAAATTTATGTTACAAATTTTGAACTCACATATAATTTCGCCTGACCAACCTCATTAGGGTGTTTCTGACCATAGTTCTTTCTAACAATATGGGTTCATCCGTGTATGCAGTGAAAACCATCTGCAATCTCGAACATCAAGTGCATAGGAAGTTGGCATTGCACAATGCGCTCAATGAACCAGGGTATTTCGTACGTCGGCATAACTGATTGTCTCGTGTAGTTGAAATCGTGGAGTTTGGAGAGCATAGGTAAAAAATGTGTTAAACAAGCATATAAATAAGAGAACAGAAGGAACCCACTGACTTTTTGCTCACATCTCCTGCCAGTCCATGCCTGCATGACCTATTGTTTGTCAGGACAAGAGCAACAAAACATTACTATATATGTTTTATCGTCATCCTCAGCTCGGTTCACACAAAATGTAGAACTTTTCTATTCAAAGTTTTTGGGGCGCTTGCCAGAATAGACTACGTTCTACACAAGGGCTACACAGGACATGTCGATGGCAAAATGCACGGGTAATAAGAACAAAAAGAAAAGGTCAGACCGACAGGATAACAATCATTGGCTAGCTTTTTTTCCCATTAGAACGCAGTAGGTGATTTTGATGTACAGTATTGAGTTCACATTCTGATCGGGCCATGAACTGTTGAACACACAATAAAGATCTAGGGTATGCTGTACAACTTACCGGCCAAGCCATGCCTCTAAGCCAACCTGAATTGTAAGCGCTTGATGGCTTTGTTCTATGAGGCCATTCCCAGTTTGCTAATCTCGCAGCAGGCTTTGTTGCTTTCATGCAGCACATTCAGGGCAGTGACGATGGCAGCCCAAGTGTCATGCGGCCACTATGGAGATGGTGGAGGCAAAGCTGAAAGGTGTTACCAGTGATCTCTGAGCGCTTTTGTTCGTGTCAATTGTGAGAACATCTTACCTTGACAGTGTAGCTTACAAATGTGAAGTGTGTAACAGTAGTTTAATTTCAAAGGAAAGCTGTTCCCACAATCAGTGCGAACAAAAGCGCTCGGTGAACACCAGGGCATGCCTTTCAGCTCAGCCTCCATCACGATCACTGCAGCCGCTTGCTGTGCAGCTTATTGTCCCACCGTCTTCTTCATCCCCACTCAAGCCATGCCCTGCTATTGTCCTCGTGTGACTGCCTCGCTCATTCCCCTGCACATAGACAAGAGCGGGTTTCTTCGCTAGTCTAAGTGAGTACACCCTCATCAGCATTGTGCCCTTGCATACACTGACTTATGTTCATTCCACAGCTCAATGTAGCCATGCACAGCAGGCACAGTGAGCGGTAAGCTGCTTCTACATACGAAATGACTTGTCTTTTGGTTTTGGTTTTTTTCAGATTTCGAAACCTTCGAGCTCAGAATCTACAAGTTCTACGCATTCACCATATCATTCTTGAGCGAGATCGTCAAGCAGATCATACATCTTTTCTGCTCTTCTTCATTCTGTCAGACTTGTAGCTAGTTGTAGTAGGTAGGACTTGTGTAGTTTAGTTGTTTTACCTTAGAGAAGCAAATCTGCATGCAAGATACCAAGTTACCTAAGAAATCTCTGAGAAGGTATGGCGCTGAATGAAAAGAAAGTGGAGCAGTGTATTGAGAAAATAAATATGACAGATGGAGGATGATACCATTCATGCTCAAGTTGCCATGTTTCTTGACAATGAGGCGCAAGTCTTCGATGATGAAGATAGTTTATTTGGTGATGACGAAGAAGGTACGTATCTCCGTCGATTGTATGTTTCCAAGCCTAAATGTATGATCGAACAGATTTAGATTTCATTGACGACAATGTTCATCTGCCTGCAAGTACTAACCATGCTTCTTCATCTCGTATTATGCTGGATTCAGGTGCTACGGAAGATCTTGAGGGTATTGCAGAGAGGTTCAGGAAGTGTGCACGCACTGGTCCTGCCCGTATGGTCTTTCCAAGGAGAGCCACCCAGTTCTTCGATCCATTCCAAGGACCAGCCATTTCCCTCCAGAAATGGGAATCGATGATTTGAAGTACAACCTAATGATGCTTCGCATTGCTGTATGTATTATATTCTTTGTTGCTTTGCAATCTAATGCTGATCTCATTTGAAAGCCCAGGAAGGAAATGAGAGTGGCTGCTTTTGCTCAGGTTTGGCTTCCAGACCAGTGCTTGGCTTTCGCTGTGATGGCTCTTCCTGGCCGAATATACTTCTGGGCTCCAAATGCAAAGATTATTTTCAACTCATATCTTGCTCATGGCATTATGTTGCCAAATCATTATCTTTCTTTTGTTCCATTTGCTGACGTTAATTCTGTATTCGATTGTTGGGACGGACTGCATTCTAGTAAATACAATGTTGGGAACTGGGTGTTGATTCGTCGAGGAACATACTGTGGCAACCTTGCCATCATGTGCAAAGTGTTGGAGGGTGACGCACTGAAGCTAGCCATCATTCCGCACATACATACAAAGGGAGGAGTTCAGTCAAAGCATGCGGAATGCGCTCTTGTAACTGCGGAACATCTAGCTGCTCAATTTCCACAGGAAAAAAAAAAACTTCACATCGTCTCCAACAACCACTTCAAATTTTGCAAGGCAGACTATGTGGACAACTTGCAAATTCTTACTGTACCCAGCTTGCATTCCGTACGACAAGCCTCCCCAACTTTGCACGATATTTTTCTTTTCTCTCATACAGATCTTGGCAATCTTGAAGATGTAGAATTCTACGTTCGACATGGGGATAGCATGGTAATAGTTTCTGGTCCATTCCAGATGATGGCTGGCATGGTCACATCCCTTAATGACAAGTCTGTTGTTCTTGGTCATGTCTGTCGCATAGACAGTATTTTGGTTGGGATGTCAGACGAGGAGATCAACAACGCTGGGCTTGAGTTTTTGACTTCTTGTGGAAAAGTGCAGGATCTTCAGGATTTGGAGCCTGTATTGCAGGATGTCACTGTATCTCAGAAAGCTATTTGTCGACTCTTCAATATTGGTGATAACGTCGCTGTGAAAGCCGGTCCATGTTCGGGAAAGTCAGGTTTCATTGTGGCAATCGAAAAAAAAAATAATACCATTGTTTCTAAGCGAACACGAGGATCTAGTATGCATTATCTATATTATTTGTGGTTTATTTTTTTGATAGGATTCATTTTTTAAACACTAGCTGAAGATTAGATCAAGTTGGGTCAAAACTATGGATGTCGCTAACAGTGGACTTCTATGCAAAGCCGGGATTCGACCTTTAATGTATGGTGCTAGTGTCATGCTGAAGGATGGACAGTTCAAAGGCCACAGAGGGTTCGTTTTAGAGGTCAAATTGGAAGTCGTGCAAGTGCGTGTGTTCGAATGCATAATACAAACAGTATGTCTTATAATTGCGCCACAATTGTGAAGCTGATCACTTCTCTGCTAAGCTCGAACTGCCTTTGCACTCAGTTGAGGAATGTTCGTGCGATGACACGGTGAAGAACAAGATAAGGGACCTGTATGCATATGAATGAGAGGCATGCAATCCATATATAGGCAAGCTTGTGCTTATTTGGGGCCAGGAGGGTAAAGTGAAGTTCGCCAAGGGATTCCATGGATATGTTATGAACGTCAACAGGACGAACAAGACAGTGCAGGTGTCCTATGGCACAAAAAACACTGTCGATACATTCGCCCTTAGAAGCCTGATCTCAATGTGCATCCTTGCGTGCTTATCAACTCAATTTACCGCTAATTCTGCGGCACTGAATGTAGCGATGAGATCTGCTGTTTAGATCATTTGTATCCCTTGACGGACGCAGAAAGACTTGAGTACGCGGTATCGCGATGAAAGGTGACGGTACGGTCTACTGGCAGACTCGGACCTGGTTGAGTTCGGCCACTGGGGGTTCACTCTAACGTGTCTGATGGAGGGGATAGTGTCAGGAAGTGTAGGGAAGTGTAGGGGAATACTCGGGGCTAGGTGTCGACTTGAGGACGCGAGTACAAAGGACGACCGGCAAAACGTGCCTAAATGTGGTCGGAGAACAAAGAGCGACTACGATCTTGACAACCCGGGCTCGGAAACTTGCCAGTGAAGACAGTAATCGAAACGATTCGTCGAGACGATTCTGAATCTGAAAAGATCTCGAGATGCGGTGCAGAATTGACGGAGATATGGCAGTTGCACTGGTTGCGGCTGGCGGAACGCACGGAACTCCCGGAACCAAAAGCTATTTTCGTAGCTCTACGATGTGGGCTCGGAATCGTGCAAGAAAAGACAGTGTTCGAAAGCGATTTTCGACGAGATCAAGAATCTGAAGAGAGCTCGGGAAACGGATAAGAACTGAGGGCGATATAGCGAAAGCAAGATTTGGCCGAAAACGGGACTTGAGACGGAACGGACGGAACGGACGGAACGACACTGAACGGCGACGGAGACGAGAACTAAAGACTGGGACTGACTCGGGGGAACTAAACTTGTATTTTTGAGACATTTACATGAGTGTTTAAATAACCAACAGAGGGTTGAGCCTCTGAGCGGCGTACAAAGGACACAAAGACAGACCGGAGGCTCTAGCCAAACAACACCAAATAGCCGGAACTCGGAGCCGTAACTTGAGAACATGAGTAATTAAGCTTCGGGAGGCTCGGAACAATACCAGACGTGACCCAAAACAGACTTCGGTGGCTCACTGGTGCAGAACCAAGCTGTATGCGTCGAGTTAATACTGCCAAACACTGAAACTGTCCTGAAATGCATCGGGATACTTGTAAGACTGTCCTGAGTCGAGTTGAACCTAATAGAGCCGATTCCGAGGCCAGCGGCATTGGGATCTCCACAGCGATGCAGACTCTTTTGTAGACCGTACGGTCGATTCAAGGGTGAATCTATATTCTTCCCAAGAAAGACTGCGGTGAATCTATATTCTTCCCAAGAAAGACTGCGGTGACTCGATAGTTGAGGAGGGACGACCAAATAGAAACGGAGTGACCGAACGGTCGAGACAATGGCTCTTCTGGTTCAGAAACTTTGCCAAAGTGCTCGATCCTGACAGAATCGAGCTCTCAACGCAGACCCTATAACTATAGTGATTGAAGTCTGAAGTTGAGGAAGGTGCAGGGCCATGTCAGTCTGTTTTGGACGGTTCGAACCCCTGGATGGTGTTCGTCGAGCGTTCGAACGCACTTGAAGGTGTTCGAGCGTATCCCGATGCGATCGAGTGACTTCTTAGTAGGCGGCGAACGTGTGGGGTGACGGAAGTATGCAGGTATAATACCCTGTTGGGTTTGTCGGGTGCTCGGAGTTTTGGAATATTGGTTTCGAGCATATGTGGTGAACCGAACGCGCTATTCGAGCAGTTGGCGAAGCTCGCTAAGGCAGAGCAGAGATGAACTGAAGATGGGAATGACTTATGAGACTCGAAAAGTGTACTGTGCGGTGAACTGGGGGTGTATTCCCTCTACCGAATGAGTACAAAAGGTGTGCACTATTTATACTCTAGGCGAAACGAGCTCGGTACCAACGTCGAACGTACATACGGAGGTAAGGGAGTGCGTGCGGTGTGTATTCGAGTCAGAATAGTCATATGTTAGGGATGGAATGACTCGAGAACATGATGAGTCACAAACTCAAAGGGGAATAATGGTTCGACATCAATAAAAAGACCAATGAAACCCAAGAAATTTATCATGTGTGCTTCCAACAACTCCATTTGAACGTCCTCAAATGTTCCTGGGGCGTGATGGCGACGAATGCACCCCTGGAAGTGATAGACAATGATAAATAATGCTCGAGCCCCATGGAGAACACGGCGAATGATGGAATCCGGTCGTTCGAGCGTGATACATTCAACGTCGACGGCCCAGGAACCGTTCGAGCGACCCATGGTGGAACCTAATGCGTTCCCTGAGCCCAACCACGTAATGCGGCTGTGCTATAAGCGTTTGAATGAGTGGATACGAAGTGGAAAGAGTGCTCGAGCGTGCATATAGTGGGATATGGAATGAATATAAAGGAAACAAAGCGTTCGAGTGTGACTAGGAAGTGGTATGAGTGTTCGAATGGGTGTATGAAAGTATTTGAACATATTTATGAGGTTACTACTGCATCATATGAAAGATTCGAAGGTATATTGATGCTCGAATGGCCGAGTGTGACCATTTGAGCATGTGAAATGCGAAGTGTAAGATAGTCAGTGATGAAACGAGGTGCTTGACTGTGTTTATGGGGTTTGTATCTGTATATAATAATAAATAAAGCGGGTGGTATGCTGGGATGGCTGGCACCTAAGCGTGAATCGAGCGCTACAGCGGACAGGTTTAAGGACATGCGTATGACCTCCTTTATATCATGTCCCTCCACTCCACCGCATGCGTTGACTTCATCAACTGGCGATGAATGGGCCTTAACGCCCGATGAATTATCCCAGTCAGCTGAATTGGTACCTTTATCTGGTATGTGTTATGTACTTGTAATCTAGGCTTTGCTGATGAGTTCGTAGACTTTTCTGGACCTGGAATGTGGATTCTTTCACCCGCTATATGGGCGTTATTTTCTAATTACAAGGTTCATGTGAAAGTCTTGCCAAGGGATAGATCTGGAGTTCTCGTCATCACCGACCCCTTTGACCACCATACGAATTGCTTGACATCACACAGTGGGTGTTGTGTCAATGTTAACGTCGACACGGGCCACGGATTTTCATCATCACTGTTACTAGTTTCGGACTTATGTTCTCGTATACCCACAAAAAAAGGAGAACTTGTAGCACAGACCAAGTTTCTGGATGTGCATGTCGGCAGGATTCTGGAAGTAGCAGGTCTGCCCTGACAGAGAGATGGGGGCCCAAAGAAGGTCACAGTCTGTGTTCTGGGGAATAAGAGACACTGTTGGGAAGAGCTCGCCTCTAATGTGATGAAAGTCGAGCTGAAATAGGTTGTATGGTTTCACGGATCATAGTGAGTCGTGCCTTTCATTCTACTCTTGCCCAGACTTCTCATATGAACTCATGAATTAGGGCGACAACAGCATTCCTCCATTCTCCAAATATCATTGCATTTTCATGGACTTTGTAGATGCATAATTTATTGTTTATGTATATAAGGCTTGTGGCCCAGCTGTGTGGCCTGATATAGATAAAGACAATGTCATGCTTTGTTATATGAAAGGTATATATACTGATCACCTCAGTTCTTCCTCGATGATTACTTTCAGCCATGGCTCGCAAGACCTCCATCCTACCTAAAGCAAATGAATACTATGTAAGGAGCCACAACAGTGACAGCAGTGATACCAGTGACAGCGATGAAGATGTCAAAGGGATCAATGTTTCTGGAGTTGAATCAAGGTCAGCAGGTGGGTGCTTACAACAGGCAAGTTCCTTCTCTGCTTTGGCAAGAACACTGCCTGACTTGTTTGAGACAGAACAGCACACAAGAGCAACTCATGGCCAATGCCATGAACTCGGTCAGAAAACCTACTGAGACAACAGCAGTGAGTGGCCACAAAACGTCATACAATGATAATGACTTACATGTATGTCACAAGCTCCTTGAACTGCAAATTCCCTGCTGGGAAGAAAGTGAAGCACAAGACAGCGAAAGCGAAGTGATCATGGTAAGCATGCAATGTTGTTGTTCAGGTCCTCTTTCTTATATATAATAAGCTGCAATCTGCAGAACACCTGCTATCAGGGTTTTCAGAATATAAGAGCAGAATCCAAGACCTTATTATGGACATTGAGTACGATCTGAATGTTGGTAGTTTGTGTGAATGCGGTAGGGAAGGGAAGTTGCGCCTATACCGTTGCTTTGACTGTGTGCGAGTCAATGTGGTCTGCGAAACATGTTTACTGGAGCATCACGTCTGTTGCCCATTCCATTGGGCAGAGAGATGGACTGGCAAATATTTTGAGCGCATCGATCTCACTTTCTTGGGTCTCAAGATTCATCTGGGGCATGCCGGCCACAAATGTCCTTCCGCCACTTCTAAGGCCTATGACTTTACCATAGGAGATGTAAACGGGATACATAAATGCTGGATTGTATACTGTGCATGTGCAGGAAAGGATGATGTCATTTTACAACTAATAAGATATGGACTCTTTCCCGCATCTGTCAAGTTACCCCAGGTAGCATTCATGTTTAATGCGCTGCAGGATTTTCATACACATACTACTGTTTCAAAGAAGTCTGCATATGACTATATGATCAGGCTTTGAAAGAAGACCAATAATTTCATTCCTTCAAAGGTTAAGGTATGTTTGATTAATTGAATTCGGTCTTCCTGGAAGTCAAATTCATTCTGATAAATTAGGTCCCTTCCCAGCAGTTTATACGTATTGCGCACTACTGGCAGTTCCTACTTGCTGAGTGGAGGAGTGGTCAGCTTCATAAGGTTGATGATACATCACTCAGTCAGCCACGTGGATCATTTGCAGTTGTCTGTCTGGCTTGTCCCCTTCCCAGTCTCAATACTGAATGGGATCTTAGTCCACAGTAAGCTTTCCAAACATGTACTATGCTCTATTTCTGATCATTATAACGAAAGCTACAAGAATCAAAAGAACATATCAGTCAATGCGAACTTCCACCTCATTGGCTTGAACAAAAAGAATAATCTTCACAAGAAGGCATTGTGAGGTGGATGGGGATATGTTAGAAAGCAAGAAGATCTAGATATGCATATAAAGAAATACAGTGAACTCAAGGAGGAGGTATGTGAGCCACACAAATAATCATAATCTAATTCTGACTGCACTTGAAGAAATCTACATGTTCTAGATTTCATGTGATTGACAATGTGAACATGTTGAAACATTGTGGCCAGAATGCCAGTGGCCTCATTATGGTTTTGTGCAAGCACGGTCTTGGGGAGCCGGAGGGAGCAGTTAATCTACAGTACAGCAAAAGGTAAGTATATATCCACTGATAGTCTCGCTCATAATTGAACTCTCATGGTGTATTCATAGGCACATCAATGTTGATTATGCCCTGGCGGGTGCTCTAAAAGGCAAGGAATTGATCCAATGACTCATTCTATCATACGATATAGGCTGCCAGTACTCCGTAAAACTCATAGAGAGGTTTGAGAAGTGCTTTCCCAAGTCTGTTGACATGATTTGTGACATGAAGATTCTTGTTGGCAAGTTGCATCTCTTTGGTCATATCGAATCATGTCAATATGGATTTTCTTTTAATTATACGGATGGTGTTGGGTGTACTGATGGAGAAGAAGTTGAGCGCTGGTGGTCAGAAGCAAATCTGGTTGCTGGAAGTACTAAGCAGATGGGACCTGGACATTGATGCGATACCCTTGATGATATCATCGGAGCATGGAACTGGTCCAAGATTGAATCATTGGGTATGTCTTAAATAACATCTCTCTATTAAGACAGGAGATACTAATTTACATCATAGCACGAATTCTTGCTAGACGCTATAAAATTGCGCAGGAAACCTTTGATAAAGCAAAAATCAGTTTTGAGTCCTCAGATTCGAGCATGTGGCATATATATGGTGAGAGACTCATTAAGCAGTGGGAGGGAATGGACACACAGCCATACAAGGACTCGAAAGGTGAATGGGTTAGTGTCTATCAACCCAATCTCACTTGTAAGTTACATTAGTTGTTGCGGTCGTTGGAACCTGCACTTGTGCCTCACAAATCCATTTTACTGAATCTTTGCCATTTCCTAGATCCTTCCCGAGCAAAGGCACTTGAGAATGAGGTGCTGAAATGTGGGGATGGACTCCATCTGAAAGCAAGAGGAAAAACTGCTATATTCATAAGTACTGGAATTTCAATTCAGTTTCGTCAGTCAGTCTGTCGCTCATATGATTTTCAATAATATAACTAAATTTTATGTACAGGCGAGACTTGAAGTCCAAGAGTGGACTTCAGTCCTTAAAATCCGCTCGCATTGCATTAGAACATGAAGTGAAGAAATGGCGCTCCCAGCAAGTGTTATTCATGCCAAGTGTGCAGGAGATCGTTGACGAGCACAAGGGTGACATCAAAGATGAGAATCTGTGGCTCCCGTCTTCCTTTACCAAGGATGAATGTGCATTCCATCATCTTGAAGAACTTGCTGATATCGAGTACAAACTGCAGGAAGGTGAAGCGTATGATGATCTCCAAGGTCTAAAGGCTGCTCTTTGGGAATGTAGCTACTTAGAAAGCCAGCAAAACAAATACAGATTTGGAAAGCAAGACAAGACTAGGACTGCGAGAGCGTGAAAGCAGGCAGACAACAGGAAGTGGAAATGGGCTAATGAATATTGGACTACATGTGCTGCACTTGTTGCTCTGGGTATGGATGAAGCGGACACTACCCTACATCCATTGAAAGAAGAGGATATGTATCGCCCTTCAATCACTGAACCTCATGAACTTGGGTCGGGGGGGAAGACTGATGGATGGGTATGGAAAATGGGTCACAAAGAAAGGGACTCTCAGGAATGGGTGAAAGAAGGTACATCCATGCTTCTCATAAACCTCACAAGCTGATGCTTTTGTAGAGGATCGTGTACTTTGGTTCCACTCATGTGCTTCTCAGGATCACTGGCAAGAAGAAATCATCATTGTCAAGGAAGAGTTCAAAAGATTGATTTGTGGCTTTGAGGCACTGTCAATGACATGGGCTATGGCAGCTTCCAGTATGCAAAGATCTGGCTCACTTGGGTCTTCTGCATATGCATCTCGTAAAAAGGCCATCTATCATGTGATGGCTAGCAATGCTAGGGATCTATTTACTGACTGCGGCTTACTTTTTGAAGAAGAGGCTTCAGCCTCGAACACAGTACCCCATAACACTGGAGTAAACACTCATCAGCCACTGAAACACAAGTCTTCTCCTAATGAACCTCGTAAGTGTGGTAAGTTCTTGTGTTACATTTATATGGGTTGTCTAACTTTTCTGTCTGTAGCACGCAGGTAGTTGTTATATTAAGGAGTCATTCTAACATCTTTCATACATCCAATATCAACACTCCCTGTGAACCATTCTATACTCTCAGACAAGACTTCCTTTACTCGCATGAATATTGATCTGTTCTACTCCTTTCATTTGAGCTTTTCTCCTTTGCATTTTGAACCGTTCTTTCATCTCTCTTTTTTACGAAGCATTATTTTACATATGTAGTAGTGTTACTGTAAAACTCTACACTCAATATACAGTTAGATCGGTTCAGAGCTTTGAACCGATCTAACCACTTATCAGTCCTTCGTTGATCTAACTTGCTGTGATGCCTGTGTGAGGCTGGTACAGTCTTGTTCCTTCGACTCAGCGTCGCTCGTCCCGCTCATCGTGAGCACCAGTACAGCACTCTACACGACCTCTTTAACTCCTCCATCCTTCTTCCTTCCAAAGCCTCCGCTGCACCGTCGACTCATCCCGCCAGGTATGGCATATGGTGTATCTGAAGTATGAAGGTGCAGGTAAAGACTAGGGGTGAAGATCTCATTGATTCTCAAACTTCCGTTCCACACGTGACACGTCACGCACGACGCTCCCGGATATGAGACGCGCTCGAGCGGCTCAAGGCAAAGTCCCCTAACTTGATCGCCTTCGCGATACCTTCTACATGGACTGTAGACCGACTTGGAAGGCACGGGGCCAGGCGAACTATGCGTCGCATACCCTCGTATTCAATCGTCGTAGAGATCTGCTGCTCGAGCTCTTCGTCTCTGGTGCCCACGTTGACAGTGCGTCAAGCGCGAACGGTGGCATCCGCAAGACGGTTAACGGGAAGAGCATTATTTCGTGGCCTGCCTGAACGGCAGTGCAACGCCCGTCGGCATGAATGGAAATGGAAACGCAACGAACGAGCATAGGTTTCGACACGGTATGAAGATTCATGAATGATATCCTTTCGAGTTGCCTCTAATCTTCATGGACTAGTCATCCACCAGGTGGGAGACACGGTCAACGTTTACTCTCCTTCTATCTCTCGCATGACCAGCGCCTCAAGAGCAACGAGCTCGAGCTTCGTCTCACACGAGACGTCAGAGCTCGTCCATCCAGATCAGCGGCGAGGTCGACGACTACTCTGAGCCCGATGGCGTGGAGGAAGAGCCGCAGATGGTGGTGCCTGGGCTGCTGCGTCTTCTGTTTCCGGGGGCGTCGCAATGATAGGCTACCGTACGTCGAGACGGACCTGTTGCAGAATTTGTCTTAATTGCGCATACTTCCTCTTGTTATTAGTTTGCTTTTGCCTTCCGAGCTGTTGCACACGACTGCATTTAAGCAATATTGATAACAATCAGACTAGCAAAGGAAATATGCATATGAGCTGGGTCAATCCCAGTGTCACTTTCTCGCAAAGCTGGGGGCCTTGTCCAATCGTATCAAATGCATTATTCCCCGTTAGTCACAAGCGGCTCCACTAGCGTACGTTCATTATGCTACATTGCCAAGTGTGCGCTCTGACAAACTTAGCATACTGGGTTGGCCCGGAGGGTGGAATAGGTTACTTTGCTCCCCGCTCCTACATATAAATATGCATCAGTTATCACACCCTCTAATGCCACTTGAAAAAAAGAAGAAGCTCGTATCAATATGTCAAACTCGGACTCGGACTCGGAGCAGCAAGACATCGACAAGTACCGGCGCCGTGTAGAGAAGTGTGCGTAATTTTGATCTGAAGTCTACAATATATCATGCTTAGCTCCGGTCCATATGATCCAGTTGTTTCAGAGTATGACTATGCCATAGACAAAGATATAATCAAGGACTCCTACGGTACTGAAAAAACATATGTATTTCGCCGTGAGTCTACGGGTATCCTATGTCGCACAAGGGCTTCTAGGTTGACAAATCTTATTCGCTACCAGTGGTGGATGAGAATGTTGCTAGCGAGACTCGGACGGGAAAGGGTCTCGGAGATAAGGTCAAACACCTGTTGAACCCCCCCAAGTCGAACATCCTCGTGGAGACAAAATCAGCCTATTTGGAGGGAGAGAGGGATGCTCTAAAGAAGTTTGACGATGCTATCGTGAAATGGCTTAACACGTCGGGGGGCCGGAAGCGTCAAGCAGCAGCTAAGGAGCGTAAGGACTCGCAGGCGAAGTAAATCCTCAAGGGACGTGCGTGATTCAGGAACAGGTTCCTGGACGTAGGTCTCCGTACCATACGCATGTACATCCCCACCTTCAAACGCATACTGGCGCATAATATACGTGTCTGGAATTTCAGATATGCATATGCCCATATTGTATGCGGCGTATGTGCATGTGAACAACTAAATGCATAAATTAGCAAAGCTTACTTTATGCATACTGCGTAAAAATCACTCTATATTGTTACAGTTGTTTGCAAAAAATGAAGATTTGAGTGAGTTCTGATTTTTTTGTTTTGTTTGAGTGTTGAGGCCATCGCAATCAACAAAATCACGTGATCATGAGCTCGGGCAAACATTTTTGTAAACAGCTGTACTCTCGCCATGAACACCATGAACAGTGAGCTCAAGCAGCAGATAACCATGACGATTGAGTATGAGGGTATGCGATGCAGAGCTCGTGTGCATGCACTCGCATACCTGTTGCACATACGTTCCAGGTCGTACTTCAGTTCACGCAGAAGTAATCGCGAAGCAAGGCCCTTCACCTTGAGCTGCTCGAGCGCCTGCGCCTGTGTTTCGCGTCCAGGAATGCCGTGGGTGACATGTGTGGAACAAAAGTCCGGCATGATGGAGCTGCACTTGCAAACCAGAGGCAGTGGAGGGGTGAAAGAGATGTTTGCAGACCAAGTCACAGTCATCTCGGAGCTGCGAAATGTGAGAACAGTCAGTATTGGGAAGTATCAATAGAGTTTAAGATCTTCGCCTCCAGTCTTTTCCCGTGTCTTCATACTTAGCTATCTAAAATTCAATTTACATTATGCAGACAATTCTCTAACAGGTTTCATGCCATTAGCAAAATGTGGTGGTGCAAGGACCGGACCAAGACTGTAATACATATGTTCTAACAGATCACTGAAGTCCAATTTTCAGACTGTGTAGAAGAGGACTACAATAATGAATGTAAGGCATAGCATGAAGAGAGCTGTGACGCAGAATACTCACCTCAGTCATAGTAAGAATACAGGACTGAGGTGATAAGTCAAGCAGCTGGCACATTAGATGCTCTGGCCAGAACAGGAAATGTGGACAGAGGCTGGCATGTAATCTACGGAGACAAAATGGTAGTGATGTTGATCATCATCTAAGCTCCCATTCCCAAATCACCCATGTCCTTCGAGGATTTACCTCACTTGCTATGGCATTACAATCTTCTTTACGCTGCCTAGCCTCCCTCGATTTAGACCATTCATTGACAACCTTATAAAACTTGTTTATAGCGAACTCCCTGCCTTTGTGACTGGGCGCTTCTACTTCCAAGATGGTGTTCTTCGGCTTGCTGGACATGAACAGGCGTTTCAATTTATCTCTGGCACTATTTCCCCTCTTGCTAACATCTGTATCCTTCACCACTGGTAGTAAATAAGATTCATTAAACTAGAAGCCCTTGTGCAACATAGGATACCCATAGACTCACAGTGTAAGACAAACCTTTCTACTCTTCCGTACCTGTCCTCGATTCCACAGTCTTCTATGGCACAGTTATGCTTTGAAGCAACTGGATCATATGGACCAGAGCTAAGCATGATATGTTGTAGAGTCCAAATCAAACTTGAATTACTCATGGTTAGCTACAAGATAATCGGGCGTATCCATATTAATACGAGCTTCCCTTTTTTCAAGTGGCAGAAGAGGGTGTGATAACTGATGCATATTTATATGTAGGCGCAGGGAGCAAAGTAAGCTATTCCACCCTCCGGGCCAACTCAGTGTGCTAGGTTTGTCAGAGTGTACACTCAGCAATGTAGCATAGCGGACGTGTGCTAGTAGAGCCGCTTGTGACTAACGGGGCTTAATGCATTTGATACAATTGGACAAGCCCCAACTTTGCGAGAAAGTGACACTGGGATTGACCTAGCTCACATGCATATTTCCTTTGCTAATCTAACCGTTATTGCTTAAATGCAGCCGTACGTGACACCCGGATGGCAAAAGCAAATAAATAACAATAGGAATTATGCACAATTAAGACAAATTCTGTAACAAGTCCATCTCGATGTACAAGCCTATCATTCCAGCACTCCCAGAAACAGAAGTAGCAGCGCAGGCACCACCATATACAGCTTTTCCTTCACACTATCGAACTCAGAGTAATCGCCATCCTCGCCACAGATCTGGATGGAAGAGCTCTGACGCATGCCTGTCTGGTGTGAAATGAAGCTCGAGCTTGTTGTTTTCGAGGCGCTAGACATACGGAAGATAGAAGGAGAGAAAATGTTAATCGTGTCTCCTGCATTGTGGACGACTAGTTCATGAAGATCAGAGGCAATTCGAAAGGAGATTATTCATGAATCTTCACACCGTGTCGAAAACAATACTCGCTCGTTGCGTTTCCATTTCCATTCATGCCGACGGGTGTTGCATTATCTTTCAGGCTAAGAAACGCTGCTCTTCCCGTTAATGGCCTTACGGGCGCTACCGTTCGCACTTGACGCACTCTCACCATGAACGCCACGGACGGTGACGCACAAGCAGCAGATCACCACGACGATTGAATACGAGGGTATGCGACGCATAGCTCGCTTGTCCCCATGCGTTCCAAGTTGTTCTTCAGTTCACGCAGAAGTATCGCGAAGTTGATCAAGGGACCTTCGACTTGAGCTGCCAGTGTGCCTGGGTCTCGTGCCCGGGAGCCGCCGTGCGTGACGTGTGCGGAGCGGAAGTCTGGCACGATATGCGCGGGATGGAGCTGCACCTGCAGACCAGAGGTGGTGGAGGTGAAGGAGATGTTCGCAGACCACGTCACGGTCGTCTCGGAGCTACGCGAATGTGAGAACAGTCAGTATTGGGAGGTGCCAAACGCGTTTAAGATCCTCACCTCCAGTTTTTACCTGCGCCTTAATACTTCAGATGTCATACCCAGCTGGATGAGTCGACGGTGCAGCAAAGGCTCTGGAAGGAAGGACGGAGGAGTTAAAGAGGTCATTTAGAGTGCTGTACTGGTGCTCATGATGAGCGGGACGAGCGGCTCTGAGTAGGAGGAACAAGACACGAAATTCGCCCTCTCCATCCGAATGCTGAGCGTCGTTTGCAAAAGATGTTGTTTTAACTGGAGTTTTGTACCGGTGTTTTGACTTTTCAGCCGGTGGGAGCCTGAGTCTAGAACTGGCAAGACTTGGAGGACTCGGAAATCTCACGATGATCGGCCCGGGCCGCAGACCAAAACCGGAAGCTTTTATCTTTGATTTCAGTCCGTGACGGAATTCCGAAATGCCTTTTGAAATATCATCGTGCGTATACATTCACTATATCATTTATTTACACCACGGAAGATTTACAGGTCATGCCATCTTTACGGCAAGCCGCCAACTTATCTACATATCTTTGTGCAGGCATATGGGTGCTTTGACATGGATGGCATGATTCACACAATACAGTACTTTGTGCAAGGGAATGGGAAGCAAGGGCTTGCAACTCGACCCGTTCCTCGTGCATCGCAGCACAAAGCACGCAGCACACCGATGGGTGGGGCTGCAGATGCGAAGGAGGTCAAGGCAAATCAAGCTGATTGAATCAGCATGAACACTGCATGCCTCGGTGGTGTCACTGTCAGCGCACTCACTCCCCTCCGCGCTCAAGTCGATGTGAGATCACCCGTCACTAGTCGCTCGTCATGCTCAAGCCCGCCACCAGACCTTCTACAAGCAGTAACAAAATTCACTATTTGGTCTTATTCCAGTTGTAGTACCAGCAGGATAACATATTGCATTCCATCGTTCTGTAACTGGCTCTCCTCCATGTGTTACATCGCTCACCTGCACAGGTTAGTTAACATTTTGCTGACAGGAAATTTTATTTTGGTAGGGAACTTTTAGCTAGCCCATGCAGCCATGTGGTGCTCTAATTTGTTTGATATGGGCTCTCTCTCTTCCAGCAGACTACTAAACATCACTATGTCTTTCCAACAAGATTCTTCCTTTCTTGACATGTATGTTCTAACAAATTACCAGGATCTCAAATCCCGTTCTTCCAATAATCCTGTCCTTGGAGGAAGTGCACCACCTGTCGTGTCTTTAGAAGCTACTTTATGATCCTGGGCCTGTTACAGAATCAGTCTTAATTGTGCATAGTTCCTATAATTACTAGTTTTTTTTTTTTGCCTTCCGGGGTGTTGCTATGACTGCATTTAACCAATAATGGTCCAACTAGCAAATGAAATAAGTATGAAAACTAACTCAATCCTAATGTCACTTTCTCACAAATATCTGCAAAGTTAGGTTAATCTAATTACATTAAACCACTAGCACATGTCCACTAAAGTACGTTATTAAACATAAGCTCCAGTAAGCCTAGCATACTGATTTAGCTGGAGGGTGGGATAGATTACTTTGCTCCCGAATTCCTACATATAAATATGCATCAGTTACTTCACCTTTTCCTGCCATTTGGAAATAAAGAAGTTCTGCATCCCCTCGCAAGACACATAGCAATATGGTGGAGCACAGCTGGCTTTATGATAATGCATGCCGTAGTGCATAATTTTGAACTGGAATCTATAACATGTCATACTGAAGTTCAGCAAATATGATCCAGTTGCTTCAGAGCACAACTGTGCCGTAGAAGAGTATGTTGTCAAAAATGACAGGGGTTTGCAAAGGGCATATGGCCTGCGCTGTGAGTATATGGGTACCCTGTGTCAAGAATAACTTCGGGGTTTATGAATGAATTTGTTCACCTTCAGTGTTAAAAAGAGATGATAATGAGGAGGAAGATAGTAGCAAAGGCAAAGCAAATATTGGCCTGTTCAGTAAACAGCCGAAGATTGAACTCCTGAAGGTAGAACGTTCTGTCGGGGTGGATAGGGAGCAAGTCAGAATGATATTTTATAATGTTGTCGTTACATGGTCTAAGTCACCGGAGGCCAAGGATCTTAAACAAAAGGCTAAAGACAAAACAGGTGGAGCCTATCATCAACGTGATCCAATAGTGGTGGAAGAAATGGACATTGAACCTCGGTAATTGTCAGGACACATGTATTACAGCTGTTTTCATAAGTGTTTCACACTTTTTTGATTTGCTGTAATGGATAAATTGAGCGGGGCTCGATCTGCTCAGCTCTTGTGGTAAAGCATGCACAAAGATATAAAGCGGAGAAAGAACATGTTGTATAAATTCTATGAGGCTTCGTACCATAATGTAAAATGGTTTACGGCCGTAAATTTTCATCTGAAATATACATCGATAGATGCATCTGCATCCTCTCTTCTCCTACGCATCGACTTGGACACGCGAGAATCGGGTCAAGTCGCATGCCCTTGCTTCCCGCTCTCTTGAGCAAGTATCTCGTGAATTGTACTGTCTATGTACTGTTCCTCCGTGTCGCTCGCCCCGCTCATCATAAGTAACCTGCGCAAACTCTTTGATTCACTCACTCCCTCCAACACCTCCACTGCACCATGAAATTACCTCTCCAGTTTTTACAGACTCCCCTTCGCTCGTCCTGCAATCAAAGGTCACTCAGGCTCACACACAACAACTCAGGAAAAAAAAGGGCATAGCTGACTCGGATAAGTAATACGGATTCAAAGCTCGAAAGGCTGTGTTCCGAGTCTCAACTCGTACTTTCCTTCACTGTCGCTTCATTCTCGATCCTCACCATCCATTGCGTCTTTGAATACAAAATATGATTATGAAATCGAATGGCATGGGAGAAGACTCGGATGGAGGCAGAATGACCTCTCTTCAGTTCGACCCCTGAGTACGATGACAAGGTCTTCTTTGCAGTGGGCTTCTCAACGCCTAAGGTGCGACTCCATCAGGAAAAACCTCCTGGTCAGAAACCGTAGAATATATAGAATCTGTAGAATATTCAAGCAATTCCAACGGATTCTGGCCGATTCCGATTCCAACGGAATCCCAAGCATCGTATGATTTATGAGCAGATTCTATGTATTCCAATAAATTCTAATAGCATTTCACACCATTTCTTACCGGTTTTAGGTGGCATTCCAAACTTTTCAATCATTTTCTTGCAGATTCTTGTGGCAATTGAGTGTATTTAAACAAATTCTAAACTAAAAGGATGCCACGGCCGGTCGTCGGAATGAAGCCTTTCACGGTCATCATGTACAGACCACCGGCGAACTTCTTCTCAGACTTGATGCCCGGGATGACGGGTATGGCAAGCAGCTCCTTTTGTACATGCGACGATGTGAGGCGCGCCGCAGCATCGGTCTTGAGTTCCACAAAATCTACCTTGTGAAGCTTGGTCTCGCCGGTTTTGAGAGCACGCAAGTATGAAGCAATGTCAGCACGACATCGTCCCATTGTCGTGACACACAGGCAAGACATGTACCTTGCCTTCGCGTGCTCGAACATCTCCTGTTGGATAGTCTTGAGAAGTGCAGGTACGGCAGTCTCCTTCAAGCCCGTATCACGTCGCACAGAAAGTATTTGCTTCTTCTGGATATCAACCGGACCGAGTTCAAGGTAAAGTGGAACACCTGGACAAAAAGCCATTTGTAAGACCACAGGAAAACCGAGAAATAAGGAAGAATTGAATTTTCGCGCCTTCTGTTCCCAGTCGTTGAACTTGTAGCCAGGAGTGTCGCCGTTCCGTACATCCACCTTCGAGCTTTCCTGAGCGTCTTCGCGAGCTCCTCACAGCGGTCGTATAACTCCTGCTTATTAGTGTGCATGGTGATACCGCAGGGGACAACGATTGCTTGGACGCGAGCGATGCGTGATGGGGAACAAGATCCTGGTTGTCGCCGCGAATCATGACCATGATTCCGACCATGCGCGTGCTAAGGCCTCACGAGTTCTGCCACAGAATAATTTACCACCGTTCGGACCCGTACCCTGCGGATCGTCCAGGTCTGAGACCACGACGTTGAACATCTCTGGCCGTGAGAAGTCTTGGCCAAGGCAATGCGACGTCGCAGCTTGGATGCCACGGCCGGTCGTCATGTAAAGACCACCGGCAAACTTCTCCTTGTCCGACTTGATGCCTGTGATGACGAGTACGGTGAGCAGCACCTCGTACACGCGACGATGTAAATTGAGAATTACCCGTACTTCAGTGTCGGCCTCCTTCGTGAAATGCGCAGTGTGGCCTTCCTGTCATAGGAACTCGCGCGTACGGAGGAACGGCTGGGGGCTCTTGGACTCCCAGCGCGCAACACTGATCCACTGGTTGGGCTTGAGGGGTAGATCACGATAGCTCTTGATACATTTGGTGTAGTAGGGATACATAGCCGTTTCTGTAGTCGGACGGATTGCTATGGGCTCCTCAAGCTCGGAGCTCCCTCTGAAGACGCATGTCATATCGACCTTAATCAGCGCCTATAATACTTGTCAGCACAAAGTGAGGGGTTACAGAACAATCAACGCACGTTCGTATACCAACCCGGAAAGTCGACCTCTTTCTTCATGCCAATAGCAATCTTCACCGTGCCGTCAATTCTCCCTTCCTCTTTCGTTGCCTTTTCCTGGGCGGCAATTGCAGACGTGCACACAGCAGGCACCACAGCCTCGGCCTTGAGTTCCACGAAATCTACCTCGTGAAGCTTGGTCTCCCCGTTTCGAGAGCACGCCAGTATGAAGCAATGTTGGTTCCAGGGAGGAAGACAATAAAATCAGAGGCGAGTGCATGTACGGCGAAGAGGGAAGTCGATGATGTGAGTGCTCTGCACTCACCCATCTCCTTGATTCTTGCGTTGAACCGTTCTGTTGGCAAGTAAGGACCTGAGATGCAGATGCTTGTTTTTTCAAAATACCTTGTACTGCTTCCAAGATGATGTGCAGCCAGTGATTAAGACTGCAGCATCCACTAACGCTGTAGTAGTCTAACATATCGGCCTTGATCAGCACCTATGATACTTGTCAGCACTAAGTGAGGATTACAGAACAATCAGCACACGTTCGTATACGATATCGGAAAGTCGACCTCTTTCTTCACGCCAAACGCAGCCTTCACGGCGCCGTCGTTTCTCCCTTCCTCTTTCGCCGCCTTTTCCTGAATGGCAATTGCAGACGTGGGCGGAGCAGGCGCCGCAGCATCGGTCTTGAGTGTCGCGAAGTCTACTTCGTGAAGCTTGATCTCCCCGGTTCCGAGAATGCGCAAGTATGACGCAATGTTAGTTCCAGAGAGGAAGACAGTATAATTGGAGGCGAGTGCACGTACGGCGAAGGGGGAAGTCGATGATGCGAGCGATGCATCAAGCACCGTGACAACCTTCGGGGACGTGTTGGCATCGGTTTCGACGAGGGAGCGACATTCGCATTGAACGGGCTGGTAGCAGCGCTGATACGGTGCACGCTCAAACAGGTCGGCAACGAGTTTGGCATCAGCCTCCTTCGCCTCAATAGCAGACATGACAAGCTTCTCGACGAGAAGATGTTGATGCTCCGAGGGAAGTACAGAGAAATACTCTTCCGCATCGTCGAGATCGCGGATAGCGAAGAACTCCTTGCGTTCCTGGTCAATCTTCTTTTCCGCTTGCTCCTTCGACATCGACAATTTTCCCAGAGTCCTTCTCGAGAATCTCGTCCTCCTCGCCCTCCTCGCCGTCATGAGTCTCAGCGGGACTATTCTCCGACTTCTCCTGTAAGGGTCGAACGCGGAAGCAGGTTAAGTCTGGGACGCTGAGCAGGCTGGGCAGGTTCCACAGGTGCATTGTGGGTCAAGTCGACGCTCGTTGTACGGCTTGACAGGCGACTTGGACGAGACGAGGATGTAGTAGGAGCCTCATTAGCGGCCTCAGCGGCCTGCAGCATCTGGAACATGTTCGTGTTCGAATTTGTCCTTGAAAGGCTCGCACTGTTACGCTTGCTGTCTCCCTTCTTCGTGAAGACGCTAGCTGGTCCGAAGTTCATCGTTCCACTGCCATTCTGAATTCTGCCAAAGTTCGTCAGATCGCCCGCCTTGTTTGCAGGCCTCGAAGGACCAGAGGCGACAGCCCATCCGTCAGGACCCACTTGAGCATTTCCGTCACGATCATGACCACGGCGTGAACCACCACGAAACATGGCCGACTGTGCCAAGTTATGTTGCTCCTGTCGTGCCTTCTCTTTCGCGGCCTGTATATTGGTAAGCACAAGTGAAATTTGCTAACAAAGCAAGAGCGCGTACAGCCTCATGGATCTGGGCGATTGTCGACGGAGCAGCGACCAAGTTGCGGGTAGTCCGTTTCCTTTCCCGCAATTCAATCACATCCTGTCCAAGAAAGTCAGCTCAACGAAAGGCTATGAAACAGAAGGTACGCACTTGTAACATGAACTGCATACGAGACGACACGTTGCTACTCTTTGCAAGCTCCTTCATCCGACTGAAATAGACATCCATGTGTCCGCGAGCCTTAGAGGTATCGAGCGCCTGACAAACACTTGTCAGTAGTTTACATAAAATTTCGATCTCTTCCTCCTCGCGATTGTCGACGTTGCTGAGCAGCTTCTTGATACACTCATACGTGATACGCTCCATGAGCATCTGAAGATTGAAGAGCTCACCAATGAACTTGACGAGTCCGAGACCTTGACGCTTGGCCTTCTGAGCAGTGTGGTATTCGTCCGAGTACAGCGCACTCTCGCCAGCCTCCTTGTTTTCTTCCTTTTCGTTGGCATCCTTGACAGCCTGATCCTCTGTCGTCTTCACGAGAGCCGCTGCCGCCATCGACTCCTTCTGCGTCCAGCCGCGCTCGAAGTCTTCCTGACAGCGATTCAGAAGGTACTTACGGAAAAGTTGATCACCTGTAATCGGCTTGTCCTCAGCATTGCGGATACCATCATCCTGCACGTTCGGACTGATCTGCTCCATCATCTTATGGCACAAGCGAGCATACATCTCACTCCAGGCCGCCTCATCCGTTGCCTTCTCGAACACAAGCCGAATGAGCTGAATGAGCGTACGCCCATCCTTCTCACTCTCACTCTTGTTTGCCCACGCAATGATCTGGTTTGAGATGGACTCCAACTTCTCGATAGTGGGCTTGTTGAGCAGCAAATGGACTTTCTTGTCCACAATCTCAGGTGAGTCTGTGTCAATTGAGGCCCCACACCTGGACGTGCTGCCCGCGGCCCAGCGGTTCGCAGACTGCTCGAGCGGCGCGACGTGTTCGAAGGAGGAAGTAGCGTTCACTTTGAACTGATTGGCAGAAGCGCTGATACGGTCCGACGTGTTGCGTGTTGAGCCGCCACATTTCCTACGCGTACGCTTGTTGCCCACAGCGCCCGCGCCACCTGACTGGAAGAGCGAACCATAGGCGATGGACACCCGCCTGCGAATGGAAGGCCACCGTGCCCACCACTCATTGACGTCGAGCGCATGAAGCGCTCTTCACTTGACAGTTTGTTCAGTGCAGAGAAGTTCAGACTTTACGGTCTTCGGCTTGAAGATGAGCAAGTTGAAAGTCGGAAGTCGGACGGCATGTTGCCTGCAGCAGTGACCAGGCGGCCGGCGAAGCTACCACTTCGTGTGTGATGGTTGTGGTGGATGTGATCGAGGGTTTTTTCAGACGTTCTGTAAGGACGTCGGCACCAGACATATTGGAGTGGCAGCAGATGTGAAGGCGATATGTGGCGTGTCGCGTCAAAACCAACATACACGTGATCAAGTTCCCACACCTCTTCTGTGGACGATGATGGACTTAGCAGTTTTTGTCACCTGAAGTGCCTCCAAATACAAAATACATCATATCTCACTCAATTCTTCACAAAAACTCTTCAAAAAAGTTGCTAAATTCATGTAACAATTGTTTCTAAAATTTATGTGAGCTTAGAGGACAGAAGGTGGAATATTGAGGCTGCAGTAGTGAAAATGGGTGTTTTTCTAGAAAAACTCCTTCCCTGATTTTTCCTGAGCTCAATTTTGAAGCTAATGACATGAAACTTGTTGGAAAATGGTATCTATATTGTATATTAAATTATAGATGGCTTATAACAATGCAGGAATTTTTTGACAACTGCCTGAGTCAAGCAAATTTGGGTGAGTTTGAGAGTTTCAGCACAACAGTCAAACAGGACAAGAGGAGACATTCACTCTAGTTCATCTCTCATAACATCAACAGTATAATATATAGACCATTCTCCAACAAGTTTCATGTCATTGGCTTCAAAATTGAGCTCAAGAAAAATCAGGGAAGGAGTTTTTCTAGAAAAACACCCATTCTCACTACTGCAGCCTCAATATTCCAGCTTCTGTCTACTAAGCTCACAAACATTTAGAAGCTGTTGAGAAATAAATTTGGCAACATTTTTGAACTGATTCTGTGAAGAATTGACAGAGATATGGATTTTACAAGTTTTTGAGGTGCTGAAATGCTCAAATTTTGTGATCTTCACATATGCATGTCTCAAGACTTATGAAAAACACTGTAACCTGCAGATAGTTCATGGGTCCCAGTATATGTCCAAGAAGCCAATCTAGTACCTGCACCTGTGTCAAGCCATGGCAGAATCTAATGAATTCCACAATCAGTTTTTTATTCTAAAAAATTCTATAGAATCTATGAGGTGTGTCATTTTTCTATCCATATTCTAAATTTCAAGCTGTGGATTCTGTTCAATTCCAAAACTTGGACAATTTTCCATGAAATTCTACAAGTTTTCTAAATTTTGAACTGCATTCTCATGACATTCCAAAGATTCTACAAATTTCTACAATTCTAATAACTTTCTAAGGGTTTCTGAGCAGGAGGTTTTTCCTGATGTCATCTGCAGGGAATGATTTCACAGTGTTGTTTACTACTTGTACCTCACTGAAGGTTGCCTGAAGACATTGGGTTCCGAAAAGAGTCCTTCAGCCAGGGAGCGCAACTAATTAGCAATAGCTGAAAATCGATTCACATCTGGCTCGTTCTTAAATAGCTATGATGCTCACCCCTTCTCCCACTGGCTTCTTGCATTTGAAGTAGAATAGAAGATCATTGATGCAGGGAAACATACAATGCTTAGCACTATCCTCAAGTGTCTGGGTTTCAATGAGCTGACAGACCTCAAGCAGCTTGTCCTCTCTTTGTCCTGTGAGCATTGATTAGGCTTCCATACTGATACATTCAAACCTATAACACATTTTGCACTATGTAGCGGCCAAGGTCAAATTGTCCCTTTTGACCATCCCGGGTCTCCTTGACAGAATCGACTATTGCACGATCCACAGGTGTCACGAGGCTCTCGTCTACCATGTGTATTCAGACATGCTACTTCCCCTGTTTTCAAGTGTGTGCACACCATATCCTTCACATGTTCACTTCGCTGTGATTTGAAATTGTTCCTCCATTCATGTACACCTCTGGGGTGTGACACCTCGAGGGCAATCTTCAAGTGCAACAGGATTGCTGCCATGGGCATGACATGCAGGTTGTCCACTTCCGTGACAATCGCTCCCATGCAGCCTTAACTGGATGTGTGGCTTTGGCAAGAATGTCCCACACAGGTCAGCATACCTCTTGTGCAAGCCTTTCCTTGAAGGAGTCCCTATTTGAGAAGCTCGAGCATATCAACCATGAGACAATGATTGTTCCTATGTTCTCAGGAATTAAGAGTAGCAGATGAGTCCTTGAGCTGGTGGTGTAGGTTGATCATAAGATGAAGAAGGACACTGGTTGAAACTGGCATGAAGTTGTGAAAAAGGAAAATACTGACCACCTTGAATTCAAATGGAGAAACAAGGAGCTATGGCGCCATGAGTATGATGACAATTTCTACAACAGTGGCTTACTCCATCGACTGTAAGCAACTCCTCATATCACTGCTGAAATATTCTAATGAGTATATACTTAGGTGCAATCCACAATATCTTGTCCTTCCTGACAAGCCGGACAGGGAAAACTGTTACTCAGTTAAAGGGAGCGATAAAGATGTATCTGAAGTATGAAGGCACAGATAAAGACTGGAGGTGAGGATCTTACAGCCTTTTTCATAAGTCCTGTGACACATGCATGTCACGTGAAATGAGCCATGTCAGAGCCAAAGTGTTGAAAAATTAGAATGAATGCCTATTTTCTCTGTGAATTCTGCACAGTACCTGCTCATTAAGTACTCAAAAAAAAGGCATGGTTCTCAGGAGAAGAAATATGTAAATAGGGAGCAATACATTGACTGTGTAGGCTGGTGGAGATCAAACAAGTGCAGCTGGTCTGTTCTCTCACCCATTTCCACTGAGATTCAAAAATTATGGCTCCCCTACATCTATCTATAAAATTCTTTCCTGTGACTGTAAATTAAGTATATGACTATACCAACAGCTCCTGCAAGTTTGAAGTCAATCCATTCAGTATTCATGGTGCAGCAGCAAGATTTGTGTTCTACTCTGCAAGACCTGTTGTGAGAAAAGGAGGGTGGAAAGAGCTTGAAGTGGAACACAAATCTTGCTGCTGCACCATGAATACTGAATGGATTGACTTCAAACTTGCAGGAGCTGTTGGTATAGTCATATACTTAATTTACAGTCACAGGAAAGAATTTTATAGATAGATTTAGGGGAGCCATAATTTTTGAATCTCAGTGGAAATGGTGAGAGAACAGACCAGCTGCACTTGTTTGATCTCCACCTGACTACACAGTCAATTTATTGCTCCCTATTTACATATTTCTTCTCCTGAGAACCGTGCCTTTTTTTTGAGTACTTAATGAGCAGGTACTGTGCAGAATTCACAGAGAAAATAGCATTCATTCTAATTTTTCGACACTTTGGCTCTGACGCGGCTCATTTCACGTGACATGCACGTGTCGCAGGACTTATGAAAAAGGCTGTAAATAATCAGGAATAGTAGATGACACATCCGTGTTTATATACTTGGGTGTGTTGCTTCGGCAAGAACGTCCTGCATGGTTCAGTGTTAGTGTACCTCTCTCCCAAGTCCTTCCTCGAAGGAGTTCTCCTTCAGAAGCTCGAGCGCATCAACCGCAAGACGACGATCGTTCCGACGTTCTCGGGCATCAAGAGCGGCAGATGGGTCCTCGAGCTGGCGGCATGGGATGACCACAAGATGAAGCGGGACACTGATCGCAACTGGCGTGAAGCCGTGAAAAAAGACAATATGGACAACCTTGAATTCTAATGGAGGAACAAGGAGCTATTGCGCTACGAGCATGACGGCGGTTTCTACAACAGTGGCACTTATTCAATATCAACTGGTCGTATCGCCTCTGATCAGTATACGCTTAGGCATGACCCATAATACCTTGACCACCCCGATGAGCCACACGGGAGAAACTGTTACTCAATTAAAGGATGACGCGTTTGAAGTATCTGAAGTATGAAGGCGCAGGTAAAGTCGGGAGGTGAGAATCTTAATTTCGTTTCGTATCTCCCATTACTGACCGTCCTCACATTTACATAGCTCCGAGACGACCGTGACGTGGGCTGCGAACATCTCTTTAACCACCCCTGCCTCTGGTCTTCAGGTACAGCTCCATCCCGCACATATTTTGCCGAGCTTCCGTTCCACGCACATCACCCACGGCGCTCCTGGACACGAGACACAGGCGCAGGCGCTCGAGCAGCTCAAGGCGAAGTTCCCTGACTTCATCGACTTCGCAATACTGCTACGTGAACTGAAGAACGACTTGGAAGGCATGTAGGCAGGCGTGTAAGTGCATGTACATGAGTTCTGCGTCGCACACCCCATATTCAACTGATGTGGTGATCTGCTGCTTGAGCGTCACCGTCTGTGGCGCTCATGTTGAGAGTGCGTCAAGCACAAACGGTAGCGCCCGTAAGACGATTAACGGGAAGAGCAGCGTTCTGAGCCTGAACGGTAGTGCAACACCCGTCGGCATGAATGGAAAAGGAAACGCAACGAGCGAGCATTGTTTTCGACACGGTGTGAATATTCATGAATGGTCTTCTTTCGAGTCGCCTCTAACTCGTTTATTCCCATCGACTAGTCGTCCACAAGGCAGGAGACGCGATCAACGCTTACTCTCCTTCTATCTCTTGTATGTCTGGCGCCTCGGAAACAGCAAGCTCGAGCTTCGCCTCACACGAGACTGTCACGCGTCAGAGTTCATCCATCCAGATCAGTGGGGAGGTCGAGGTTACTCTGAGTCCAATGGTATGGAGGAAGAGCCGTAGATGGTTGCTGCAGTTTCTGTTCCCGGGGATGTTGCGATGATAGGCTGCCGCATATCGAGATGAACTTGTTACAGAATTTGTCTTAATTGTGCATACTTCCTAATGTTACTACTTTGTTTTTGCCTTCCGGGGTGACGAGTATGACTGAATTTAAGCCATATCAGTCAGACTAGCGAAGGAAATAAGCATGAAAACTAACTCACTCCTAGCGTCACTTTCTCACAAATATCTGCAAAGTTAGGTTCATCTAATTATATTAAACCACTAGCAAATGTCCACTAAACTATGTTATTAAACATAAGCTCCAGTGAGCCTAGCATACTGATTTAGCTGGAGGGTGGAATAGACTACTTTGCTCCCAGCTCCTACATATAAATATGTGTTGGTTACAACACCTTTTCCCATCACTTGGAATAAAGAAGTTCTGCACCCCATCGCAAGACTCGTGCCAACATGGAGGCTCAGAGGAGCTTGTATTACACTGAAGCATGCCACAGTGCGTAAATTTGAACTGGAATCTATAACATATCATACTGAAATCCAGCCGATGTGATCCAGTCGCTTCAAAGCACAATTGTGCCGTAGAAGAGTATGAATTCGAGGACAAAAATAAGAATAAGCAGTATGGCTTGCGCTGTGAGTCCGAGTCTATGGCCAAGAATGACCTTTGAGGTTAACAATTGATTTTATTCACTATCAGTGCTGAAAAGAGGAGATAGCGAGGAGGGAAGTAGTAGCGAAGGCAAAGCGCGAAAAAGCCCGTCCAGTAGTGTGCCGAGGGACTACCTCCCAGCGGCGGAAGAATCTACCAAGGAGAAAGCCGAAATGAAATTTTATAGTGCTGTCAGGATATGGTCTAATTTTTCGCCGGAGGCGCAAGATCGTAGAAATGATTCTGAAGACAAAACAGATGGAGTCTATCATCAAGGTGATTCAACAGTGGTGGAAAAAAGGCCTAAGGGCATTGAACATCGATAATTGTCAGGACATATGTATTTCAGCTATTTTCATAAGTGTTTTACACCCCGTGGTTCACACTTTTTTGATTTACTGTGATGGAAAAATTGTCAGCACTAATCAGCGGGGCTCGATCCTCTCAGTTCTAGCGGTACAGCATGCAGAAAGATATGAAGCGAAGAAAGAACATAGTGAGTAAATTCTATGAGGATGTCAAAAAATGGGTTGAGGGCCGCCTCGTAGTGGAGACGCATATAGTATTGGACCACGGGATGTTGCGCACAGGTACTTATGTACGACTCGGAGGATAGTTTATGATTGTGATGATTGAGCAGGACAGCCTCGCAGAAACTGTATGCAGGACGCTTCAAGCATGAAACCAATTGGAAAGTCGCTGGAAAGATTCATGCGTATCAGAAGAGCATGATACGAGTCGCTACGATGCAGACTAATCAGTGTTTGCTTTACTCCGACTTCATTCTTGTATAGAAAATTTCTTAAGTGCTGCCTTTTCCTATTTCCCACCATCGACAGGGATTCATTATCCTCCAACAAGGGTCAGACTAGCAAACCGAGTGCCTCTCTAAAGATAAGGGAGGTAGTGTGTAACCAACAGACTCGGACTCCATATTATTAGGCCGCCTTGAATGACGAGTTTCAGGTCCAAAAGTAGAAATGAGTTAAAAAAAGGCAGAGACAAATGGTTGTCGTGCCTAGCGGTAAACTGCATTGGGCTACTGGAAACGCGGTGAGCGCACTAGGGGAGAGAAATACAAAAGTTCTGGATGCAGACGTGCACGTATCAGAGCAAGGCCGATGAAGCCGCTTAAGTGTTTGAAAAAGCTATCCTGAAGTCGTTTGGGGAGTCGGGGACTTTCTGAAGTTGGGACGAAGCCGTCTTGGCAGTTTCAGCTTGCAGCCCATTATGTGTCTTAGTTGAAGCAAGCTCTCAGTCCTAGATGAGGCGGACAATGGTCGGTTATGTAATTCGCGTCTGTGATACCGGGAAAACAAACTTGACGCCGCTGAGACTTTGCGATCTACACGTAGTAGTGCATCTGAGAAGTGACCGGCTTTAATGGCATTGAGAGATCCTGAATGGTTAGTCATCGCTGACGTTGGAAACCGACACCGTGTTAATCACATCATAAGTCAGAAGAACAGAACGCCGGAGCAGAAAAAAAATATACTTAGCTATTCACCATCCTCCAGCGACCTTCCACCGGCGCACAGATGCGCTCTGACGATCTGATTTCATATCTGTCTCTGGGACCATCGAGTGAAGCAATCTGAATTAATATTGTTTTGTTATGGATGTGTCTTGCGATAAGTCTGGCTTTTCCTATTGAGAAGACGCTAAGCAGACTTTGGCCGAAGGCCGAAGGCAAGGCGAGGGACCGGGAGGAGGGCCCTGGCACGTTTGTCCGCTAGCCACAATATTTGATGGGCTGATGCCGTTGATGGAGAAGGATCTACATGTGCAGATTAATTTCGCCTAGCGAGTCAGGCCGATACGCACGAGTACTGCGCATATGGTGTAGCTTCCGCGTAGGGAACGAATGGGTTTACGGAGGAAGCATTTGAGGGTGCACCCATCACGAGCTCGTGATTCGAACGTGATCCAAGTTGATTTTCCCTCAGAACTTCCGCCACTGGGTCCATTGCCCTCGGCAACGGAGACAAAGCGCGAAATGTCGCCATCAGTTCGATCTCGACGATATCAGCGAACAAGACGCGAGACAGGCGCCATCGCGTTTCAAGGTATGTTTTCTTCCGATTTTCCGATTTTTTAACGAAGTGGCAATGCTGGGTCAGATTTCAGGCCGGCGGCATGCGAAAGAAGCCGACACGTGGAATAACCTTTGCATTCTAACGGATTGCCTCTGTTGACACCTCACCTCTTTGTCTCTCCTTCTTGCCGATCCATAAAATATGTAGAAATACATATATTCTCGCACAAAGACAACGCGAAAGCTTTGCAGCAGTGTGGGATGTGCGAACGGAGCGCAGAGATATGTGTTGGGTTCTCTGATCGAGGATGGTAGCTATCTTCCCCTTGCTATATACTTATCTCAGATTGTAATTCTTTCTGCAAGGAATGCATGCTGGAATCGGAGGTCCCTTGATGGCGGGTATGCGACCGCGGACTGTGCCCTAACGGAGCAACTGTCTGATTGCTCAAATTGCCAGATGATCATCATGTGCTAACGGCCTATATACATATCCTGTCTTCTGCCTCCCAAGACGACGTCTGTCCCTGCTCCCCCTTCGCACCAGCCCTTGCGTCTACCCTGCGCGACGAAGACGTCGTGGACAAAGGGACAGGTCGCAGAGAATGATCGTCGCAAGCCCGCGCCCAGTCGCCGTCGTGTCCGCGTTCGCACCGCTGCTCGGGCTGTGCGCCGACGAGCTTCAGCTCCAGATGGCGCAGATGCGAATGGGGATGGGAAGTCCGGCGGAGGCGCAGTCGGAGGAATACCAGAACGGGGTTTCATCAAACAGTGGCGACCGCCCGCCCAAGTATACCAGATACTCCACCTCCTACGCGCGAGCGCATACGGCGCAGCCTTCAACTTCCTCAACATCTTCCATGTCGTCCTCATCTACATCAACTGCACGCCCTTCATTCGATTCATTCGACGCACCTTCGGAGCACGAGCCTTCACAGAAGGAACAGATGGCGAATGGTAGCGCCGCACCTCCGGTGTGTATTCAACTATTCTTTCGCATCCCTTCCCTCGTCCCTGCCACTTCTGCCTCGAGGCCAACTTCTAAAAGTCAAAATTATCCTGCAATTCCCGACCCTTCAACTTACCGTTGTATGCACAGGCCCTCCCTTTTGAAGAGCCAGACAGCGCCCCACCATATGATTCTTCCTTCGCCGATACGAATCTCTCTGGTCTCCCACACGAGGCACTCTCCGCGCTCTCACTCTCACGGGAGAACCTCGCCGATCTCGAGCGCGCAAACTTCGACGAGTTGGACGACCTCGACAGATCAGACGACCGCGCTGATCCGGATGCAATTGTCAAGCGGCGACTCACGCACAATGCTCTCCTCGCACGGCAGAGCGCGATCACGCTCGCGAGCTCGCTGTACAGCGATGGGACTCAGCGGCCCCGAGAAAGCGTGTATACGACCTACGAGTACGACCCTATGCGTGCGAGCGTGCAGACGTATGGCTCAAGCGTGCTCACGTATGGTTCGCGGGCTTCGCAGCTGCTGGATGGTGAAGACGTTAGTGTTGGTACTGGTGATGGGTCACGGCCTGTTGCCCCGCTGCCTTGGCTTCCTCGGCCGAGCGCACTTGATCGGATACAGCATAGCACACCCCACACCAACGTTAATGGAGGGCGCGCAAGGAGTGGGAGCACAGACTCGAGCTCGGGCACGGGCACGGGACGCCGGCCCCTTCCACCATTACCGACGCCAACCTCCGCCACTGCTTCTTCCGGTCCCTCTCCAACATTGAGCGGCATGAGAGACCGAGCAGTCAGTCTTCCCTCGCGTTCGACCTCTTCAGGCTCCAACTACTCCGTCTCGTCCGCTTCTAGCGCAGGACGACGCCCGCGGCCCCTCCCTCGAACGCCCACCTCTGCTATCTCCCCCAATTTGCCAGACATTCTCGAGGGCGAAGCAACAGAAAGTGTAGCTCCGAGTTCGGGTCCTATGAGGACGAACAGCATGTTCCTGTCGCCGACGTCTGCTGCGGCACCTTCGACTCTCCTGGGACAGGGTATGAAGGGCCGTCGGAGCGCGAGTGTGCGCTACAGCACGATCGGCTACGGACACATGTCCCGTGCGGGTGTGTGCGGGGCGTTCCTCCGCAGTGGCGAGAGCGAGAACGATGAAATGTCCGAGGATACCGGGAGGAACGCTGGCGAAGCACCTCTGCAGACGCAGAAGCAAGCGCAGATGTGCGGGAGAGCGGCGTCGCGCGCTTCAATGCGCAGCGCACGCTCGACGTATCTCGTACCGGATGTAGACGAGCTCGTACGCATCCTCGACTCAATGGACGACGGGTCAGGCTCAAGCACGGAGAGCGTGCCAGCGACGCCGCTCGCGGGGCCATGGGAGCCCAGATTTGCAACTGGGAAGCAGGACGACGGAGAAGAGGAGATTGACATAGGTGCTGTCTTGGCGCGCAGCCGAAGCGTTGTGAACGTTCCAAACGGGGAGAAGCGCGGTGCGGCTGCTGCGCTCGAGGACTTCGGCAAGAGCATTGGCTTGCCCACGCCCGCTGCGACTCCGCGCAGTTCTCCGCAACGACAGCCCTCTGCGCTTCCTTCTAAGTCGAACACCCAGACGAAGCCCAGCATAGCTCCTCAATTGCAGGTGGAGTCAGTAGAGTTGGAGCCACAGTCGCCTCCACCCACCAGCGCCGATGCACTTTCGCTGACGAGCTTCCCACTTCCGCCAATGGCACCATTGTATATTCCCGCACCGAGTGCACTCGGCGCGGCGGACATGCCAATCCCTAGTGCGGCCAGTGGCGTTGCACCGAGCCCGAGTCTCGTCGATATCGGCAAGAGCTTTGCGGAGCGTGCGACTCTCCCTGGGATGACAGCTGAGGATATTGAGCAAAGCTCGCAAGTGCGTCCGACCTTACGTTCCGTTTTGCCTTGAATACCGTGCTAATGCTTTCATTAAGTCGCAGGCAACTCATCCGCGGCACATCAGCACAAGAGAGGCGATCGCCGACCTCAAGAACCGCGTCTCTGAACTACCTGTATTCAGTTTCCCAGTAAAGAAGGGCGCTGCTAAGAAGCTCCGCTCGGGCGTCCCATTGCTCGGTCTACCCATTCCCCCGCGTCGCCGCGCGCAGTCCAATGCCACCGGCACTACTCCTCCCACTACCACAGCGAAGAAGCACCCGCCGGCGATTGACGTGCGCGCAGCAAATGCTCTGCCGCCTCCAAGCTCTTATAACATCGGAAGAGCAGCTGGTTCGATATCCGCGCCAGCGAACGGCCTCGTCTTTGATCAGGAAAAGCCAACGATCATCTACTCGACGCCTGCGCCTGCACCGAGTGTTGCCCCACTCCGCATCCGCAGGGGATCAAGCCAAACGCAGTCGAGTATACAGGCAGACGCTATGAAGGTGCAGGTGCCACCGCCGGCAAACGTATCGCAGAGCGCGAGCGCGGTGCAGACGACGTTCGTCTCGACGTCTCAGCCACCATCGGCCGGGCGCATGCAGCGTGCGACGTCCTTATGCGTCTCTCCCAGCACGTCTGCTCCCTCGGTTGCACCGCTGCGCTTTAGGAGCAATAAGCTTGGTTCGCGTGTTCGCAGTTCGACGATTGGGTCTGTGGCTCCCGCGCTTCCCAAGGAGCAGGAACAAGTGGAATCGGACGCAGCGCCAGCTCTTATGGCTCGCAAGTCCTCTGAGACGGATGTCTCCGAGGAGTCGGAAAGTGAGCAGTTGACTACGCCTACGAACTGTATGGCAACGAGCACGCCAATCGCTGATGTCGTCGAGCCATCCTCCGAGGAAGGATGCGGCACTGGCCTCTCCGTGCTCAGTGTTGGCTCGTCACTCAATGCCATCCAGCAAGCCAACGGGGGCGCATCGATTGACCCGGCGTTTGCAGACATCATCAAGAGCATCGCGGGCGCGAGCGAGGAGGAGCAGATGGGCAGCTTGCTCACGATTGCGAGTAGTATCAACACGGAGCACCACGTCTCGGGCTACAACGCGGGCTTTTGTGTGCCGTTCGTCGATGCGGACCAGGACGATGAAGATGGGTTCGTCGACATCGACGAGGACGAAGACGAGGGCGGTGCGGGGAGGAAGGAAACCGTACAGAAGAGTATGGCATCGGTCACCAGCGCGAATGAGCGCAGGTGGAGCAAGAGTCGGAGCCTCAGCTCGATGAAGCGGCGCCAACCGACACGTTCCGCTGCAGTTGTGCGCGCAGCGATCCGCGCACTCCCCGACCCAAGCACGTTCCCCATCCCAGAATCCGCAGGGAGTGTGGCAACCGACAGCAGTGCCCTCGCCGCAGGCGCCGACTACTCAGGGTTCGTGCAGCCATCGCCGCTCCCAAAGCTGAAAGTCGTGACGAAGTTCAAGGGTGGATCTGTTCTGCTGCCGGCTACGTCGGCGCCGCTCTCGGCAGCGTCGACGAAGTCGTCCATGTCTGCTCTCGGAGGGCACTCGAGGAATGCGAGCGGCGTAAGCGTGGGTGCGAAACGCGTTTCGACGGTGGCGGGCCCGCGCAAGATGAATCGTCTGACGCTGACGGACCCCCGCAGCCCGATGGCGGACGCGGCAGTTGCAGCAGCGACGCTCGTCGCCCGCGTGCGCCAGAAGCGCATGGCACTCGCCTCACGTGGGCGTGTAACTGGCGCCGGAGGCGGGGGCGTGCAGGGGCAGAGACACAGTGTGCAGCGAGGCCATGCGCGCACGGGTTCCGGCTCGAGCGGGACAGGCACACTGCGCTCGAAGCTCAAGATGTCTGGCAGCGGGTTCTTCGGGGGGTGAGTCGATTCTTTCCCGTTCTTCATAATCAGATTTACTTATTTTTCTTCAATAATAATTTGTTTTTAGCTCGAGTGTACGCGCTCTCCCTGACCCGGGCCCTGATACTGATGTTGTGTTGCGGAATGGCCCACGCGCACGTCGCCCAACGATCCGCCGTGCACGCACGGCGCGGACGAGCGTTGCGCTTTTACACAATGGCGAGGTAGATCTTTGCGCGTGATCTCAACCATCATACCAATCCGTCCACAAACTACTCATGTATTGCGTACCAACACTTTGTATGCAACCGCTATCTCCAACCTCATTGTTTTCGATCAATGTATCGTCGGTCCCCATACCGGATTGCCAATGACAGGGCTCCTCTTTTCAAAAAAGATACACATCGGGGACCATTGGCCTTTGTACCACCAGTGTACATTATCTATTCATAAGTTATGTAGGATCATCTGTCATCATATAGGTTCTTCCTGTCATCCATCTCTTCTCTTCTCTTGTCCCCCCTTTTGCTTCTTCTATCCCTCTTTCTCCTTTATTTCTTTGGCAATGATTATCTCATCGAACTCGTTGGACGTCCTTCGGTAACATTACCCCCTGTCATTTTCCCTTCATATTTTGTTTTTCGCTTTCTCCGATTTATTCATCAATTCTTTCGAACTTGTCTTTGTATCCGTGTTTGTACACTGGACTTTCCCTTGACACTTCGCTCCTTCACCCACACTCATTTATCATTCCCTTCAGCTCGCTGTGTCCAAAAGCCGTCATCCGGCTGCTAGTGACAAATCTAAAGAACTGAATTTTTCGTGCAATGGAAGTGGCATGGTCGAGAACTCCGCCCTCCTTATTGAAGTATGTACACTGGCCTGCTATGAGTTCTTGCGCAAATGCAAATGCCTACTCCAGGTAAATCCTCAATAAGTACTTGCGGTAGAACCCGGGCGTCATGGCGCACCAGCATTCGCGGCATGTCCCTTTGCGGTATGGTCCATCCAGTTTGTCTCACAGCTTCCGTCCAATCATATACTGTAATTGAGAATCACGGTCCCGAATTTCGAATGTGCTTGTGTCTGTGGCTCTCTGTTAGTATGGTCACCAAATACAGGTTGCTTTCATGAACTTGACGCACAGCTAAGAATGATTTCTGATTACACTGAAACTACGATAGACAGGACGCTAACAAAAAAGAAACTGTGAAGGAGGAGAGCAAACTATGTCTTAGCCCAACGGCACTCCTCGCACCCACGCCTCCGTTTCCCGCATCTTCCTCTGCCTTTCCTCCTCCTCCATCGCTCTGTCATGCGCCTCCATTTCCGCCATCGACGTGTTATTCGCCCATAAGCTTATTATCATTATGTAGTCCATGGCGTCAAGGGGCTCTTGTGAGTTCTCGCGAGCGTTGTCAGACCTGCCCCTCCGTTCAGCTCGTTCGGCACGTCTTGTGGCCTTGGCCTGTTCCTTGATTTGAGCATCTTGCTTGGCTTTTTCGCCGGCAGGACCTTCTCTGTATTCAAGCTCGTCGTCACCAAACAGTCTTTCTCTCCTTCTCGACGAATTCATTTGGGCTGACTCCCCAACAACTGAACAGATTGCAGGCATAGACGACATCAAAAATGAAGTCCTCTGGCCGACGGCTTACGATTAGGTCGGATAAACTCCCGCGCGGAGAGCAGACTCATCTGTACTAAAACAGTGGACCGTGACGCGATACGCTTCTGCGTCGTCTTCATCTGGCCCGTTCAGAACGACCTCGTTCGATTTGAGAGCGTGATTTGGTGTCTTTGGGCATCCCTTTTATATCAGGCTTGTTTGGAATGAGTCACGGAGGACGAACCTTCAAGAAGGCAACCATTTTCGTGTCCAAACCGCGGTGAATACTTGCGTTACAGAACAGAACTTTTTTGCGTCATCGATCTCAATAGCACTACCCACATCACCACGAAGTCTGTAGAGCTCCCGCATGTACTGTGAAGCATTGTGAGCCGATCGATGGTCGACGACGTTTCACGTTCGACAGACTCACGGCGTTGCCTCTGTTGCGAGGAATAAGGTGGCAAGCATCACAGAAAGTTCCAGGTAACTCAGTGAATGAGCACACGCCGTAGGCGGTCTTTGCATCGTCTCTAATATGGATCGCTGTTGTTGAATCTGAAGTCAGGCTAGCCTGGGGACTGCAACCAGGAGGTCGCAGACGCCAGTCGAACAGCACAGGTTCTTCATTTATACGATAAGTAAACCTGTCACCAGCTTCGACTTCGAGCTCCAGGTCACAGGAATACGGTTCTTGTTCCTCTTTTAGCTCCGGGTCGGACGGTGGGTCTTGGAAGGGTTCGCCCTGCTTTCCGGTGATGGCAAAACCCGCGTACTGAAGCCACTTACGTGGTTTTGTTGAGTACAGAGGGAATGCCGCATGAGGAATTCTCAGGAGAAGAACTGGTTTTTGAATATTGGGAGATTGTATGGATAGGAAGACAAGTTCAGAATCAGATGCGGCTGTAGAGGGTTCCGTCGTGGTCATGGTCGCGGATGTCGTTTGTAGTCTCATACTTTAGGTGACTAATCAGACTGACGCGTGGACCGCCAGTTGTAACTTACTGGTGGGGGTGGGCAATCGCCGCGAGTCGCGCGTGAGCATTTTTTGGGGACTGAGCTTGAATTTGCACCTTATATAGTAATTGGTCGCAACAAAAACCGTGCCGCCTTCTTGTACAGCGTTTCCCAAAAATAATGACAGTCTGTGATTTTGAGTGCTGTTTTTTTGAGCTGCCTAATTGAGATAGCCGAGCTTGTTTTGGCAAGTGAGACTGTGATGCGCGGCACGCGCATCTCTACAGCATCTCCTGTGTCAATATTAATGTGTGCTTCTCCACAATAAACTGTGAGGAATGTGGCTGTTGCTTACCATTGCCAATAAACATCAGGTCTTGAGAAGGTGTGGCATGTGGACCTCTATAGTGTTCAAAGGAGAGTGGGAGGCCAAGATCTGAAGCTGGCCAAGTTTGCTCACTTTCATCTGGGAGATAGAAGGAGGAACATTAATATTGGCCAGGCTGTTGAGCCATTGCCACTGACAGACAAGACGCTGAAGAGACGCGTGTGCCGCGCATCATAGTCTCACCTGCCAAAACAGGCTCAGCTATCTCAATTAGGCAGCTCAAAAAAAAGCACTCAAAATCGCAGACTGTCATCATTTTTGGGAAACACTGTAATTTACAGGTGGTTCCGAAAAGTGTTCGGCCCCCCTGTTTTTGGAATCGATCAACATGGCCTAAGCAGGAAGGTGATTTGCATGATCAAATCCTCCGTCTCACACATTCTGTCATCTGTCTCCTCATCCTTCAAGCAAAATCAGTCTGGAGAAAATTATACAGGTATCCATTATATACATACACTCAATTTACACTAGTTCCTGTTAAATAATGGGAGAATTGTGTATATTCAATGACCAGTGTTTTCTCTCTCATACTAGTCACCTTCCTGCTTAGGCAACATCAATCGATTCCAGAAATAGGGGGCTGAACACTTTTCAGAACCACCTGTATGTAGAAATTCCGGAATACATCAGTTTGATAAGATTAGACAGTATCTGTCAGAGGGATATCAATGGAAGCTTTTACTGAGCCTCGCTGCCTCGGTTACACAAAGTGATCGCATACACACGGTGATTTGCATGTCAATCCTTGAGAGTTCTTTCTAAGTTAATACATGCCGCATTATGCTGCGCTAGCACTCCTATCAATTCCTGCAGCCACTCATCTCTCTTTTTCATTGTACTATCCTTTAGAATCTCTGAATCATCTCTTCTAAGCTTGTCTAACTGATCCTTCAACTGCACGACTGTCAAATGTTGCACTCGATCAAGATCGAGAATAAGTTCAAGATTTTTGAGGAACTCTTCTCTTTGTGACCACTTTTCTGCTCTCACTGCAGTTTTTTGCCATTTGGCAAATACATGGGCCATATGCTCCTCATGAATAGCTCATCTTCATTTCTTATTGAGTCTGCTTGAGATATGAATGTGTGCTTCTTTTCTAATGAACTTCTGATCCTGCTCTCTGGTAAGCTTGGCTTGCATAAATTCTTGTGTGTCATTTTGTTGAAATCTGAAGATTGCATTGAATAGATCTAACATTGTGCTCAGATTCTTGCATGCAAACACCCTGTATGCACCCAAAGCACCTTCATTCACGTTGTTTGTAGTAGGCATCCATGCAATGTTCCTTTCATCTTTGGTGAGTTTTGAGATTTCCCTGTTGTCTGTGAACTCAGCTGAGAATCACTCCCAGGTGATCAAAGCCTCCTCTAGAAAAGTCACAAAAATCTCTTCAAGATATGGAAGCTCCAGCATGAGCAATTGGATCACTTTGATGGCCTCCAGCCATTTCCAATAGTCAAGACCATTCAGTGTCATGATTTGAGGATCAGCATCAGGAGAAAGGATAATTTGAGGAGAGTTGATGAGCTTTTTTATGTGGTTCTTGACATTCTGATGAAGCAGAGCCATATCTAGTGCATTCTGATGTTCTAATCCAGGGCCACACATGAAGGTGACATAGGAATGGGAGATGGCCTCCTGATACAGTGCCATGACTATGAGCTTGGTGTTAGGCAGGAGTCCAGGAGACAACTCGGACCGGGCAGGCCTCAGCTGACTGTCGTCTGGGATGTGCTATACTTGAGCAGAGACTCGGGACACGCTGTACTCAGGCTAGGTCATCGTGGAGTTAAGAGGATTAATACAATATACTCTACTACAGGAGGGGGACGTGGTCTCACCTAGGTCATCGCGGAGATAAGAGGAAAAGCAGAACAGGTGTTCAGATGCAATTCCTCTTCCTTATATACAGTGATCACCTCATGAGAACCAGTTGCCCAATTGTCTAAGATTACATAAAAGGAGTGGAATGGAACAAATGAAGGTCATGTGAAAGGAGTGTGGGAAATGGTTGAAAAGACGATTAAATATAATGGAAAGGGGCAATTAAAATAAAGAAGTGGTAGAAAGGAGAATAAAAGAAAAGGAATAGTTTGAGTCCTAACACTTGGTCCACATTGGCCCATCAAGTAAACCTTTCAGAATGTTTGATTCAAGATGGTTCAAGGTTTGTTTCTCTTTCAGAACATGCATATAGTCCATATAATTGATGTAAAAATCTAGGTTTGTGATGATTTCTGCTGCTGCTTCAGCAAATGAGCCATACCAGGTTTTGGAAGTGCCAGGGAAGGTGAAAGTGCATCCCTGCACAACTTTAGTATGGTCTTAAAACAAGTTGTGCTGACCCTTTTTATCATCCTTGTCATTCATTATGGTGACAATGAGACTGGCGAGCTTCACAGCTCCCCCAGTTGATACTTCATGCACCCAAGCCCGGCTGCATTCTCTTCATCACCATCTGCAAGCTCAAGGATGGCTGCATTATCTCTGTTCATGAGTGCAACAGGTGAAACCAGCAGTGAGTCCCACTTCTTCTTCATTCTAGCCACACCACCTTTTACTAGGTTCAGTTCCTTGTGCATTTTGCAGCCGGTCCAAATCCAGAGGTGCAGAGAGCACTGATTCTTCTCAGAAAGATGCAGGTAAGATTCCCCAACAAGCTCCTTCAAAAGCACGTCCATTGCTGCTGACTTCTGTACCTCCTATTCTTCCTTGTCCAGGTCCTCCCAAGTGTCCTCACTGCCCAAGCTCTCAATCAACAACAATTTGGCATTCAAGATGATATCTTTGTGTTCTTTGGCAGGCCATTTGTAAAGGTATTTCTCTCCCAACCTGAGTTCTGTCTGTTCTTTTTTCCATTTGCTAAGCTGATGATGTTTTGCTTTCTGGTCTTCAGCATGATCACTATGTGTTCCAGTGAATTTCATAGCAAGAAACCTCTCATTAATTGGCTGCGGTGGGAGATCAACTGACAAAGCTAAAGGAGATTTCTTGAAGATGGACAGGATGTTATTCAAGCAAGCTATATTGCCAGCTTTCTGTATTTCTGATTTATGGTTTGCTGATATCCTTACTTCAGCCAGTCGAACTTTATGCTCATTTGACTGATTGTCCTTCAAGTATGAGCTCAGCACTTGAATGTTAAGGTGGTAGGACTCAAAGTTCTGGGCTTTATTGGTTGTTCCATTACCGCCACTTGTAAATGCTGGTCAAACAAAAGGTGAGTATATGCATCCGCACTCTCTGCATCCCAGACTCTGATTGTTGTTTTGAAACTTACCAGGCATTCGGACTAGCTCATACCTCAGCTGCACATCAACAGCTATGCTCCCTTCTGTCATGATCCTAGTAACTGTTCATCAGCTCATCTGAGCCTTCTGTTTTTTTAATTTTGTTTAATCAGGGTGAAGGAGGCCCATGGTAAATTGAATGAAAGTATCAAAAGCTTTCCCAGCATTTTGAAGTGGGCATCCCAGCATAACAAGGTTGCATATGAGTGCTTGAACAGCAGGTGTATACACGCCTTTATCCACAAGCACTAGGGTATGTGCTATAGCTGTCTTGAAGTCCTCGAGTTTCTGAAGACATGCTCGAGTTTGAAGGAGACACATAAGGAGAGTATTCTGGTGTTTCTGGCTTGCTTTTATTTTAGTGAGTCTACTGGATGCACATTGTGATGCATAATTGATAGCTGACTCATATTGCTGTTGCATTTGTCCATATTTCTTCAGAGTGGCTTCGAGCTCATGCTGTGTCACCTGGAGTTTAGCTCACTGTCAGGATTTGAACTTTTCCCTTCTTTTATTTTCCTTTTTATCATTTCTTTTCTTTTAATCACTCCTTTTCATTATAATTAATCATCTTTTTCAATCATTTCCCACACTCTTTTCACATGACCTTCATTCATTCCATTCTGTTTGCTTAGGTAACATTAGGTAATATAGTCTCACGGTCGTCGCTATATAAGGTCTCAGGAATTGCATGAACTCCTTGTTCTGCTTTTCCTCTTACCTCCATGACAACCTAGGTGAGACTCGTCCCCCTTGTATTAGTTTAGTCTTATATTAATCCTCTTACCTCTGCGACGACCTAGTCTGAGTATACCAGTTGCCCGAGACTTCATCATCACTGTCAGGTGCTGCGAGCTTGAGATACAACTAGTCCCAGACAATGTCTGCATCACCGTCAGGTGCTGCGCGTTGAGGTTGCCTGCTCTGAGATTCTCCCAGAGCTCCGCCTAACATAAAAGCAGAACCCCACCCAGGCTCATCCCCAGCATACGTTGTCGCTGTCGACTCGCCTTCACTCAGTCTAGAGGAGCGCTCCCCTCGATGGACTTGAAGTGTAAACCCCCTAAACGACAACCCTCAACCCTGCCCAGACGTTTTTGGATGTTCATGTATTACATAAACTTCACAACCGACTTTTCCCGACCCTGGCTCTCCGCATTTCCCTTTGGTGGAGGAGCCACTTAACCTGGATGTGGGTGACATTACATGTTCAGTCGTCAACATCGTTGTCGATTGTTATCTCTGCCGCGTCTTTCCGCCTCATCATCAACCTCGCCGACGAACCCATTCAACGTTGGCGTAACCCCGGATTGAACGCACAACCGATCCCTGTTCCTCTGCTGTTGTCAAGATAGATCTCACTGACAAACAGCAACGGGCCCTCCCTGCATCAGCCCATTGGGATCCAGACTGACCAAGCTACGTCGTGACCAACAATAGTGGCATTACATACGACATCTGGTGGAGTGAGGTCCGGCATAGCTGGTATCTGATGAACGAAGAAGGAAGGAGAGCTAGGTGGCCCCCAGCCGTCCCGTCGTCACCTGCACCGTCAACGCCTACCATCAACCTACCACCGACTCCAGGACCCTACTGTGAGACCAATAGGGACCTGTTGCCCCCAACTCCCCCTGAACCCTCAACACCAACGCCTGAACCAGAAATGTCTACAGGAGGGTTCAGTCAGCAACAGATGGAGCAAATCGCAGTGATCGTCGCGGGCGCCTTCACCCATCAGGCGAACAACGCCCCGACACCGGTCGCTACAGCCAATTCCCTGACCCCCAGTATCAACGTCGCCCAGCCACGTGAATTCACTGGTGGCGACGACTATCTAGACTTCAAACACAAGGTCCTCCTTTTTGTCTCCGCAAACCCGAGCCAATACCCCACATCGGAGAGTAAGATATACGTTGCTCTCTCCTACTTAAAGGGAGGCAATGCAGCAATGTGGGCACAGAACTATGTGGAGGAGTCAACGACAGCTGGCATCGTAACTTTCACCGACAGTTGGATGAGATTCCAGGAATGCCTGGATGCCTCATTCGACGACCCAAACCGAAAGGAGAAGGCGCTAGCGAAGTTCCAAACCAAGGTCCAGAAGGACCTCACCACTGATGAGTTCTTCCAGGATCTTGATGTCATCATCATGAGGGTGGGTCTAACAGACGACAGCATCATCTGTGACCGCCTGAAATGAGCAATGAACATCGAGGTGGTATGAGGGGTGCTGAGGTCAATGCTGGTCCCAACAACATACAATGCCTGGAAGAAGAAGGCCATTGAGATCGACTGAGGCAAACAGCAGATCCGGGCCATCCAACGAGGCTGTGCGTTCCCGACTCTGCCACGCCCGCAACAACAACAGGCGCCCCCGGCTTGCCATTCGGTCGCGGCCCCACATGTTGATAAATGTGATGCAACCGGTGTTACTTTCGGAGGCGCTGGCCAACCGATGGACATCTCGATGAATGAGGCACAATGCCGACGCATGTGCTGGATCTGCGGCCAACTGGGTCACTTCAAGGACAAGTGCCCACAAGGACAGGGAATTGTGCAGCGTATGCTGCAGATGATGGCGCCCAGCAAACGTCGCCTCCTCGCTGATGAGCTAGGCGCAATGAAGGAATCAGCATTTGAGGAAGTCATAGACACTCAAAGGTCGACAGTGGAGGACTATGTGGAAGAGGAGGGAGATGACGAAGAGGTTGTTGACTCGCAGGGTTTTGTGAGTGGTCAGGTGTAGCCATCGGGGCGACTGACCGAGAAGAACAAGGAACTTCAAATCGAGATCCACTAAAATATAACCAACCATCTGTACAATACGTAGATGCAAACGATGTCGATGGTTTTCCCGATTATGAAGTCCCCACCGGTGTGAACGAGAATAGTGAGTACAAGCAACTGTTCGTGAGGGGAACTGGCAGACGCCAGCTGGACCTCCTCCTGAACATTGGATGTAACGTGGAGGGTGAGATGAGGGAGGTAGATGCGCATGCACTCGTGGATTTGGGGTGTACGGGATCATGCATTGACATGAGGTTCATCGAACGCTATGGGTTGGAAACCAAGCGCTACATCAGACCCCTTGCGGTGCTCAATGCGGACGGCACGCACAACGAGGCCGGTCTGATCAAGAGATATGTCGACGTCAAGTTAATGATTGGACATCACAAGGAAAGGATAGTCCTTGCAGTGACATCCCTGGCATCATCAAACATCTTCCTGGGCTATGACTGGCTTCGACGCCACAGCCCAGAAGTCGACTGGAAAACAGGTTCAATTGAATTCACCCATTGTCCAGAGGAGTGTGCAATCAAGAAGGAGGTTGTGGAAGAGATGAGGAGGGTGAGAGAGGTGCAAATGGACAAGGCGTCCTGGCCCGCATACCTCAACGACTTTGCCGACATCTTCAGCGAAAAAGGCTTCGAGAAACTGCTGGAACATAGACCCTGGGATCATGTCATCAACTTGAAACCCGACTTCAAGCCTAGCGACTGCAAGATCTATCCATTGACACTGACAGAACAGCAGTTGCTGAAGGACTTCCTCGAAGAGAACTTGAAGTCGGGCCGCATATGAAAGTCGATCTCACTGATGGCATCGCCCTTTTTCTTCATCAAGAAGGCCAACAAATCCTTACACCCAATTCAGGACTACTAGAAGCTTAATGAGGGGATGATCAAGAACAAGTACCCTCTCCCCCTCATCGATGAACTTGTTGACAAGGTCAAGAAGGCAAAGTTCATCACCAAGCTTGACCTTTGCTGGGGATACTACAATGTCCAGATCTGTGAAGGTGATGAGTGGAAGGCAGCATTCCGCATGAACATGGGTCTCTTTGAACTGACAGTCACGTTCTTTGGTCTTTGTAACGCACCAGCGACATTCCAGGCTTTTGTCAACCACATCTTCAAGGGATTGATCTATGACAACTTGATCATCGTCTACCTCAACGACATACTGATTCTCTCACAAACTCTCGAGGAACATATCAAGACATCGAGGCGCGTCCTTCAGATCTTGCGAGAAAATGGCCTGTACCTGAAACTGGAGAAGTGCGAGTTTGACACCAAGGTGGTAAAGTACCTCAGCCACATCATCGGTAATGGCGAAATCAGGGCAGACCCAGCAAAGATGGAAGTGATCACAGACTGGCCTGTCCCACAAAACATCAAACAGCTGCAACAGTTCCTCAGCATGGGCAACTGGCTATGACGGTTTATCAAGGACTACAGCAAGGTAGTCCATCCGTTGACGTCACTGACAGGCAAGAAGGACTGGGTATGGGAGACCGAACAGCAGGAAGCATTTGAGGAGCTGAGATGACATCTCTGCTCACCTCCAGTCCTAGCCATTGCGAACGATGAGGGCCCCTTCTGCATTGAAGCAAACTCATCTAACTTTGCGCTAGGAGGTGTGTTGTTGCAGAAGCAGGAAGGCAAGTGGAGGGTAGTCACCTACAGGTCAGAAGCGCTCCTGCCGGTGGAATGAAACTACGAGATCTACAACAAGGAGATGCTTGCGATCATTTCAGCACTCAAGGAATGGAGACAGTACCTTCTTGGTGCCTGTCACAAGATCGAGATCTGGTCCGACCACACCAACCTCACCTACTTCAGGTCAGCACAGAAGCTGAGCTATCGCCAAGCTCGCTGGTGAACGGAGCTCAAGGAATTCGACTTCCACCTCGAACACAAGTCAGGGAAGACGATGGGCAAGGCGGACCTGCTATCGTGCAAGGCGGGCTACGACGAAGGCAAGGATGACAACAACGGCGTCATGTTCATCAAGGAGAAGTGGCTAAACCGTGGAATGGTGAGAACATCGCATGATGAGGTGTTGGACAGAGTGGGTGAAGCGCAAAGGGCGCAGGACGAGTCGGAAAGGCTGACGGGACTGACGGACGTTGACGGGCTATGGTGAATGAAGGGAAAGGTATATGTCCTGTCAACAATGAAGGAATCGGTGTTGCGAGAGTACCATGACTCGGTCTTGGCAGGACATCCAGGAGCATCAAAGACAGTCGAACTGGTACGTCGAGATTTCTGGTGGGCATTGATGTTCTCCGACATCCAAGCGTATGTCTGAGGGTGTGATTGCTGTCAATGAACAAAGGCTCTGAGGGCATCAAGGTCAAGGCCACTCTACCCAAACGCGGTCCCTGAGGGTCCTTGGGAAATTGTTACAGTCAATCTCATTGGAGAGCTCCCAGACTCGAAGGGACACAACGCGATCTGCATCGTCGTGGATAGATTCTCAAAGCAGATGCATGTGATCCCAACAACAACAAAGCTATCAGCAGAAGGCATGGCTCAGTTGTACCGCGACCATGTCTTCTGACTCCACAGCCTACCGAAGAAGATCATCCATGACCATGGCATGCAGTTTGACGCGTCGATGATGAAGGAGCTATACAAACTCCTACACATCAAAGGCAACCCGTCAACGGCATATCACCCACAGACTGTCAGCGACAGACTACGGGTACACAAGAGGTAACCGGGTCGCGTGGAACTCAGTCAGAAGGAGAGAGAGGGGGGAGAGCGGTGAGCCAGGGGGAGCTGACACAGCGCAGAGATAGGGGGCAGTTTCTGGACGTAGCCAGGTAGAATTGACCAGGTCGAAACTAAGGGATAAGTACAGGAGTACTACCTACTTATATACCCTGCAGCGGCTGTGCACGGACCAGGGAATTAGCTACTACATAAAGATAGATGAAAGAATGTCGTGGAACTTCGTAGAACAATAGCGTCATAGTATCAGTCAGCGAATAAGGAAAGTGTGAGAAAGAGGCGTAATGGATATGAGTAAGTCGAAATAGGTGTGATTAGTGATGAGTGGATAAGATATGATAAAATAAGATAAGGGAAAATGATAAGAGAATAAAATAATTAAAAAGCGTCCATGACATGACCCTCCCCTTCAAGGCGAGCGTCCCGATCATCCTTGTTCCCTACCCTGGAACTTACCGGCCCACCACTGTGCCACTCCTTCCTGTCCCTCAGGCTCCATCATTTCAAATATGGGTCAGAACTTCAGCTGTGACATCTCTAGGGTGTTGAGGGTACGAGGAGCACTGGGAGTCGATTTATGAAATTTGTCAATGGCTTTTTGAGAGTTTGTCAAATTCTCAATTGGCTCCCAGGTGCGTTCTTCGTTCGGATACCCTTTCCAATGTACGAGGTATTTGAGTTTCCCTCATACAAGTTTGGAGTCGACAACCTTTTCGACCTCATATTCCGGCACATCATCAATGATCTCGGGTGGGGGTGGAGGATCTTGCTTCTGCAACGTATACTGCGGCTCGTGGTATGGGGAGAGGAGCACTTCATTGAAAACCGGATAGACTTTTTTCCATGTACGTGGAAGTTTAAGCCTATATGCTGACGTGCCGATTTTCTTTTCAACGATGAAAGGTCCATAGCGCTTATCTCCCAACTTCTTCATAGGACGATCTGTCTTTAAGTGAGTTCCTTCGAGCATGACCTTTTCCCCAGGTTTATACTTGATGGATTCTCCCTTTGTCCTGTCATAGAAGCGCTTCATGGTTTCGGCCGCATGCTTTAACACCGATTCGGTTTCCTCCCTGATCTTGGCCATCCGGTCGGCAAACTGCTTAGCGGACTCATTGGTCGATTCGCGTCTAGGATTCGTGCCCTTATATGGGTGTCTCCCATGGTTGACGAAAAAGGGTGACGCTCCTGTCGACATTTGTTTTTTGTCGTTATACGCGAATTCCGCTAGCGCAAGCCATTCCACCCAGTCCGACTGGTGGTGGTTAACAAAGAGACAAAGGTACTGTTCAATCTCTTGGTTTATCCGTTCTGTCTGACCATCCATCTGTGGGTGATATGCCGTTGATGGGTTTCCCTCGATGCCCAGTAACCGGTATAGTTCGTTCATGAATTTGGACTCAAACTGTGATCCTCTGTCATGAATAAACTTGCGCGGTATGCCGTGTAGCCTGAAGACATGATCCCGGTAGAGTCTTGCCATTCCTTCCGACGTTATGCTCACCGAGGTAGGGATCGCATGCACCTGTTTACTGAACCTATCAATGAAGACACAGATTGCGTTATGCCCATTGGACTCGGGTAGTTCGCCAATCAGGTCTGCCGTGACGATTTCCCAAGGACCTTTCGGGATCTCGTTCGGGTTCAGAGGATTATGCGGTTTCGCTCTGTGTGCCTTGGTACGTTGGCATGCATCACATCCTTCGACATATATTCGAATATCTCATTGGATTCCCGGCCACCAGTAGTTGCGTGTGATCAACTCATGGGTCTTGTAGCGTCCTGGGTGTCCTGCGAGCGTGCTGTCGTGATGGTTTCGAATGATGTCTTCTCGGAGTTTATGGTCTTTTGGCACGTAGATCCTGCCCTTCCACATCAACAACCCTTCTTCTTCATCCCATTCTCGTTCCTTCCGCTCTAACGCCTTCACAATTGCTCTGTCCCTGTTGTTTCGTACCCTTTTAATTTGTTTAACAAAGTCTGCATCCAGCGCTTCTAGCAGTGTTTTGTTTACAAATAGGTCCGGCTTGAGCAAAACGATGTCGATATTGTCGTTCTCCCCCCTCTCATGATCCGCTCGTCTCGAGAGGAGGTCAGCCTTAGTCATCAGGGCACCTGGTTTATGGAACAGTTTGAAGTCGTAGTCCGCTAACTCCTGTAGCCATCTTGCTTGTCAGTGGTTAATCTTCTGGGGTTTTCGGAAGTACTGGAGGTTGAGGTGATCCGACCAGATTTCAAAGGTTTGCGTTGCCCCTAGAAGATATTGTCGCCAGTCGTCCAGTGCACACATGATTGCGAACATCTCTTTGTCGTAGATTTCGTAGTTGCACTCTGCTTGGCTAAGCGCTTGCGATCAGTATGCGATTGGATGCCACTTTCCATCAATGAATTGGGACAGAATGGCGCCGTTAGCGAAATGCGACGAATCAGCCTCCACCCAAAATTGACCGTCATCAGTAGGCACTGTGAGTATGGGTTCTTCACAGAGCTTCTGCTTCAGACGTTCAAAGGCCTCCTGTTGCTCCACCTCCCACTTCCACTCTACATCTCCGGTCAACACTGTCAAGGGCTTCGCATAATGACTGAATGCTAGGATAAAGCGGCGGTAATAGTTGCAGAACCCAAGGAAAGACTGTAGTTCCTTCTTGTTCTTAGGTACTGGCCAATCTTTTACGCCTGCCACTTTGGCTGGATCCATGCGAATCTGTCCGTTGCCGAGGATATGCCCAAGATAGTTCATGGTCTCTTGAGCGAAGCTGCACTTTTCTGGCTTTAAGAACAACTTGTTTGCTCGCAACACTTCCAGGACTTGTTGGACGAGTTTGTCATGATGTTCGCGAGTTCGTGCGAAGATCAGAATGTCATCCATGTAGACTATGACGTGTCCATCATTGACGAGTTCTCGGAAGATCTCGTTCATGAATCCTTGGAAGGTTGCTGGTGAGTTTGTGAGACCGAAAAACATGACTGTTGGTTCGAATAGACTGCAGTTTGTCCTGAAGGTGGCTTTATACTCGTCACCCTCTTGAATCCGAATGTTATTGTAACCCCAACGTATGTCAAGCTTCGTGAAGAATTTCGCCTGTTTTGTTTTGTCGATGAGCTCTTGGATTAGAGGTAACGGGTATTTGTTCCTAACCATCATCTCATTGAGCCGGCGATAATCCTGTACAGGGTGAAGCTTGCCATCCTTCTTTTTTATGAAGAAGAAGGGGGATGCCATCTCAGATTGAGAGTTACGAATATGGCCAGTTCTCAAGTTTTCGGTGAGGAATTCGTCCAGTGCCACCTGTTCAGATGGACTGAGCAGGTAGATTTTACAGTCAGAGAGCTTTGAACCCGGCTTGAGTTCAATAGCATGATCCCAAGGGCATCTCTCTGGTAACTGATCAAATTCCTGTTCACTGAAGATGTCCGCAAACTCTTTGACATAGTTTGGGATTTCCTCGAGCACCTGTTGTCTGACCTTCAGCGCTTTTCTCGGATCGGACTTAATGTACCTGTCCCAATCGAAGAGGAAGAGCTGATCGCCGTCTTCAAGTTCCACCAGATCAAGGTTTTCATCGGGGTCGGCATCAATGTCCTCTAGACTACGGATATAGCCGTATACATCGGGGCATCAATCAAATTCGATCATTGATTTTTGCCAGTCGATGTTGGGATTGTGCAGCTTTAACCATTCATGTCCGATGAACACATCTGTTTTCCCTAGATCTGTGACTGCGAAGTGGATGCGTTCCAAATGATCCTTAATTGTCATGCGCATTTCCACAAACTCTGTGATCGAGCCGTCCTTATTGAGTGTGCCGTCAGCATTATAGACTCGGATTGGGATGGGTGTCTTTTTTGTCCTGATCTGATGCTTTTCGACAAAGGATCGGTTGATACACGAGCCAGTGCAGCCACTGTCTAGTAGGGCGTCTACCTTGAACTGGTTACCGGTGTCGGTCGTTTGGAGGAGAATCGGTACCATGAGCTGTTGCCCTCGAGACCCTCTTACGAACCGTTTTGGACCCCTCAGGTCCCTAATGGCTGCCACGGCATCTGATTCTTCTAGCGCAATGATTTGACGCACCGTCTCTTCATTCGCTTCAGCATGCCTCTGCTGTTTCATCCACACTCGGAGAGTCGTTAAAGCACTTTCGAGTTTATCCTTTTTGAGACGCTGTACCACCCATGGGGCAGTAAAGGGGACAGGGCGATCTCTCCAGGACTTCCTCTCAGCTTGTTTCGATGAGTTTTCATTTTTCACGGATTTCGGTTCAGTTCCGGCCAAGGAAGAAATAGAATTAGAAGATTCGGAATAGGGTTTTACATGATTTTTTAACACAGGAGTAGAACAAGATGATGAGGCAGAAGTGTTGTTACATGTAGGCATATCTACACTACTAACTACTGGTACAGGAACAGAAGGAATATTTTTGCGAGTGACATTGCTTTTTACATTTTTTTGTGTTTTATCTAAATTATCTACAGAGTCCATAGAATTATCAAAAATGGCCGTTTGAAAAACTGAAACTGAACCTATCCCAGTCAGTGCCATGTTCACTGCTGGGGCTCCGCAAAATCCAACTCCTGCTCAAAGAGCGCCTCCTCTTCTTCCTCCGCAAAGTCTGACTCCTTGAGCGTCGCGGTCTCGTCTGCCCAGACTTTTCTCTCTCGGGGTTCCATCCCCATCAACACAGCCCTTATCACCTTTTTCTGCATTGGGCAATTCCTCTGTAGATGCCCAGATTCCTTGCAGTAGTAGCAGAGTCCCACTTTCCTCAGTTCTTCGAGTGAGACGTCCATCGGCTTCCCCATGCCTCCGTATGTGACTCCGGTGGCATCGCATCTTTTGGGGATTCTAGGTGCGAATGTCTGGGCAGGTTTTGGTGGGGGTGCCTGAGGTCTGGACGGGGCAGCGCGCATTTGTTCAATGGCTTTCATCTGACGTCTAGCGTTGTCAAATCGAATGGCTTTTTCTTGCCAACCTTTGTACGTGGTTGGGACTGTGTCACTCATTTCGATCCGGTATACGATCTCTCTATCCAAAGCTTTTGTCAGTTTATGGATGAGGGTGTCGTCATTTTTGGCGTCGTCACTGTATCCAGCTGCACGGCGATAGATATCGAACTGCTGGAAGAATTGGTCGGCTGTGATGTCCCGGGTGTGTTTCCAGCTGTCAAATTTCTGCATGGCGTTCATGCGTTCATTCGGATCTCCGAACGCTTTCTCCAGTTGTTCATTGAACTTCTGGCGACTGATGAGGGAAAAGATCAGATAGCCGTCCATTTTGATGCTTTCCAGGAAGTTCTGTGCCCAGAGTGCGGCCGAGCCTTCCGTCATGAACGATAACACGAAAAGGAAGTAGTCCTTGTCATTCACGAAGTCCTCTGCGTTAGCTTCAACGTAAAGGGTGATGGCACGTTCGAACTTCTTATAGTCTCGCCCATTGAATGCCTCGGGTTTGGCGATGTGTCTTCCTCCACTGCGGCTTGTTGGTGGAGGGGCAGGTGCTGTTGCAGCTGCTGGCGTGGGGGTTGCTAATAATCCCAGGCCATGTAGCGCGTTGATGATCTCCTGCATCATGTCGTTTGAGATCATCGGAGCTCCGGCCGCCGGCGCGACCGGGGCTTGGGGTTCCGCCATGATAGGCGATGGTGTTGGTGATGGGTGGGGTGGTTGGTGGGCTCCTAGCTCGTCATCTAGGTGTACTAGGTCGTCGTCGGTCAGTGGTGGTAGTTGTGCGAGGACAGCATCGGCAGTGTCTTCCGGTGGTGTATTCCACCGCTGTGCTGCTGATCCAGACGGTCGAGCGTACGGGTGTGGAGCCAGCTCAAATCAGAAACAACACTGCCAGCTGACAGGTGGTGTGGACGCCTGCGGATCTGATTGAGCGCTGTAACAAAACTCCTGATGTGGTGGTCGACTTTCACTTGCTGATCAAACCCGGATCTTCCTCTGTGAAGACTCCAACGGGCGCCAAGGGACCTTTCCGAAGATCACCCCCAAGGCCTGGTAGCTACTCTTGAGTGGGTTGGACTCAATGTTACCCCCTCTCAAACGAGCGCTGGTTGATCGAATAGAAAGAGGACGGTGGGTTATGAAACGAGTGAGTTTAATAATGAAGGTAAAGAGTTAACAACGTATCGGCCTGATCGATGCACGTGAGATCGATCTGAGAACAGGTGTGGGTCGAAGCGATTGTAGTTGGGGTCGCAGTCCAAGTCGTCGGACGCGTCGGATAAGAATGTTGGTCTAGGGTTCGGGGTTACGGACAGGTAGTGGATGGTTTTGAGGTTGTTGGACAAGATGGGGGTTGAGAGTGATGATGATAGATAGTAAGAAGAGTTCAATGGTGAGAGTGATTTGCGGGGTACAGGTAAAGGTGTAGATGGTAGCGCGGTAGAGAGATTGTTGTCGGTAGGAGATGCGAATGTTCAGAGCCAGCTTGGCGTTGGTGACTGAGAATGCGCAAGGTGGTAGGGGTGAGTTTTGACCTTGTGTCAGCGACGGACTACGGGTACACAAGAGGTAACCGGGTCGCGCGGAACTCAGTCAGAAGGAGAGAGAGGGGGGAGAGCGGTGAGCCAGGGGGAGCTGACACAGCGCAGAGATAGGGGGCAGTTTCTGGACGTAGCCAGGTAGAATTGACCAGGTCGAAACTAAGGGATAAGTACAGGAGTACTACCTACTTATATACCCTGCAGCGGCTGTGCACGGACCAGGGAATTAGCTACTACATAAAGATAGATGAAAAAATGTCGTGGAACTTCGTAGAACAATAGCGTCATAGTATCAGTCAGCGAATAAGGAAAGTGTGAGAAAGAGGCGTAATGGATATGAGTAAGTCGAAATAGGTGTGATTAGTGATGAGTGGATAAGATATGATAAAATAAGATAAGGGAAAATGATAAGAGAATAAAATAATTAAAAAGCGTCCATGACACAGACGGATGGTCAGACTGAATGCGTTAACCAAGAGCTCGAACAGTACCTTAGGCTCTTTGTTAACCATCAACAATCGGACTGGAAGGACTGGCTCCCCCTTGTAGAATTTGCATACAACAACCGTGAACACTCAGTGACAAAGATGTCTCCCTTCTATGCAAACACTGGACGTCACCCTATGAGCTTTGATGCAGTACAAACTTCCTCTGCCAACATGTCAGCAGAAGAATTTGCGAAGCACATCAAGGAGACTCATCACATTGTGAAGGACAACCTGGTCAAGGCAGCGGAGGACTTGAAGCACTACCATGACCGAACGGCAGGAACATCGGTGGAGTACCAGGCTGGTGACAAGGTCTTCCTCGACGGATGAAACATCAGTACAGACTCGCCAACGAAGAAGCTTGCTGACAAGTGGTATGGTCTCTTCGACATTGTTGACAAGGTGGGAGCAAGTGCGTACAGGCTCAAGCTCCCAAAGTGATGGAAAAAGGTCCACCCCGTCTTCAACAAAGCTCTACTAAAGCCCGCTGTCGAACCAGCCTTCAAAGGCCAGAAACAGCAGTCACCACCACCACCGGAGATTGTCAACAATGAGGAAGAATACGAGGTTGAGGAGGTCATCGACTCACGTCTGCATTGAGGAAAACTGCAGTACCTCGTCAAGTGAGTCGGATACAATGAACCGACTTGGCAGCCTGAGACAGACTTTGGTGAGAACACAAAGGAGGTGATCGCTGAGTTCTATCAGAAACACCCCGGCGCTCCTTGAAAACTCGATATTCCTTGCCAATGACTCCATCCACTCTTCGTCGACACCGAGCCAGATGACCGCGATCTTGGTTGGTTGGGACGCCCAACCTTGAGGGGGGGGGTAATGTCAGGATTCAAACTTTTCCCTTCTTTTATTTTCCTTTTTATCATTTCTTTTCTTTTAATCACTCCTTTTCATTATAATTAATCATCTTTTTCAATCATTTCCCACACTCTTTTCACATGACCTTCATTCATTCCATTCTGTTTGCTTAGGTAACATTAGGTAATATAGTCTCACGGTTGTCACTATATAAGGTCTCAGGAATTGCATGAACTCCTTGTTCTGCTTTTCCTCTTACCTCCACGACAACCTAGGTGAGACTCGTCTCCCTTGTATTAGTTTAGTCTTATATTAATCCTCTTACCTCTGCGACAACCTAGTCTGAGTAAACCAGTCACCCGAGACTTCGTCGTCACCATCAGGTGCCGCAAGCTCGAGATACGACTAGTCCCAGACAATGTCTGTGTCACCATCAGGTGCTGCGCATTGAGGTTGCCTGCTCTGAGATTCTCCTAGAGCTCTGCCTAACACTCATATGGTGAAGAGTGACTGAAGATAAGTACCAACCTCAGATTGAGCAGCAAGCTGTCTATCTTCAGCAAGGGTGAGTTTGTTGTTATTCTCTTCTGCTTGTACATGAGCTGATGATAGCCTGTTCCTGAGCAATACTATCATGGCCTTCAAATGCTTGGCCAAGATTTGAGAGGTGCAAGCATGTAAGTTCAGCTGTCTGGAGTGATGTAGAGCCTTTTCAAGAGTGTCAGAAATGGATTGCAGTGAGTTATTTGATTCATTCAGCTGTAGCTTCATTTCATCAAGCTCAATTGTCAAGGAGGTTATTGAATGTCCTTGTAGTGAGGAGGAAGTGTGAAGGTCAGTAATCAGTTGATTCTGAGTATTGATGAGTTGTTATTGATGTTCAAGGTCGATTCTTGTCATCTGAATACAGGATTTTGCAGATATAAGATCAGCCTCTGTGGCTGAGTGTGCTACTGAATGAGTTATGTGTGTTTCAGGTGAGAGGTGTTAGAGTACAAACACATACTCAACAATCACTTAGCCATCACACCTACAAACAGCATAGATGGAGGCCGAATGATGTAGGTACCGATGGCCAGCAGGTGCAAGGTGAAGAGAGGAGGAGTCAAACACACAAGCGTCGCAGATGATGATGTCAAGAGTAAGTGCAGTAGATTAAACAAATATCGAGGTAAGGGGCAATACAGGCAAACAAGCTACCTATATACTCAATGGCCATGTGATCATACTACTATAACAAGGACGACATTCCTGGGAAATGGAATGTGAAAGGAAATTTTTGCACATTTGGAAACGTCGATCAAGGCAGATCATCATTGATCATACACGTGGTTACGTGGTCACCTGATCTTGATGGATACTTGCCTATGCAAAAATCCGTCAGTCACAGTCACGCTACACTGTCACACCTTGTGACATGGCACATAAACATCAAGAAAGCAAAGGACAACCAATGGAGGTTGATCCCCAATGCACAAAGTGCATGCTACTACAGAACATAGCACAGAAGGTCCCAGAACTTCTCAAGACAATAGGACTAATGGACCAGGATGTCACATTACGAGCACACAAGTGGGAAGGCCAATCCTCATACTTTGAAACAGGACAGGCAATCTACTATTGAGATGCCAAGACATATAAAGTCCACATCAGTAAAGAAGAACATGGCATGGAGAACTACAAATGGGATACAGTGATCCAATACAATAAGGAGCCACATGAAGAATGCAGGAACTGCAAGATGATGATACGAATACCTACCCCGAGTCCAGTACAAGGGAACAATGTACCAATACACATAACGACAGCACTCAAGCACTGCTGGGTATACCTCAGGGACATAAAGCATCAAGGCACGATTACACTATATGAATTCGAACATGTATCAGGGAGACAAATATTCAAGATCACCCTAGCCCTGGGAGTACATGACCCACCATTCACAATGGAGACATGTCTCAGCGGAGCAGCCCTATCACTGAGTGGACCTGACACTGAATGGCGATCCAAGAATAACCCATGGGTCCACATGGTTATCCCCAATGGATTTGAATGGGAGGAATGACCACCCGAGCACAGCAATGCCACCCGATAGGCTATGCAGTGCCACAACCGAGGAAGACACTTTGAGAAGCAGGGAAGCAAAGCCCTGATATAGAAGCACATGGGAGAAGCAGGAAGTTAATTAAACTGAAGCATGTGGAGAACGTGGGAGCCCAACTACCAAATCAGTGATGTACTCACCCGAGTGTGCAGGCCATGACATCACATGACTCACACCCACAGTCTAAATTGTAGAACATGAGCAAACCATTGGATGGAGTACATGTGCATACATCCCCACCGCAGCAGCCAAGTGCTGCGGCCACCTGAAACATAGGAAGGAGATGGAAGGGCATCTGGTTGGACAGAATGTAAAGAAATTAGAAATTCAGTAGGCTATATAAGGCCAAGTAGCATCACGAAAAAGTCGCATCGCCTGTATAGCCTTGTATACCTTGTAAGGTAATAAAAGTCTGTTAGTCAGCTTGTCATGTGCCAAAATGTCTTCGAGTCGGATACAAGCTCGTTACAAGAGTTTTGGTGCAATACAAGGCATATACAAGACAGATAGATAATTACAAAAAATATACTATACTTTTATCATTTTGTATTCTGATTATATGCCCTCTGAAAGTCTGATGTCTGAGCTGTAATGTATTTATTCTACTGATTATGCCTGACAATGGAGCCGGAAGGCTCTTCACCAGTTTATATGTTGGGTGTCAGCATGTCAGTCAGTATATCATATTCTTATTAGCCTTCACATAGGATACAAGATAAATACAAGTCAGATAGATGCTTACAGGAAATGCACACTTATTTTTCTTGTATTATATGCCACTTATATGTCCTTCCAAAATCTAATGTCTAAACTGTAGTGCATTAATCATAGTGTTTTTGTCTGATCATCCACTCATTTCAGATATCAGCTCTTCAATCACTGTCCAAGATTTGCTTTGTTTTCAGGTGAGATGCACACACGGTGGGAATTCAAACCCACTTGCCCCTTTCGGGCCGCCAATCCAGCACTAAAACTTGAGAGCCGAAAGGCTGAAAAGCGGATGATGAGACGAGACAGTAGTATAATATAGAGAAAATGCTTCGCAAGGGCTCGAGCACATGGAATAATAGAAGTAACAAGAGTCGAGTCAATGAAGTAAAGAGAAGGAAAAAAGAGATCTACGGAAGATACGAGCCGAATTACAAAATCGAGGAGAGAAAAGGAAGAGGAGACCGTGTATGGTGAATGGACAAGTCGCGCCGCACAAATGGATGGATGAATGAGATACTTGGGTGTACGGTTGGAGGGAAGGGTGTAAGAGACACATGTATTGCTAGGAAATTTAGAAAAGAGGAGAGAAGAGAGTACAAGGTGGAAGGCGCGCCGAAGCCGTACCGACAAGAGCGAAGGCCTCTGCGATCGCGAGCAAGCGCCCGACAACAAGCGAAGAAAGGCCCTCAAGCTCCGCACAGTCCAACTCAGCGTAGCCCAGACCAGTAGTCCGCACCCATATCCTACGCATCTAAATCCATAAGTCGCGAAAGTCGTTGCATCAGCCTATACATGACCACCGAGCCCGAGCCCAAGCCCGAGATCAACAGTCGTGAGGCTATCCAGCATGGACCACTTCTGAGTACTCTATTTGCCATGCCTGCCTTCGTCTGCGCACAGCCAAATTCCGAACTTGTGCCTGCATCCGACAAGGTGGACTCGGAAAGTGCATCGCGTTGCGCATTGCAGAAACCGGAGACGATCCAAATGCGATTGTACCATCGCTTTTCGTGTGTTGCATACTGCGCGAGTTCTCTTCCTGCGGCAGCGTTGAACTCTTGCCGACCGAGAGACGCCACCCAAACGCATCGCCGAATGCACGTTCGCAGTGTCCAACCTCTCGCAGTGGGAGACTGGAGAGCTTTACCCATGCACGATTCGAACAGCATCGATCCTGTAAGATTTTTGATGCTAGAATGAGCGCGGCGAGGAAGATGCGCCGCGGGCAGAGGAGCGGCAAGGGAAGAGGTGACAGCGGCGTGAGCTGTTTTGCCGGAATCTTGCGACGCTTGTCGTTAGACTGCCTTTGAGTCTGCATCTACTGAGTTAATGGAAGCGAAGCGCCCATCTGGAGGACTGTCGGCACACACGATGCGTCGAAAGGGTCCTTTGATATCAATTCCGTCGGAAGGCCGCAGAGGTTGGACGTGTCCAAAGAGGTATTCGCCTTCGACGAGGCAGACGCCTCGTCTTCCTTCACGATCCTCTTATCCAACTCCGGCTCGCCTCTCACTCCCGTGCCGAGCCTCTCTTGCTCCACGAGCTCTGGCACCTTCCCTCGCACCGCCTTGATGTAGCAGAGCGCCGACTGCAGGACGCTGCATGTTGTGCGTGAACGGTGGAGGACCTGTACAAATGTTTCGATCGGAACGAGATCCTTCTTGGACACGACGGTTGCGGCATTGCTGCCGAAATTCTCGGCGAGAAAGGCAGATGGGAAAACGACTGACGTTGTTGTTGAAGCGTGTGGTGGGTCGGATGGGGCAGGGGGAAGAGGCGAGGAAAGCGTGATGGGTGAATAGGGCGAGGAAGTTGAACCAATTGATGTTTTAGTGGTTGGCGTTGAGAGACGGCGGCTGTTTCGTCACCGTCGTGATATCTGTTTGAGTTGAAAAGACGACTGGGATGTTCTCGGGGTGCCAAATATCGGTCAGGCTTTTCACAGCTTGATCTAGAGTTGAGCACGTCAGTTAGGGAAACAGGACAAAACCAATTTATCTATTGACTTTGCGTGCGCGCCTCGGAAGGTTGCCGACAATTAGAATGCTTGACTTGCCGACCAAGGAAGCCACGTAGTTTGCTTTTGCTGGGTGCGTCTTCGGGATTTGAGGTTGTTTCAACGGTTGAGGCGCCGCTTGCTGCAGCGCCGAGAGTGGGTGCGGGGATTGGGAGAAGGTAGAGGCAGTACTAACAGGAGAGATGGAGTACACGGATGCAGCTGTTTGATTAAATAAGTGGATTCTTGAGGGTTGGGATGCTGATGGTGGACACGAGCATCAGACAAGATTCACCACTTAGCGGACTTAGAAAATGCGGACTTAGAAAACGCGTCGAGACGTGCTCGACGCGTCGCTGCACTTTGCTTTCTCCCACCACCATCGCCTGCCTCTCCCTCGGTCGCAAATCTGTCAAGCACATCAAAAGTAAGTCCACACAGTCTTTGGAATATAATGAGCATGTTAGTCAAAATGTAGATGGAAACAGAGGTCAGATAAGCTCATGCCACTCAAATTGGTGAGTAGCCCCTGTATACAGACAGTTCGTCTAACTGGCCTCTAGTCCACAAGTACTGGGACAGTCTCGCTTGGTACGTCTATCAGCCCACACGCACTGTCAAGGAGAAGAAGGGCAAAGCAGAGTCGACGGCGGGCGGGAAGGTGAAGAAGGAGAAGGATGGGAAGGAGCGTGGTGACCGTACCAAGTCGAGCAGCTGTGTGCGCGGTTCCAGCGCGCGTGCCCGCAACAGTTCCTTGTGCTCCACTACCAGCACCACCAGCACCATGAGTGCCCTCTCATCTGCATCGACCGTCGATTCGGAAGATTTCAGCGAGCTCGACTCGCTCTCCGCCGACGGGTCTCTCTATGGTCCGTATGGCTCTGCGAATGGTGGGTGCGGTAGCGTGCACGAAGCCGAGATGGTGGATCTCGCGGACTTCGACATGAGCGAATTGGAGGATCGCAGGGCCAGGGTCAAGGTCAGACACTCTCGCTCGCACTGAGCCTCTCGATGCCCTTGTTCTCTTACGCGTCTGGTTCTAGATCAGGAGTGAGCCTTACGATCGACACGGGCAACGCTCTTGCGAGCTTCTCTCTCGAATCCGGCCTGCTCAACACGTATTCCTACTCGCACTCGCACCACGGTGGACACGGGCATGGACACGGACACTCGCTTTCCGCGCAGATCCCGACTCAGACAGCCCAAAGCTTGGTTCCCGGACCACTTAGCTTTGTCCTCCCGCAGAATCGCCGCTCGAAGCCGTTCGACGAGCGCACCGGGTGCACCGGCCACCGACGATGACAGCCGACCTCTACCCGCCTGCGCCTCCTACAATCAAGATCCCGAGGCTGCTTGAGACGGCGCCTGGTTTGAACAAAAGCTCGGCGGTTGGCTCGCCTGCGACGCACGAGGGCAACGAAGACGAGCAGCGGTTGCAGATGAACGGCCACAGCCAGGAAAGAGAGGGGGAATTTGGTGGAATGAGCGGTTTCCAGTTCCCGAACTCGCATCTGCAGTCCATGAGCTACGGTATGCCAGGGCAGGTTCCCGATTTCTCGACTGCTGGCAGCGAGATGCAGGTGTGTTTTTCTGCCCTTCTTCGTAGCATGCTATACCATGTTTCAGGTATACGAGGAGCAGGTGCCTGTCGCCGCTTAGCCTCGCCCTCGCACGCTCACGCAGCTCAAAATTCCTAGCGAGCCTTCAACCTCTTCAGGTGATCCGCTTTCCGCACCAACACCTCCTTCCTCCTCGTCCTCGCGTCTCTTCCTCCCTGGTCAATTCTCTTCGCCAACTGGCCAATCGCCAGGTGGACAGCTTCAAGTGCCGGGTCAGCGCGCATTGCCGCACGGGCTGCCTGAGTCACCAGATCCGCCAGTTGCTGGCGAGTGGGTCGACTACGGCTTGCCAGCGTGGGTGATGCAGACGCTGTGCGACGGCGACGAATCTGCCACAAATTCCTCGCATGGTCAGAACCAGGAGACGCAGAGTCAGAATGTATTCTGTGAAATGGACATCGGACTGGACATGGGGCTGCCGCCGTGGACGGCCTTCGGCTCAATGGGGTCGATGAGTCCCATGGGCTCGATGGGTGGTGGGATGGATGGGATGGGGCCGGACGGTGAGCGAATGGACGCACTTCCGGTTCGAGGACCTGCTCGACTCGTCGCAGTTATAACCTGCACCTCACTTCGCCTGTGGACACCGTCAAACCTGGATTCTTTATTCTTCTTTTGCTTTTATCTATAATTTTGACGCGGCTACGATTTTGAACAATTCAATTGTACAATAAATGATGCAATAGAAATACATTATTATTATATTATTCAAATGGTGTGATAATGAACCAGTAGACTTTCGGCCTCGTATAACGACTTGCAGACCTTATATAAGAACTCTACCAGACACGACAAGAACCACAAGTAAGATATTCCCATGTCATTTTGAAGCTGCGCCGTATTCTCTTCTATATTTCTTCAGGGCCGGCCATTCTTGTAAGTGACGATCAGTATGACCTAACTTGGCAATATGCATTAGACTTGCGGCGATCTTGCGGCAACTTGTACATTTCTGATCATTTTGAAGCTGCGCTAGATTCTCTTGTACATAATATACAAATTTTACATAATTTACTATCTTCTACGGCTATGTAAGCCCATGCAAGATTTTAGACTTTTTCGTGATGAGCTAGCACCCCAGATCCCCATTCTCTATCGCTTTTACAGTACGGTTTTAGCTACCCGCATAAGCTATCTTCTTACCCCTACCTCTACATCTATAACTACCACTGTGTAATATCCTCCTTGGTTGAATAACGAGTCTGCCCCATAAACTGGGTTGAGGATTTGTCCCAAGTTGAATAAGGATTGACTTTGATTGAGTAGACCCTCAGCTATGCCATGCTTAGAAGGTTCCTCTCATTGTCCACAGAGCCAAGTCTGGTTGAGTGCATCTCGGCTATGCCAAGCCTCGCAGTTTGCCTCCTAGACAACATCACAGCATAACTGAACGTCTCTCGACCCTCTAGGGCATTTCCTCCCCTATCTGCTGTAACTAAGTACTTTCAATACCAACCTCAGGTTCTACCTGATAAGAGCAGCAAAGGAGAAGCTGGTTATGGGATCGGTTGAAGATCAGTAAAGTCGTCTCGGTAATACACCACTCAGAGGACCATACAGTCTGGAAGGCAACACCTTCGTGGTTAAAGAATTGGAATATTCACCCAACCCTAACAGAATGTGATGGAACATTGCAGAACATGACTTACTAACGAGTGGACAATGTCACCTGCAACCATGTGCAAGGGTCACATGATTGATAAGTCAGGTGACATCCAGGAAGGAGCGTCAAAGGGAAGAGTCCAGTGGGGAAGGGGGGAAGGGACGTTGGTGAGAGTGAAGATGATGAAAGAAAGGGAGAAAGGGGTGTACACACTTGGGATCCTAACAAGAGGGTATGGGGAGGGGAGGGGTGCTTGAGCTCTTTCCTCAGGTTGGAGCCACAACAGCTGGGCTTGCTGCAGAATGAGCACTTGATGGTTAGTTTGGGGCATCTGGAATATGATAGGTGAGTCAATTCGCTCCGATAATACCTGTAAACAAAGACTTACTTTGCACTAATGAACTTGTGCATACAGAATCCCAACACATCGAACACATTGAGACACATCCATCCCCGCTGTGACCAGATGTGACTAAATGTGTACTGTGACTATATACCTTCACCTCTGGCCAGCTCACTCGTATTTCACCACATCCTATATAGACTTAACTCAATAGTATAACTTGTATATAAGTAGTTAATATACAAAATGGACAGAGGAATTTGTTCAAAACAAATTATTCATTGTGATATAGCCGATTTGGCTCAAGGATTCACTGTATTTCAATAAATACTGGAGCTCAGAAAAATTCTTCTGTCCATTTTGAAGGATTTGTTCATTTGTATTGTATTATGATTTTTTTTCTATTTTTAATTACATGTGGAGGGAGATATGAAGCTCACAAAAAGTGAGGTTTTCAAGCTACACTTTTTGCATCACCAAGAGGCTCAGCATTGCATGCTGTGACTCATGGGAAGTCATGGCATGCACTTGAGGATTGCCCACCCCCATTACTGGTACACTTAGAAATTCAATGGTTGTTACACCACAACTCCACAATTTGTTACATAGCTAAGCTCTATTCTTTATTGATGGGACTACTGACATGTGCACACTGTTGCATTATGAAGCCAGCTGATCTCTTTGTTCTGGCAGACCATTACTGCCCTTTTCAGAAGTATTGTCACACGTGATTTCACTGATTTTCGTGCCATGAGAGCCTCAAAACACAAACATTTTCATATCTCAACCAAAAGTTGACCTTTTTGCATCATCTAAGTTGATAAATTCATTTTTTATCTCATCTTTCATATTTAAACAAGAGTGATAACAAATAGTCAAAATTGGAGTCCAAAACAGCACAAATGCTGTTTTTGAACCCATTTCCCTTGTTCATTTTTTCCTGTACTCAGATTTCACTCTACAGTGCTCCAGACCAGCACAGAATTCCAGTATTAGTCTATTATGAATTTACAGATTGATTCTGAGATGTGTTGTGAGGTGGATGTGCTGAATTGGTGCATGCCTAAAACACACAAATCCCCTCTGTTTCTGCAAGCCCCCCAGCCCCCAGGAAAAATTCTTCTCAACTAAGTTCATGCATGTAAATTCATTCAAAGGGCTCTAGCATCAACCAGTGAGCTGAATTGAGTACCAGATTCTGACTGTATGCACTATTCTTGTGAACATATCCCTGATTCATGAAGCAAGCCTGTATCCATGGATGCTGCTCAAATCTGTTCCAATACACTTTGAATGAATTTACATGCATGAACTTAGTTGAGAAGAATTTTTCCTGGGGGCTGGGGGGCTTGCAGAAACAGAGGGGATTTGTGTGTTTTAGGCATGCACCAATTCAGCACATCCACCTCACAACACATCTCAGAATCAATCTGTAAATTCATAATAGACTAATACTGGAATTCTGTGCTGGTCTGGAGCACTGTAGAGTGAAATCTGAGTACAGGAAAAAATGAACAAGGGAAATGGGTTCAAAAACAGCATTTGTGCTGTTTTGGACTCCAATTTTGACTATTTGTTATCACTCTTGTTTAAATATGAAAGATGAGATAAAAAATGAATTTATCAACTTAGATGATGCAAAAAGGTCAACTTTTGGTTGAGATATGAAAATGTTTGTGTTTTGAGGCTCTCATGGCACGAAAATCAGTGAAATCACGTGTGACAATACTTCTGCAAAGGGCAGTAATCTTCATGGCTTAGTTGTCCACAAGGCAGGAGACGCGATCAACGCTTACTCTCCTTCTATCTCTCGTATGTCTAGCGTCTCGAAAACAACAAGCTCGAGCTTCCTCTCACACAACGCAGTTACGCGTCAGAGCTCGTCCATCCGTATCAGTGGCGAGGCCGAAGACTACTCTGAGTCCAACGGTGCGGAGAAAGAGCTGTGGATGGTGGTTCCTGGGCTTCTATTTCTGTTTCCGGGGGTGTTGCGATGATAGGCTACCGTACGTCGAGATGGACTCGCTACAGAGCCAGTCTTAATTGTACTTACTTCCTATCGCCACTAGTTAGTAGTTTGTTTTTGCCTTCCGGGGTGTTGCGCGTGATTGCGTTTACTGGTGAGCAGTAATGATCAGGCTAGCGAAAGGAAATAAGTATGAGAGCCAGATCAATCCCAGTGTCACTTTCTCGCAAAATTGGGCTTGTATAAGCGTATCAAATGTATTAGACTCCGCTAGTATACATCCGCTAAGCTACGTGATTAGGCTGTTGATTACTTTTTTAGGCGTGATCCTAGCGTACTTACTGATCCGGCTGATGGGCGGAATGGGGCATAATCAGCAACTTACTTTACTCCCCACTCCTGCATATAAATCTGTGTTGGATAATTCATTTTTTCCTGCCACTCGGAAAGAAAGAGGTTCTCCATCTCCTTGCAAGACTCGCACCAATATGCAGGCGAACTTCTTTTATGATAAAGCATCCGACAGTGCGTAATTTTGAACTGGAATCTATAACCCAGCGTACTTAAGTCCAGCCAATACGATCCAGTTGCTTCAGAGCACAACTGTGCCATAGAATCCTATGAAGTCATGGACGACAATGGTACAGTAAAGGAGTTCCGCCTGCGCTGTGAGTCTACGGCTACCTTGTGTTATGTATGACTTCGAGGTTAACAAATGCTTTTATTCACCGTGACTACCAGTGTTGAAGAAAGCAGACATTGGCAGTGAGGGAAGTAGCAGCAAAGGTAAAATGAAGCACCTATTCAACAAGCCGCAGCCGCAGAACGTCGTCTTGGAGGTAGCTGGACCCGCTCATCTAGGCAAGGTGTTTGCTATAAGGAGGTTTTATGAGGCTGTCAACGAATGGTCTACCTCGAAGGAGGCCCAGGATCGTAAAGAAGCTTCTTAAAACAAGACAGGTGGTGCACTTCCTGCAAGGATGGGATTATTGGAAGAACGGGATCTTGGATCCCGGTAATTTGTTAGAACATATGTATTAAGGAAGGAAGAATCTAGTCGGAAAGATGTGATGATGCTTAGTAGTCTGCCGGAAGAGAGAGCCCATATCAAACAAATTAGAGCACCGCACGGCTGCATGGGCTAGCCAAAAGGTTCCTACCAAATTACATATGAAATTTGCTGTAACTTCGAAGTCACACATGAGTCATGACACAGGGTAGCCGCAGACTCACAGCTTACGCAGTATTAATATTCCTTTGGTTCACTATTTTCGTTCTTGACTTCATACTCTTCTATATCACTGTTGTGCTGTGAAATAACTGGATCATATTGGCCGGACTTCAGTACGAAATTTTATAGATTCCAGTTTAAATTTACGCACTTTCGTATGCTTTGTTAAAAAAGACTTCTTCCGATGCTCCTCCTCCATACATGTACGAATCTTGCAAGGAGATGAAGAACTTCTTTCTTTCCGAGTGGCAGGAAATGATGAAAAAACCAATGTAGACTTACGTATATGCAGGAGTGTCGAAGCAAAAAGTAAATTCTACCCTCCAGCCAATTCAGTATGCTAGGCTTACGGGAGCGCACACTTAGCAATGTAGCGTACGATTAGACAAGCCCAACTCTACGAGAAAGTGACACTGGGATTACCTAGCTCTCATGCTCATTTCCCTTGCTAGTCTGACCGTCATTGTTTGGATGCAGTCATCCGCGACACCCCAGAAGGAAAAAACAAACTAGTGACAATAGGAAGTATGCACAATTAAGACAAATTCTGTAACAAGTCCATCTCGACGTACGGTAGCCTATCATCGCAACACCCCCGGAAACAGAAGCAGCAGCCAAGGCACCACCATCTACAGCTCTTCCTCCACACCATCGGGATCAGAGTAGTCGTCGACCTCGCCACTGACCTGGATGGACGAGCTCTGACGTATGACTGTCTCCTGTGAGACGAAGCTCGAGCTTGTTGTTTTCGAGGCGCTAGACATACGAGAGATAGAAGGAGAGTAAGCGTTGATCGCGTCTCCTGCCTTGTGGACGACTAGTCGATGGGAATAAACGAGTTAGAGGCGACTCGAAAGGAGATCATTCATGAATCTTCATACCGTGTCGAAACCAATGCTCGCTCGTTGCGTTTCCGTTTCCATTCATGCCGACAGGTGTTGCACTACCGTTCAGGCTAAGAACACTGCTCTTCCCGTTAATCGTCTTACGGGCGCTGCCGTTCGCACTTGACGCACTCTCAACATGAGCGCCACGGACGGTGAGCTCAAGAAGCAGATCACCACGACGATTGAATACGGGGTGTGCGACGCAGAGCTCGTGTGCGTGTACCTGCACACCTGCCCACATGCCTTCCAAGTCGTTCTTCAGTTCACGTAGCAGTATTGCGAAGTCGATGAAGTCAGGGAACTTTGCCTTGAGCTGCTCGAGCGCCTGCGCCTGTGTCTCGTGTCCAGGGGCGCCATGGGTAACATGTGTGGAACGGAAGTCCGGCACAATATGTGCGGGATGGAGCTGTACCTGCAGACCAGAGGCGGTGGAGGTTAAAGAGATGTTCGCAGACCACGTCACGGTCGTCTCGGAGCTACGTGAATGTGAACAGTCAGTATTGGGAGGTACCAAACGAGTTTAAGATCCTCACCTCCAGTCTTTACCTGCGCCCTCATACTTCAGATACATCTTTACCGCGCCCTTTAACTGAATAACAGATTTCCCCGTCCGGCTCGTCGGGATGGACAAGATATTGTGGGTCAAGCCTAAGTACATACTCATTAGAATGTTTCAGCGGTGATACGACAAGTTGCTTACAGTCAATGGAATAAGTGCCACTGTTGTAGAAATCGTCATCATGCTCATAGCGCCATAGCTCCTTGTTTCTCCATTCGAATTCAAGGTGGTCAGGATTGTCCTTTTTCGCGACTTCACGCCAGTTGCAATCAGTGTCCTTCTTCATCTTGTGGTCATCCCATGTCGCCAGCTCGAGGACCCATCGGCCAGTCTTAATTCCCGAGAACGTCGGAACGATCGTCGTCTCGCGGTTGATGCGCTCGAGCTTCTCAAGGAGGACTCCTTCGAGGAAAGACTTGCGCGAAAGATACACTGAACCGTGCGGGACGTCCCTGCCGAAGCCACACACCCAATTAAGGCCACGCGGGAGTGAGTGTCGCGGAAGCGGACGACCACGTGTCATGCCCGTGATGACAATCGTGTTGCGCTCGAAGAGTGCACGGTAGCGTCCAAAGAGACCTTCAAGGTGTTGGACCCCCGATGCGTACGTGAAGGGGATGATTTCGAATCGCAGTGAAGTGAGCGTGTGATGGCTGTGGTGTGCGCCAGGAACGCTCTGCGGCATCGTGTAGAGGACCTGATGGTGTGCGCGCTTGAAGACAGGGAAGTAGCATGTCTGGATATAGTAGACGAGAGCCTCGCGACGCGCGCGGATCGTGCGATAGTCGATACCGTCGAGGAGACCCGGGACGGTCGAAAGGGACAAATTGAGCTTGGCCGCTAGTAAATGTGTCACAGATTTGAATCGATCAACAGAAGCTCGATCAATGCTTACAAGACAAAGAGAGGACAAGTTGCTTGAGGCCTGTCGGCTCGTTAGAACCTAGACGCTTGAGGATAGTGCTAGGCATCGTGTCTTCCCTTGAGTCGATGATCTTCAAGTCGACTTCGAACGCGAGACGCCAGTGGGAGAAGGGGTGAGCATCAGAGCTACAATATATGAGATCAAGTTAAACGATATTCGACTTTCGGTTACGCTAATTAGCTGCTCACCCTGGCTGAAGGCTCTTTCCGGAACCCAATGTCTTCAGGTACCCTTCGGTGAGGTGCAAGTAGAAAATGACGCTGTGAGATCCTTCTTTGCAGACAAGCTGCACCTTAGGCGCGGAGAAGCTCGCTGCAAAGAAGACCTCGTCATCGTAGTCAGGGTGGACGAATGAGAAGTCCGCAAGGCATGTCTCGAGCTCGAGCTCGGTGCTTTCCCACGTGCGTGTCGCCTTTGTTCCGAATGCGAAGGCGAGGCGTCGGCGAGAGGATTCCCAGAGTGCCTTGAAGTGCGCATTGATCGAGCCCTGCGTCAGCGCGGTGACGAGGTCGAAGTCGCCTGTATGTGTGTGCGTCAGGATACGCTTCTGAATGACGCCCCAGCGGATGCCGCTCGTGTGCCCGCACGAGCCCTCGTCCGGGCACGAGCAGCCATGCATGTCGATATCGCCGGAATCATCCTCATCACTCCCAGTATCAGACCCGCCACCGTGAACCGTCTTGTCGTAGTGAAAGATGATTGTCGTCTCTGAGGTTTCGAGGATACTGAGGTAATAGGTTGTGATCTGGTGGACCAGAATCGTCTTGATGCGCATTAGCACTTCGACATCGTGGTGCTCGCCAAAGATAGAGAGGTGCTCGCAGAAACGTGCAGCTGTGCGGGAACGTTAGCTACAGCAAAGAAATATGGGCATTTAACACTTACTGCTGAGATCGAGCTTGATACGCCTGGTTGATCCCTCGTCGATCTCTTCAAAGATGATGTCAACGATGAAGGCAATCTTCCAGTCCCTCAACTGCTCCCTCGGTGTGCTAGATGTATCGGCTCAGGACTGAGATACAGATGAATGGAGGTAATAAACTTACTCGCTGAAGCCTCCGATGTGGACATGGATATCCTGAATGTCGAGGTAAAGGACGACCTCGCGCTTACACAGCGGCTGGACATGGAGCGGGCCGAAGTATAAGTGCATGTACATATCATCGACGTCATCTATTGCCGGAGTGCGCAACTCTGCAAGGAAGCTTCGCGCAACAGTGTCAGGCGAATGCCCATGCTCGTCGACAAATGCTGCCGCTTGGAGCCAAAGGCCACGGAGGAAGATGTTGACGTCCTCAACGCGCACACCGAACAACGTGTCCGTCGCAAGCGCGCGCGTGCTGATCACGGAATAGTCAATGTGCGCCGACGTGCTAGTGAGGTTGTCGAAGTCCGGCAACGAGTAGAGTACATGATGACCTGCGCGCTTCAGCGTCGGGAGGTAGAACTTTGTCAGGTAGTGCGTCAGCGCGGTAACCTTGCGCTCCTTCGTGTAAAAGCTGCGCTCGTCGGAGTTGTGAGTAAATCCAGGAAAGTTGGAATGCTCCGATACCAAAACGGCAGCTGCGAAGTTGACATATGAGACCGTGAATGGAGGAGGATATAATTGCTACTTACAGTCCATGTCTAGGACGTGCAGGATCGTCGTGTAGTTTTCAGCATTACCAATGGCCTGGCAGTGGAACTTCTCGATCGCATGCGAACTGAAAGGAATACGGAATGCAAGCGTGCAGCTCTCGACAGTCTCGTGGAGTTCTCTACATCACAGAACAATAGTAAATACCTCTTAGGAAAGCATGAGACAAGGTAGGACATACCTCTTCGGCGCAACCTTGTTGTAGTCAAGGTTGTAGTGTCCCTCCTGGAGGTTAAGGAAGAGTACGACCTCGTGGTTGCAGACGAACTCGACGCGCGGGCAGCCAAACGCCGCGAAGAACGCAAGGTCCGTGCGCTCGGGCTTTTGGCGCGCGTGTCTGCCCGGGCCATAGAACTCGGCGAGACATGTCGCGTACTCGACCGCGCTCGCAGAGGGCTTGACGCCCTTGACATGCTTCTTGACACAGTGCTGAGCGTTCTCGTACAGCGCACGCAACTGGCCGTTGATGTAGTGCGAGGAGACTTCGGCACGGTTGCCTATGCACATTATCGATGGAGGGGTCGTTTTTGAGTGATGTCTTTGAGAGGTGGGAGTCAGTTGAGAGAGGATGACTGACGGGAGAGATTTGGCCTTTCTTTATAGTAGAGTCCGTGAACAGAGCGAAATTGAAATCATCGTCGGGGAAGGCAGCAGGGAAGATCCCAGAGGAAGGTACGAGCGCTGCTCCAGTTCCGCATTGAGTACAACGACGTTGCTCCCCTCAGGAGTTTAAACATGACCGATGTCTAGGAAAAAACTCAGAATGGCATATCACAAACCGGACATGCAATGAGTGGCGCGTGAGCGCTCGAGAAACTAAGATTCACGGCTCGATGGACGTTGCTCGTTTCTCGCTGTGAGAGATACGGCGCTCATTCCATCGAGGAGGGGTTAGGCCGCTTGGACTGAATTAGCTTGAAGACAGGTAGCTTGAGCGCCGATCCCCGTATTCAGCGCTTAAGCTTCCGGCGTTCAGTTCGCGCCTGAAAATCAAATAAATATCAGCAGCTCTCCCGTCTGACAGATCATCATTTCAAATAGTATATGTCCTGCCAGCAATCCGTTTTTTGACTTTGAAACAAAGGCTTTTCATTTGAGTATCGTTAGTGCTTATCGGCGTATTTTCAGCCCGGTCATACTAAGTAGCAGAGAAGCGAGGCGCATTGACATCTTGAGCTTGTTTCAAGCCCTGAGCGCCTTCAGTGCTATTCATGCTCGCGATATATGTATCTGAAGAACAGCAGAGACATGGAAGAGCACGTCCATCTGTCGCTTTTCTCGTCTTCGACCGCCTTTGTCGTTCATTTCCCTGACCATCTGCTCTGCAGCGGGACCAGTGCGGGAAGATCACGTCGTAGTACATGAGGATGGTGGAGATGGAAGCGGCGACCATGGTAGTGAAGATAGAGTTTGCGTAATTTATAATTGACCTCAGGGACTCGGTCGGATGGATCAGTACAGTGCCGTCTGCTCGAAACGCAAACGAGAAACGAGAGACAAGAAATCTAAAAGCGGCTGAGTCGAGTCTAGATACTAGGGCACACTAGGGAAGCGACGTCCGGGAGGAAGTGAGTACCGAGTTTAATATAGATGTGCTGTGAGGCCTCGAGCAATAGGTGCGTCCCTACGCACAAAGTATTTCGGTTTATCGCGGACACAGATCTAGGCACGGGTGTCGCGTCAAAAAGAACTCCTCTTGTGAAGAAAACAAGCTTGGGCATCCAGTTTGTCAAGCAGATCATAATGTAGTTTGATAGCAAGGTAAGAAACCCAGACAGGGCTACGACTCTGAGTTGTGATGCAAGGTTCACAGTGAGGCGTTGAGAAGGACAAAGAAAATTCTACGTGGCGTCGATCGGAAGGCCACATTCAGTTTCGTGCGGAGTTTAAATTACGTATGCTGTGGCGCATCTGCTTCGCGTATAAGTATACTCGGTCGTGTCTGAGAAATGAATAACTTCAGAGAGCTGGTGCATGGCTTCGAGGAGTGGAACCTGGCATTAGCATACCGGTACATTAACATATAGGATTTGGGGTCCTCGCAGCCTACCCAACAGATTGCAAGCCATCTAGACAGCAAAGTAAGTTAAGATATTGAGAAACAGTGGTAATAGGGTGCAACTCAAGGACAAGCGAGGTTCATATGGGACAAGGACAAAAGAAAAATACTCGGCTTCGATCATAAGGAAAAAACTCAGATTCACACAGAATTTGAAAATTACACATGTGGTGGTGCATCTGCATTGTGTCTTTCTTCATGTCTGCCTAAGCGAGAACACAAATTTCAAACTACATGTGCAAAACTATGAGGAATAGACTAATGGAGAGTTGAATGGATAAGTTTTAGTAAGCGCATAGATAAAATCAAATAAAGCAAAGGGATTATATTTGTGGCCTTCCATATGCTTTGCATACATTGATGTTAGTATTAGAACCAACGTAGGCAATGGCACAAAGCAGTCTCTCAGAATTTACATTATGCTAAGATCATATTTTGCAAAGCTGAATCAAGGTATTGAAACAAAAATAATCCAGTTGAGCAACATATCCTTTTTGCTTTGCTTTGTTCTTCCCCACCCTTCTCAGTGCCCGACCACAGTGACCCATGTCCCATATATAATAAACAATCCAAGTCATTCCCGTGCAGCCATGCCACATTTTCCCTTGTCTATTGAGTCTAAACTAGACAGAACCTGAAACCAAAGATAATTCAGAGTCAAAGAATGTCAAGCCAAGAGGGTACAGGACATAAAATCATATATGTCAACGAAGCAAGGAAACATGAGTCTACCCTTTCCCCCCATCACGAAAAAGTCGCATCGCCTGTATAGCCTTGTATACCTTGTAAGGTAATAAAAGTCTGTTAGTCAGCTTGTCATGTGCCAAAATGTCTTCGAGTCAGATACAGGCTCATTACAAGAGTTTTGGTGCAATACAGGGCATATACAAGACAGATAGATAATTACAAAAAATATACTATACTTTTATCATTTTGTATTCTGATTATATGCCCTCCAAAAGTCTGATATCCAAGCTGTAATGTATTTATTCTACTGAGTATGCCTGACAATGAAGCCGAAAGGCTCTTCACAGGTTTATATGTTCAGTGTCAGTATGTCAGTCTGCATGTCAGATACTTATTAGGATATAAGGTAAATACAGCTTAGATAGATGCTTACAGGAAATGAACATTTATTTTTCTCATATTATATGTCACTTGTATGTCCTTCAGAAGTCTAATATCTCAAGTGTAATGCATTCATCATAGTACTAGTGTTATAGTCTGATAGTCCACTTATATTTCAGATATTTCTAGGAAGTTTGGTTCGGTTCGGTTCAAGTCCAAAGTGGTTCAATAGTAACAGCCTATTCACAACCACCGAGTCCAAACTGAGGCTTGAGACCAGCACTCATGAAGCTGGGCATTGACATGGACACCTGTCCCTAACTGTTAATCCTGTTTCCATTCCCAATTCTGCCTATGCCACGGATCGCGGTCCTGTCCTCAAGAATGCCCATGGAGAGCACCTGCGCGTATCATGCAACCGGGTCTGACTTGTCGGTGGGTCCGAGTTGGTGGCCCTTCGCTGCACCCAGGCTGGAGCCCATGGCATTGCCTTGGGTGCCATCAGCTGACACACCTGCAAGCCGCATGACCACAGGCATGTCTGGCAGTGCTGCAACAGCTTCAAACCCGACGCTAGAGCCCGAGTCGGACGAGTCCGTGCTCTGTGCGGTACTCCACACGCCATTGGCGCTGTTGTTGTAGCTATAACTATAATTGTAGCTGCACAACGCTGCACTCAGCATCTCAAACATTGATTCGCCAAGTCAGAGCGGCCAGTATGAAAGGCGTGATGTCAGCTCTTCGAGTGGGACAGGTGTCAGATTGGAAGACAACGGCATTTGTGATGTGAAAGCAGAAGAAAGCAATGTTTGCTGTGCACTAAGCGCTGCATGCTGATGTGCTGCAATGACCACGAGAGGTGGACCTGCAAACGAGAATGGCAACGATCCTGGGAATTGATAGCAGGGCAGCACCCTCCGCATTGCTGCATCATCTGGTAGCGTCACAGCACATTCAAGTGCTCTACTTGCCATCCCTGCCTCATGGCCAAACTCCAGGCTTGCGCCCACATCTGACAAGGGTGGACTCAGGAAGTGTGTCGCATTGCGCATTGCAGAAACCAGAGACAATCCAAATGCGATTGTACCCTCACTTTTTGTGCATTGCATACTGCGCAAGTTCTCTTCCTGCGGCGGCATACAGCCCTTGCCAACCCAGAGACGCCACCCAAGCACATCGCCGAGTGCGCATTTGCAGTGTCCAATGATTTGAATAGCATCAATCCTGTAAGAATGTCGATGTTAGAATGAGTGCGGCAAGGAAGGTGCACCATGGGCAAAGAAGCCGCGATGGCAGAGGTGGCAGCGGCGTGAGCGGTTTTGCCGGAATCTTACGGTGCTTGTCGTAAGACTGCCTTTGAGTCTGCATCTGCTGAGTTAATAGAAGCAAAGCATCCATTTGGAGGACCGTTGGTACACACGATGCGTCAAACAGATCCATTGACATCAGTTCCATCGGAAGGCTGCAGAGGTTGGAAGTGTCCAAAGAGGTATTCACCTTTGACGAGGCAGATGCCTCATCTTCTTTCACGATCCTCTTATCTAACTCCGACTTGCCTCTCACTCTCGTACCAAGCCTCTCTTTCTCCACCAGCTCCAGCACCTTCCCTCTCACCACCTCGATGTAGCAGAGTGCCGAATGCAGGACGCTGCATGTTGTGCGTGAATGGCGGAGGACCTCCGTATGAATGTTTTGATCCGAATGAGATCCTTCTTGGACTATGGTTGCAACGTTTCTGCTGAAATTCTCGGTGAGAAAGGTGGATGGGAAAATGGCTGACGTCGATGAAGCGTATGGTGGGTCGGAAGGGGCAGGAGGAAGAGGGAGGAAAGTGTACTGGATGAACAGGGCGAGGGAAGTTGAGCCAACTGACATTTTAGTGGCTGGCGTTGAGAAGGGAGTGACAGCAGCTGTTTCGTCACCACCATGATAACTGTTTGAGTTGAGAAGACAACAGGGATGCTCTGTCAGGGCACCAGATGTCGGTCAGGCTTTTCACAGCTTGATCTAGGATTGAGCACGTCAGTATGAGAAGCAAGGCAATTTATCTGTCGACTTTGCGTGCGTGCCTCGGAAGGTTGCTGACAATGGGAATGCTTGACTTGCCAGCCAGAAAAGCCATGTAGTCCACTTTTGCTGGGTGCATCTTCGGGACTTGGGATTGTTTCAATGGTTGACACCACTTGCTGCAGTGCCGAAGAGAGTAGGTGCGGGTATTGGGAGAAGGTGGAGACAGCGGGAGAGATACTAGATAGTGTACATAGATGCAGCTGGAGTAATTGATGAGTGCATTCTTGAGAATTGGGATGCTGATGGTGAGTGGACAAGGACACACATCAGACGAAATTCACCACTCGGCGGACTTAGCGGACTTAGAAATTGCGGACTTAGAAAATGCATCGAGATGCTCGACGTGTCATTGCACTTTGCTTTCTCCCACCACCATCACCTGCTCTCCCTTGGTCACAGATCCATCAAGCACTTAAAAACTAAAGCCACATGTTCTTTGCAATGTAGTGAACATGTAAGTCAAGACATGGCTGGAAACGGAGCTCAGGCAAGCTTGTGCCACTCAAATTGGTGAGTAACCCCTATATACAGACAGTTCATATAACTGGCCTCTAGTCCACGAGTACTGGGATGATCTCGCGAAGCAGCATGAGAGATGTATCCTTGGTACATCTATCAGACCACACTCACCGCCAAGGAGATGAAGGGCAAGACAGTCGATGGTGGGTGGGAAGGTGAGGAAGAAGGAGTGTCATGACCATACCAAGTCGAGCAGCTGTGTGCACGGTTCTGGCGCACGTGCCCGCAACAGTTCTTTGTGATCCACCATCAGCCCCACGAGCGTCTCCCCATCTTCGTCGACCATCAATTCGGAGGACTTCAGCGAGCTCAACACGCTCTCCGCCAACAGGTCTCTCTATGGTCCGTATGGCTATGTGAACGGCGGGTGCAGTAGCGTGCGCGAAGTCGAGATGGCGGATCTCGCGGACTTCGACATGAGCGAATCAGAGGGATCGCAGGGCCAGGGTCAAAGTCAGATGCTCTCGTTCCTGCTGAACCTCTCGATGCCCTCGCTCTCTGGCACATCTGGTTCTGGACCAGGAGCAAGCCTTGCGATCAACAGCGCAATGCTCTTGCGGGCTTCTCTCAAATCCAGCCCGCTCAGCACATCTTCCTACTTGCACTCGCACCACGTGGACATGGGCATGGACATGGACACTTGCTTTCCGTGCACATCCCAACTCAGACCACCCAGAGCTTAGTTCCAGACTGCTTAGCTTTGTCCTCCCACAGAACCGCCACTCGACGAGTGCACCAGGTGCACTGACGCCACCGACGATGCCAGCTACCCCCTCTGCCTCCTACAGTCAAGATCCTGAGGCTGCTCAAGATGGTGCCTGGTTCGAACAGTGGCACGGCGGTTGGCTCACCTGCGATGCATGAGGGCAACGAAGATGAGCAGCGGTTGCAGATGAATGGCCACAGCCAGGAAAGAGAGGGGGAATTTGGTGGAATGAGCAGTTTCCAGTTCCCGAACTCGCATCTGCAGTCCATGAGCTACAGTATGCCAGGGCAGGTTCCTGATTTCTCGACTGCTGGCAGTGAGATGCAGGTGTGTTTTTCTGCCCTTCTTCGTAGCATGCTATACCATGTTTCAGGTATACGAGGAGCAGGTGCCTGTCGCCGCTTAGCCTCGCCCTCGCACGCTCACGCAGCTCAAAATTCCTAGCGAGCCTTTCAACCTCTTCAGGTGATCCACTTTCCGCACCAACACCTCCTTCCTCCTCATCCTCGCGTCTCTTCCTCCCTGGTCAATTCTCTTCGCCAACTGGCCAATCACCAGGTGGACAACTTCAAGTGCTGCACAGGCTGCCTGAGTCACCAGAATGGCAGTTGCTGGCAAGTGGGACGACTATGGCTTGCCAGCGTGGGCAATGCAGATGCTGTGCAATGCCAACGAATCTGCCACACATTCCACATGGTTAGAACCAGGAGACGCAGAGTCAAAATGTATCCGGCGAAATCAACTTTGGAATGGACAAGGGGCTGCCGCCGTGGATGAGCTTCAGCTCAATGGGGTCAATGGGGTTGATTGGTGATGGGATGGATGGGATGGGGCCAGACGGTGAGCGTATGGACATGTACGCGATGCGCTTCCAGTTCAAGGACCTGCTCAACTCATTGCAGATATATCCTGCACCTCATCTCACCTGCGGACGCTGTCAAACCTGAATTCTTTATTCCTCTTTTACTTTTATCTATGATTTCGACGTGGCTACAATTTTGAACAATTCAATTGTACAATAAATGATGCAATAGAAATACATTATTGTTATATTATTTAAATGGTGTGATAATGAACCAGTAGACTTTCAGTCTTGTATAACGACTTGTAGGCCTTATATAAGAACTCTACCAGACACGACAAGAACCACAAGTAAGATTATCCCATGTCATTTTGAAGCTGCGCCGTATTCTCTTCTATATTTTCTTCAGGGCCAGCCATTCTTGTAAGTGACAATCAGTATGACCTAACTTGGCAATATGCATCAGACTTGCGGCGATCTTGCGGCAACTTGTACATTTCTGATCATTTTGAGAGTGCGCTAGATTCTCTTGTACATAATACACAAAATTTACAAAATTTACTATCTTCCATGGGTATGTAAGCCTGTGCAAGATTTTAGACATTTTCGTGATGCCCTTCTTTACTGCCCTTTTCAGAAGTATTGTCACATGTGATTTTCACTGATTTTTGTGCCATGAGAGCCTCAAAACACAAACATTCTCATATCTCAACCAAAAGTTGACCTTTTTGTGTCATCTAAGTTGCTAAATTCATTTTTTTTATCTCCTATTTCATATTTCAACAAGAGTGATAACAATGAATTTATCAACTTAGATGATACAAAAAGGTCAACTTTTGGTTGAGATATGAAAATGTTTGTGTTTTGAGGCTCTTGTAGCATGAAAATCAGTGTGACAATACTTCTGAAAAGGGCAGTAATATAGGCAACGTCGCAAAGTAGCCGTTCGGACCTTACGCTAAGCCAAACTCCCAGGTTTGCAGAGCAAGCTTCGAGTAATGGGGAATCAGAACCAAATATACATGCTGAAGGAGCAATACACCTTTTTTTTTACTTTGCTGATCCCATTCTCGCTGCATGATACCCAGGTCTCTAATATTCAACTGCGTAGAGTTAGTTATCCCTACGCTTCTGAGTCCCTCGTCGATCGAGCCTGAAGAAAGTAAAGAGCAGAAGCCGGAAACGTCGGAAGGTCCGACCTTGAAATAAAAGAATGTCGAACCAAGTTGATTCGGGAGCTGAGAAGGTCGAGGAAGCAAGGAAACGTGCGTCCTTTCCCTTCGTCCTTCCTTCATACGCAGTTCTTTCGAGTTATGCTTACTTTACCTTACCGCCTCCGGACCACTTGTAGTGGCTAAAAAGTGGGGGTGTACAGTAGAGGAAGAGATGCAAGATGTGTACTATTATATTTGGCGTGAGTCTATCTACCGCTCTAAGTTCCCTGTCCCATATTATATCACAATCGTTTCGGGTCGTCTACTCACTGACTGTGCTTTCCTTTTTCAACATCGCTCGCATGACGTATGAATACACGCCAAATAAATTGATGAACGACTGAATACGAATGAAAGTGTCCAAGCCAGAAAGCTCGTCGAGGTCCAAGATGCCGCGCTTCATGCGAGATAGGCGGTTTGGCAAGGACAGGAAGTGCTCGGTGAGGATGCACTATCTGAATAAGCTTGTGGGGCGGGTGCAATTTCTAGGTAAGGTGGAGCGGTTTGATCGGGACATGGAGAAGGGGAAGGAGAAGAAGGAGAGAAGGGAGGGAGAGAAGGAGGACAAGAGAAGAGTAAAGTGAGGAGATGCTCTTGATGATAAGATCTGATAGAAATAAGGAGAGAGTGACTTCGTATTTATTTATCTGAAGGATCCGCTTTGATCATTGGCATTCTGTGTTGAACTCTGGGGCGAGCTTCGTCATAACAAAGCATAACTTAGACCAAGAAGAATGTCTTTTGAGAAGCGAAAGACTCTTCTGATATCGATAGAGCGGTGGAGCAAAGTCAATGGACACCTTGCGATAGAAACACTGGAAGGACGTCTAGAAGAAAAAGAACTGCAAGAGACGCACTCTCTCCGTTCGTCAGTCCCCATTTTCGTTGAGCCATCCTCCAATTGAGGAAACGAGGCGAAGAACGGAATCCGAAACTTGAGCTCGACATATAACGAAAATCGATAACGGTGTTCGTTCTATATCTATTGGGTATCTTTTAGTGTTATGAAACAGATTACATTGGTTTTCTGGACGCACCTTCTGAGAAAGACACCGCGAGCTTAGTCCTGCTCAGGCAGCAGAAGACTTATTGGAGGTCGGCTCATTTACCTATAAATCATTCTCCCGGGCCTCAGAAAGTAAGACGACGTGAGTCAATTCGACCGATGACACGTGCGAGGGGTGGGTTGCTGGTGGACCATAGCTGCACTTTCATATTTGATAATTATGACACTGATTGAATTTCGAGGACTACAATGGGCCCCTTGAGTCGGGTCTGGTACCTGAACAAGAGCCAGCTGACTTTAGCTGATGAGGTTAGTTGAACGAAAAATCGCGATTTGTGCGCAAAAGCAGGTTAGGTGCATTTCGTGATCGAGGCTTACGATTGATTTTTTTTTCGCGGAGCGCGAGCCGAGAGAACTAGTGGATCTGCTGCCCTGCATCAGGAGTGATAAACGGAATAAGCGTGGTTTTTTAGTGTGGATGAACCTATCGTGTGCAATTGGAGGAAAGTGAGAGAAGAGTGGACACGATTTGGAAGGCGCGGGAGAACACCGTGACACGTTCGCAATCGCACGGGGTGATGACCTCATCCGCGTCTTCATCCAGCTCATCTCGTCCTACTTATCGACATAAAATGGAACATATATGTCGACACAAACCTGAAGGGGCACGGCTTATCGACTTGAAGGTATGCACTTATCTTCGGATGACGAAAGCCAGTTGCTAATCGAGGGTTATCAGCTCGACTACTGCTATCCGTGCGAGAACAGGTCGAGGCGAGAACGAGGCCCTTATCTACCTCCACTCCCGGCAAATGCTCAGGACACGCCTCTCGCAGTACTAGTCTTAAGCCGTCTGTCTTCTCTCCTCCCTGTCGACGACGAACAACAATCGCTTGAGCTTGGTCGTCGATAGAACATCCCATACCTGCCTATCTGGACTCGACGCTTTTGCCTCCGTCGCCAATCCTAGCAACGCCAGGATAAACAACCCTCCGGATCCATCTTTCCAGAAATGTCGAACCCCGCATCCCCCGCCCGTGCCGCGCCTCCAAAGGTCAACTGCACGCACACGTTCGACGCATGGCGCGCCTTCTCCACGAACCTCGCCGCACAGCGGTCCGTCGCAGGCAAGTACGGCATCGACTTCCGGTTTGCGATCGAGCCGAGTGGAGATGAGAGGCGGGCGTTGAGGTTGTTGGATGCAGCGACGGCGTGCTTGGGTCCGAGTGTGGTGAAGAGGAGTGCGGAGCAGTTTGATTATGTGCGTTTCTTTTTTTTTTTCTTTTTTTTTTTTTTTCTATAGGTATTGACGATGGGTAAACGGCAGCTCGAGAATGCAACCGCGCGTGCTCTGAATACGTACCCGTGCGCAACGCCCAGCGCGCATGCGCAGAAATTCCCGACCCCGACACCGACGGACATCCACCCACGCGTCTCCGTGTCGCCTTCTCACTCCACAACGCCACGCGCCTCCCCAGATCACGACCGCTCGCACGAATATGATGTCTTCCTTAACCTCGAACAATTCTCCGACCATGAGCGCGAGCATGAGCATGAGGCAGCGCCGCCGGACACGGACGTCGACCACGACACCGACACCGAGAGCGAGCGTGAGCTGCGATTGTCGGACGCGGAGTTGCCGTATACGCTGCAGCAGTATGGGATGCCGATGCGTGTGGGGCGGGGAAGGGTTAGGTCGACGTCAACGTCAACGACGGGTTCGACATCGGGCTTCTCCCCGATCGCATCGCGCACCAACACCAACATCAACACCAACACCAATCTCAAATCACCTACCTCCGCCGCCCCGAATTCGGCCCTCCGTCCGCCCTACGCGCGACGTGGGCCTGCGGCCTCTGAGTCCGGTGCGGGTTCGGTTGGCGTGTCTTCTGCGGCCAGAGCGAGGGCGAGGACGAGAGGCATTGGTGCGCCGAGAAGCGAGCCTGATTCTAGTATGACGACTGGGATGGGGACAGGGATAGGGACGATCGGTGGGGGACCGGGAGGGACGGGGCCGTATAATATTGGACCGTATGGATATCGGTATCCTGCTCACCCGCCGTACTCGTCTGTGTCCGCCGCGGTGCAGGGGAGTGGGAACGTGCAGCCACTTTCTGCGCTTTCACAGGCACAGGGTCTGGGCCAGGCGCAATCACATGTGCAGAGCAATGGACAGGGAGAGGGCCAGGGCCAGGGATACACGTCGCGATTCCATGGACAGGCACAGGCGCAGGGGTACGCGACAGGTCTGGTGAAGGTGGAGGAGGTGCCTGCGCTCATCCACTCCCATTCACGTACCAATCAGGCCTCGATTATGGACCAGCGCTGGTCCGCAACGGTGCCGATAGATGGCAGCGGGGGCGGGGGCACAGAGATGGCTGACGTCGAGATGGATATGGATATGGGCGGCTGGGCACGTGTGTCGGATCCATTACCTGAGATGGAACTCGGCATCGGGCTGGGTGGGGCTGCGCAGTTCTCTGGCTCGTACTCACAGAATCAGAGTCGCGTACGTGGACAGGAGGCCTACACACAAGGCCAGGGACAGACGACGTACCAACAGCCACAATCATACCAGCAGCAGCAACACCAGTACCCGCTTCAACAGCAGCAGCAGCAGAATGGGAATGCGGGGATGGGGATGTCGTATGGTGCGCCGCCGGAACTGCAGATGCAGTACTACGGACCCAGTCCGAATCCGAATCTGAGTGCGAGTACGAATGCGACTGCGGGTCTCAGTATGAGTCCGACTCGGTGAGTGTTTTGCTGCGTCTTATGTGCGATGAATGTTGAAAGTTGACTTTCGCGTGGGATAGATGGAAGGGGAGTAGTTCTGCAGCTGTGAAGCAAATTCAAAGTCAGACTCAGACTCAAGGGCAAGGACAGAAGACGAGTTTCTGGCCGACGTCGGATTTGCGAAATGGGCTCTGACCCTTGATACTTTGACGATTTGACGATGATGAAAAAATGATTTGGCGAGTTGAGATCTGAGAAGTAGGAGAGGACGGATACGTTGTGAGGTCGTGAATCGCGGAAGCACTGGGTCGGAATTTATCGCGAAAGGCAGACGACGAGATAGGTTGAGTTGAAGTTTAGTTGTATTCTCGACTTCACAATTGATTTTGTTCATCATTCGCGTTCGTTCACTCCCTCCATCATTGCTCTGTTAGGCGTACTCCATACTCAAATGCAACACATTTTTGTTCTGTTCTGTCCCGCGCATTACTGCTGTTCGTCTGTTCATTCCAATCTGTTCTAGTCGGACGTACGTAGATACAAGTCTCTGTAGAACTTCATCCTTTCATTTCTCTCTTCGTTCCTGTTCCGTCCCGATTGTTCACCCGTTGTGTTCTGTTTTGTTATGTACACTGTGCTGGTGATACTGTGATAATACGATACACGCGTATGCGAATTGAATAATAGATCTATGGATACCGAGTGCTGCGTACTGACGACATTACACAGCAGATCATTGACTGAAATGAGAGTTCATCATCATGAGTTGTCCGATATCGATGTATCGTGATAACGGAAGAAGCGCGAAGAAAACCAAGTATAAAACCAAGCAACGGGAAAGCACTCACTTCCACTTCTCATCTTCCTCCTTTCGAGCCTCTTCCAGTATTTCCGTGCACTTTAATAGTGAGACATGATGTGTTTCCTACGCCAGATTCGTGGAAAGGGAAGGAGAGGGCGGGTGGGTGGTGGTAGTCGTAACATGTGTCTCCGCTGCTGAGTTGATGCGTTACTCTGAATGCTATCGTGCTTTGTACTTTTGATTTCGCTTGTGTGATTTACCTCTCCAGATTGAAAAGACTTCCTTTTTATACATTTAAGTAATATAGAGGGACAAGACGTGCGTTTGTTTTATGAACAGCTCAAAAAATTACGTCGGAGGCGTAAAGCACTCCTGCCAACGCTCCCCAAGAGCAGCATTCGTGAAGTCCAACCTAGTCGAAAACTCACAACTGAAGACTGCCGTGTTTTGGGGGCGCCAGAGCGTCGGTCGAAAATCTTCAGGGACCCATAAGAGGAGCTCTCCTTCTTCACCCAATATCCACCCATCTTCGGCCAAAGTCCAATTGGTAAAGGCAACATTGGGAGCCGATGGCCCTATAGTAGACATGCTGCTCGAGGTCTTTCCGGTAGTCTGACGGGCATTCCTCCCGTTCTCTGCATCCCAGACTCTGATAGTCTTGTCGGCGGAGCCTGAGACGATTCGGTTGCCATCGGGCGAGAATGCAACGGACCGGACCAATCCCGTGTGTCCTTCGAAGGGTCCAGAGACGAGCTGCCCGTTTTCTGCATCCCACACTCTGATAGTCATATCGCGGGAGCCTGAGACGATTCGCGTGCCATCGGGCGAGAATGCAACGGACAAGACCCAGCCCGTGTGTCCTTCGAAGGGTCCAGAGACGAGCTGGCCGTTTTCTGCATCCCACACTCTGATAGTCTCATCGTCATCAGGAAAAACCTCCCACTCAGAAACCCTTAGAAAGTTATTAGAATTGTAGGAAATTGTAGAATGTTTGGAATGTCATGAGAATGCAGTCTGAAATTTAGAAAACTTGTAGAATTTCATGGAAAATTGTCCAAGTTTTGGAATTGAACAGAATTGGCAGCTTGAAATTTAGAATATGGATAGAAAAATGACACACCTCATAGATTCTATGGAATTTTGTAGAATAAAAAACTGATTGTGGAATTCATTAGATTCTGCCATGGCTTGACACAGGTGCAGGTACTAGATTGGCTTCTTGGACCTATACTGGGACCCATGAACTACCTGCAGGTTACAGTGTTTTTCATAAGTCTTGAGACATGCATATGTGAAGATCACAAAATTTGAGCATTTCAGCACCTCAAAAACTTGTAAAATCCATATCTCTGTCAATTCTTCACAGAATCATTTCAAAAATGTTGCCAAATTTATTTTTCAACAGCTTCTAAATGTTTGTGAGCTTAGTAGACAGAAGGTGGAATATTGAGGCTGCAGTAGTGAGAGTGGGTGTTTTTCTAGAAAAACTCCTTCCCTGATTTTTCCTGAGCTCAATTTTGAAGCTAATGACATGAAACTTGTTGGAGAATGGTCTATATATTATACTGTTGATGTTATCAGGGATGAACTAGAGTGAATGTCTCCTCTTGTCCTGTTTGACTGTTGTGCTGAAACTCTCAAACTCACCCAAATTTGCTTGACTCAGACAGTTGTCAAAAAATGCTTGCATTGTTATAAGCCATCTATAATTTAATATAAAATATATATACCATTCTCCAACAAGTTTCATGTCATTAGCTTCAAAATTGAGCTCAGGAAAAATCAGGGAAGGAGTTTTTCAAGAAAAACACCCATTTTCACTACTTCAGTCTCAATATTCCACCTTCTGTCCTCTAAGCTCACATAAATTTTAGAAGCCATTCAGACATAAATTTAGCAACATTTTTGAAGGGTTTTTGTGAAGAATTGAGTGAGATATGATGTATTTTGTATTTGGAGGCACTTTCAAAAACTGCTAAGTCCAATTTCCCACACCTGGATGCGTCATCCACAGAAGAGGTGTGGGAACTTGATCACATGTATGTTGGTTTTGACGCGACACGCCTTCACATCTGCTGCCACTCCAATATGTCTGGTGCCGACGTCCTTACAGAACGTCTGAAAAAACCCTCGATCACATCCACTACAACCATCACACACGAAGTGGTAGCTTCGCCGGCCGCCTGGTGGGATGCACTCACTGCTGCAGGCAACATGCCGTCCGACTTCCAACTTTCAACTTACTCATCTTCAAGCCGAAGACCATAAAGTCTGAACTTCTCTGCACTGAACAAACTGTCCATTCGCAAGGGGGTGTCCATCGCCTATGGTTCGCTCTTCCAGTCAGGTGGCGTGGGCGCTGTGGGCAACAAGCGTACGCGTAGGAAATGTGGCGGCTCAACACGCAACGAGTCGGACCATATCAGCGCTTCTACCAATCAGTTCAAAGTGAATGCTACTTCCTCCTTCGAACACGTCGCGCCGCTCGAGCAGTCTGCGAACCGCTGGGCCGCGGGCAGCACGTCCAGGTGTGGGGCCTCAATTGACACAGACTCACCTGAGATTGTGGACAAGAAAGTCCATTTGCTGCTCAACAAGCCCACTATCGAGAAGTTGGAGTCCATCTCAAACCAGATCATTGCGTGGGCAAACAAGAGTGAGAGTGAGAAGGATGGGCGTACGCTCATTCAGCTCATTCGGCTTGTGTTCGAGAAGGCAACGGATGAGGCGGCCTGGAGTGAGATGTATGCTCGCTTGTGCCATAAGATGATGGAGCAGATCAGTCCGAACGTGCAGGATGATGGTATCCGCAATGCTGAGGGCAAGCCGATTACAGGTGATCAACTTTTCCGTAAGTACCTTCTGAATCGCTGTCAGGAAGACTTCGAGCGCGGCTGGACGCAGAAGGAGTCGATGGCGGCAGCGGCTCTCGTGAAGGCGACAGAGGATCAGGCTGTTAAGGATGCCAACGAAAAGGAAGAAAACAAGGAGGCTGGCGAGAGTGCGCTGTACTCGGATGAATACCACACTGCTCAGAAGGCCAAGCGTCAAGGTCTCGGACTCGTCAAGTTCATCGGTGAGCTCTTCAATCTTCAGATGCTCATGGAACGTATCATGTATGAGTGTATCAAGAAGCTGCTCAGCAACGTCGACAATCCCGAGGAGGAAGAGATTGAAAGTTTATGTAAACTACTGACAAGTGTTTGTCAGGCGCTCGATACCTCTAAGGCTCGCGGACACATGGATGTCTATTTCAGTCGGATGAAGGAGCTTGCGAAGAGCAGCAACGTGTCGTCTCGTATGTAGTTCATGTTACAAGTGCATACCTTCTGTTTCATAGCCTTTCGTTGAGCTGACTTTCTTGGACAGGATGTGATTGAATTGCGGGAAAGGAAACGGACTACTCGCAACTTGGTCGCTGCTCCGTCGACAATCGCCCAGATTCATGAGGCTGTACGCGCTCTTGCTTCGTTACTCAATTTCACTTGTGCTTACCTTTATACAGGCCGCGAAAGAGAAGGCACGACAGGAGCAACATAACTTCAGGTTCTTACTTGCCAACAGAACGGCTCAACGCAAGAATCAAGGAGATGGGTGAGTGTTGAGCACTCACATCATCGACTTCTCTCTTCGCCGTACATGCCCTCGCCTCTGATTTTACTGTCTTCCTCCCTGGAACCAACATTGCTTCATACTGCCGTGCTCTCGAAACGGGGAGACCAAGCTTCACGAGGTAGATTTCGTGGAACTCAAGGCCGAGGCTGTGGTGCCTGCTGTGTGCACGTCTGCGATTGCCGCCCAGGAAAGGGCAACGAAAGAGGAAGGGAGAATTGACGGCACGGTGAAAATTGCTATTGGCATGAAGAAAGAGGTCGACTTTCTGGGTTGGTATACGAACGTGCGTTGATTGTTCTGTAATCCCTCACTTTGTGCTGACAAGTATTATAGGCGCTGATTAAGGTCGATATGACATGCGTCTTCAGAGGGAGCTCCGAGCTTGAGGAGCCCATAGCAATCCGTCCGACTACAGAAACGGCTATGTATCCCTACTACACCAAATGTATCAAGAGCTATCGTGATCTACCCCTCAAGCCCAACCAGTGGATCAGTGTTACGCGCTGGGAGTCCAAGAGCCCCGAGCCGTTCCTCCGTACGAGCGAGTTCCTATGACAGGAAGGCCACACTGCGCATTTCACGAAGGAGGCCGACACTGAAGTACGGGAAATTCTCAATTTACATCATCGCTTGTACGAGGTGCTGCTTACCGTACTCGTCATCACAGGCATCAAGTCGGACAAGGAGAAGTTTGCCGGTGGTCTTTACACGATGACCGGCCGTGGCATCCAAGCTGCGACGTCGCATTGCCTTGGCCAAGACTTCTCACGGCCAGAGATGTTCAACGTCGTGGTCTCAGACCTGGATGATCCGCAGGGTACGGGTCCGAACGGTGGCAAATTATTCTGTGGCAGAACACGTGGAGCCTTAGCACACGCATGGTCGGAATCATGGTTATGATTCGCGGCGACAACCAGGGTCTTGTTCTCCCATCACGTGTCACTCATTGTCCCCTGCGGTATTACCATGCGCACTAATAAGCAGGAGTTATACGACCGCTGTGAGGAGCTCGCGAAGATGCTCAGGAAAGCGCGAAGGTGGATGTACGGGACGGCTACACTCCTGGCTACAAGTTCAACGACTGGAAACAGAAGGCGCGAAAATTCAATTATCCCTTATTTCTCGGTTTTCCTGTGGTCTTACAAATGGCTTTTTGTCCAGGTGTTCCACTTTGCCTTGAACTCGGTCCGGTTGATATCCAGAAGAAGCAAACACTTTCTGTGCGACGTGATACGGGCTTGAAGGAGACTGCCATACCTGCACTTCTCAAGACTATCCAACAGGAGATGTTCGAGCACGCGAAGGCAAGGTACATGTCTTGCCTGCGCGTCGTGACAATGGGATGATGTCGTGCTGACATTGCTTCATACTTGCGTGCTCTCAAAACCGGCGAGACCAAGCTTCACAAGGTAGATTTTGTGGAACTCAAGACCGATGCTGCGGCGCGCCTTACATCGTCGCATGTACAAAAGGAGCTGCTTGCCGTACCCGTCATCCTGGGCATCAAGTCTGAGAAGAAGTTCGCCGGTGGTCTGTACATGATGACCGTGAAAGGCTTCATTCCGACGACCGGCCGTAACATCCTTTTAGTTTAGAATTTGTTTAAATACACTCAATTGCCACAAGAATCTGTAAGAAAATGATTGAAAAGTTTGGAATGCAGTAAGAATGTGAATAAAAATGTGTAGAAAGGTATCGGAAACTAGTCAAATTACTCAAATCTGGAACGATGCTTGGGAATCGTGCGGAATTGGAATACCTCCAAATTGGCTGGAATTGCTCAAATATTCCAGCTGATTCCAGGGATTCCAGGGATTCCGGCCAGGAGGTTTTTCCTGATGGTAGGAGCCTGAGACGATTCGTTTGCCATCAGGCGAGAATGCAACGGACAAGACCCAGCCCGTGTGTCCTTCGAAGGGTCCAGAGACGGGCTGGCCGCTCTCTGCACCCCAGACTCTGATAGTCCAATCCAAGGAGCCTGAAACGATTCGGTTGCCATCGGGCGAGAATGCAACGGACCAGACCCAGTCCGTGTGTCCTTCGAAGGGTCCAGAGACGAGCTGGCCGTTTTCTGCATCCCACACTCTGATAGTCTCATCCCGGGAGCCTGAGACGATTCGGTTGCCATCAGGCGAGAATGCAACGGACAAGACCCAACTCGTGTGTCCTTCAAAAGTCTCGAATTCTGCTGACTCCTTTCGGGCTCCTCTTCGATCTACACGGACTAGCGAAGATGAATGCTTTTTTAGATGATGTGATATTTCCGTTCCGTCTGACATAAAAGCAGGCATGGAAACATAGATGTGCGGTGTGCTTTTTGAGATCGACGGCAAAAATGAACGCGGGTGCTTTCCAGCATCAGGAAAAACCTCCCGGTCAGAAACCGTAGAATATATAGAATCTGTAGAATATTCAAGCAATTCTAACGGATTCTGGCCGATTCTGATTCCAATGGAATCCCAAGCATCGTACGATTTATGAGCAGATTCTATGTATTCCAATAAATTCTAATAGCATTTCACACCATTTCTTACTGGTTTTAGGTGGCATTCCAAACTTTTCAATCATTTTCTTACAGATTCTTGTGGCAATTGAGTGTATTTAAACAAATTCTAAACTAAAAGGATGCCATGGCCGGTCGTCGGAATGAAGCCTTTCACGGTCATCATGTAGAGACCACCAGCAAACTTCTTCTCAGACTTGATGCCCGGGATGATGGGTACGGCAAGCAGCTCCTTTTGTACATGCGATGATGTAAGGCGCGCCGCAGCATCGGTCTTGAGTTCCACAAAATCTACCTTGTGAAGCTTGGTCTCGCCGGTTTTGAGAGCACACAAGTATGAAGCAATGTCAGCACGACATCATCCCATTGTCACGACGCGCAGGCAAGACATGTACCTTGCCTTCGCATGCTCGAACATCTCCTGTTGGATAGTCTTGAGAAGTGCAGGTACGGCAGTCTCCTTCAAGCCCGTATCATGTCGCACAGAAAGTATTTGCTTCTTCTGGATATCAACCAGACCGAGTTCAAGGCAAAGTGGAACACCTGGACAAAAAGCCATTTGTAAGACCACAGGAAAACCGAGAAATAAGGGATAATTGAATTTTCGTGCCTTCTATTCCCAGTCGTTGAACTTGTAGCCAGGAGTGTCGCCGCTCCGTACATCCACCTTCGCACTTTCCTGAGCGTCTTTGCGAGCTCCTCACAGCGGTCGTATAACTCCTGCTTATTAGTGCGCATGGTGATACCGCAGGGGACAATGATTGCTTGGACGTGAGCGATGCATGATGGGAGAACAAGACCCTGGTTGTCACCACGAATCATGACCATGATTCCGACCATGCGTGTGCTAAGGCCTCACGAGTTCTGCCACAGAATAATTTACCACCGTTCGGACCCGAACCCTGCGGATTGTTCAGGTCTTCGACCACGACGTTGAACATCTCTGGCCGTGAGAGGTCTTGGCCAAGGCAATACGACATCGCAGCTTGGATGCCACGGCCGGTCGTCATGTAAAGACCACTGGCAAACCTCTCCTTGTCCGACTTGATGCCTGTGATGACGAGTATGGTAAGCAGCACCTCGTACACACGACGATGTAAATTGAGAATTTCCCGTACTTCAGTGTCGGCCTCCTTCGTGAGATGCACAGTGTGGCCTTCCTGTCATAGGAACTTGCACGTACAGAGGAACGGCTGGGGGCTCTTGGACTCCCAGCACGCAACACTGATCCACTGGTTGGGCTTGAGGGGTAGATCACGATAGCTCTTGATACATTTGGTGTAGTAGGGATACATGGCTGTTTCTGTAGTCGGACAGATTGCTATGGGCTCCTCAAGCTCGGAGCTCCCTCTGAAGACGCATGTCATATCGACCTTGATCAGCACCTATGATACTTGTCAGCACTAAGTGAGGGATTACAAAACAATCAGCACAAAGTCGACCTCTTTCTTCACGCCTAATGCAGCCTTCACGGTGCCGTCGTTTCTCCCTTCCTCTTTCGCTGCCTTTTCCTGGATGGCAATTGCAGACATGGGTGGAGCAGGCACCGCAGCATCGGCCTTGAGTGTCACGAAGTCTACTTAGTGAAGCTTGATCTCCCCAGTTCTGAGAACACGCAAGTATGAAGCAATGTTGGTTCCAGAGAGGAAGACAGTAGAATTGGAGGCGAGTGCATGTATGGCAAAGGGGGAAATCAATGATGCAAGCGATGCATCAAGGACCGTGACAACCTTCGGGGACGTGTTGGCATCGGTTTCGACGAGGAAGCGACATTCGCATTGAACGGGTTGGTAGCAGCGATGATACGGTGCACGCTCAAACAGGTCGGCAACGAGTTTGGCATCAGCCTCCTTCGCCTCAATAGCAGACATGACAAGCTTCTCGACGAGAAGATGTTGATGCTCCGAGGGAAGTGCAGAGAAATACTCTTCCACATTGTCGAGATCGCGGATAGCGAAGAACTCCTTGCGGTCCTGGTCAATCTTCTTTTCCGCTTGCTCCTTCGACATCAACGATTTCCCCAGAGTCCTTCTTGAGAATCTCACCCTCCTCGCCCTCCTCGCCATCATGAGTCTCAGTGGGACTATTCTCCGACTTCTCCCCTACGGGTCGAACGTGGAAGCAGGTTAAGTCTGGGACACTGAGTAGGCTGGGCAGGTTCCACAGGTGCGTTGTGGGTCAAGTCGACGCTCCTTGTGCGGCTTGACGGGCGACTTGGACGAGACGAGGATGCAGTAGGAGCCTCATTAGCGGCCTCAACGGCCTGCAGCATCTGGAACATGTTTGTGTTCAAATTTGTCCTTGAAAGGCCCGCACTGTTGCGCTTGCTGTCTCCCTTCTTCGTGAAGACGCTAGCTGGTCTGAAGTTCATGGTGCCACTGCTATTCTGAATTCTGCCAAAGTTTGTCAGATCGCCCGCCTTGTTTGCAGGCCTCGAAGGACCAGAGGCAACAGCCCATCTGTCGGAACCCACTTGAGCATTTCCGTCACGATCATGACCACGGCATGAACCACCACGAGACATGGCCGACCATGCTAAGTTATGTTGCTCCTGTTGTGCCTTCTCTTTCGCGGCCTGTATATTGGTAAGCACAAGTAAAATTGAGTAACAAGCAAGAGTGCGTACCGCCTCATGAATCTGGGCCATTGGCAACGGAGCAGTGACCAAGTTGCGGGTAGTCCGTTTCCTTACCCACAATTCAATCACATCCTGTCCACGAGAGTCAGCTCAACGAAAGACTATGAAACAGAAGGTACACACTTGTAACATGAACTGCATACGAGACGACACGTTGCTGCTCTTCACAAGCTCCTTCATCCGACTGAAATAGACATCCATCTGTCTGCGAGCCTTAGAGGTATCGAGCACCTGACAAACACTTGTCAGTAGTTTACATAAACTTTCAATCTCTTCCTCCTCGGGATTGTCGACGTTGCTGAGCAGCTTCTTGATACACTCATACATGATACGTTCCATGAGCATCTGAAGACTGAAGAGCTCACCGATGAACTTGACGAGTCCAAGACCTTGACGCTTGGCCTTCTGAGCAGTGTGGTATTCGTCCGAGTACAGCGCACTCTCGCCAGCCTCCCTGTTTTCTTCCTTTTCATTGGCATCCTTAACAGCCTGATCCTCTGTTGTCTTCACGAGAGCCGCTGCCGCCATCGACTCCTTCTGCGTCCAGCCGCGCTCGAAGTCTTCCTGACAGCGATTCAGAAGGTACTTACGGAAAAGTTGATCACCTGTAATCGGCTTGCCCTCAGCATTGCGGATTCCATCATCCTGCACGTTCGGACTGATCTGCTCCATCATCCTATGGCACAAGCGAGCATACATCTCACTCCAGGCTGCCTCATCCGTCACCTTCTCGAATACAAGCCAAATGAGCTGAATGAGCATACACCCATCCTTCTCACTCTTACTCTTGTTTGCCCACGCAATGATCTGGTTTGAGATGGACTCCAACTTCTCCATAGTGGGCTTGCTGAGCAGCAAATGGACTTTCTTGTCCACAATCTCGGGTGAGTCTGTGTCAATTGAGGCCCCACACCTGGACGTGCTGCCCACGACCCAGCGGTTTGCAGACTGCTCGAGCGGCGTGACATGTTCGAAGGAGGAAGTAGCATTCACTTGAATGGACTGGCAGAAGCATTGATACGGTCCGACTCGTTGAGTGTTGAACTGCCACATTTCCTACGCATACGCTTGTTGCCCACAGCGCCTGCGCCACCTGACTGGAAGAGTGAACCATAGGCGATGGACACCCACCTGCGAATGGAAGGCCACCGTGCCCACCACTCATTGACGTCGAGCGCATGAAGCGCTCTTCACTTGACAGTTTGTTCAGTGCAGAGAAGTTCAGACTTTACGGTCTTCGGCTTGAAGATGAGCAAGTTGAAAGTCAGAAGTCGGATGGCGTGTTGCCTGCGGCAGTGAGTGTGTCCCACCAGGCAGCCGGCGAGGCTACTGCTGTGTGCGTGATGGTTGTGGTGGATGTGATCGAGGGTATTTTCAGACATTCTGTAAGGACATCGGCGCCAGACATATTGGAGTAGCAGCAGATGTGAAGACTATGTGTGGCGCATCGTGTCAAAACCAACATACATGTGATCAAGTTCCCACACCTCTTCTGTGGATGACGCATCCAGGTGTGGGAAATTGGACTTAGCAGTTTTTGTCACCTGAAGTACCTCCAAATACAAAATACATCATATCTCACTCAGTTCTTCACAAAAACTCTTCAAAAAAGTTGCTAAATTTATGTTTGAATGGTTTCTAAGACTTTCATGAGCTTAGTAGACAGAAGGTGGAATATTGAGGCTGCAGTAGTGAGAATGGGTGTTTTTCTAGAAAAACTCCTTCCCTGATTTTTCCTAAGCTCAATTTTGAAGCTAATGACATGAAACTTGTTGGAGAATGGTATCTATATTGTATATTAAATCATAGATGGCTTATAACAATGCAGGCAATTTTTTGACAACTGTCTGAGTCAAGCAAATTTGGGTAAGTTTGAGAGTTTCAGCACAACAGTCAAACAGGACAAGAGGAGACATTCACTCTAGTTCATCTCTCATAAAATCAACAGTATAATATATAGACCATTCTCCAACAAGATTCATGTTATTAGCTTCAAAATTGAGCTCAGGAAAAATCAGGGAAGGAGTTTTTCTAGAAAAACACCCACTCTCACTACTGCAGCCTCAATATTCCACCTTCTGTCTACTAAGCTCACAAACATTTAGAAGCTGTTGAAAAATAAATTTGGCAACATTTTTGAACTGATTCTGTGAAGAATTGACAGAGATATGGATTTTACAAGTTTTTGAGGTGTTGAAATGCTCAAATTTTGTGATCTTCACATGTCTCAAGACCTATGAAAAACACTGTAACCTGCAGATAGTTCATGGGTCCTAGTATAGGCCCAAGAAACCAATCTAGTACCTGCACCTTTGTCAAGCCATGGCAAAATCTAATGAATTCCACAATCAGTTTTTTATTCTACAAAATTCCATAGAATCTATGAGGTGTATCATTTTTCTATCCATATTCTAAATTTCAAGCTGCCGATTCTGTTCAATTCCAAAACTTGGACAATTTTCCATGAAATTCTACAAGTTTTCTAAATTTTGGACTTCATTCTCATGACATTCCAAAGATTCTACAATTTCCTACAATTCTAATAACTTTCTAAGGGTTTCTGAGCGGGAGGTTTTTCCTGATGAGGTAAGCTGAAGTTCTCGTATCGTGTTCCTACTTCATGGTCAGTGATATTACTCAAACTGTATCGACGTAAATGTCTTCTCACCGTAGTCCATGATTGAGCGGCATCCAATAGTGGACCAGCGACATCGAGCTTGCCAGTAAGGCTCAATACTTCAAGCCAGAACAAAAGTCGATTATGGAGAAAGTCGGATAGTTCTTCCAGTAATGTAGGTGTAAACGAGGTTTCACGAAGATGATGAGCCCATGCACGGCAAGCGTAAGCCAACTTTGGTGTTATGTTCGTTTCGATACGATCTTGAAGCCCGGGGATGCGGTTATTCGGCAGATATGACGTCTCGATGTCGCAAATGTTGAACCTAAGCTCCATCTTCATCGTCTCGAAGTACAACATAGCGGGGGTTAATGGCTCCCCAGACATAGGAAGTTCGATGTACCAAGGATCCGCGATCCGATCCGGTGATGTGAGATAATCGTAGAAAGAAGTGTGGAAAAGGCGGATAGGGGCACCAGATGAATACGAAAGCAGGCACTGTAGCTTCGAGAAGATCAGGCTACACGATCTCTCGGGCGGGAATCCCAGAAGCCCGTCAATAAGGGTGTCCGTCAGAGGAGCCTCGCAAGCGAGAATTAGACCAAAGACTTGTGAAAACCGAATCCTCGATATTTCGTCATCCCAGTCGATTCCTGAACTTCGAAGAACATCCTTGTACAGGCCAGCGAGGCCGGAACGTACCAGACTATGCGATTCTGTGACCAGTTCCTCGAGTTTTCTGAATGGATCGTCACTGATTGAGATCAATTTCACAGCCGTCGACGCCCAAATGAATAGCCCATCTGCTGCCTTGTCAAGAACTGTCATATTCGTGTCCCATGGCCATTTTGGTGATACAGGCACCTTGGCGCGAACGACTCGATGCATCTCATGGCAAATGTATCGATGAACGTCAGCTCGACTAGCGCCCGAGGTGTTGTCCAATTCGATCGTACGGACAAAAAGTGGTTGAGTTGACAACGCCTCGACAATGTCTGGTTCTCGTCGACTTGTAATGAGGAACCGGAACTTCGGAGGCACTTCCCAAAGCTTGTCCCGAAAAAGCTGCATCAACCTCTGCCTATCATGAGGAGTACCGCACTCGTCCAGAGCATCGAGGATGATTACGATGGGCCCTTGGACGGAGGGTGCAGCTGAAATAAGTGGTCGCAAGAGGAGCTGCTCGAACTGGTCCTCGGCTGGCGCTAATGCGATATTGCGATTTCGCTCAATAGCAGTCAGGAAGAACGGGGCGATAGAAGAATCAAAGGAAGCAAGATTGTACGCAATGGTTCGTATCAAGGAATCTGGCTCGCTCTTTCCTCGTACAAAAAATAGGAAGCATCCGAGGCGAGACATATCCTGTAAGTCCCTCGCGATGGTCATCGTGACGGTACTTTTCCCAGACCCGGCCACACCATATAGCCAAAGCGTATTCTGAATAGTTTCCGAAAAGAACCAGCCGATAATCTGGTTTCGTATTTCGACACGTGTCCCAGGAAGGCATCGGGGACGGTCGAAAGCATTCAGTTGACGAGGGTCAAGTTTGTCCTTGAGATCTGGTTTTGCGAAGTTTAGCGGAGCTTAGTCACGGCATTCAACATACACTTACGCAAAGCTTCGACCCATTGATACATTTGTGCACCTAGAATAGTTGTGTTGAGAATGAGATCCGAATCGATTGCATTTTTCAGATCGACGAAAGACTTGGCAAATTCGTCTATCTTTAGGTTGTTGCCTGAAGTTAACATCCGCCCTGTTGAAAAAGGTTATCCTCGGGCGAACGCCTGGTGAAGAATGCAAACGTACCAGTGAACCCATGGCGGGCATATTGCCTCAGGAACAAACAACACTCGGTTGCTTGCTTCAGAAGTTTGATTATGGTTTGCTCGAGATTCGAAGATTTGTTACGAAGCGACTGGGTGTCGAGGACAAAGGAGAATGCATCTTCCATTGTACGCAGGAGATCGACGGCCTTCTTGTCACATTTGAACTGCTTGGATATGCTCTGTCCAGAGACAGGATTAGAATGATTTGTGCCACCGTTCATACATATTACTGACATTGTACAGAGCCGAGGCCACTTTCCAAGCCGCATTCAAGTATGGGTGAATCTAATTGTACTTAGCAACGTTAATCTGAGCGCCGAAAGCCAATACATACCTCGGAGATTTCATTGAGAAATTCTACATATATATCCAGCTTCGTGCAGAGATTTCCCACAGCTTTGTACGCTTGGGCAGGGTTGCTCAGCGAGGTAAAACGGTCAATCACCGCATTTCCTCTGTCTGCGATCCGCATGATTCCGCGCTGCTCAATATCCTGCCGAGCACTGCTGAGAGCGTGGTGGGCGCTAGACATCTCATCGTTGACCGCAAGGCGTAAAAAGACAACACCGGCTTCGGAGGTTGCCGATTGATCAGCCGGCGGGCGTAAGGTTAGCTGGAATTCTATTATTTGCATTGCAATTCAGTTCGATATCAGGTTAAACTCGACCGAAGCGTACCTTCGCCGCCAACGCACTTCTGCAATAATTCGATAAGCCCTACGTCGTTATATCCGATGCAGAGGTCTGATAAAAGTGAGGATTTATGGTATAATTCGATCTTGAGGACCATGGTCGCCTCCAAGTACGGACTGCAATAGAAATTCAGTCAAGACTTCAGAAGCCAATTCAGCGGCAACACTGACAACATGAGAGTTTCGTTCCAGCTGGGTGACAAGTTCTGGATGACCCCCGTCCTATTGACATCTTCGCCGACCAGCGCCTTGATGTAAAGGTTCGGCATCTTGCTGTGGATGCGCTGATTGTTGTAGACGACATCTCGAGCTCGCAGGACTACAAAACATGTCAGACTCGGACTGAGAAGAATGTGCAAGCAGAGTCAAACCTTCGAGGGAGTAGTAGTTGGACATGATGGTAAGAGGTCAAGCTCGTCGCAGAGCCATTCATCCTTGCTGAACACACGACCTGAAAGCATGTTGAAGCTATAAAAAGCACATTGATGATCGATCGATGAGGCTGAAAGCTGTAATCTTCCCGATAAGTGATTGAACCACAGAAGGTCCTTGCTCGGAGATGAGAGGACGAAGCACAGTTAGAGCACTTGTGACCTGAGGCGTGTATCAGTTTGCTCACAACCTGTCGGGGCTGTTGGATGACCTCAAACTGATGATATTAAAGAAGGTGGCCCATGGCGCTATGCTCGAAGGTCAGCTGGGCCGTGCCCACGGTGTTGATCCATTTTATCCATTTCCTGCTTCTTCACCACTACCATCGGCCTCAGATTTTGAGACTTAAGTACGGCATTGCGGAGTTGGAATTTGGTGTGGAAGATGCGGTGGGAGAAGGTGAGGAAGGAGGAAGGAGCGGTAATTAATGCAGCGAGGCGCTTCGCACAGGTGTCCAGTGCAGCGGCCCCATTGACTGGTGGAGGAGGTCGGTTGTAAAATTGCCTGTTCGACGGTTAACTTACTCTCAATAACAAAAGTGAGGCAGCATATGGGAATGATAAAATGAACGACGAGCAAGCGTCATTCCAGCTTCGATGAGAAAATAAAATAGCAGAGGCTGGATCGAAGAGAGACCTTTCCGAAAACGGTTGGATCTACGTCCCCATTTCAAACACGAACCAACAACTCATCTTAAACTTGCGTGCAAGCGACCTGATTGACTCTGACACGGTCGCAGAGGCTAACAGTCGACTCTTTGGCCGTAGTAGGTTTTCAAGAAAGTAGATCGGAAGGACTACGTACTCAATAGGGACGCCTACATCGATGCTCCTCAGCAAGTACCAGTCGTTTGGTTGACAATCGGCAACCTTTGTTCATTCGCATCTTCCGCCAGCCCATCTGTCCTATCGACATAAAATAGAGTGTATTTGTGGGACAGGGTTCAAGTACTCTTATCGAGTTGAAGGGAAGCACTTGTCAACGGACGAGGTTATCAGTTCGTCTATTGGCCGCTATTGGGTGCTATCCATGCGATGAGGCGAGAACGAGGCCGTGATCTACTGACCACTCCTCCAAATGCTCCCTGCGCGCAGGACATGCCTCTAACCGTCTTAAGCCGTCTGCCTTCTCACCTCCCTGTCGACGACGAACAACGACCACTTGAGCTTGGACATCGATGGGACATCGCATACGTGCCTGTCTAGACTTGATGCTTTTGCCTCCGTCGCCAATCCTAGCAATGCCAGGATAAACAACCCTCCGGAACCATCTTCCCCGAAGTGTCAACCCCCGCATTCCCCGCCCATTCCGCGTTATCAAAGGTCAATTGTACGCACACGTTCAACGCATAGCGCGCCTTCTCCGCGTCCTTCGCCGCCCAGCGCGCCGTCTCCAGCAAGTACAGCGTCGACTTCCGGTTTGCGATCGAGCCGAGTGGAGATGAGAAGCAGGCGTTGAGGTTGTTGGATGCTGTGTCGGCGTGTTTGGGTCCGAGTGTGGTGAAGAGGAGTGTGGAGCAATTCGATTATGTGCGTTTCGATTTTTTCCTACTTTTCTTTTTTCTGGAGGTATTGACGACGGGTGGACAACAGCTCGAGAATGCGACCGTGCGTGCTCTGAATACGTGCGCGTGTGCCACGCCCAGCGCGCATACGCAGAAATTCCCGACTTCCACTCCTACAAGCATCCACCCATGCGCCTCCGTGTCGCCCTCGCTCCACACAACACCGCGCGCCTCCCCAGATCACGACCGCTCGCACGACCATGATCCCTTCCTTAACCTCGAACAATTCTCCGACCATAAGCGCGAGAATGAGCACGAGGCAGCGCCGCCGGACGCGGACGTCGACCACGACATCGACACCGAAAGCGAGCGTGAGCTGCGTTTGTCGGACGTGGAGTCGCTGTTTGCGCTGCTGATGCCGATGCGCGTGGGGCGGGGAAGGGTTCGGTCGACGACGGGTTCGACACCGGGCTTCTCGCAGGTCGCATCGCGCACCAACACCAACACCAATCCCAATCCCAAATCACTCACCACCGTCGCCCCAAATTCCGCCCTCCCTCCGCCCTACGTGCGACATGGGCCTGCGGCATCTGAGCCCGGCGCGGGTACGGTTGGCGTGTCTTCTGCGGCCAGAGCGAGGGCGAGGACGAGAGGCATTGGTGCGCCGAGGAGCGAGCCTGATTCTAGTATGAGAACGGGGATGGGAGCAGGGAGCAGGGAGCAGGGACGGCAAGTGGAGGACCGGGAGGGACGGGACCGTATAATATTGGACCGTATGGGTATCGATATCCTGCGCACCCGCCGTACTCTTCCGCGTCCGCCGCGACGCAGGGAAGTGAGAACGTGCAGCCGCTTTCTGCGCTTTCACAGGCACAGGGTCTGGGCCAGGCGCAATCACATGTGCAGAGCCATGGACAGGGAGAGGGCCAGGGCCAGGGCCAGGGATACACGTCGCGATTCCATGGACAGGCACAGGCGCAGGGGTACGCGACAGGTCTGGTGAAGGTGGAGGAGGTGCCTGCGCTTATCCACTCCCACTCTCATCCCGATCCGACCTCGAATATGGACCAGCGCTGGCCCGTGACGGCATCGATAGACGGCGGCGGCGGAGGCGCAGAGATGACAGACGTCGAGATGGACATGGATATGGGCGGCTGGGCGCGTGTGTCGGTTCCATTACCTGGGATGGAACTCGGCGTCAGGATGGGTGGGGCTGCGCAGTTCTCTAGCTCGTACTCGCAGAATCAGAATCAGATTCGCGTACGTGGTCAAGAGACGTACTCGCAGGGGCAGGGGCAAGGACAGACGACGTACCAACAACAACAACAATCCTATCAGTCTCAGCAGAACCACTACCCGCTTCAGCAGCAGCAACAGCAGCAGCAGAACGGAAATGCGGGAATGGGGATGCCGTATGGTGCGCCGCCGGAGCTGCAGATGCAGTACTACGGACCCAGTCCGAGTCCAAATCCGAATCCGAATCTGAGTGCGAGTGCGAGTACGAATGCGAGTGCGGGTTTGAGTATGAGTCCGACTCGGTGAGTATTCTCTGATGCGTCTTGTGTGCAATGAATGTTGAAAGTTGACTTTCGCATGGGATAGGTGGAAGGGGAGTAGTTCTACCGCTGTGAAGCAAATTCAAAGTCAGACTCAGAATCAAGGGCAAGGACATAGGACGGGATTTTGGCCGACGTCGGATTTGCGGAATGGGCTCTGACCCTTGATACTTTGACGATGATGATAAAATGATTTGGCGAGTTGGGATCTGAGAGGGTGGAGAGGATGGATACGTTGTGAAATCGTGAATCGCGGAAGCACTGGGTCGGGACTTATCGCGAAAGGGAGGCTGCGAGATAGCCTAAGTTGAGGTTTAGTTGTATTCTCGACTTCACAATTGACTTTGTTCACCGTTCGCGTTCGTTCACTACCTTGATCAATGCTCTGTTACGCGTACGCGGTACTCAAATGCACCTTTCTGTTCTGTTCCATTCCGCGCATTACTGCTGTTCGTCTCTTCATTCTGTTCTAGTCGGACGTACGTAGATACAAGTCTCTGTAGAACTTCATCCTTTCTTTTCTCTCTTCGTTCCTGTTCCGTCCCGACTGTTCATTCGTTCTGTTCTGTTTTGTTATGTACACTGTGCTGGTGATACTGTGATAATACAATACACGCGTATGCGAATTGATTGATAGATCTATGGATACTGAATGCTGCGTCCCGACGACATTACACGCAGAATATCGACTGAAATAAGAGGAGTAACGAACGTGCTCGCTATCGTCCATCATCATGAGCTGTCCGAAATCAATGTATCGGAACAACGGAGGAAGCGCGAAGAAGATCAAGTATAAAACCAAGCAGCAGGAAAGTGCTCACTTCCCCTTCTCATTTCCCTCCTTTCGAGCCTCTTTCAGTATTTCCGTGCACTCTAATAGCGAGAGATAATTTGTTACCTATGCGAGATTTGTCGAATGGGAAGGAGAGGGCGGGCGGGCGGGCGGTGGCAGACGTAATATCTGTCTCCGTTGTTGAGTTGATGCGCTACTCGAAATGCTATCGTGCTTTGTAAACGAAAGTGATTTACCTCTCCAGATTGAAAACACTCGCTTTCTATACACTTAAGTAATATATACCGACAAGACGTGCGTTTGTTTTATGAACAGCTCAAAAACTAATTACGCCGGAGGCCTAAAGCACTCCTGCCAACCCTCCCCGAGCGCAGCATTCGTGAAGTCCAACCTAGTCGAAAACTCGCAACTGAAGACTGCCGTGTTTCGGGGGCGCCAGAGCGTCCGTCGAAGATCTTTAGGGACCCATAAGAGGAGCTCTCCTTCACCACTCAATATCCACCCATCTTCGGCCAAAGTCCAATTGGTTAAAGGAACGTTGTGAGCCGATGGCCCTATAGTAGACATGCTGCTCGAGGTCCTTCCGGTAGTCTGACGAGCATCCTTCTCTTTCTCTGCATCCCATACTCTGATAGTCCTATCGGAGGAGCCTGAGACGATTCGGTTGCCATCGGGCGAGAATGCAACGGACCGGACCCAGCCCGTGTGTCCTTTGAAGGGTCCAGAGACGAGCTGCCCGTTTTCTGCATCCCACACTCTGATAGTCTTATCGTCGGAGCCTGAGATGATTCGGTTGCCATCAGGCGAGAATGCAACGGACTCGACCCCGCCCGTGTGTCCTCTGAAGGGTCCAGAGACGAGCTGCCCGTTTTCCGCATCCCAGACCCTGATAGTCTTATCGTCGGAGCCTGAGATGATTCGGTTGCCATCGGGCGAGAATGCAACGGACTCGACCCCGCCCGTGTGTCCTCTGAAGGGTCCAGAGACGAGCTGCCCGTTTTCTGCATCCCAGACTCTGATAGTCTTATCGAAGGAGCCTGAGACAATTCGGTTGCCATCAGGCGAGAACGAAACGGACCAGACCATGCCCATGTGTCCTTCGAAGGGTCCAGAGACAAGCTGGCCGTTCCCTGCGTCCCAGACTCTGATAGTCTCATCGTAGGAGCCTGAGACGATTCGGTTGCCATCGGGCGAGAAGCCAACGGAATGGACCCCGCCCGTGTGTCCTTTGAAGGGTCCAGAGACGAGCTGCCCGTTCTCTGCATCCCACACTCTTATAGTATCATCGCCGGAGCCTGAGACGATTTGCTTGCCATCAGGCGAGAAGGCAACGGACTGGACACAGTCCATGTGTCCTCTGAAGGGTCCAGAGACGAGCTGCCCGTGCTCTGCATCCCAGACTCTGATAGTCTCATCGAAGGAGCCTGAGACGATTCGCTCGCCATCAGGCGAGAATGCAACGGACATGACCCCGTACGTGTGTCCTTCGGAGGGTACGTACTGCCCGCTCTCTGCATCCCACACTCTGATAGTCTCATCGCTGAAGCCTGAGACGATTCGGCCGCCATCAAGCGAGAAGCCAACGCAGAAGACCCCGTCCGTGTGTCCTTCAAAAGTCTCGAATTCTGCTGACTCCTTTTGGGCTCCTCTTCGATCTACATGGACTAGCGAAGATGAATGCTTTCTGAGATGATCTGAAATCTCTGTCCCGTCTGACATAAAAGCAAGCATGGAAACATAGAGATGTGCGGTGTGCTTTTCGAGATCGATGGCAAAAATGAATCGACTAGTACGCGGGCGCTCTCCAGGAAAGCTGAAGTTCTAGCGTCGTGTTCCTACTTCATGGTCAGCGATATGGCTCAAACTATATCGACGTAAATGTCTTCTCACCGTAGTCCATGATTGAGCGGCATCCAATAGTGGACCAGCGACATCGAGCTCGCCAGTAAGGCTCAATACTTCAAGCCAGAACAAAAACCGGTTATGGAGAAAGTCGGATAGTTCTTCCAGTAATGTAGGTGTAAACGAGGCTTCACGAAGATGATGAACCCATGCACGGCAGCTGTAAGCCAAGTTTGGTGTTATGTTTGTTTTGATGCGATCTTGCAGTCCGGGGATGTGGCTATTCGGCAGATATGACGTCTCGATATCGCATACGTTGAACCTAAGCTCCACCTTCATCGTCTCAAAACACGGCATAGCGAGATTTAATGGCTTCCTAGACATAGGAAGTTCGATGTACCAGGGATCGCTCTTTCGATCCGGTGATGTGAGGTAATCGTAGAACGAAGTGTGGAAAAGGCGGACAGGAGCATCAGGTGAATACGAAAGCAGGCACTGTAACTTCGAGAGAATGAGGCTCGACGATCTCTCGGGAGGGAACCTCAGAGCGAAGTCAATGAAGGTGTCCATCGGAGGAACCTCGCAAGTGAGGATTAGACCAAAGACTTGTGAAAATCGGGTCCTCGATATTTCGTCGTCCCAATTGATTCCCGAACTTCGAAGAACGGCGCTATATAGGTCAGAGAGGTCGAGACGTACCAGCCTACGTGAATCTGCAACCAGTTCCTCGAGTTTTCTGAATGGATCGTCACTCCCTGAGACCAATTTCACAGCCGTCGATGCCCAAATGAATAGCCCATCTGCTGCCTTGTCAAGAACTGTCATATTCGTGTCCCATGGCCATTCTGGTGGTACGCGCAACCGGGCGCGAACGATTCGATTCATCTCACGGCAAATGTATCGATGAACATCAGCTCGACTAGCTGCCGACGTGTAGTCCAATTCGATTGAGCGGACAAAAAGTGGCTGAGTTGACAACGCCTCGACAATGTCGGGTTCTCGTCGACTTGTGATGAGGAACCGGAACTTCGGAGGCACTTCCCAAAGCTTGTCCCGAAAAAGCTGCATCAGCCTCTGCCTATCATGAGGAGTACCGCACTCGTCCAGAGCACCGAGGATGATTACGATGGGCCCTTGGACGGAGGGTGCAGCTGAAATAAGTGGTCGCAAGAGGAGCTGCTCGAACTGGTCCTCGGCTGGCGCTAATGCGATATTGCGATTTCGCTCAATAGCAGTCAGGAAGAACGGGGCGATAGAAGAATCAAAGGAAGCAAGATTGTACGCAATGGTTCGTATCAAGGAATCTGGCTCGCTCTTTCCTCGTACAAAAAATAGGAAGCATCCGAGGCGAGACATATCCTGTAAGTCCCTCGCGATGGTCATCGTGACGGTACTTTTCCCAGACCCGGCCACACCATATAGCCAAAGCGTATTCTGAATAGTTTCCGAAAAGAACCAGCCGATAATCTGGTTTCGTATTTCGACACGTGTCCCAGGAAGGCATCGGGGACGGTCGAAAGCATTCAGTTGACGAGGGTCAAGTTTGTCCTTGAGATCTGGTTTTGCGAAGTTTAGCGGAGCTTAGTCACGGCATTCAACATACACTTACGCAAAGCTTCGACCCATTGATACATTTGTGCACCTAGAATAGTTGTGTTGAGAATGAGATCCGAATCGATTGCATTTTTCAGATCGACGAAAGACTTGGCAAATTCGTCTATCTTTAGGTTGTTGCCTGAAGTTAACATCCGCCCTGTTGAAAAAGGTTATCCTCGGGCGAACGCCTGGTGAAGAATGCAAACGTACCAGTGAACCCATGGCGGGCATATCGCCTAAGAAACAAACAACACTCGGTTGCTTGCTTCAAAAGTTTGATTATGGTTTGCTCGAGATTCGAAGATTTGTTGGGAAGCGACTGGGTGTCGAGGACAAAGGAGAATGCATCTTCCATTGTACACAGGAGGTCGACGGCCTTCTTGTCACATTTGATCTGCTTTGAAATGCTCTGTCCGGAGACAGGATATGAAAGATTTGTGCCGCCGTTCGTACTTAGTGCTTACATTGTACAGAGCTGAGGCCACTTTCCAAGCCGCATTCAGGTATGGATGAATCTGATTATACTCAGCGATGTTGACCTGCGCGCTAAAAAACAAAGATTTACCTCAGAGATTTCACTTAAAAACTCTACATAGATATCCAACTTCGTGCAAAGATTTCCCATAGCTTTGTACGCATCGGCACCGTTACCCAGTGAGTGAATGAAGTCAACTACCACGTTTCCTCTGTCTGCGGTCCGCATGATTCCACGCTGCTCAACATCCTGCCGAGCACTGCTAAGAGCATCGCGGACGCTAGACACCTCATCGTTGACCGCAAGGCGTAAAAAGACAACACCGGTTTTGGATGTCGCCGATTGATTAGCCGGCGGTCGTAAGGTTAGCTGGAATTCTATTATTTACATTGCAATTCAGTTCTATATCATGTCAAACTCGACCGAAGCATACCTTCTCCGCCAATGCACTTCTGCAATAGTTCGATGAGCCCTATTTTGCTATGTCCGATACAGAGGTCTGATAAAAGTGAGGATTTGTGGTATAATTCGATCTTGAGGACCATAGTCGCCTCCAGGTACGGACTACGATAGAAATTCAGTCAAGATTTCAGAAGCCAAATGAGCGACAACACTGACAACATGAGCGTTTCGTTCCAACTTGGCGACATTTTCTGGATCGCCCGCGTCTCCTTGACATCATCGCCAATCAGCGCCTTGATGTAAAGGCTCGGTGTCTTGCTGTGGAAATACGGCTTGTTGTAGACGACATCTTCAGCTCGCAGAACTACAGAATGTGTCAGGCAGAGGAGAATGTGCAACACAAAGTCAAACCTTCTAAGAAGTAGTAGTTGGACATGATGGTGAGAGGTCAAGCTCGTCGCACAGCCATTTATCGCCGCTGAACACGCGGACCTGAAAGCAATGCTGAAGCTATAAAAAGCACATTAATGATTGCGATTTTACTGCGGGACAACTTAGAACATGTCTGATTGAACCATAGTATGTCCTTTCTCGGAGACGAAGCATAGCTAGACTGCGCTTGTGACCTGAGGCGTGTATCAGTTTGCACACAACTTGATGGTTGAACCCAAACTGGCGATATTAAGTGAGCTGGCCCATGCCGTTATGCTCGAAGGTCAGGGCTGGGCCGAGCCCAAATCGCTTTACTAATTCTCCACCGCCGATTCGTATTGGAAGACGCAGTGGGAAAAGGCGAGGAAGAAGGCTGCAATGAAGTGAGACGCTCGATTGGCATGTCCAGAGCAGCGGGTGGAGGGTGGAAAAGAAGCCAGAGGTCGGATGTAAGAATGCCTTTTATTTGACGGTTAACACACTCTCAATAACAAAAGTGAGGCAGCATATGGGAATGATAAAATGAACGACGAGCAAACGTCATTCCAGCTTCGATGAGAAAATAAAATAGCAGAGGCTGGATCGAAGAGAGACCTTTCCGAAAACGGTTGGATCTACGTCCCCATTTCAAACACGAACCAACAACTCATCTTAAACTTGCGTGCAAGCGACCTGATTGACTCTGACACGGTCGCAGAGGCTAACAGTCGACTCTTTGGCCGTAGTAGGTTTTCAAGAAAGTAGATCGGAAGGACTACGTACTCAATAGGGACGCCTACATCGATGCTCCTTAACAAGAACTAGTCGTTCGATCGGCAACCTTTGTTCATTCGCCTCTTCCGCCAGCCCATCTGTCCTATCGACATAAAATAGAGTGTATTTGTGGGACAGGGTTCAAGTACTCTTACTTATCGACTTGAAGGTGAGAACTTGTCAACGGTCGAGGTTATCAGTTCGACTATTGGCCACTACAGTATTGGGTGCTATCCGTGCGAAAAGGCGAGAACGAGGCCGTGATCTACTAACCACTCCTCCAATGCTCCTTGCGCACAGGACACGCCTCTCGTAGTCTTAAGTCGTCTGTCTTCTCTCCTCCTCTGTGGACGACGAACGACGACGACTTGAGCTTGGACATCGATGGGACATCGCATACGTGTCTATCTGGACGTGACGCTTTTGTCTCCGTCGCCAATCTCAGCAACGCCAGGATAAACAACCCTCCGGGTCCTCCTTCCCCGAAGTGTCAACCCGCGCATTCCCCGCGCATGCCGCGCCATCAAAATCAACTGCACGCACATGTTCGATACGTGGCGTGCCTTCTCTACGTCTTCACCGCCCAGCGCGCCGTCTCCGGCAAGTACGGCGTCGATTTCCGGTTTGCGATCGACCGAGTGGAGATGAGAGGCGGGCGTTGAGTTGTTGGATGCGTCGACGGCGTGCTTGGGTCCGAGTGTGGTGTAGAGGAGTGCAGAGCAGTTTGATTATGTGCGTTTCATTTATTATTATTCGTTTGTTATAGAGGTATTGACGGTGGGTGAAAAACAGCTCGAGAACGCTACCGTGCGTGCTCTGAATACATACCTGTGTGCAACACCTAGCGCGCACACGTAGAAACCCCCGACTTCCATCCCGACAAACATCCACCCACGCGTCTCCGTGTCGCTTTTGCGTTCCACAACGCCGCGTGCCTCCCCAGATCACGACCGCTCGCACGACTATGATCTCTTCCTCAATCTCGAACAATTCTCCCGATCATGAGCGCGAGAATGAGCACGAGGCAGCGGACGTCGACCACGATACCGACACCGAAAGCGAGCGTGAGCTGCGTTTGCCGGACGTGGAGTCGCCGTATGCGGTGCAGCGGTATGGAATGCCAATGCGCGTGGGGCGCGGGAGGGTTAGATCGACGTCGACGACGGGTTCGACACCGGGCTTCTCGCAGATGGCATCGCGCACCAACACTAACACGAATCCCAAATCACCCACCTCCGTCGCCCCAAATTCGGTCCTCCGTCCACCCTACGTGCGACGTGGGCCTGCGGCATCTGAGTCCGGTGCGGGTACGGTTGGCGTGTCTTCTGCGGCCAGAGCGAGGGCGAGGACGAGAGGCATTGGTGCACCGAGGAGCGAGCCTGATTCCAGTATGAGGACCGGGATGGAGATGGGAGCAGGGACGACGAGTGGAAGAGCGGGAGGGACGGGACCGTACAATATTGGACCGTATGGATATCGATATCCTGCGCATCCACCGTACTCGTCTGCGTCCGCCGCGGTGCGGGGAGTGGGACGTGCAGCCGCTTTCTGCGCTTTCGCAGGCACGGAATATGGGCCAGGGACAAGGTCAGGGAGAGAGTCAGGGCCAGGGATACATGTCGCGATTCTATGGACAGGCACAGGCGCAGGGGTACGTGACAGGTTTGGTGAAGGTGGAGGAGGTGCCTGCGCTTATCCATCCCCATTCTCATCCCGATCTGGCCTTGAATATGGATCAGCGTCGATGGACAGCGGAGCCAGCGGGGGCGCAGAGATGACAGACGTCGAGATGGATATGGGCGGCTGAGCGCGTGTGTCGGATCCATTGCCTGGGATGGAACTCGGCGTTGGGCTGGGTGGGGGTACGCAGTTCTCTGGCACGTACTCGCAGAATCAGAACCAGAGTCGCGTACGTGGTCAGGAGGCATACACGCAAGGCCAGGGACAGATGGCGTCCAACAACAACAACCCTATCAGTCTCAACAGAATCACTACTAGCTTCAGCATCATCATCAGAAGCGGCAGCAGAGCGGGAATGCGGGATGGGGATGCCGTATGGTGCGCCGCCGGAGGTGCAGATGCAGTACTACGGACCCAGTCCGAATCCGAATCCGACTACGAATGCGAACGTGAGTACGGGCTTGGGTATGAGTCCGACTCGGTGAGTGCTTTGCCTCTTTTGTTTTTTATGAGTTATGAGTGCTGAGAGTTGGTTTTTGTGTGGGTAGGTGGAAGAGGAGTAGCTCTGCCGCTGTGAGGCAAACTCAAAGTCAGAGCCAAGGGCAAGGGCAAGGGCAAGGACAGAGGACAGGTTTCTGGCCGACGTCGAGCTCAGGGGTTACATTCAATTGTACATTCGACTTCACAATACACAATACACATTGCTCATCGTCCATCCTTCGTTGTTCACTGTTCGCTGGTCTTCGTCGCGTCTGTTCAGTCTGTCTATCATCGCACTGTTGGATTACTTCCTATTCAAATGCGACACGTTTATGTTCTGTTTTGTTCTGTGCATTTCTGCTGTGCATCTTTTCTTTTAGCCGGACGTATGTAGATAAAACTTTCTGTAGATGTTCATCTTCTGTTTCTTCTCTTCGTTCACATTTGTTCGTCCGTTCTGTTCTGCTGTGCTTTGTACGTCATGCTCTAATACTGTGGTAATGCATGTATAGGTCTAGATATCGAGTGCTGCGTCCTAACGACATTACACAAGAGAGCAACGAAAAAAATCAGACTATGAGTAACAAACTTGCTCAGTATCCTCCCATCTTTATGACTGAACATATGGCTCCGTTAAATTGACAAGTTACTTAGGAAATGCTACCGTGCTTTGTACTTTTTACTTCGCTTGTGTAAATGAAGATAATTTACCTCCCCGGATTAACAGTAAAAGGATATATCTACTATACTAAAGAAACATCTACGTACAATACAGAGGGTCAGGAGTATGCCTGTTCTATGAAAGCCCAAATATCTTGTTACTTCGGAGGCGCAGGCGTGAAACACTCCTGCCAACGCTTTCCAAGAGCAGCATTCGTGAAGTCCAACCTAGTCGAAAACTCACAACTGAAGACTGCCGTGTTTCGGGGGCGCCAGAGCGTCCGTCGAAGATCTTCAGGGATCCATAAGAGGAGCTCTCCTCCTTCACCCAATATCCACCCGTCTTTAGCCAAATTCCAATTGGTTAAGGGAACATTGTGAGCCGATGGCACTATAGTCATGCTGCTCGAGGTCTTTCCGGTAGTCTGACGAGCATCCTTCCCGTTCTCTGCATCCCACACTCTGATAGTCTTATCGCGGGAGCCTGAGACGATTCGCTCGCCATCAGGTGAGAACGCAACGGACAAGACACCGCGCGTGTGTCCTTTGAAGGGTCCAGAGACGAGCTGCCCGTTCTCTGCACCCCAGACTATGATAGTCTCATCGCGGGATCCTGAGGCAATTCGCTTTCCATCAGGCGAGAAGGCAACGGACCAGACTGAGTTTGTGTGTCCTTTGAAGGGTCCAGAGACGAACTGCCCGTTTTCTGCTTCCCACACTTTGACAGTCCATTCGACAGAGCCTGAGGCGATTCGCTTGCTATCTGGCGAGAAGGCGACGGACAAGACCATGCCCGCGTGTCCTTTGGAGGGTCCGGATACGAGCTGCCCGTTTTCTGCATCCCACACTCTGATAGTCTCATCCGACGAGCCTGAGATGATTCGCTTGCCATCGGGTGAGAACGCAACGGATTGGACCCAGTCCGTGTGTCCTTCGAAGGGTCCAGAAACGAGTTGCCCGTTCTCTGCACCCCAGACTATGATAGTCTCATCGCGGGAGCCTGAAACGATTCGCTTGCAATCACGAGAGAAGGCAACGGACTGGACCGAGTCCGTGTGTCCTCTGAAGGGTCCAGAGACGAGCTGCCCATTTCTTGCATCCCACACTCTGATAGTTTTATCGTCGGAACCCGAGACGATTCGCTTGCCATCAGGCGAGAATGCAACGGACTGGACCCAGTCTGTGTGTCCTTCAAAAGTCTCGAATTCTGCTGATTCCGTTCGGGCTCCTCTTCGATCTACACGGACTAGCGAAGATGTATGCTTTTTGAGATGATCGGAAATCTCCGTCCCATCCGACATAAAAGCTAGCATGGAAACATAGATGTGCGGTGCGCTTTCTGAAATCGACGGCATAAATGAATCGACTAGTACGCGGACACTCTTCAGGAATGCTGAGGTTAGTGTATCATGTTCCTACTTGACGGTCAACGACGTTGTTCAACTGAATCGATTTAAATGTCTTCTCACCGCAGTCCGTGATTGAGCGACATCCAATAATGGACCAGCAACATCGAGCTTTCCAGTAAGGCTCAATACTTCAAGCCAGAACAAAAGTCGGTTATGAAGAAAATCGGATAATTCTTTCAGTAATGTAGTTGTAACCGACGTCTCACGAAGATGCCGAGCCCATGCAAGACAGGCGTAAGCCAACTTTGGTGTTATGTTCAGTTTGATACGATCTTGCAGTCCGGGGATGCGGCTGTTCGGCTAGTAAGACGTCCCGATGTCGCAAATGTTGAACCTAAGCTCCGTCTTCATCGTCTCAAAGCACCACATAACGGGAACTAATGGCCTTTCAAGCGAAGGAATTTCAGTGTGCCAAGGATCGCTCTTTCGATCCGGTGAAGTGAGATAATCGTAGAATGAAGTGTGGAAAAGGCGGATAGGAGCATCGGGCGAATACGAAAGCAGACACTGTAACTTCGAGAGGATCAGGCTGGACGATCTTCCGGGCGGGAATTCCAGAAACAGGTCAATGAAGGTGTCCGTCAGAGGAACCTCACAAGCGAGGATTAGACCAAAGACGTGTGAAAACCGGGTCCTCGATATTTCGTCATCCCAATCGATTCCCGAACTTCGAAGAACGGCGCTATATAGGTCAGAGAGGCCGAGACGCACCATCCTACGTGAATCTGCAACCAGTTCCTCGAGTTTTCTGAATGGATCGTCACTGGCTGAGATCAATTTCACGGCCGTCGACGCCCAAATGAATAGCCCATCTGCTGCCTTATCGAGAAGTGTCATATTCGTGTCCCATGGCCATTCTGGTGGTACGCGCAACCGGGCGCGAACGATTCGATCCATCTCGTGGCAAATGTAGCGATGAACATCAGCTCGACTAGCTGCTGAGGTGTAGTCCAATTCGATTGCACGGACAAAAAGCGGTTGAGTTGACAACGCCTCGACAATGTCGGGTTCACGTCGACTTGTAATGAGGAACCGGAACTTCGGAGGCACGTTTCGAAGCTTGTCCCGAAAAAGCTGCATCAGCCTCTCCCTATCGTGAGGCGTACCACACTCGTCCAGTGCATCTATAATGATTGCGATAGGACCTTGAACTGAGGGCGCGGCGGAAATTAGTGGTTTTAAGAGGAGCTGCTCGAACTGGTCCTCGGCTGGCGCTAATGCGATATTGCGATTTCGCTTAATAGCAGAGAGGAAGAACGGGGCGATAGAAGAATCAAAGGAAGCAAGGTTGTACGCAATGGTTCGTATCATGGAACCTGACTCGCTCTTTCCTCGTACAAAAAATAGGAAGCATCCGAGGCGAGACATATCCTGTAGGTCCTTGGCAATAGTCATCGTGATGGTGCTTTTCCCAGATCCTGCGACACCGTGTAGCCAAAGGGTATTCTGGATAGTTTCCGAGAAGAACCAGCCGATAATCTGGTTTCGTATTTCGACACGTGTCCCAGGAAGGCATCGGGGCCGGTCGAAAGCACTCAGTTGACGAGGTTCAAGGCTTTCTTTGAGATCTGGGCCGAGAAATTTAGCGGAGCTTAGTCACGGCATTCAACATACACTTACGCAAAGCTTCGACCCATTGATACATTTGTGCGACTAGAACAGCTGTGTCGAGAATAAAACCCGAATCGATTGCATTTTTCAGGTCGACAAAAGACTTGGCAAACTCGTCTATCTTTTGGCTGTTGTCCGGGCCTAATATCCGCCCTATTTAAGAAGGTTATCCTAACGCGAACGCCTGATGGAGAATACGTGCTTACTAGTGAACCCACGGCGGGCATAACGACTTAGAAACAAACAACACTCGGTTGCTTGCTTCAGAAGTTTGATTATGGTTTGCTCGAGATTCGATGATTTCTTGTCAAGAGTTTTGGTGTCGTGGATGAAGGAGAAGGCATCTTCCATTGTACGCAGGAGATCGACGGCCTTCTTGTCACATTTGAACTGCTTTGAAATGCTCTGCCCGGAGACAGGATTAGAAACACTCGTGCCGCCGTTCGTACTGTGTACTTACATGGTACAGAGCCGAGGCCACTTTCCAAGCCGCATTCAGGTATGGGTGAATCTGATTGTACTTAGCAACGTTAATCTGAGCGCCAAAAGTCAAAACATGCCTCGGAGATTTCATTTAGAAATGCTACATATATATCCAGCTTCGTGCAGAGATTTCCCACAGCTTTGTACGCTTGGGCAGGGTTGCTCAGCGAGGTAAAACGGTCCGTCGCGACATTTCCTCTGTCTGCGGTCCGCATGATTCCGCGCTGCTCAATATCCTGCCGAGCACTGCTAAGAGCATAGTGGACGCTAGACAACTCGTCATTGACCGCAAGGCGTAAAAAGACAACACCGGCTTTGGAGGTCGCCGATTGATCAGCCGGCGCACGGAGGGTTAGACGGAATTCTATTGTTTGCATTGCAATCAGTTCGATATCATGTCGAACTCATTCGAAGCGTACCTTTGTGGCCAACACACTTCTGCAATATTTCGATAAGCCTTATGTCGTCGCTATATCCGACGCAGCGATCTGATAAAAGCGAGGATTTGTGGTATAATTCGATCTTGAGGACCACAGTTGCCTCCAAGTACGGACTGCGACAGAAATTCAGCCAGGATTGCAGAAGCCTCTAATCAGCGACAACACTGACAACATAAGAATTTCATTCCAAATGGGTGATACTTTCGAGATCGCCCGCGTCTCCATGGCATGGTCGTCGATCAGCGCCTTGATATAAAGGTTTGGCGTCTTGCTGTGGAAGTACTGGTTGTAGTAGACGACATCTTCGGCTCGCAGGACTACAAACCATGTCAGACTCGGACCGGGAAGAATGTGCAACGCAGAGTCAAACCTTCGAGGGAATAGTAGTTGGACATGATGGTGGGACATCAAGCTCGTCGCACAGCCATCCGTAACGCTGAAGTTATATAAAGCACGTTAATATTGACCAGCCCTGGAGTTCCCGGCTTCGCCGGGAACTCCGCTGGCCATCAATCCGAGTTTTTTAGGCATTGCTTGATCTGAGTTTTTTTCTGGTTCTTCAGATTTAATTAATGCAATTTCTCACTCTAAAAGCTATACCTATTCAAAATTCCCTGCTGGCCATCAGTCTCAGCTCTTAGAACAATGCTTCATCTTAGTTCACATGATTCTTCAATTACAAAACTGTATATCTCACATACACATGCTTGAAAGCAATCTGAATTTTTATTGTATGACATTCTATTTACAACAAAACCTCACTAAGTACAATATTGGCTGTTGAGAACCTGAAGATAGAGTAAGTCTCCTTCAATGGAGAGACATACTGCATAATACCTGCTTCTCATGTCTTCATTTAAAATAGAAAGGATATTCTTTATACAATATAGATACTATGTTAGGACACCTTATATTATATTCAGTGTAGGCCTGCTAGAGTACTCTCACTACTTCTAACATGTTGCTGACTTCCTAAACATCATGACTTGACTCTGATGTATTGAGTGTCTGACATTCCAAGACACAAACTCTAAAACACAACCATGTAGCTGTATCACAGTTATGAGGTGTCCAAGTCTGAGACTCAGTAGGAGCCTCCAGACCTTTGGAGTCTGGCACATTATGTTCAGTTCATGCCATTTTCACATTCTCTTTACTTCCCAACTCATCCAAAGCTTATATGCACTCATACTGAGTTGTGCTATGTATACTCTGGCATGAGCCAGACCAATGATTTACATATTCTGAGAGTAATTCTCAATGGACTCCTATTGGTTGATTTTCTACTGAAATTTATTTTATAATACACATGGAGAAGATAGCAAAATAAAATATTTTCTAATTGACTTATTTTTTTCAGCATTTTTCCTAACTTTTTCATGTGAGGAATGATATGGCAGGAAAATCTGGGGTTTTCCATGAGGGAGGAGTATATCATAGAGTGTTTAGTGGGGCTCATATAAGTTTGGCCAGAAAAGCCTTACATGGATTGTAAATTCTCAATCAATCAAATTTTGCAGAAATTATGCCTTATGTATCTAAAATTAATGGCCATCAAGAAAAGTATTTCTGAACTCAGTGTCTGCAATCTACTTTGCTAAAGGATAAGATAATTCTGGGATTCTGAATCTCCATTATCAGTAAATCAAGAGAATAGTGGTTATCAGATTTAGAATCCCAGAATTATCTTATCCTTTGGCAAAGTAGATTGCAGACACTGAGTTCAGAAATACTTTTCTTGATGGCCATTAATTTTAGATACATAAAGCATAATTTCTGCAAAATTTGATTGATTGAGAATCTACAATCCATGTAAGGCTTTTCTGGCTGAAATTATATGAGCCCCACTAAACACTCTGTGATATACTCCTCCCTCATGGAAAACCCCAGATTTTCTTGCTGTGTGAGTTGTTTGAGCTCAGAGTAAAAAATTGATTGTAGATGATTTGCATGCTGCTGCTTTGGAATTACCACTTGTAGTCATCAAATTTTTGAGAGAAGAGCATGATCTAATTATAATGGTTTTCCCTGATCTTTGTGATTTTTTTTCATATTTTTTACAATTTTTTTTCATATGGGAAATGGGTTGACAGACCGGTCTGCTCACGGATGTGTGCACATGTGTGGACATCATGTGATGATCTGCATGTTGCCACTTTGAGCTATCAAATATTTCAGAGCTGGCCGGAGCAGGAGCATGTGATGCAATGACTGAAGAAGGAAAAAGGAAGCATCAAACAATTCAAAGTCCGAATTTAGTCAGCTTGTAGCTATGTAAAAGTAGGGGGTTGCGTTTGTATATTAAGACCAGCCCTGGAGTTCCCGGCTTCGCCGGGAACTCTGCTGGCCATCAATCCGAGTTTTTTAGGCATTGCTTAATCTGAGTTTTTTTGTTTCTTCAGATTTAATTAATGCAATTTCTCACTCTAAAAGCTATACCTATTCAAGGTTCCTTGCTGGCCATCAGTCTAAGCTCTTAGGACAATTCTTCATCTTAGTTCACATGATTCTTCAATTGCAAAACTATATATCTCACATACACATGCTTGAAAGCAATCTGAAATTTTATTGTATGACATTTTGTTTACAACAAAACCTCACTAAGTACAATATTGGTTGCTGAGAACCTGAAGATAGAGTAAGTCTCCTTCAATGGAGAGACATACTGCATAATACCTGCTTCTCATGTCTTCATTTAAAATAGAAAGGATATTCTTTATGCAATATAGATAGTATGTTAGGACACCTTATATTATATTCATAAAAGGCTATAGGACTATTGGCTCATACTCGGCGGAACTGAAAATACTCAACTTACTGGATACACTGACTCTGATGGAATGACAACTGAAGGGCATAAAGCCATATCCAGATACTTCTTTAAACTTGGCAATTCAATAACATCATGGTCAAGCAAGAGACAAACTTTAGTATCATTAGCTGTAGCTGAAACTGAACTTATTGCACTAGCTTATGCGACTCAGGAGGCTATTTGGCTAAAAAGACTTGTGAATGAGGTTCTGCAGGCTTCGTTTGCACCTATTACAATCTTTACTGATAATCAAGCTATTATTACTATGGCAACTGATCCTGAGCGTAAATACTCTCAAAGAACTAAACATATTGATATACGGAAAGATTTCTTTAGAGATCACATTGATAAAGGAACTATTACTGTTGAATACATCCCCACTGAACATAATATTGCTGATTTACTCACTAAAGCACTTTCAGTAACTTTACTCAAGCACTTTGTAGAACAACTTAGACTAACACGCGCTTGAAGGGGAGTCTTATGATAATACTGTTTATGCAACTTATTTACTTATGACTTCACTTGTTTACTCACATGACTATGACTTCCTACTCGTTATAGTATGCTATTCAATTGTACTGTATATAAGGACGGGCACTCTCGCCCCTAATCTATAGCTTTGTCCCACTTTTCTGCTCGTCTAAGACAGCAACTGTACAACAATATCGGAAACACGAAGATTGGAGACACAAAAGACACATTTATCAGAGGATTTAAGAAAGAGCCCACCCGTACTTCTCTCCCGGCTCATACACCAGTATCGGAAAGCACAAAGATTGGAAACACAAACCGACGCGTTCATCATGAGATTTGACAATGAGCCCACCCGTATTTCTTCCCAGGCTCTCGCAACAGCTCTACGTACTCCGATAGAATTCTGAGTCGTACTTGTTCGCTTGCCTCGTCATGCGCAGAACGATCGGTCGGTCCTTGACAGATTTCATCCTACCAACGACTTCTTCAAGATTGCAGAACGGCAAAGCGTATTCACGAATGGTCTTCTCCTGCAAATCCATGGGGTCCCACGGAGGCTCCTGCATGTTGTAGAGGAGACGAATTTTAATTCGCAGCTCCTCGCAGTCTGCAATGCCAGGACATTTATGCCAATGGCTAAAGCCATAGTCGAAGAATCGGTAAGTGTCGTCCTTGCCATTGTGACAAATACCAATGTTCCTCTGGTCAGGATCACCGTGGTAAAGCCTAAGTGAGTGAAGAGCAAGGAGGGACTGTAACACCCCGATTCTGTGAACTATATAAGTAACCTGACTGCGCAGAACAGAAAGTTAACATACTTGTGGGAGTCTGACCACATCCGATAGTCATTGAAATCCACCTCGCCTACATAATCGATGACTAGCGCGAACACGCCCTTGAAATCTTTAGCCTGATAAAGACCGTAACAGGTCGGCGTGAATTTCTCTATAATGTCATCGAATCTACGAGTACGTTTGGCTAGTGCGAGCAGGTAGTATGCCTTGTATTCCTGAATGAGTTCCCGAAGGGAGTTTCTGTACTCCTTATACGACAACTCTGACGTATCTATCGTCTTGATAATGAAGTCGGGTTTGTCTGCAGTATAGGAACCGTCAGGGTTCTGGAGGACTGCCTCGTACACGATTCCGCTGCCGCCATAGTACCAATCCAGCACTTTCAGACAAGGCACTTGAGCAGATGTTGACAAATTGGGGAACAGCACTGCTGAATCGCACTCGAGTTCCATGAGGCCACTCTGCGAGTGTATCGATGGAGGCCCACTAACATACAGCGATTTGTTACGATGCTATACGCAGTCAGATCCACGTCATGAACAGAGGTAAAGCAGAACTTACTGTGATCGGAGTCTCCGGTTTGATCATTGACTTCGACATCGCTCTAGTAATTCTCCGAAAGGCATTCCCATTAGCGCCGCTCATGATTTCGTCTCTTCCGATAGTCTCTTCATGAATACGTTTGGTGTCTCGCTCGTCGGTAGACGTAGGAGAAACGCCACCATCTGAGTCGCCTTTCCTGCCTTTACCTTTACCCTTCAGAAAAGGAAAGGGGAGAAGGTTCTTGCCTGATCCAGAGCCACCAGAAGAACCACCAGAAGAACCACCAGGACCACCAGGAGGCGCACGCGCGTCAGTACCAGGCGTCTCAGCTGTGATGACTGCTCTGTTTGCCCCGGCTGCGTCATATTTGACGAACTCTGCGTGCCCGAGTTTAACCAAAGTCAATCCAAGCAGAGCTCGAAAAAATTCTGAACTTCCATCCTGCTTGATCTTCGGCGAATATGAGATAACATATAGCGGCTCTCCTTCCGGCCCTCTAACATTTTCCAACCAATGGCGTTCTATTATGTATGCAGCTTCAAAGGAAGTCACAACAATAAGGTCGGTTTGCCACAAGTACATATAGAAAATCGCCTGGAATTCGCGGTTAGTGTCTTGGTACTTAATATCTAGGAACTCAACACACCTTATTCAAAATAGTCCTACCGATGCTTGTATCCGTATAGAAGTTCATTTTCAGCGTCGTCCCATCAAGTAGTGCGGTGAGTTCATCCAGGACGATAGGCTCCTTGCCTTCGACTAGAAAAAGTGGCCGATCGCTGCTGGTTTCAACCACAGCGAAGTCGACCTTCTCCTTCGATGTGTACCTATTTCCCTTGAATCTACCGGGCACAGCATCCGGCTGCAGAGGCTCAGTCTTGGTATGAATTTGCTCGCCGGTCAAGCGGAACGTAACGGACTTCAACGCGAACAGCACTGCATCGTGAGTAAGGCGATTACACTGAGAGTAGTTTAGTGAAAAGTGAGCAGCAATCAGCATAACAACTACTTACAATGTCCTCACTGGTGAGCTTGTCCCAACCGTCCTTGAGAATGCCATCCTCCATCGTGCAGAGAGGATCAAACAATTTCTCATACACATATCGCACCTGATCGTCTGTGAGACCCTCGTTGCCCATTATTGTTAGCTGCAGCGGCTGATCCTGTATGAATTGCTCGAGGATTTGGATGTATCTGTTGACCTTGTCCAAGTCGTGGAAGGCATAACGAGGCTTTTCCGGAATCAGACCATTCACACGGTCTATGTTGACCGCGCTGGAGGAGCGACTCTTGTTGTCTTTGGAACGTTTCGGTACCTTGAAGTATGCATGGACATTCAGCCAGTCTTTGACAGACTCCAGCGATGGCGGGGGCTGACGAGGAGGCATGATGGAAAGCGTGAGCGACTCGGCGGTCCTGTCGTCCTTGTAGTGGGGTGGGCAATCCTCAAGTGCATGCCGCGACTTCCCACGAGTCGCGGCATGCGATGCCGAGCCTCTCGGTGGGGGTGCACAATTAGACAGATGCTATAGTACTCGCTTCACTCCCTCATAAGTCTGCTTAGGCCAAGGGCCCTCCTCAAGCCACATCCACAGTGTCTTCACCTCGCTCTCAGTTTCCAGCTCCTGCCGCTCCACAGGCTCAGACGCAGTCGCATTCGAGACGGTCTTCACAACTAGGAGGTTTCAAGGATGCAGTCGGTGTCAGGACTGCGAGCGGGCCAAGGTTCCGCCTTCCAAGACGGATACGTCATGCATTCCCCATCTCTCCTGTCTAACGCGAATTCGCAGCAAATCCGATTAGTTTTGGTACGGTAAATGGTTCCATGAACGATAAAACGACTGCCCCGTCCTCCTCGCCGGCGCCTGCCCCGCCTCTTGCTAAATCGGAGTTGCGGCCTGTACAGTCGTTCGGTTCCATTGAAGCATTGCAAAGCAGCATGCCAACGACAGCAAAGCCGTTTCTGGCATCCGTATCTTCCATCTCATCTGCTGCATCGTCGTCTTCTGCAGCATCAATGGCGAACACGATGCCTGCCACAGTGCCGCTCAAGCCTAAGGTCGATGTCTCTGTGTTCTCCCGTGGCGGTGGAAGCAACGCAAAAATCTCTTCACCTGTAAATACTTCCTCCCAGAGAGCATGGCTTTGCCGCCAACGCGCTCGAACACCTTATCTCCCGCTGTGCTGCCCGCACAATCCCAAAATGCTCCCGGACCAGCTGTCCCCGCGGTCTTCATCCTCACGCCCACCCACATCAACAACCTCCGCAGCCGTACCGGCAACCCTTTGTACCCGCAGCTTTGCGAAGTCAAGGCGTTGGGAATGGCCTTCGCTCACCGTCTTTCCAGCGCGGCAAATATACCATCCGTCAACAACGAACCGCCTGGTGCAAACGGAAACAGCATGCCTTTGCCTCGCCTTGCACTCCCGCAGAATCAACCGCACATGCAGCACCAGCACCAGCACCAGCACCAGCACCAACGGCAGCCTGCACCCGTCCAAGGCATGCCGCCGCAGATGCAGCCTGTTCCTGGTTGGCCTGGTTACTATGTAAGTTAAATTTAATTTTCTCTTATTTTGTTTAGCTCTAACTATATCGCAGTTCCTCTACATGCCCGGTATGCCGATGCAAGGTGTCCCCAGTGCGGAGCACTATATGCATTATCCACCACAAGGCTGGTACATGCATGCACCCCAACATCCCCATCAGGGGTCGCCCAGTATGAACGGGCCGCCGCAGACGGCGCTCGTACATTCCCGTGGTCTTCCCGTTTCCTCACCCCGCCAACCGCCACCTCCGCTGCAGGCACCAGGGACAAGCGCGAGTGCGCTTTGAACACCGATGCGAACGCATTCGTCCCTGGCCAGGGTGCGCCGACGCAGTCGCAGCGTCAAAACAGGATCAAATCAGGGACGCTTCAGGCCATGAGCTTGATCCGAACGGGCTTCGAAAGCAGGGTGGTACGCCGTCGACGCCTTCCACTCCTGCGTCTGACATGAATGGACGACGTGCAGCAGTTTGGCTGGAGACGGAAGAAGCAAGGTTGAAGCGAATTACGGGGAGCAGGTACAAAAGGTGAAAGAAGAGGAAGAGCGTCAGCGCAAGGAAGCGGAGGAAAAGCAACGGTTACAGAAGGCAGAAGCAGAGGCCAAAGCTAAAGCAGAGGTGAAGGTGGAGGCTGAGAAGTCAAAGCCTGTTGCACTCGTGATCAAGTCGAAGAAAGAGGCTGAAGTGTCCTCAACTGTATCCGACCTCCCACTTTCTACGTCGCCTGAAACATCCAAGAGACGACCTCTCCTCAACTCATAAATCTATCCCTCAACCTCTCCCATCCGCCCTTGCTACCGCCCGCCACATCCAAGATGTTTACCAGGTCCAGTGTCTGGAAGGCATCAAGAGTCCCGAGCCAGAGCTTAACACGAACGCGAAGGATGGCAAGTTCCGGTTCGTGTTTATTGTCTCGCTTTCTTTCCGTGACTAATAAGCTAACGCTATATTTCTGTGATTAGCTACGACCGAGGATTCCTTCTCCAATTCATGTCCGTGTGCAACGAAAAGCCGGACAATCTCCCTCCCCTTGAGGCTATCGGTTTTGACCCATCCGACCAACCGCACTCTATGGGACGGGGTGGCTCTGGACGCTGAGGCGTATCTGGTAGTATGGGCCGGCCATCTTCCACTGCTTCAAGGCAAGCATCAATTGGGCTTGGCCTCGGTGCTTCGAACGGCTTCGGTGGCAAATCTGGTTCAGGGCAACATATCTGCACCGAACAAACTGTCAAGTGAAGAGCGCTTCATGCGCTCGACGTCGATGAGCGGTGGGCCCAGTGGCCTTCCATTTGCAGGCAGGCGCCCATCGCCTATGATTTGCTCTTCCAGTCAGGATGGTGCGGGCGCTTTGGGCAACAAGCGTATGCGTAGCAAATGTGGCGACTCAACACGCAACGAGTCGAACCGTATCAGCTTCTGCCAATCAGTTCAACGCGAATGCTGCTTCCTCCGTCGAACATGTCGCGCCGCTAGAGCAGTCTGCGAACCGCTGGGTCGCGGGAGCCACGTCCAGGCGTGGGGCCTCGAATGACGCAGACTCACCTGAGATCGTGGACAAGAAGGTCCGTTCGCTGCTCAACAAGCTCACTATGGAGAAGTTTGAGTCCATCTTAAATTAGATCATTGTGTGGGCAAACAAGAGTGAGAGCGAGAAGAATGGGCGTGCGCCATTCAGGTCATCCGGCCTGTGTTCGAGAAGGCGACGGACGAGGCGGCTGGAGTAACCCTGTCTCCTCTCATGATTTCCAACCAAAGAATGCACCTCATTTCTCACGAGGACGAAATCTTCGGACCCAACGGCGCGGACGAGGATGAATTCGAGCTACCAGATGGGGTTCAGCCATTTCTCTCGGATGAGGATTTGGAGAACGAGAGCACTGCGGACGGTATTGCATTATGGTGGGCGCCGGCGCCTTACAGTCGCCGCTTGGGACGCATGCGCCGCGCGCAAGATGTACCGTCTGTGAAGAATTGGTATTTGGAGTACTGCCCACCGAACCAGCCTGTAAAGGTTCGCATGTCGTACCAGAAGCTACTCAAGTGCTTTGTTCTCAACGAGGTGAAGACGAGGCCGGAGAAGCCGATGACGAAAAAAAACCTGTTCCGTCAGTTGAAGGCGACGAAGTTTTTCCAGACCACAAAGCTGGACTGGATGGAGGCTGGTTTGCAAGTGTGCAGGCAAGGATACAACATGCTGAACTTGCTCGTCCGTCGCAAGGTATGATCCTTGGGAAAAGCTGCGTTATATCATTCTGACTTCCAATCCCTCTAGAACTTGAATCACCCTCATCTCGATTACAACATGAATCTGAAGCCGGTAAAGACGCTCACGACGAAGGAACGCAACAAGTCTCGCTTTGGAAATGCATTCCATTTGTGCCGTGAACTTCGTCGTCTCACGAAGCTCGTCGTCGATGCGCACGTCCAATTCTGGCTTAGCAATGTGGATGCCTTCCAACTGGTGGATGCATTGCAGTATATCTTCGCACATATCGGCGCGCTCACCGGCATGTACCGTTACAAGTACAAACTTATGCGTCAGGTCCGGACGTGCAAAGATCTCAAGCATCTGATCTATTATCGCTTCAATACGGGACCTATTGGTAAGGGCCCAGACTGTGGGGTCTGGGGCTCCAGGTTGGCGAGTGTGGCTCTTCTTCATGCGTGGAATTGTACCACTGCTTGAGCACTGGCTCGGAAACTTGCTTGCGCGTCAGTTCGAGGGTCTGAGCAGCAAGGGCATCGCAAAGCCGGTCACGAAGCAGCGTGTCGAATCGCACTATGACTTGGGATTACGCGCTGACGTGATGCACGATATACTTGATATGATACCGGAGTCAATCAAGCAGAACTAGGCAAAGACTATCTTGCAGGACTTGTCGGAAGCGTGGCGCTGCTGGAAGGCAGACGGTACGTCGTTTGGTTGAATCTGGACTTTGTGTACTAAGCCTTATTCTACAGCTCCTTGAAAGGTCCCGGGCATGCCGACTGCAATCGAGAACGTCATCCTGCGGTACATCAAGAGCAAGGCGGACTGGTGGTGCTCGGTTGCGCACTACAATCGCGAGCGTATCAGGCGCGGTGCGACTGTCGACAAGGCTGTGGTCAAGAAGAACTTAGGGCGTCTTACTCGACTGTACTTGAAAGCTGAGCAGGAGTGTCAGCATGCTTACCTCAAAGATAGTCCTTACATTAGTGCTGAGGAGGCCGTTGCAATCTACACATCGTCGGTCCACTGGCTTGAGAGTCGGAAATTTGCTCCCATCCCATTCCCGTAAGATCCAATTAACTACGTCTTTCAATAGCTCTCACTGATGTTTCCATACAGTTCCCTTTCGTACAAGCATGACGCGTACAGCGTCAAAGGTCGTCTTAACAAATCTCAGCGTGAGGAGCCTGCTCTCATTGAGCAGGCGTATGACAATCCACACGAAGGTATGTTCTTTTTCTAATTGGTCGTAGGGTGTAGCTAATTGATTCGCGTGCAGGTCTGTCTAGGATCAAGCGTCTCTTGCTCACTCAGCGAGCCTTAAAGAGGCAGGCATCGAGTTCTTCGACACATATGGCAAACTCATTCCTTGCTACAACATCGAACCCGTTGAGAAGATTACAGACACATATCTTGACCAGTTCTTATTCTTTGAGGCTGACAGGCGCGGGTTATTCCCGGCGTGGATCAAGACTGCGGACACTTAACCTCCTCCCCATCTGGTGTACAAGTGGTGCCAGGGTATCAGTAACTTGGCGGACATCTGGGATACGAGCGAGGGCGAATGCGTAGTGATGATGGAGACCGTGCTGTCGAAAGTATACGAAAAGATTGACCTGACCCTTCTCAACCATCTGCTTCGTCTTATTCTCGACCATAATCTTGCGGGACTATATCACAGCGAATAATAACCGTGTTCTCACCTACAAAGATATGGCACATACGAACACACACGGGATGATCCGCGGTCTGCAGTTCTCTACCTTTGTCTTCCAATACTATGGTCTTGTCCTCGATCTTCTCATCCTCGGCTTGTATCGCGCAAGTGAAGTGGCGGGTCCCCCACAACTGCCCAACAATTCCCTGCAGTACCGTGATTCTGCGACCGAGACACGCCATCCAGTCCGTCTCTATTCTCGTTACGTTGATCGTTTGCATATTTTATTCAGCTTCACCGCCGAGGAAACACGCGACCTTATACAACGTTACCTCAACGCGAATCCAGATCCAATAAACAACAACGTTATTGAGTTTAACAACGAGAGATGCTAGCCGTTGAAGGGAAGTGAATCCCGGTTGGCTTCAGGCATCGCACACTACCTTACTTTACGAAGGATGACTTCAGCCCAGAGGCGTGCGGTTTCGTTGAGAACTCGTATCTTCGTGGATTAACTCCGCAAAAGATTTTTTTTTTCCACACTATGGCTGGTCGCGAAGGTTTGATCGATACCGCTGTCAAGACGGGCGAGACTGGTTACATTCAGCGTCGACTTGTAAAGGCACTCGAAGACGTGGCTATCTGCTACGACGGGACTGTACGAAACTCACTGGGTGACCTGATCCAATTCGTGTATGGCGAGGATGGTATGGACGGTGCTTTTATTGAACGGCAAATGATCAAAACGTTCGGTATCAATGATCGCGAGTTCGAACATCGCTATCGGGTCGACATCACTGACCCGAAGGGTGAATTCCTTCCTGGTGTTTTGCAAATCGGTATCGACGACTCATCCCTCGAGCTCTAGCAAAAACTCGACGAGGAATACGACCGTCTTCATGAGGATTGTAAATTGCTCCGTGAATTCATTTTCCCGGGCCGTGACAATTCCGCTGCCCACTATCTTCCTGTCAACCTGAACCGCATCGTGCAGAACGCAATTTAGATTTTCCATACGGACCGCAGAAAACCGAGTGATCTGGAGCCGGTTTACATCATTGAGCAGGTGCAGCAGCTGGCAGACCGCCTCATCGTTGTGCGCGGCGAGGATCTTTTAATAAAGGAGGCTGCCGAGAACGCTTCTGTTGCATTCCGCATGCACCTTCGGGCGACTTTTGCCGCATGTCCAGTCCTAGAGGAGTTCCATCTCAACAGAGAAGCGTTTGACTGGATCTTGGGCGAGGTGGAGACAAAGTTCAACCAGTCAGTTGTTCATCCGGGTGAGATGTGCGGCACACTCGCTGCCCAGTCGATCAGTGAGCCGGCGACACAGATGACACTAAATACCTTCCATTACGCTGGTGTTTCGAGTAAAAACATCACGCTCGGTGTGCCGCGTCTTAAAGAAATCATCAACGTCGCCATGAATATCAAGACTCCGTGTACCTGGACCCAGAAATTGCTGCTGTCGACACAAGGACCAAGTCGGTGCAAACGGAACTTGCGTACACATCGCTGCGTACCGTCACAGCGGTGGTCGAGATCTACTACGATCCTGATTCAAGTACAACGATCAATGAGGAGGATAAGCATTCTTCGTCATCTCCGACGGGGAAATTGAGTCGGGTCTTCATCTTCAGTCGCCATGGCTACTTCGTCTTGAGCTCGGTCGCTCGATGATGCTTGACAGGAAACTTACGATGAACTACGTTGCTTGCCGTATCGCGGAAAGCTTTGCCATTGCCAAAAATGCCATCTAAGGAAAATATCGACCCTGATGATCCTCCCAATACAGGCAGTACATTGACGATTATATGGAAGGGGAAGGGGAAAGGGCGGGCGGATGCCATCATCGCAGACGACAGATCTCTGCGATCGAGCGACAACGGATCAAATACAACTCTCGCTACATTGCGGCTCAAGGAATCGAATGACACCATTATCCTCAATCGAGTGCCTGCGGGTGAGACGGCGTCTGCAGGCGAGACGGACATCGGCATTCCATGTATCATTACTTCAAAGCGGAAGCGGTTCTGTGCGTTTGCCCGTTATATCGGCGAGGTTGAGGGTGAGAGCGGGCCATGGGTTGGTGTCAAGGTGCCCGTGGGCTATGCTTGGGCAGACGATCAGCTCGAGGGCCGCCAGTGGCATGACGGCTCATGGGGTGGCGTGCGCTACTTTGACGTCGGGACTTTGGCATCGGAATGGGGCGACGACAAATGCATGACCCACCGGCAACGCGATTTGATGAATAACTATGGAACTAGCATTATTAGTGGCTAGAAGGGTGCGAAGTGTGAGGGGGAGCAGCTCAGCGTTGACCACAAGAAGTGTTTCTGTAGCACGTCGCGATCAGTGTTGGACGTGTCGAACGTGGAGTATTGAGGTCTCTTTGTGAGGCCACAGCAGGTGCTGTATGTTGTAAATGCTGTCGGTTCGGACTTGGGAATCTTGGAATATATTTAAGTTCGGATTCCTGCCCTTTTTCTTTTTCTTTCTTTCTTTCTTTTACCCCGCTCCCATGTTTAGTCACTCCTTGCTCTGGGCAGATACCCTCATCACCGAAATCACTTGTTGGCATGTTCATATTCCTCTCTTATCTACTCAATCGGATTGCTCTGGATTCTATGTTTCCTCTACCTTAGAAAGGAAGTTACAGGTCCATGATGTACGCCTCAGCCATGACAAGTTTGTATATTACGCGCACAACCGCATACGGTACGCAAAACCCTAGGATTTACGAAGGTCATCTTCGAGATCGGTGCTTCTTCCTCGGTGGCTCGGGCACATCCCCTTGCCCGGGACCGGTGCACCTATCCTTGAAGCCTTTTACGACCGCCTGTAAAATGTCTTCTTGGTCTATAGTGCGCAGACACTGCTCCATGTTCAAAAAGACGTGTGGCTCGTGTATTCGTTCGCCAGGGCGAGCTGGATACGATACAAGAACCTTCAATAAAGGGTCCTCGGTTTTGAACCATGCCTTCATGTCGGCATCCTCTTTGATATCCTCCGAATTGACGATGTCGTATCTCTTTTCGTCTCGTTCACCTTTTTCATCATGGCCATAAAGGACTCTCGACCGCGACCGTACTTCTCATTTTTCATTTCTACGAGCCAGAGTAGTCAGTGACGTCAATGTCATGGCTATGTTCCATTGCATACCGGACTGTTCCAAAAAGTGTGCGGGTCGAGCGACGATATCGCTTTAGCTTGGTCCCCTATCGTGAAATTCTCAGCAATGTTCCACTTGACTTGAACAACCACGACTAGGATCCGACCAGACTGCTAATCGGATGAACAGCAGAATGTCGGGTCCCATGTTATCATCGGGGAAGCACAGTACTGTCGATGGGTTTTTAATCCAATCCTGTGTCGCTTCGAAAGCTTGGCACTTCTTTCCAATGCACAACGTGCCACCCTGTCACCAAGATGGTCATAAGAAAACACTTTCACTTCGATCATCCTCCCAGGAGACAGAAACCAAATCAACCTCCTGTTTGGCCCATTCCGGAACGGTAGCCCCGAAATCGAAGATTTCGTACAGTCGTAGGCCTTTGCCGAATGCAGAAGCGAGGTAATATCCGATGAGTTGTTGAAATCTGAACCTGGATTACTGCTGGCGCGGAGGCTATTCTTGATGTTCCCCAGCGAAAATTGATTATTTTTGAAATCCACCACGGCGGCGAGAAGGGCGATGGGTTCGTCGATAGTAAATTCCTTGCCCTTATCATCACGAAAGCGGGCAAAGCCTTTTTTCACTATCTTTTTCATCATCACCTAAGACGCGGCTTCATGGTACATGGCCCAGTGTACAATGACCTGGAGAACGTAGCAAACCGTTTTGGGCTAATAGGAAACGATGAGCTGTGAAATAAAGGTCGGAGGAGACATTGAACGCACAGTCCATGATTTTATCGAAGATGCGCGGCAGCGGCTTAATGTCCTGGGAAGTTCAGTAACGCCAGGTGTATCTTCAATGACAAAGTCTGGAACATCCGATGGGGTGAATCCGCTGACTTCCTTGACGTATGCAGTTAAAGTCCTGTGCGGCACTTGGAATGAGGACAATAACAGTTGATCCAGAAGTGCTGCAGTAAAGCGATGCCTGGAGGATGCTTTAACATAGGTCGCAGCACAGACATGCGACAGCGTACCTTCCGCGCACCCATTTCCAAGCTCGTTCCAGTAATGCCCGTCCGGATTCCGATTCAAGAATGCGCTCAGGCATGTAGCGACGTATATAATCGCCCTGTCGCTCGGCATCGTCGAATCCACCGGTTCGCGTTGCTTGCGAAAACTTCGTCTCCTTCGCGACCGCGGAACTGATCACAGAGTTAACGAGCGTCATGGATATGCCAGTTCCTGACAGGATGACTGGAAACGTACATTCCTGTCAATGACTTTGATGATTGGTCTCAATACCGGACTGTTGTACGGCTGGATCGATTTTTTCTGATCGAAATGATGTAGTAAATTTTTGCTCAGAATCTGTGCCTCGTCAAGTACGATGAAGAAGTCGTTGTCCAAATGAAGCTTGCTCCGCAGTGAAGAAGCGCGCTCCAAGCCCTCTCTTTGACCACATCAGGTAGCTGTCAGGAGCATCCTCCAGCATACCAGTTAGATCTGCAAACACGTCGCTACCGAGGATATCGGAAGGACGCAGTTGAAGAAAGAGCCAATGCATCTTGAAGTCATTGGCACACTGCAAGGAGAACATTTCTCCGATCATCCTCAAGAAGTATTCAAACACGAGCACGCGAGCATTAACGACCTCGTCCATGCGACGTACCGCAATTGCGTGGTTACGATTATAGGCGGAGTCCACCAGCCTTTCGTCCAGAACTTCAGGGAATGGATAAAGTCGGGGTTATTTTCTCTTCGGACACGAGAGAAGAGATATCCTTGGACCCAACAAGGTCAGTGGGGCCTTGAAAGTAGCTGTGAAGTAAAACCCCCAGTGTCTACTCAAGCCTTCAAGTAACAATCGAGTCTTGCCGGATCCCGAGGTATTGACAAGTACTCTGACCGACATAGATGAATAAGCTTTAAAGCATTCAGTTGAATAACTCACCGACTTCTTCCGTTGAATATGCGTTCAACAACAGTTTTATCAACTAAATTTTTCCCCAAGTCATGCAGAAGAAGCACGGGCTTCCCATTTATTTTGGGGATTTTGAGGTCTTTGATGAAATGTGCAATTTCATCATCGACAGGTGATTGCGCTTCCCAGAAATCCGTCCATGGCTGACCAGCGAGATAAGCCCTAAGCCTCGCATTGTGACTTTCCAAGAACTCGTTAACCAGCTCTTGCATTTCAGTCTCGTTTTTGATGCGGTCAGCGACAAATGCCTGTCCGTTTGCCTGAACTGCACAGATTAATCAGGTCAATAACCCCAACTCCGCAGAAGATAGCTGGTAACTCACCACGCAGCCGTGCTGCAGCTACGAGATGGTTTAGCCTCTTTTGTGCATCTGAATGACAGGATTGACTCACCAGCTGGTTTTACTCTGACCACGAGATGGATCAAGCTCTTTTTTTTTCCAATTTCTTTCTTTTTTTTTTTTTTTTTTTTTTTTTTTTTTTTCTTTCCAATATATCTCATTTCTTCCTCCCAAAAACTTCATCGACCGTATCACTGAGCTTAAGGGCTTGGACTTTCTCGATGCTCTTGTTGGCACGTTCAGCCAAAGTTTCGTTCGGAGTCTTATCCAAATCGGAAGGCTTGTTCGTGTGAGCATAGCAGACGGTTGGACACAGATGGATGATAACTCACTGCGTACAACTCTAAATCGGCCTTGCCGACCCCGAGTGCTTGAACCTGGCCGTTCTCTCGAACAGGCGAGCACGGACTTCAGTTAAAAAACATGTGTAATTAGATGTGAGGACATTTGAGCTCTCAGCATCTGCGATGTAGTAGTTCAGCGCTATGGGCATGGTGGTTGTTAGATGAGGAGTGTGGCATCGAGATACGACCACAGCCCACTCGCATCATTACGTAATGCATCGATTCTTGTAATAATCCGAACCGAGACAGCGAGAGCTTAAGCTTGTTCCACATTAATAAGTTAGCTTTTGATTCACGAGAGCGGGGTCGCTGACCTAAGCCGTCTCTCAAGGGGCGTGCCGATCCGCGCCGCTTAACCAAGCGCCCCACCGGCGCCGGTTTTTTATTTTTTATTTTTTTTTCGGTGTGTGCGTGCGCGCGCGCGTGCGGAGGAGATCGACGAAAATCGACGAACTCGAAAACGCCGGCCTCACTCCACACTCACACTCTCTCAAGCCGTTCTCTGCTTTTTTCTTAATCACACTACATCACTGCTTCTCATCGTAGCCGTCCCATCACAGCTGCCTGCCTGCCCACCCACACTGCTCGAGGCAACGAAGAGGTCGACGACAGCATGGAAAGAGGACCTCCAATCGCTCTTACATCGCGCGAAGGATCGCTTCCCAGACGTCGTCTGGGATCTACTGGATGAGGACGCGATGGACGAAGGCAGCAACACGGACTCGGAGGTTTGAGGACATAAAGGTGAGAGCACGAGCACAGAACCTACCACCTATCCTTGAGAATAACAGATGCTAGCTATCGTTTGTGCTCGTGCACCACCCAGTTTCCAGGCGCGCTATTTGTCGTTCCGCCCGGCACCTATCACGTCCCCACTTCCTTTCGCTGCCTCTCTGACACCGTCTCTTCCAACGCCGACGACATCTGGACTCTCTTTCAACCTTGGCATTGAGTTCCCCTACCGGGCCTCCATGCGCTGCACTTCACCTTCCCGATTCTGGCCTATCTCCCCTGCGCCCTCTGTAATCGGCTCCCTCACACGCATATCTCTCAACCACAATCCCGCGTTATTCACGAACGAGCTCGAGTGTCTCTTCACAGGAAAGGGATTTGGGGATGCATTTGAGTTTTTGTTCGATGCGAATGAGAAGGGCGCGGAAGGCGACGCCGATGTGGAAGAGGCGCGCGTCGACAAGCTTCAGAAGGACCTTGTCTTCATGTGGAGGTCTCGTCTGTATTCTGACGTTCGCATTGAACTACACAGCAATATGCCAACAATAGGTGCTTCTTCCAATGAAGAAGAGACGACCGCTGTCTTCTGCTCACATCGATTTGTTCTTGTAACACGTGCGCCGTATTTCTACGATCAACTCATCACCTATGGTCTCAAGAATACCCTGCCCCCGGCGAGCTCACACCCTTCGCCTTCGCCTTCCCTTGCCTCCCTTCACTCCTCCAGCACTGCATTTAACCTTAGGATACTTATACACCGGCATGCTCAGCTTCAGCAACCACTCACATGACTTGGACGCCGCTTTCGCTATCCCGTGCTCTGCGAACTATCTCAAATTGCAAACGCTCCATGACGAGGTGCAGGCACTCCTCGTGCAGGAGATGCTCCATGGGCTCTTCCATGCTTTCCTCGAATTTGCTGGGTATGAACGCATTACTGGAGGCCGCTGGGGCACAGGTGGGTGTCGCTGCCGCCAGTGTGCACGCCGCGCACCGTGTACGCTCGTGTTTTCCGTGTGTACAGACGTGCAGAACACATACCTTGAGCACGGCGCGCAGCGCGCCCTTGTTGGTCTTTTCGGAGTGGGCTGGTGCACTCTGGACTTCGCTGCACTCCGGCAGAAGACGAAAGACGGGTTGATGACCGGCCTGAAGAAGTGTGCGCTCCCGCAGAATGCGTTTCCTTTGCTTCGCTGCACATGCGACCTTAGCGAAGCTCAACTCTGTGCGCGACGCTTGGGTAGAGGGTGTGAGAGAAATGGTTATGACAGCAAGGGGGTTTGTGGATGCGCTGCTTTGCAACGAGGCGGAGAATTGTTTCAATGAGCACGAGTTATGGAGAATGATGGGCTAGGACGGTTTGAGGACGGGAAGCGCGTTGAGTGGGTTATGGGGGCTGTGCGGAGGGGCATGGCGGAGTCGAATGCTGGCATGCTCTATCAGGTGAGTATTAAAATATAATCGGGTTTATCGTTGTGCTCATTCCTTCGCAGACTCTCGTTTCAATTCTTCTCCATCAGCACCCTACGGAACCAAGCGAGACCCTCTTATCAAGTATTTCCCACATCCGTGTTCAAGTTGAACAGACTCGTATGGATCTGCTTCGAAGGCGCTAGATCAGTATCTGGAACAAGGGTGGCTTCGATGCACTGGAAAGTTGGGTGATCAAGGAGATCAACGATGGTAGGTCCGCGCTTCTCAATGGTAAGGACTTTGCTAATAACGATCTACAGAGATCAACAACCCGGTCGAAGATCTTCTAACGCCGACGACGAGCAACTCCAACACGGTGCGTGGGCCGCTTACGCGAGCAGGCCTTCGCCTTACTCTCAGCAGGGTCGAAGACACTACTGAGCGCGATAGCATGAACACGTCGCATTCGCTTCGTACGAGCATGCTGAACGAGAACCTTGCTCGCGGGAACGCAGCTGTCACCTCGTCTAGCGCATCTGTCTGGAGCGCAGCGTTGCGTCGACGACTAGCCGAATGTCATCGCGCCTTACGACTGCGACGGAGCGTGAACGTAAGGAGAGCCGGCCAGACTCGAAGTTTGTGCCGTCCACCCCGCGTAGTACGAGTCCAAGCGTCCATAGGGCACCGAGTGCACTCTCGTATACTTCAGGTGTGGACGTGGATGGGGAAGGTGACGAACAAGAAAGCCCGCGACTAAAGGGCTCGACCTCGTCCCTTGCGCGCTCTACCGCGTCATCTTCTGTGGTTTCTCGACGGCCCGATGTAGCTTCTCGCTCTCCACGCACAACTGGGAAAGACACAGGAGACACCGCGAGTGTTACGGGTGTAAAACTCCCGAACGTCGTCTCCGTGCAAAGATCAAAATCTGTCGCCGCCTCTGTTTCATCTACTCGTTCACATGCATCAACTATCCATAGAAATGCCGCCACTGCAGGCCAGCAAGGTACTCTTCGTCCACCTCATCCGCCCTCGCGACCGACATCCTCGTTCTCGAATGTGTCAATGTCCAGCAGCAGGAGCGGGGCTTCAACACGCGAGTCTACATTCAAAACGCCTCGCGAGAATATGACCCCGCGCGACTCTGTTACTCGGTCGAGGAAAGTCTCGACCACGTCGACGACCTCGATGTGCAGCACCGGAACCTCAAGATCTCCTAAAACGCCGGCGTCGGCGCTACCTAAAGGACGGCCGCATCGCGTCTCTGAAACGAGTGCGACACCAATTAGTACGGTAAACGCGGTGTCGCGCACAAGGAAGGTGTCGCCCATTACTACAGTATCTACGAAAACAACAGCGAACAAGACGCCCGTCATTCGAAAGTCACCGTCGGCGAATTCAATTCGATCAACTGCATCTGTGGCAACAGCTGGGGGGAAAAAGACAGCGACGAAGAAGTCCCCTGCAGTCGATGAGAAGAAGCCTTCTCCGGCGAGGCCTCGCGTGCGACTTATGCCTTACTCTAGTACGTGTTTATCCACCTTTAACTCATTATATGGTCGCTGATTAGTGTATTTTAGCCCTTCGTCTAAATCTTTCCGTCACTCCACCGTATAACGCCGATTTAGATGGCGATGAGATGAACAAGCAGTATGTCACTTTTAGGATCAGCCTTACATCTCTTTCTCAGCCCCGTCTAGCGTTCCTCAGAGCGAAGAGACGAGAGCCGAGCTCAGTCAAATTGCATGGGTTGCGCAGCAGATCATCTCGCCGCAGGCGAACAAACTTGTTATGGGCATCGTACAGGACACGTCGTGCGGTCCGGAAATTCACTCTGCGGGATAGCTTCTCGACTGAGTGCAGGTGCAAAACATCCTCCTCTGGGTACCGGACTGGGACGGCACGATTCCGACGCCGGCGATCTTGAAGCCGAAGCCATTATGGACGGACAAACAAATTTTTAGCATGACGATCCCTCGCGGAATAAACATATATCGCTCGCCTGATCCGAAATCTTCGAGCCCCGTTTTCGACGATGGCATGGTCATTGAAAACGGCGAGATCATCTTTGGTATCGTGGAGAAAAAAAAAGACGGTTGGAGCATCGCAAGGCGGTCTTATCCACGTCGTCTTCCGCGAAAAAGGTCCCGAAGCGAATCGTACGCTGTTCACTGGTCTCCAGCAGATCGTTAATCACTGGCTGTTCCACAATGAATTCAGTATAGGCATTGGTGATACGGTTGCGGATAAGGAGACAATGGCGTACATCACGGATCAGATCAAGATGCAGAAGCAGAATGTCGTGCAGGCCATTGAAGATGCATCTAACGACCGTCTGAAAGCTGCACCGGCTATGACTATTCGCGAGTCGTTCGGGAGTCGAGTCGAACGCGAGCTCAACTTGGCGCGTGACCACTCCGGTCAATCCGCACAGAAGGACCTGAAGGAGGACAACAATGTCGAACAGATGGTTGTCGCGGGTTCGAAGGATTCTTTCGTTAACATATCGCAGATGTCCGTCTGTGTTGGTCAGCAGTCGTTGAAGGGAAGCGAATACCGTTTGGCTTCAGGCATTGCACACTACCTCACTTTACGAAGGATGACTTCAGCCCAGAGGCGTGCGGTTTCGTTGAGAACTCGTATCTTCGTGGATTAACTCCGCAAGAGTTTTCTTCCATGCTATGGCTAGTCGCGAAGGTTTGATCGATACCGCTGTCAAGACGGCCGAGACTGGTTACATTCAGTGTCGACTTGTAAAGACACTCGAAGACGTGGCTGTCTGCTACGACGGGACTGTACGAAACTCACTGGACGGTGCTTTTATTGAACGGCAAACGATCAAAACGTTCTGTATCAATGATCGCGAGTTCGAACATCGCTATCGGGTCGACGTCACTGACCCGAAGGGTGGATTCCTTCCTGGTGTTTTGCAAGTCGGTATCGATGACTCATCCCTCGAGCTCCGGCAAAAACTCGACGAGGAATATGACCGTCTTCAGGAGGATCGTAAATTGCTCCGTGAATTCATTTTGCCGGGCCGTGACAATTCCGCTGCTCACTATCTTCCTGTCAACCTGAACCGCATCGTGCAGAACGCAACGCAGATTTTCCATATTGACCGCAGAAAGCCGAGCGATCTGGAGCCGATTTACATCATTGAGCAGGTGCAGCAGCTGGCAGACCGCCTCATCGTTGTGCGCGGCGAGGATCTTTTGATAAAGGAGGCTGCCGAGAACGCTTCTCTTGCATTCCGCATGCACCTTCGGGCGACTTTTGCCGCGTGTCCAGTCCTAGAGGAGTTCCATCTCAACGGAGAAGCGTTTGACTGGGTCTTGGGCGAGGTGGAGACGAAGTTCAACCAGTCGGTCGCTCATCCGGGCGAGATGTGCGGCACACTCGCTGCCCAGTCGGCGACGCAGATGACACTAAATACCTCCCATTACGCTGGTGTTTCGAGTAAAAACGTCATGCTCGGTGTGCCGCGTCTTAAAGAAATCATCAACGTCGCCGCGAATATCAAGACTCCGTTGCTCACAGTGTACCTAGACCCAGAAATTGCTGCTGTCGACACGAGGGCCAAGTCGGTGCAAACAGAACTTGCGTACACATCGCTGCGCACCGTTACAGCGGCGGTCGAGATCTACTACGATCCTGATCCAAGTACTTTTCATTTCTCTTTTCCACATGCGATCTATGTCTCCTCTTTCATCATACTATCGATCGGAGCAGCATGGCCTCAACACCTACCTCCACTTCATCCGCCGCCTCATAATCCACTCTCAAGCCCGCCTCACAAGCACCGCTGCCCCAACTACATTCGACACATCCACCTCGCTCACGTTTTGTCTGCTCAGACAGGAGACGCCGCGACTCGCGCGTGACCCGTTCCTCGCAGACCGCTTCCGCGAGGGCGAGATCTTCCGCGCGTTCGACCTCGTGCGCTTCGCGGACCGCGTCGGCCTCCGCCCGCTCGAGCGGCTCATCCTCGCTGCGTCAATCGCCGCCGTGGGAGTGAGCACGGGAAACACTTCTGGCGCTCAAGCCCAGCAGGGATCAACACCGGGCACGGGTGTGCGAAAGCCGTTGGCGGATCAGGCGGCGACGATCATTCGCGTTGACTTTGAGAACGCTGTGCTCGCGCTGTGCCAGCATCCCTGCTTTGACCATGCCGATTTGTCGCCCGCGCAGGCAGGAAAACTGCTGCAAACTTTACTGTCTGACCCGCCGCGGGGTGCACCGCTCCTCGATGCAATGCTGTGCCAAGCACTTGTTGCTGCTGCGCAGACAAAATTTGGTGTTGAGATGGTTGCACCGATTCTGGCGCAGTTGTTCCAGAATCTCAGGTATGTTTTATCCCATTTTGTTAGCATGAAAGCTCATCAAAATGTTGGTGTAACTTTCGCAGCCTCCCACCGCAGACATCCCTTGTCCAGGCCTTTAACCAATTTGGTCCAGAAATCACGAGCGATGTGGCTGTCGTAAGAGGTTTGCTTGCAAGGTTCGGGATGACCGATCAGAGCCCTCCGACGGACGAGCAAATCGTTGACATCTCAGCCGCCTTACGATTGAGGGTGCCCGACTGTGTGATATCGGTACTCTTGTGAGAGCGTTAAGTAGCTTTGTGAGCCTCTTTTTGCTTCTGTACGTGCTGTATCATTTACTCACCTTGTATGCAGAGGGCAAAGCTTGACCGTAGCAAAGTTATCGAGGCCTTCGATTGGCCTGATCGGCAAGGTGTCGATACCAATACGCTCAAGCTCCTTATTGCTATCCTCATCAATTCTCCCCACGATGCAGACAAACCTGCCGTTGCTGGCTTCTGGTCACACTGGAACAATTCTCTCTATTAACTCCGCCTCCTCGATGCTCTACTTTCTTTACCTGGCGACACATTCAACTTCGTCCGCCTGCCCGGTCGGCGCGTAGTGACTGTTGAGGACATTGCAGCCGCAAGCCCCACAACCAAGACTTTGGCTGCTAATGTGCAGAGTCATACGTGGAACTCGCTGGATTTGTTTGAGTTTTTGGTCAGACTGGGAGATTCGGATAATGAGGATGTCAGAAGCTGTGTACGGGAGATGTTGGACAAGGCCGTCCGGATAAGTGCGGACATTGTAGATATGGATTGCTTCAGGCTCCTGTGAGTGACTGGGCATTATTCGTTACTTCTGCTTCATGAGTGGCTTATCTTTATTATGTTCCCAGAAACCGTGGAATGCATTGTAGATTGAGTATACACGACAGCTGCTTTTAATGTTCCTCGGTGGTCATCCGAATCACCAGCTCGTCTTCATGCGCATCTGGCAGATCGAGCCGACGTATCTCACGACGGCCCTGTGCGAGTTCTACGACGAGAACCCGATGAACATCACGCGCATCTTAGATGTCGCGCAGGACCTGAATATCCTTGATTCGCTGCTTGAAGTACGGCCTTTCGTCTTCGCGCTTGACGTCGCTGCTCTTGCATCTCGACGCGAGTACCATAACCTCGATAAGTGGCTACAGGACAACGTATCGGCGCATGGGGCAGATTTCTTGCACACTATTATTGTGTTCTTGGAGCTCAAGATGCAAAACGAGAAAATTGCCCGGACAATTGACCCACAGGCGGAGAACAGGACGATGGCACTCAGCCCCTAACGATCGCTATCTTCTTGCGTTCCCTTCGCACCTAGTTCGTTTCTTTCCTTTCACATTGACAAAAGCTCCCGTCTGATATTTTAAACCTTCCCTTCGTAGTTCAAACATTATGGATGAGCGAGACGCGGAATATTGCATGGAGATACGAAATGCTTGCCTGCGGATCCACCCTCGGCTGATGATTCTAAATCCTAGTGCCGAAAATTCGGAGCCTGGGTTCACTGTCGTCAGCTATTCCTCTGACATTGAAGCAGAGGTCGACGGTATCTTCAAGCAGATGTACGACGAAAAGATCACGATCGACTAAGTTATCATCATACTACAGCGCACTAAGGAATCTACGAACCCTCATGACTACGAAATCTTCTCTTGCATGCTCCACTTCCTCTTCGACGAATATAAATTCTTCCAGACATTCTATCCGCCGCGCGAACTCGCGATGACAGGCTACCTATTCGGACCTATCATACAGCAACGACTAGTCGACTATATCCCCCTCGGCATTGCCATCCACTACATTATTGACTCCCTCCAGTGTCCCCCAGACACCAACCTCTTAAAATTTGGTGTGCAAGTGCTGGCACACTTCGGATCGCGCCTGCCAGAGTGGAAGCTCCTGTGCGAAGCACTTCTAAACATTCCCCATCTCGCCAAGCAGCGACCAGACATTATTGAGACGATTCGTCGAGCTCTCGCTGCCCCCACAGAACCAGTTAGTGCAGGAGGAGCAGCGCAGCTGCAGGCATTCCCATCAGCCTTGACTCTTATCGACACTCAGCCAGCCTTCACGTCCATCAAGCCAGACATCTTGGATGAGGCAGACTTTGAGACCCCGCCCGAAGAGACGTCCGACAAGATTCTTTTCATTATCAACAACCTTGCGCCGAGCAACTTTGAATCAAAACTTACAGAGATGAAGGAGTGTTTCGAAGAGATATACTCGCACTGGCTTGCGAACTACCTTGTCGATCAGCGTGTTAGTACCGAGCCGAACAACCACCAGCATTACTTACGATTCCTCGATGGGCTAGACAGCAAGGCAATGGTGAAGTACATCCTCCATGAAACGTTTGTGAAGTCCACAGTGTTATTGAACTCCGACAAAACAAAAAACCCTACCACAGAGCATACATTCGTCAAAAACCTTGCCTCGTGGCTTGGGCAGATCACGCTTGCTCGCGACAAGCCGATCAAGCACAAGAATCTTGCTTTCAAGGAGTTCCTTGTCGAGGGGGTGGATAGTGACCGCTTGATAGTCGCGATCCCGTTTGTGTGTAAAATTCTTACGGCCACTGGCGCAGCGAAACATCGACGTCGTCTTCCTCAGCCCGCCCTGGGGTGGACCATCCTACTTGACTGACTCGCCGCAAAAGGAGAAGAGCGAGGCAGACTCCTTGCTTCAGGGTGACTACTCGCTGTATTCCATCCTTCCCATCTCTGGCGACGAGCTCTTCCATCTTACACGTCGCGTGTCGCATAATGTCGCATATTTCCTGCCGCAGAATGTTGACCTCGGAGAGGTGTCTAGTCTACTCAAACGTGAAGATGCCGGAGATGGGAACTCGAGGTTGGTAAGTATGCAGCGAGAGGTGGAGGAATGTGTCGAAGTCGAGGAGGAGTTTATGGGCGGAAAGTTGAAGGCTGTCACCTGCTACTTTGGTGGGCTTGTGGCGGGACAAGAGGAGATTTTCTAAGCTTAGTTGTGGTATGAAGAACGCTCCTCCTGCTATCGATTGTTAGATACAGATGGTCTGCTATTCTCTGAGAATGATTCTGAGACCAATCTAAGACTTACCTTGAAGGCGCCTTCAAGCTTGTCCCACAGTAAAGTTGCGCTGCATTGAGCGGCAGATATAACGCACTTATTTTTGTCTCTGCTGTTAGGGCGTTAGTAGAATTGCGGTATGATAATTACATGTTACTTAGAGAGTATGTGAAGTGCTAAGAGCATATATTTCTGGAAACTGAAGAACTCTTTATTCCGAATTATGTCTCTTGAACAATGAGGATACTTCTTGTTCCACAGGACAAGAAGCGCTAGTTTCTGCAAGAATATTTTAATTTTAAATCGAGTCTTTCCCCAAGCTGTGCTGTTGAACAACTTGCGTGTGGTAATACACCCCGTGATTTCTGATTTAGGCCCCGTGACAGATCCGCACACCCCGTGACATATGATTTAGGCCCCGTGCACTTTGTTACTGGCCCCGCCACCTGTGACACATACATAACCCCGCCTAACTAGAGGTGACAACAGGGGGCTGTTACAGTGTCTAATAAGGCCCGAGTCGCATAGTAGCTCATACTCTTATTAATACTTTGCTTAATTCTGAACTCTATAGCTGGGAGCCCAAGGACATTCAGGGCACCAGTGATAATTCTGGGTTCTGGTTGTTAGTAAAAGGGAATCAGATGATTGAGTTCAAGGGAGACGTATCTAGTGGGCCAATACCCTCATTCCAGTCGAGTTCTGTGGGTTCCAGATCAAAGGATTTGAGTTGCATGTGTTCCAGTGTGTCAGGGGCAACGGAATCGGCAGAGTGTGCTAGTAGGGAAGCATTCAAAGCATAGTGCCGGCAGAGCGCTCAAGAAGTGTGGGGGATCATCAGTGGCTGTGTCAGAAGACACAGAGATGCGCTAACAATAGTGCGACTTCTCAGAGTGGGATTGTCCTCAGAATGGACAGCTGGTTCCTGTGCTCAACAGGACATCGTCTGGAATACCAGAGAGCAAGGCGAGGTATGGAACTAAATCAGAAGATAAGAGACAAGAGGGGAGTGAGGTTGAGGTAACAAGAACAAAGCGGAATGAGGCAAAAATGGAATGGACAGAACGAGTGCAATGAGCACAACATGAATAAAATGAAGTCGAGGTGAGTGATTCGAGTCACTAAGGCACCAAAGTGTTCCTAGGGACCACCCTGAGAGACATCATACAAAGTTAGGCATCAAAACTTGGGGGTGGAATTGCTGTTCTATCTACAACATTTGGCGCTCTATAAATACTAAACAAGTGTCCTGCGTAAACATGAAAGGCGAAATAAAATAAGATGAGTCCTCTATTGTCCTACCACTGAGCCTCCTGAGTGTTCCTTTGAGTGGCTCCACAATCTGAACTACTGAAAGGCGGGGACAGCACGTGTTGACTTGTTGTAGCATTGGTGAGCTTTGGGATCCTTTGTACAGAGCCAGAATGACCAATGCCGGTCTGGCACATGTTTGTTAGACAAAGGCAAATGGACAAACCTTTGGCAGGGTCGAGAGGACACACGCACAGATAAGTGCACTGGGGTCAGTCTGGGTAGCTGATGCGTGCAATCTGGTCATTGTGTGCATTCTGTGTTTGGGTAATCACTGCTGATCTGGGTGTACCGCTTTGCTCGATTGCCAAGTCGAGGCTCTTCGACTTCATGACATACATTGCATGCGTTCTGCTTGTTCCATGCCTAATGAACCAGTTGGTGTTACATCTCCTCAGGTGTTTTAAACAGTGACTGTCCCTAGTCACTCCATCCTTCTGAATCCTCTCGTGTTTGTGGGATAAGGTGTCGTACATTGGCCTCGTGTGGTCCACACCCTCTCTCTCACCCTCATCCATCACAACATCAAAATGTCGTCTTACCAGCTTGGAATTTTGGTGGAGCACTTCCAGGCGATGGTGCAGCTTGAGCGAGTGGTTCAGGAATAGGAGTGAGGCATCCTTGAGCAGTGGACGGAGTTCCTGATCCAGTTGTTGATGCCAGAGGTAGTACATGCCTGGGTAGTCGGCTTGGCCAAATTTGACATGAGTATTAATGTTCACCATGAGCGACCCTATCCCTGACGCTTTCAGTTAGCACATGCGGTCTGAGCTTCGTTGCTGTACGACTGAGGTTCGCTGTCTTGACATGTGGACTCGTCTGCCAGAGAGTCGCTGGCAGCAGATGCACGACTACCTGAATGCGGTGAGGGATCACTATGGGATGCGGGATAATGAGACCATGCACACCCTGGCTGATGCAGCAATAGCTGCAGAAATGGCAGTGATGGCGCAAAATGAACCTGGGAGTATGGAGTTGGACCAGGAGTTGGCTGTGTTTGATCAGCACAAACGAGTTCATCAGGCTAGTGAGACTGAGTGGCTTGATGAGCTGATTCGGTTTGGACAGCAGTCTCTCCCCGTATCGTTGATGCAGCACAGCATGTCTGCCCAACCAACAGCGCCTGATCTTGGGTCTCCTGGTGGAAGCGATCTGGCTGGTTCCACTTGGACGAGAAACTTGCAATAGGCGGAACTGGCAGAACAGGTGCAACGAGCAGAACAGACAGAATGGACAGAACGACTGCAACAAGTGCAACAGACGAGATCTGGTCCTGACGAAACTGATCTACCAATCAAGGATGATCAGAGTGATGTGTCTCGTACTTCTTCGATGTGGGTGTGGGTGAAAAAGGAGTTGGCAACTCGTGCTGCTGCCTGTGCCCATCGTCGTCCAGTTATTCCTCCTCAGGCACCAAGTGAAGAGTCGACTCGGATGGTCATCAATGAGAGTCCTGCTAGTCCTCCACCTGGTTGTTGTGGAGAATCAGATTATGGGGGAAACAGCTCAGACTCAACTGTTTGTGGCTTGTGGGGTTGATCCATGAGTGCTGCTTCGGGCGACTACAGCAACAGCAGCAGCAACAAGGGTCAGGTCGATGATGGCGAAGATGATGAGGATGGAGATGAGGACATTGATGATGACGCTGAAGGAAGTGACAATGAAGGAAGTGACAGCAAGGGAAGCGATGACGAGGAGGCTGAGGAAGATGAGGACAACAGCAGCAGCAACAACATCAATTCTGCTGGTTGTAATCCATGCCGGATGCGAGGTATAGAGTGCACTGGGACTCCTGGGAAGGTGTGCACGAATTGTCGGAAGCTCCAGATTAGGTGCAAGCTGTCGACGCATGGCTGGGCAATGAACTGTGTCATGCATGAGCGGGTTGCGCAGGCTCCACCTCCTCGATCGCAGTCAGCTGCTGGGTCATCTTCAAGACCTGCTACGAGCATGGTGCCAAGTACTCCAGTGAGACTGCCTCCTGGAGCATCGACGAGGGCTCCTGCGAGAGCATCGACGAGAGTGTCGATGAGGCCATCAACAGATCCAGTGACAGCTGGGCCTAGTCATCTGGCTCGTCCTAGTGTTGGGATTGGCTCATTTGATGACGGGGTTGAGGAACTGTCTGTTCACTCATCGGAGGCAGAGTCGGATTGGGGGTTGTCTGTCCTGGGTTGGGACGCTTGCGTGCTGGAACATACCTCTTCAGAGCTGGAGCAGCAGGTGGCGTTGCTGCAAGATAGAGCAGCCGCCATCTGGTCTAACATCACGTTGATGCAGTGGGCTCGGGAGTCTAGACGGGGTCAGGAAGAAGGCTCGGGGAAAGGAAAGGGGAAGGGAAAAGCGAGGTAGAGTCAGGATGCACGGAACGCACACAACGCACAGAACCAGAACCCTTTATTTAGTTGAAAAAAGAAAACAGAAAAAGAAAAAAAAATTGTACTTCTATAATTTTGTTTTTGAATTACTGTTTTCTGAGTTTTGTGTTAGGGTTTTGTTAAGGAAAAGAAAAGAAATGGGGCAAGGAAATGCAAGGGAGTCAAAATGAAGTGAAGAGATAAATTGGGATGGAACTGGCAGAACGGCTGGAACACTTAAAAGATGGCTTGCAGTTGAATGCGTGCCAGAGCAGATTAATAGAATAGGATGACAAGAAGAGATGATGGAGAATTAAAGAAGAAAGGTGCATACGTGGAGTCCTCAGAGCAGATCAGAGGTAAAGCCTAGGCATCAGAGTCAACAGACTCGGAATCAACATCTGAGATGTTGTTCTGGTCCTCGTCTTGCTCTTGGGCATTGTTCATCATTTTGAGCTCTTCCTCAGAGTTTTCTATGAGTTTGGTAACTGGAACCAAAAGATTAGAACAGAGAAAGTAGGGAATAAGTTGAAATGCAGCAATTCTAAGGTGGGAAACTGCCCCATTGAGTTCCGCCATGATATACGATCCTCCCTCTGTTTTTCAAACAACCATGTAAGGGCCAAGGTACCGAGGTTTCATCTTTCAATTGAGTTCCATTTTTGTTCATGAGTTCCTAAGAAGAACGAGTCGTCCTGGTTGGAAGTTGTAGTCTTTAATAAGACGTCGGTTCGCCTCCTTGAACTGTCTTGCATATGCGTGCCTGGCATCGCTGACCTTCTTGGTGATAGCTTCTAAATCCTTAGGGCATTTTTGAAGCTGGTGGGCTCGGATGAAGATGAGTTCAGTAGTAGAGAGCGGGGACTCAATTAGAGGTACAAGATACGTAGCTTCAGAGATATCAAAGGGGAGCAGTGGTTCTACTCCATGGACCATGAAGTATGGCGACAGTCCTGTAGCTCATAGGATAGATCTACCCGCTCACTCCAATGGAGCAACAGTCACTGAAGGACTTCCTCAACAAGAATCTGAAGTCGGGCTGCATACGAAAATCAATCTCACCAATGGCGTCACCCTTCTTTTTCATAAAGAAGGCCAACAAGTCCCTCATATACCTGAGTGAGGACTCGGGACACACTGTACTCAGGCTAGGTCATTGCGGAGGTAAGAGGATTAATACAATATACTCTACTACTGGAGGGGGACACAGTCTCACCTAGGTTATCACAGAGGTAAGAGGAAATGCAGAACAGGTGTTCAGATGTGATTCCTCTTCCTTATATACAGCGATCACCTCATGAGAACTGGTTGCCTAATTGTCTAAGATTACATAAAAGGAGCGGAATGGAACTAATGAAGGTCAGGTGCAAGGGAGTGTGGGAAATGATTGAAAAGATGGTTAAATATAATGAAAAGGAGTGATTAAAAAGAAAAGAAATGATAAAAGGAAAATAATAAAAGAAAGGGGAAAGTTCAAGTCCTAACAAAACTTCACTTTCCTCATGCCCTTTGAGATCGCTTCATCGGTGAGCTTATCTTCGATGAGATTGGGCACATCGATCAGTTTGCTGCTCTGGACCTCCCTATCAAGTGTTGCCACCATTTTGCTGAGCAGTTGAATTTCTTTTGCCCCAGGTGTTATTATGCTATGTGATGTGATGGTGATTGGTGATGCACATTTTCTTGGGTCACTAATAAGAGGACTGCAGAGACATCAGTAAGGCAAAAAAAAATCAATGGCAGCTACTTACTGCACCTTTCCCAGTGATCTGAAAAGAAAAAGGGAGGGATCTTCACTCTTGCAGACTCTATCTGTTATGATGGGGCTGTCAGTGTTGAGTTGATACAGAGGCATGGAATGAATGGTGGTGAGGGAAGCCATATTCACCCTATGTAGAGAAGCACCTATAGTGAACCTTTCTATAGTGGCTGGCAGGGCTGGCACTATAGATATTCCTACTGTAATTCACTCTTATTCTCTAAGTGATAAGAAGTGAGAGAAATTGTAGTGATCAGTCTTCCTTCTAAGGGTAAAATGTAAGAATAAATGACACCTCTATAGAGCAGTAGTTGAGACCATGGTATAGGTATAGGAATGTCACTTTTGATGTGTGATTGTTCATCTAGTATGTCTGCTAGAACTGATTTGAGATGGTCAAGAGTTTTGATTTGGTGTTATATATTTGTTCATCATATGATTTGTATTTTTAATTTCATCCAATCAGTTCTTTATCTGTGTAAAATTTGTCTGTTTTTATACAAAATCACTTCAAGGCAGGATATGAGTAAGTCTAGAGTTGCTGAGAGGATGTGTGTGATCCCTTTGTGATGTTGAGAGTTCATGATGTCTTAAGAGCCAAAATAGAACAGTGTCATGTGTAAGACCACAATCATAAAAATTGATTTGGCTCATACACATGTGAGAGCCATAATACATATTACTTCTGGTTCTTGAGGACTAGTGTAGAATAACACAGAGCATTGGTTTTGGTAGTGATTATGGAACTTGTATCTCTCAGAAATTTTAAGACGATCTCGCGGAGTCAGAAAGAAAATTGAGATCTGAAGTAAAATACATTTCCTTGATTATCAATTAGTAACGGTCTCAGGCTCAACAGACAACGTCCCGTCAGTTTTCAAATGCCTGAATGCCCGTCATAGCCTTCCCCAAAATCAGTGCGTGCACATCCACAGTCCCCTCATATGTATTAATAACTTGCAAATTCGCCACATGTCTCCCCACATGATACTCATCCGTACATGCATTGCCCCCAAAAATATTCAGCACCGTCCTCGCATGCATCAGCGCAGCAACACAATTCGCTCGCTTCACCATCGACACCATCTCCGGCGCTACAATGCTTTTATCTTTGAGACGCCCGACTTGCAGGGACGCGAGAAGACCGAGCGTCGAGGCTGTTGACGCTTTGACGAGTTTCTTCTGAACGAGCTGGAAGGAAGCGAGCGGTCGATTGAATTGCTTGCGCTCGAGAGCGTACTCGCGTGTCCGGGTAACACAATCTTCTAGAGCACCCATAACATCCCAACTGATACCATAACGTGCATTGTTGAGGCAAGAAGAACGCGGATTTCAGGCCAGCGGTGCCCTCCAGTAGTGCATCCTTTGGTACGTGGACACCATCCATGAGTATTGATCCGGTAAGCGAGACGCGGAGGGCGAGTTTGTTCTTGACTGCGGGTGTCTCGAGACCGGAAAGGTGGCCGCCTGGGGCTTGCGAGCGGTCGACAAGGAAGCCACGTATCTTCGAGTCCCACTTGCAACACGCCCAGACGAGAAGGACGTCTGCAATGGGTGCATTCGAGATCCAGGTCTTGGATCCGTTGAGAATAAATCCACCGTCGACGTCCTCGGCGGTCGTCTCCATACCAGCAGGGTCGGAACCGTGGTTCGGTTCGGTGAGGTCCTGTGCACATATATCAGGCAGAAGCTGAGTATAAGGAAATGGCGAAACGCACGAAACACCCAATGAGTTCAGCCTTTGCAACTCGCGGGATGTATCTCTCCTTTTGAGCATCAGACCCGAACGCGTCGATTGGATGCATAACGAGAGAGGACTGAACGCTCATGGTCGAGCAATAGCCAGAGTCCACCCTGCTGAAATGTCAAACCATCGCTCTAAAAACTCGCTTCATAGCAGATGTGACGAACCGCTCTACTTCGCGTGCAACGAGTCCATAGGAGACAAGAGTTCCATCGTTACTCCAAACGACGTACTTGACCAGCGGTGTTGTGATCTCCACAATTATTTTCCCCTACTGAATGTCGTACAAAACGGCTGTGCTCATAGAACTGAGAGTCAAGCTGGCGGTTTTACAAACTTGACGATAGAATTCGAAAGATCACGAGTTTCAATTAACTAGAAAGGAGTCTGTAAGTATGCGTGGAGTAAAGCGAGGACAGAATTGGTAAAAAGACTGAGAAGCTATTTCGTGCAACAAAGATCGCACTCGCACCAGAGCCTCGCTTTCCGTCTGTCGCTGAGTTGCGCACCTCACAGGTGCCATCCTTGGCAGGCGTGAAAGCTCAAATAGCCCGTTGTCCGACGAGATCGTGATCATAACGGCGCGCTCGGCAGGGTTGAAGCTCAGTATCCTAGGTGGTATGTATGGACTGCTGAACTTGCGCACGCTAAGCACACCGACATCCGGGCCGGAGATGAAGTCGTACTGGCGCACGTACTTGTCGCGCACATATTAGAGCGTGTCGCGATGAAGAGCATAGGCAGGGGCGTTCACGCTCAAGCTCGAATACGATCAATCCGTTGTCGTGACCAATGGAGAAAAGATTGAGTTCCGGGTGCGCTGCCAGTGCACAAAGGCGGTCGTGCTGTCGTCGGAATGTCTGTACAGGCGAGCGTTTCGACATATCCCATACACGGATAATTTTGTCCTCACCGCAGGAAATGATCAATTCGTGATGCGGATGGAAGAGCACGCCGGAGACATTGCTGAAATGTCCACGGCAAGTATCCATCTCCCATGCCTTGGAGTCGCTCATGCGCCACAACTTGATCTGACGGTCATCAACAGAGGATACGATGAGGGGGAGAGTGGGGTGGAATGCCGCCCAGTTCACGCCGCGGTCGTGACCCTCCAAAACATATTTCACCGTGGAGAACGTGTCGAAGGTCTCAAATCCACCAGGAGCTGAGTTCGGCGTACTCTTACGGAGACCAGAGATATCCCAAACGCGTACGGTCTGGTCCATGGATGACGACACGACAAGGTCCTCCTTGGGATGGAAGAGCGCAGACATGATATAATGCGAGTGACCTATCAAAATCACGATGCAGTTGCGCGAAGTGCTGTTCCATATACGAATCGTTTGGTCGTCGGTTATAATACATCCTCCATTGCGTCGCATCCGGACTGTTGACTACGAATCCAAGTGCTTAGGCGGGGGTACTGGCGGGCAAGCCTTGCAGTATGCTACTGGGACGTCTATCATGGCCTTCCACCGCCGGAGGAACCTGGCCAAACAATTATGAATTCTACAAAATCTCGGCTTTCTGAAAGACAGTCAACATCTAAGAAATAAGTACATCCCTTAAGTATAGATCGAGGAAATGAGCCAGAAATCAGGCATACCTCCTGCTTTTGCAAGCTTCCCAACGGTATCAAGCATCAAGGACATGACGAAATGATTCTTCTTTTCCAAAATACAGGCATAATCACACCTTTTGGCTCGGACAGAAACACCCTTGACCATGAAAGCCAAGTATGCACTAACGAGCAAGGCAGTGGTCTGCTGGGATTTGAAGACTGATGGAACGTAGGTGAATTGGACTGTAGCTCCATAAGTTCCTCGAGAAGTGATTAACAGAAGTTTCCGCAACTGCAGCCGTATTGTACCGCATCAGTCGCTTGTAAGGATTGGGTCGAAAGCACTCACTAGTCAATTCTTCATCAAAGCAATCTTGCGTAACTAACGATAGACCACATTCCAAGGCTGCAAGAATAGTTAGAACTATATATAGATAAGCAACAGCAGGACTGCGCTGGACTGTTTGTGCTTCGCTGCTTTCGCCGTTACGACCGAATAAGATATCAAAAGCAACGCGCTGGACTTCGATGTTCCAAGCTTAAGGGCTAGGTAATGTTACTTTCAACGCAGTCCAGTCACCGACGAGCTCGAACTTGCGAGTGTATGAAGATGATGATTTCAAGGAGAGGCCGATGATAGTCAAGATCTGGATAGCAAAAGGCATGTGTGAGGCAGAGATAACATGAGGATTGCTTAAACCCACGGCCAATTGTGGAATTATGATGAATAACTCACTTAGTCTCGACCTTGATGCCCCTGACCGACCTGTTGCGCAACGTACCAACCTCAATGACCGAATATGGCTCGATGATTCGTAGGAGGTTGTGTTCGGACAGCGTGTCATACAAAGCCGCGAGGTGCGTTCGTATCATTGGATCGGATGAGAGTTCTGTATTTAGAAGGTTCGGGAGAGAATCAACAAGAAACCGGACTTCAGTTGATGACGGCATTTGAGAAAAAGAGGGAAAAGCGGACCGTCCTGATAATCCCGCAGTGTTTTCTCAAGATGTGGCGGGCAGTATATCGAGTTGGCGGCCGTACGTGCTGAAGTCAAAGCAGCCTATAGGATCCATACTGTTAGAACAAAAGGTCTCGCCACATATAGCGAGAATGGGTGCAGACCTTGCTTTTCGGCATGTTGCCAGTTGCCCAGTATACACGACTTTCCAGCAGATGCACCTCAGTCAGCACCAGTTTGTCGTCTAACAGCTTGAGCTCTGTCAGCAATGTTTCAATTAAAGCCAATGCGGCTTTGTATGAATGTGTCTCTAATTGTCTGTCCTCAGAAAGGAATCAGTGCGCAAGTCTAAATGTACACAGCAGAATAGTAAACGCACATCCCAACCAACCGCGTCTCTAGGCTGTGTTTTAAGAATATGCGTTTTTCTGTGCGTGCCCACTCTATGTTCTCGTGCAGTACGTCCATGAGCGTGGTATTCGAGTCGGAAATGGGAGCGAAGAAATCAAGCAATGTTCGTACTGCAGCACAGGTCAGCCGGATATTCTGTGGGACTATGACAAACCTTCTTACTGAGCTTCGCCGTCTTTCCTTTTACGGTCGACGGCATAAAAGAATGCGAGAGGACGATCACCTGTGCAAGGCCATTTGCATCTCTATCTTCTGTACTTGACCCAGAAATCTAAGCAGCAGGTGCAATAGTAACGCACTTGTTATCACGATAGAGTTCGCCAAGTCTTGTGAGAGCAGACTCCTGATCCCGTAGATTGCTCTCTCGCTCCGACTGCGAATCCTGCGCTTGTGCGCTCGTCTTGAGGATGCGGCGGTACAGGTCATCGGCACGCTTTGGGTCTTTTGAATGCACGGCCTGCGCCTCTGCAAGCATTTGTGTTGCCTTCGCTGCTGACATTGCCTATCATAAGCTGGAATCGACTGTGGTAGACCGACAAGAGTGCGTATAGGCAGTAACCAGCGAAACTGTGCAAATATAAAGCTAAAAAGGCAGACACATCAGACGTAGAACTATGTATATCTTGAGTAAGGGAATGCGTACAATTCCCTTCATTTTTGTTAGACTTTCAACGATGCTTTCGGATTGCGCCCACGTTTGATGACAATGTCAATTTCAGAAAGGCGCGAAGAATAGAAAGAAGGTAATACCTCAATGAACGTGGGTGTAGTGAACATAAAATCGCATTTGGTCACAAGAGCCTGTTGAAAGACGTTGTCTGGGTTCGGAACGATAGTGGGGCCCTGCGGTTCGAAAGCAGAAACAACGATGCCGCATCCAATCTAATGGGATAAATATTCAGAGAAAGTGAGGCAGATAAAAAGACCTCAGAAACGCAAGGAAAAAGTGACGGACATAAGCCCCATAGCATGGAACATGGGCATCCTATGGAATGCGAAAACACTGCCGGTTCAGTCGACCTCACCATGGCCTGACAAATCAGGCTTCTTATAAGAGGGCGGCAGAAGTAGAAAGGAATTGCACACATGTCGCTTCCATTACCGAAATTAGTGCCTTTTGCGTCAAATATATAGGCTTCGGGAATGCCATAGACCCTACAAAATGGCTTGTAGGTCATGAATAGGACAGATTCATAAGCATATAAGCATACCAGATGAATGAGTAACCACTGCGGTTCCGTCGATATCGACTTCGGGCAAAGGAGAAGAAACGAAGTTCAGATCAACTCCGACCGACAGGTAAAGGTCTTCGAAAACCGGCATGTTGTACTTTACCACGGGAGAGCCGCCCGGAGCCTCCTTCAGTGCAGCAGTCACAAGGCCTTGGTTGTGATTCTCTCCCGAGACAAAAATATGGGTGGCACCCATTTGCGAAAGCAGCGCAGCAACAGCGGGTACACTGTTACGTATTGAAATAGGGAAAATTGTCCAGCCTGAACGAATCGTTCCAGCAAGGAAAATTGCAAAGGCGACGGTGTCTGGGCGATCAAAATTCAGAAGTGAGTGCGAAGCACGATGTATCAATAACCGGAAGCAGCGAGTATGGAGATCATTGGCTTTTTCGCTGTGTCGGCACCTTCCTCGACAGCGCGACGGATATACTCCGTTGTATGGCGGATGTTCTGGATGCCTTCTACCCAGAGAATCTTCCTCGGCGAGCCTGGTGTATCTTCGAAGACGAATAGAGGATGCTTCGCAGATTCAGAACCCTGCCAGTCGAAGAGGTCGGAGAGACAGAGAGATCCATCAAGTGTGGGTTGGGTAAAAGTTGTGCTGTGAAGCCCATGGGTGATCGAAATCATTTTCGATAGAGTTAGTGGAAGCAAACTGAAGTGAGAGCCATCCTCTATCCCAACTGGCAATTTATACTTCCCAGCTGTTGACGAAGCCGCTATCTCCGATCTGTGAGTGAAGCATGATTGACACATTACTATGCACTTTTTCGAAGAGAGTCCGAGAGACATGATGTATCAATCCTCACAGTTGAGCGATGTGTCCTTTTTCTCTATCTTTGGTATTGGGTAGAGCGACCTCGAAGAAAGATTGAGCATATGGCCCTCGTGGAGCCAAGAGAAGTCCTCTTGCGAGAAATTTGCTATACCGGTAAGCCTCCTGTAGTAATATACAACTGAATTCGTCAGCTAAGATCGGCTAACCATACCTCCTCGTCAGCGCCGGCTTATTAAATGACGAAGCGAACGGCATCGTGATAGAAGACAAGGATACAGTAGTCGACGGAAGTAGATTCGAAAGTTCAACTTTTCAGTAAGCTATCACGTGCTCGGTGGCTGCTCCTCACTCCGGTCCGGGCAATTCATCTAGTTAGGCAACTTCGCCGAATGTCTTTCGCACATCTGTGCCATGTATACTGCTTTCACTTACAGCATAACATTTTTCGTAGCGAAAACAGATATTGAAGCTCTGAGTCTCGATACAGAAATCTCGACGGGACTTTCGTCCGATATACCCTTGCCTCAGTCTAAATGGAAAATTTCTGGCTCGTGACAAATAAAAGCTCTCTCAGATGTTGGTATCCCATACAAGGGCATCGCTGCCTACGCATCTTAGGTGTCTCTCTTTTGCTTTGTCTGGTATTCCTTTGTCTGTTGATCCTCTTAGCTTACTGGCCTCTTCTGAGCCCGATATTATCTGTAAGTCACCCAAATCATCTTGTGCCTGAGCGGCCCCAGGAAGCCCTTGTTCTACTTCAAGTCGAACCTATTAATGATCTTGCAGGTGCAGGCAGTCAGGAGGACATTCAAATTTCGGGTCGGGCCAGGAGAGGAAAGAGGAAAATATGAGACCGTCTCGGACGCAGATCCCACACTGAGACGGGCCTAGCAGTACTAGTGTGCTTGGAGACGATTGTGCTCGAACAGCAACGCTTCTGGAATACATTGGCGAGGAAGGTGCTTGAGATCTGAGGGTATTCTTTGCGATCCTTTTTTTGACACATGAAGCAGAGGATGGCCAAGATCAGCTGTGACTTTGTCGAATTGGGTGGCGGCAAGGAGATATCGCATATCTGAAGGGGGAATTTCCGCATTCTTATCTTGAAGTGCTAGGCAGAGACACAGGACTTCCGGACTGGACGCGGATACTGGTCCAAAGCGTCTTTCAATAAATGCCGAGGAGCTGATGGTTATAGTATTAGCAAGCAGCTTTTGGGAGATCGTCCTACCAGGATCGCTTCCAAGCAACTGGTTGAAACGAGTTGGCGTGGCAGGGAGAGGATGATAGCGAACTGGGCTGACTCTTGGTGCGTGTATCACGCATTTCTTCCAATGACAGATGAAGTTCTAAGGGACATACCGTCCACCTGAGCGGAGGAGATGTACCGCAGACGACGAGACTAATATTGAGAATCCTGCGGCTTATGGCAACCGTGGCAACCGTGAATGTAAGAAGTATTATAAGGTTTGAATGTGTGAGAAATTTACATTTCGTTCTCACGGATACAAATATGTTCCACCCAGTGTTGGTCGTCTTCATCCACCTTTCCCCCAAAGATGTGCATGGGGTGGCATGAATTAAATCTAGCTCTGATCTTTGGGCAATTCCCATGCAGTAATAGGAATACTCCGTCACCTAGCTAGAAAGTCTTAGTTCTAAACACCGCTCAGTCGAATTCAGTAAGCATCCTCCAACCGGGCACAACAGAACTCTCAAATGCACGCCCATCAGTTATAGCATACTCCATGCTTGTCACAGACGTCAAGCACAGCCAACCACTGAGTGCAGCTTAACCTTTGGGTTTGATGTAACGGCATCATCTGGGTCTTTTTATTCATTCGGATCCGCGTTGTGTGCTTTTTTTTTCTAACTCCGCCTCTAGGCGCCCCCCCTTTTCGCATGCATCCGGCGCCCCAGGCCCCGGTTTTACGCCTCACCACTCCCCTCTGGCTCGTAGTGTCTCTCCATTTTCCTCTGACGAAATGGCAGATTCGGATTATAGAGCGCCACTGCAGCCTGACGACAAGCGGCACGCCGAGACGCAGTCGGCGGGCATCTCATCCTCATCCTCGCCCTCTCACAGTTTTCTCGAGCTTATCCAGCGTCGACCAGAAGAAGGAAATGACTCAGAGGTCTGCCTAGCCATTAACCAGTTTTTTTTTTCTGGCACTGACAGTTCTCGTCGCCCATCGCGATGTTGTCCGTCCCATTTTTACACAGGAGTTGTTTACGCTCTCCATACCCAGAACCTTTACCAGTGAGACTGATGACTCAGTCTTTCCTTCCTGGCGCGTTGAGCTCGACGTTACTTCGGTCTACGCTCCACTTGCCTTCCTGACAATGGGCAAGTTCGTGCATGATGGACGGTACCTTTTCATTCAAGGAAGCGGCACAAACGTACTATGTTTCGACGTTCTCACATGTCGCAGTCCCTTATGCATCTTCGAGTTTGGTTTCGAACGGAACTTGAGGGATATTTACACCCGCGCCACTACGTATTACATGGACCCGCAGGAGAATTGGTGCGTCGTCGGCTTGGCTGTCGATGAGAAGCAAGACGGAAAGGTGAACTTGGCGATCCAGCTGGTAAACGATGAAGGATCTGGTGAGTACTCATTCTATAATGTGACAGAGAAGCTTGTTCATGAGATGTCGATAGAATTTCTGGAGATCTTTCACGTGTGCCCAGTGACATGGAATGCAGGAGTCCTCGCAGGCATACGCATCAAATTTGACTGTATCACACAATGTGCTACCGGGAAGTCGACAACGCAGCTTGTTGGAAAGAATGTGTTGGTATTCGACGACTCCGGGACGAACGCTTTACTTTGGGGCTGGGAAGAGAAAAAATTCTCGAAGTTGAAAAGTGTATGTACTTTCCTTTATGCGTTTCTTCCCTCAATCTTCAAGTTTCTCACGTCAAGGATGCCTTAGAACTCTCTCATTTTGCAACTCCACCTGACTCTCGACTATCTCGTTTATGTTGAATATACCGAAGGAGAATTCAGCAGCGTGGTTCTCGTCATTGCCAACCTCAAACAGCTGTGGGCAGACACTCAAGGCGCCAGTGTTCTCCTCGACGGCCTGCCCTCATCCAAAATCCCGCTGAATGCAACGTCTCCTGCCAATATTTGTCTCGATGTCCAAGCTTTGGATGAGCAAGGCAAAGATCAGAATAGTTACGAAAGCGTTCGCGTGACAATGGTGGAGATGTTGGGAAGCTCGCAGGCAGGAAGGTTCGAGTACAACTTTTGGGCCTACGCTGTCGGGTCCATGAAAGACCTTCCTCAGGCCACTAATAGGAACACATTCGAGATGGATATCATTCTCGAACGGTTTTCCCATGGTTACCTCCCGGTTCCCGCTGATTGCGTCAGAATCGACTACTATCTTCTATCTCAGAGTAGGTACATGCTTGTGCGCTGCTTTGACAGTGCCGGTACGTCGCGGTTCTTCGAATTTTGTCTTCCGATGGTAGATGCTGCACTTTTTACCGTTGAAGAGGGTTCTAGCGAGAGTCTTGGTAGTAGCTCATGCTTCCTCCCGATAGCGGTTCCCTTTGAGGACGAGGACGGACTGGGGGACGAAGCGGATGCTGTCAGAAGGGTTACCATCGACGCTCGGAGCTCGACGTACCTATGGTCAGGTTATGTAGGAGAGCTCTGCGTAGCGATCTATGATTAACCGGTAGGAGAAGAGTTCAGAATAAGATTATCGGCAAATTTTGGAGACTACTCCCTCTATTATTTCATAATTGGAGCGACTACGAGTGGGGATTTCTGGCCTTGAACAAGTCGAGAATCTGTCGCCCGGCCTTCCACAATACAGAGTATCTTGGTCCAACCTATATGCATACTGTACACTTGACAATAGCAAGTTCCTAGACTGCAACATCTTTACAACCGTGTTCATCTCTATATACTTGTACAAGTTAGCCACCAACGCTGGTTCCATTCTGGTCGGTGCATTGGAACCAGACAGCACACTTTGGCTCGAGCCCTGCAGGCTCGTCTCCGGCATCCATAAGCAACAGCGCGACTACACCATGTGCAGGAACGCCCGACGCAGTGAAGTTTCGAACCGCTGTTCCATTGTCTGTGTGGGACCAGAGGTCCTGCACGCGTCGAAGATTTTGTCCTATTAGCCAACACATAACAGAAATAGAAGGCACTCCGAACTCACGCGAACAGAGTACTGCCTTCCGGCACGGATCCATGGCGATTCCGTGAGGTTGAAGAACATGTCGGTTGACTGATTGAGTGTGTTCAACTACAGAATGAAAACTATTAACCGAGCACACTGGCTCGCAGTCAAGCCTTCGACACTCACGAGCATAACCACAGTGCCATTTTGCGTTGGCCCACTCCAGTATCCTGCCGGATTTAAAGGATCACTTGTCCAGTCCGCCTGAAAAAATATCTTCATACGCAAGGCACAATAATCTGAGAGAGTCAAATAATAATTCACGTTTACACCCCAGCGGAACGGCGAGATACTCGTCCCGATGATGGGATCCTGGTTGATAGCGATGATCTCTTCATTCTTCATGATTTGAAGGAGGTCTGGTTCCAGTGCAGACAGCTGGAAGACAGTCCTTTTCTTAAGTCGGGAGTATAAATCAAAAGGAGACGCGTACATTCGTGCTGATGAAGAGCGGTGACTTCATCAGAGCCCAGGCAGTAAAATGTGACTTTGATTCATCGAAAGTCAAACCACCATTCCCACTGAGAAAGAAACATTTACGGTTAGTTTGGGTTGACGTGCATTGCATCCAGGATTGAAAACATACATTTGAAGCTGGAGAAAGTAGGTCAGCAAAATATGAGCGGTTGACGCAGGAAAAAGACGCACATAGTCAAGATCATTATGCCCGTAAAAGTCAGTCGCCATTGTGATGAACGAGTTGCTGTAGATCAGGGGAGCTCTCAGTTCCGAAATGACCGTCGGAATTCATCGTCGAAACGCACAAGTTGATGGTATTGGTTAACAACGGCCAAGTTGGGCCAATGTCATTTACCTAGTAATGATTATTGTAAAGCAATTAAATTGGACAAGTTGTTTGCGCCATTTACCGTACGCCAGCTCTGTCCAAATTGCTTGCCCCAAATCCATACTTGACTCTAGAAGTACGCAAGGAAAACCGTTCGACAGATTAATATTGTCCTCAAAATAAATGTATCGGACTGACTTACCCATCCCCACTCACAGAGGTTGAAAATCAGAGGCGTTTTGCCTGATGCTTTGGCGAGGTTTGCAATTGCGTCTGCCATGCGCTCATATTCTACAGAAAGCCAATTCAGTTAAAATATAATGAGAAAATGTAAAGAGGATAACTTACTTCCCATCGTGTTCTGACGAAGGATGTCATCGTATGGAACTACGGAGTGAAATATCAGCTTACTTCTCATCAGAGAAATGCCAAAATACGCTGGTATTTACTTGCACAGTTATCATATCTTGTTAATCAAGTAGTTTGAGTCTAATAATCGATGCATGATACGCAAAAACGCACTTCAAAAAGTCAAATCCCCAATCTTGAAAGGTCTTCGCATCGCGAGCCTCATTCTCGAACGAGCCCGGATATCCGGCGCATGTAAACCATCCGGAGTCTGAATACTAGATACATAATTCAGTGTATCGAGGAGGGCTGCCTTTTTCTGGAACGAGTGATACTCACTATACCTGTATTACTGCGTAAAGGATGATCGTCTGAGACAGGAATACAAGAGTGAGACTCAAATTTGACTTACAAACCTAGCGAGTGGACTTGATCTGTCAGCGAGTTCATGCCAGAGCTGAAGCGAATTCTGTCTGCAAAAAGACAGAAACAGGTCAGTTCCTTAATTAGCTTTATGCACACTACGCACCAGGGACAAGATCTCCCGATTCGCTGCGATTTTTCTCTGCCCAGCAGTCATCGAGGTTCACAAAAGAATATCCGGCATCCTTGATTTCAGATTAGTATCAAATCTGAGTTTTAGGGTTGTGGCAGAAAGAGTGACGAACCTGAAGGCCGAGAGATTTCATAAGCTTTGCTGTTGTGATTATCAGGTCTTGATCGATGTTGCACTGAATCAAGTTATCGTCAAAGAACATGGGAACTCGCGGTTCATTGTACTTGCCTCGTACGCGTACCATGCTTTATAAACGGAATACAGTTCAGGGAAAGTATCATCTCATTTTTTTAGCACATACTGTTGTATCCCATGACTTCCAACAGATATTAGTGAAGCACTTTTGATGTAGATCGAGCCGATATACGTACCAGGAAGCTTTGCAACACCATCAGCAAGTGCGAATGCCTGACGCACACCAGTTACGATGATAGTTAGGGCAGAAAGGAAGCCGATGAGTTCTGGTGTGCGGTTTGAGCGTCCTAGTCGGCAGTCTGTCACTGCAGTCATTTCGAAAGACATATGCAGTACACCGCGATTCTGTAGACACGACAAGGATCTTTATACCATCTTATTTGAAATGCCACGTAGTAGAAGACAGAAACAAGCACAAGTTTCGACGAAGGTAGGGAATCACAATATTAATGGTCCCATGATGCAGCGATTCGGGCAGCGAGCGGTAGAAGAAACTTTGCTCGAGACACAAATACAAATCCGGTCCATGTTTGCTCTGCATAAAGTTATGCTGATGCCGAATGGAAGTCCTTATGGATGATATAAATTGAAGACGGGGTATCAAAAGGCCAGCCAAATCAAGCCACTTCAGAGAGTCCAGCTCGAGCCCTCAGACTTTCATTTCGGCGAATAGTAATACAGACCTGCTGACCGATCACATGGCAAATTTCCACGAAGTTAGAGATCAAGACTATCTGGATGGAGCAGAGCGGATGTAGAAGGCAGGATGCAGAAGCACAGAGAGAGCAAGAATTGACGTGCATTTGTCGTTTGTCCGGCCTCATGATGTCAAAGAACGGGCAGACCGTATGGCACCAATCTATGTCCGTGATCACATCATGTTGCTCACAATGCTCGCATCGGTCTTGACAAAGTAGTTGAAAACGTATGAGAGCTAATCCATTTCATAACGATGCGGCTGCCTTGAAGGTCAGACCCAGAGATGATACGGCTGCCTCATGCTCGTCATCGGACTCGGAGAGCATGCTTGAAGTATATGAGTCGATGCGTTTGCCATGTGAGAGGACTGCTAGCGGCTCACATTCGACATACTCAATCACACCGTCATCCAACTTTGCGTCTGAAATCCCCCTTTCCATGGACATGATACGTGCCATGTATTTTGCAGAGTGCGAGGAATGAGCTCAAATCTCGGAAACATCATGTGACTCATGATGATGTCCCGATCCTGTGATTTCGTTCTCTCTCTCGTACTCTGTTAAACAGCTGTCTCCTCTAAGTCCCTTGCTATGGCTCAAGCTATCGTTGTTGTCTCCGGCCTCGCAGGTCTCTCAGTAGCGCACACCCTCCTTGAGCATGGTGTCATCCGTTTATCTGCTCCTCTCTTGCCTTGTGAGATGCTTGCTGTGCTATCTGTGGCTTTGCATTTGGATGTGAAAGGTGTTTTCCAAGGGAGACATCGCTGCGATGAATTACAATTTACAAATGCCGATGGCCTTCCGTACATGCCGATTTTACGTCTGAAGTTATCCATTTTAATTCTTACTCTGCTTTTCTACCTTAGGATACTGACCGTTTCCTCCTCAGATTCATGGGCGGTGACTCTACAAAAGTGACCTCTGGAATAAACAGCATGGGCACTACTTCGCAACAATACTGGGATTCAGGATAGCACGAAGCTGTTCTTCGACGACACCAAGAAGTCCGCAAAGGATCTTGCACCCGACGACCTCATCCGCGTCGCTCGGGCGACGTCGTCAACTATCTGCAAGACAAATTCGGTCTCGATCTCAGCAAGGTCGCCCGACTCGGCGGACATAGTCAACCACGCACGCACTACTGTGGCGCGCAGTTCCCGGAGAAGGTAATCTCGTACGCGCAGAGTCTCACGGACCTCGCACAGAGTACGCCCGAGCGCGTTCAGATCCGCAGGAAAGCGAAGGTGACGCGGTTGCTGAAGGACGAGGCGGGATGCGCCATTGGTGTCGAATAAGAAGTGGACGGAAAGAAGGAAGAAGCGCATGGCTTTGTTATCCTTGCGACAGGGTTTCCGCGCCCGACTTTACGAGCGACAGTATCGTCCGGAGCTTTGGGATATCCCGACGAAAAAACGGCGAGCACTGCACAGGTGATGGGCAGAAACTCACAATGGCGGTAATTGATCTTGAGAAGGTGCAGGTACACCCTAAGGTCTTGTCTATCCAAATGAGCCGGATGCGAAGGTGAAGTTTCTCGCCGCAGAGGCACTGCGCGGAGTTGGTGGTTTACTTCTTGACAACGAGGGAAAGCGGTTCGTTGATGAGTTGCAGACGCGCGACTACGTCACGGGCACGATGTGGGAGAATGGGAAGGTGAGCTTTCATCCAGTCTCCACTTTTCTTTCGTGCTCGATTAGCTCCAGTACCCAATTCGTCTCGTCCTGAACGGCGGAGCGTCGGAGGAGATCGAATGGCACTGCAAGCACTATGTCAGACGCGGGTTGATGAAACATTTCGAGTCAGATGCTGCACTCGCAAGGAGATGGACGACATCTTCAACATCGCGGCCCTGATCCTAGTGGTACACTACATGATGGGCGGCCTCAAAATCGACTCGGAGTCGCGCGTGCTGACTGGTGGCGACCATGTGCCTATTCCCGGTTTGTTCGCAGCTGGGAAGTCGTAAACGGCATGCACGGTGCAAACAGACTTGATGGGAGCTCATTGCTGGGGTGTGTGGTGTTTGGATGTGTATCAGCTGACAGCGCAGCGGCGTATCTCTTGGAGAACGGAGCAGGTGCGGCGGAGAAGGTGAAGGGCTGTCTGGGAGCAGTCGCGAGTCACCCTGGTGCGCCGCTGTCTACGACATTTACGATCTGCCCCGAGCAGATCAAGGTTGATCTGTCGTTCTCGTGGGCTGGCTCCGGCTCCTCATCTAAATCTACGACCTTCGTACCAGTTCCCACGATCTCCCCGTCCGCCGCGTCCGCCTCGTCTTCCTCCGAGCCAGTGCCCGACAGCTCCTTCAACCCATCTGCGTCGAAGGAAGAGAAAGTCGAAGAGAAGAAGACCGCAAGTGGAACTGCCGCGAACGTCGCAGCACACAACAAGAAGGATGATTGCTGGGTGATCGTTAATGGGAAGGTGTTGGACGTGACGAAGTTCCTTCCAGATCAGCCTGGTGGAGAAAAGGCGACCCTGTCGTATGCGCGGCGAGACGCGACGGAGGAGTTCAACGTGCTGCACGACTCAAAGGTGCGTCATTGCACTTCTCTGTTCATAGCGTTCATTCCACGGTATGCTCCGGATGCGGTGATTGGGACGCTCAAACAGTGAGCGCACATTAGCGATGTAGAGAACTGGGTGGACGTTTGCGACTACTCGTATTTGATCTCGCCATGGTTGCTTTCCCGCCTCTTTTAGCTCTGAGGACTCTTGAATGGAGTATATTGTATGTATGCTATATATCACAATCACATCACCATTCTGTCGAAATCGAAGTGAGGGTATGAAAACAGCATTGTAAGCGTGAGTACGACGCGTGCCTCTGGCTTTTAGAGTCCGTCCTCAATTCTCACTTTCCTCCAACTCCCTCCTCCAACCCCCGTCTGCACAAGATGAGCTACCCAGCTCGCCCGTACGACACCAGCGCCTCTCCGGAGCGCGCACCTCTACTTGGCGTCCCCGGTCAACCAGCTCCCTATCCCGGTCCCTTGTCGCCTTCCCCTTACGGAGACCACCATGGCGCACCGCCGCGTAAACCCGCCACTGACCGAGACGCAGAAAGCAAGCATGTACGACGACGCGCACTTGCTGGATGTTGTCTCGTTGTGCTGTTTGCTATCGCTCTCGCGGTCTTTCTTGGCATCTGGGAGAGTGGGTTCACAGACTCAGACCCACTCTCAGTTGCCCATGAAGTACTAAAAAAGTCACCTATCCTCGTAAGCCTAAGCCTTTCATCTCACGCCTCCGACTCGAACTCATGGTGAACTTGGTGGGACAGGATGGGCACATTGATCTTCCGGAACTCGTTCGAATTAATTATGGGAACAACATTTCTGCGTTCGACCTTCGCAAACAAATGCCCGGAGACGTCGACATTCCAAGGCTTCGTGAGGGTCAGGTAGGCGGGTTCTTCTGGTGAGTGCTGGCTGTTTTGGTCCGGCATTGTATTGTGAAACAGTGCTACTTGGACTCTTCACGGCAGTCGTAGCTTTCTGTGTCGTGCTCGGACCATAGCTAATTCGTCAGTCGCTGATATAGACACGACAGGTCCGTTTACGTCGCCTGCAAACCAGACAACGAGAATTTCACGAAACCTTCGTACCGTGTGCGTGATACGTGAGTTGTCTGCAGCAAAACTCGTTGTCTGTTTCTCGACTCATTGTTGTTTCTCAGCCTTGAGCAGATTGACGTGGCACATCTCCTCATCGAGGCCTACCCAGATACCTTCCAGCTCGCGACCTCCTCCAGCGATATTCGTTCAGCACTACGCTCAAAGAAGATAGCGAGTCTCATCGGTGTCGAGGGCGCCCACCAACTCGGAAACTCGCTAGCTGTCCTGCGGTCCTATTACTCTCTCGGTGCTCGCTATCTGACCTTGACACACTCCTGTAATAACGCCTTTGCGGACTCGGCCGGTATATTCTCCCCACCACCACCGGTGCACGGCGGGCTCAGCGCTCTCGGCAAGGCGCTCGTGTACGAACTCAATAGGCTCGGTATGCTTGTTGATTTGTCACACGTCAGCGACGACACCGCAAAACAAGCCCTCGCACTCTCCGCCGCGCGGGGCGCACCCGTTCTTTGGAGCCATTCGTCTGCACGGGCGGTGTATAACGTGCCAAGAAACGTGCCTGATGACATACTGGAACTACTCACGACAGATGAGGACGCAATGGCACGGTGGCGAGGCCGCACAGATGGTGTCGTAATGGTGCGTAAACACTCGCTTTAGCAATCTCGCTTCATTGACTTTCATACAGGTTAATTTTGCGCCGTACTTCGTTGCGCCCGATGGGAAAGCCACACTTTCGAGTGTTGCCGACCATGTGGATCACATCGGAAAGGTAGCAGGGAAAGAGCAGTGCGTCCAGCTTCTGACTTCGTTTCTAGATCACGAACTGACTTGCGAAACAGTGTTGGACTCGGTAGCGACTTTGACGGAATCGGTTCGGTGCCGGTCGGTCTCGAGGATGTGTCAAAATACCCGGATCTTGTACGTTTCTCCCATCCATTCAGTTGCTTACCTTCCAATGACGTCCTTCGTCACAGGTTGCGGAACTCTACGCTCGAGGCTGGTCGCGGCGCGAACTTGCGGGGTTGACAGGTGGAAACCTCCTGCGTGTCATGGAACGTGCAGAACGCGTCGCTCGTCAGATGAAAAGCGACGGCGACAAGCCTGCCATGGACATATATGACAAGCGCACCGATCTGCCACACTCTTCGAAGAGCGCAGAAGAGCTTTAGATATCTCAGCAACTTTTGGATGGCGTGGACTGGCGGATTTTATGCGGGCTATGTGTGAGAATTACACGCGTTTGAACGTCCTGAATGCATGCTCATAGTCTCTTCAACAGAGGCGTCGTTCCGTTCTGATCTTTCTTGCATTGTACGAAATCGGATTTGAACATCATAAACTTGGGTCTGGACTTGGACGGATGTACATTTTTGAAGCTGGCTCAACCTTGAGGTATACCGGACCGTAGGGAGCTAATACACGAATTCTCCAACTTAAATATCGCTTCCGAAGCCGCCTTGCACCTCTCCGCTCTCTTCGCGTCATGTGGGCAATCAGCTGGTCTGGAGATGCCGAATCAAAACATGCAAAAGACTTGGTATTACTTTTGTTGCAAACTTGACGATGTAATAGACCAGAGTGCTGCCTTTTCTACCGCGTGTTGAATAGTCGACGTCCCAATATAATCAAAACAAAACTCGGAACCGAAACACGTGCCAGGACTAATCTCGGACATTAATATTCCCTTCTTCTGCCGCTGAACACACGCGCTCCATCGCGCTCTTCGCTCTTCCAAGGCCAGCGAAGCGCTGCATCACGGGATCACTCGCAGCGGTGCGCGTGCTGGTTTCTGCACTAAATCTGCTCCATTCCTGCGAACCCACATAAAAGCCGGCTTATTCTGCAGATGTCGAGAGCCTTCGCGCACCCCTATTCTAGGCCGTCTCCTGTTAGAAATGTCTGCGTCCACAGCAAACGACATCCAGAGAGCTAGTCGCAAATTGGCATTTGCAAGCGCGCACATTATTCTAGTTGTCATCGCGCTCGGCATGCAGCAGGCGTTCGCACTTGAGGATAGCGTCGCGAGGCTTCCTGGTGAGTGCACTCTCTCGTGCTCTCTCTATTCCAATCTGCTTACACAGATTCACAGTGATGGGATATAATAGTACTGTCGAACGTTAATGTAAGATTGTAAATGATCTGACGGGTTGCGTATACGCTTCGCTTTCAGCTTGGAATGCGTACCAGGTGAGATAATATATATATGAGCCATCACACTCTCTCATGTGTCTAATTTTTTAGTGCAACATCGATCAGGACCTGATAATCACGACTGCGAATCTCATGAAGTCCCTCGGTCTTCAGGTCTGTCTCGTCCCTTTTCAACATCAGAAAGTAACTGATTCGGATGAATCTCGAAGGACGTTGGATACACGCACGTCAACCTCGACGACTGTTGGGCGGAGAAGAATAGGAGTGAATCTGGCGACCTTGTTCCTGGTACGTTGGTGCATATGTCTATGAATTGTGTGAACAGGACTAAACTGACGCTTCCGCAGACAGCATCCGTTTCAGCTCTGGCATGAACTCGCTCACAGATCAGATCCATTCTCTGGGATTGTAAGACAGACCCGTTCGTGCATATGAGACCTTCATTCTCAAAGGACACGGCTTTTGCGCAGCAATGCAGGAATTTATGGAGACAGCGGATGGTTCACCTGTGCTGGGTATCCGGGCTCGTTCGAGAATGAGGCTCGCGACGCGAAGACGTTCCAAGATTGGGGCTTTGATTATTTGAAGTGCGTTCACTTGACACTTCACTCTTGTATGATGAAATGCTAACACCGTAAAAAAAATGAGATACGACAACTGTGCAAGTAAGTTGCACAGCTAACAGAAGCTGCAATCCCGTGAAATGAGCTAATACTTTGGTCCACAGTCCCGTACGACGATATTCTTCGTCAGAACACCATGGGAAGTACGTGCTTGGCGCCTGTATTCCATTATACTCGAATTGACCTGTTTCTGGTCCAGAATACCAGCGCATGGCAGATGCGATCTCCAATCTCTCCAAGTCGTCCGGAAAAGCTCCCATTATTTTCTCCTTATGCGAATGGGGTTGGGTTAGTCCGATTCTTATCCAATCTTCCTGAATGAAAGCCAATATGACTGTTTTCGATTTTCACTCACAGAGCCAGGTATGGATATGGGGGAAGCAGATGGCAGCGTCATGGAGAACGACAGGCGATATTTCGCCTGATTGGGAGTCCCTCGCTAGTATAATTAACTTGTACGTGTAAGATGACCTTTATTTCCAGCCATTTTATTAAAATTTCGATATCACAGCAACTCGTTTATCACAATGGCGACTGACTTTTATGGGCGCAACGACATGGATATGGTGCGTTTTCTGCTCTAACAAGGAATCGGCTACTTACTAGAGTTTCTCAGCTTCAAATGTGTGTTTCCCCGACTTCAGCTTTTTTAGAAGTCATCTAGAATTTACATTTTGCTGGGTCTGTTCAGCGGCAACGGCAACATGACCGTCGATGAAGTGAAATCACACTTTACAGCCTGGGCGCTCATGAAGTCCCCACTCTTGATCGGCACAAACGTAAGTGTACCATCTTCCCAGTGCAAAGCCTTGTAGGACGTTCAGAAACTCGAACTTACTATACTCAGTTGTCAGCGATCAAGGATTCTGACTTGGAAGTTCTCAAGAATCAAGAGATAATCGCTATTAATCAGGATCCTGTCGTAGGGACAAGCATATCGCCATTCCGCTGGGGTGTAAACGTGAATAATACTCTGACTCTCTCCGACTATTGTTCCTCGCGGACTGAAATATCTTGCAGGCGGACTGGACGAGTGATCCTGTGAATCCGGCGGGATACTGGAGTGGGCCAACGCAAAACGGCACTGTGGTCATGCTCGTGAGTGTCGAGAGCTTGACTGCGAGCCAGTGTACTCGGTTAACGGTTTTCATTCCGCAGCTGAACACGCTCAATCAGTCAACCGACATGTTCTTCAACCTCACGGAATCGCCATGGATCCGTGCCGGAAGGCAGTACTCTGTTCGCGTGAGTTCGGAGGGCCTTCTACTTCGTTATGTTGGCTAATGGAACCAAATACTCGATGCATGCAGGACCTCTGGTCGCACACAGACAACGGTACAGCGGTCCGCAACTTCACCGCGTCAGCTGTTCCTGCACACGGCGTAGTCGCACTGTTACTAAAGGACGCAGGGAACGAGCCTGCAGGGCTCGAGCCAAAGTGTGCTGTCTGGTTCCAGTGCACGGACCAGAACGGCACGTCTGTTGGCGGCTGAGCAATGCTTACGCATGGAAATAGATGTGTCGTAACATCAAAGTTGATATTAAATTGCATAAGAGCGCCTTTGCCACATGAAGTTTGCAAGTCGTCAAAGGCTTGTTCACATCGTCAAAAAATTCAATTCTGGAGTTACAGAACGCTTTGAGCGCTGTCGATATGTCAAGAGATTCGCATGACCGCGTATCGAAAAAGTGATGCTTTGAAAGATCCACATGGAATCTACGGATAGCAAAGCTACCCTTTTTCTGTGCCTTTTCCTCCTTGCCCCTCTTACTATGATGCTTGGATGCAATTAATCCTAATGCAGATAACAAGCACATTCATTAACTGGTGGGACGTCTTTGCAAGTTGCATAATGGGCCAATCACAGTCAGTGACCTTGAAAGATTGCAAGCGCTCGACTCGCTGACTTACTATGGTCGCATAGTAAAGTTTGTTTTGTCCTAAATTTAACCATTTAAGTCAAGAATAGTGAAGTGCACAGAGAAAGCTTTACTACTTTGTCAGAATGGATGTTTGCCACCACATTGTGCATGATATTATTAAAGCCATCATAGTAGCGAATTGGATCCCGAGTTGCGGTGCTACGTGCTTATTACATCCAATTTGCATATGGACGGGAAGTAAATGCTAACGTGCAGCCCTTCTTTTCTCAATAATTCTTTGCATTCCGTATGTCTCTTTCCTCGGGCTGAAAATACGATGGAAAGTACTTTGCTAAATGGTATGGGGTGGCTCCATCTGGCTCCTTGCTGCAAAACTGAGAGGGAAGGATTTAAGGTGTCACCCAAAGCTAAAAGAACGCCATCAACTAACTAGACTCTTGACACCTGAAAGTTGTTCATCTCAACAGACCCTTTTCATTCGTCAACTATGGCCGAGAGAAACCCATCCATAAAACCCAACACTAACCCGAACACCCAAACAGTCTACACTGGGAAAGTGTCCAAATACCCGAAAAGTGATTCCGAACCTCGTCCTATGAAGGTAGCTGAGCCTGAGAGTTCAAGATTCCGTAGCGCTACGGGAAGTAGCGCAAGCACAGGCACAAGCACTGATTCTAAGCCTGGGCGTAAAAAATTACAGAAGCGCGATAGGTACGTTCAGCGAGAAACATATTGCACAACCCTGGTCTTACCAGTTTTTGCTCTATAGAACCTCAACATCCACGAATATTTAAGCCAAGAAGCACATATGTTCTGAAGTATACTACATAATGAATGAGATGATTTTGACGCAAAATATTTGAGTTTTGACGATCCTTCGATGCTATGAATCACCCACTTGTTCAAAGATACTTATATCTTTGTAGTAATCAGTATGACCGCCTTTACTGCCCTTTGCAGAAGTATTGTCACACGTGATTTCACTGATTTTCGTGCCATGAGCCTCAAAGCACAAACATTTTCATATCTCAACCAAAAGTTGACCTTTTTGCATCATCTAAGTTGCTAAACTCATTTTTTGTCTCATATTTCATATTTCAACAAGAGTGATAAGAAATAGTCAAATTTTGAGTCCTAAACTGCAAAAATGCTGTTTTTGAACCCATTTCCCTTGTTCATTTTTTCCTGAACTCAGATTTCACTGTACAGTGCTCCAGACCAGCCCAGAATTCCAGTATTAGTCTATTATGAATTTACAGACTGATTTTGAGATGTATTGTGAGGTAGATGTGCTGAATTGGTGCATGCCTAAAACACACAAATCCTCTCTGTTTCTGCAAGCCCCCCAGCCCCCAGGAAAAATTCTTCTTAGCTAAGTTCATGCATGTAAATTCATTCAAAGTGTATTGGAAGAGATTTGAGCAGCATCCAGGGCTCTAGCATCAACCAGTGAGCTGAATTGAGTACCAGATTCTGGCTGTATGCATGTCAGCGATGGACTACGGATACACAAGAGGTAACCGGGTCACGCAGAACTCAGTCAGAGGAAGAGAGAAGAGAGAGAGTGGTGAGCCAGGGGAGCTGACAGAGTGCAAGGATAAGGGACAGCTTCTGGACGTAGCCAGGTAGAATTGACCAGGTTGAAACTAAGGGATAAGTACAGGAGGACTATCTACTTATATACCCTTCAGAGGCTGCACACGGACCAGGGAATTAGCTACTACATAAGGATAGATGAAAGAATGTCATGGAACTTCATAGAACAACAGTGTCATAGGATCAGTCAGCAAGTGATGAGGGTGTGGGAAAAGGACATAATGGATATGAGTAAACCAAAATAAGCATTGATTAGTAATGAATGGCTAAGATATGATAAGATAAGATAACAGGGAATGATAATAAAAATGAAAATAATAAACTTGTCCATGATATGACCCTCTCCTTCAAGGTGAGCATCCCGATCGCCCATGTTCCCTACCCTGGAACTTAACAGCCCACCACTGTGCCACTCCTTCCTGTCTCTCAGGCTCTGTCATCTCAAATATGGGTCGGAACTTTAGCTGCAACATTTCTAAGGTGTTGAGGATACGAGGAGCACTGGGAGTCGACTTATGAAATTCATCAATGGCCTTTTGAGAGTTCGTTAAATTCTCAATTGGCTCCCAGGTGTGTTCTTTGTTTGGGTATCCTTTCCAGTGTATGAGGTATTTGAGCTTCCCTCGCACTAGCTTGGAGTCAACAACCTTTTCAACCTCATATTCTGGTACATCATCAATGATCTCAGGTAGGGGTGGAGGATCTTGCTTCTGAAACATATACTGCAGCTCGTTGTACGGGGAGAGGAGCACTTCATTGAAAACTGGATAGACTTTCTTCCATGTGCATGGAAGTTTAAGCCTGTATGCTGACATGCCGATTTTCTTTTCAACAATGAAAGGCCCATAGCATTTGTCTCCCAGCTTCTTCATAGGATGATCTGTCTTTAAGTGAGTTCCTTTGAGCATGACCTTATCCCCAGGTTTATACTCAATGGATTCTCCCTTTGTCCTGTTGTAGAAGTGCTTCATGGTTTCAGCCGCATGTTTCAATGCCGATTTGGTCTCCTCCCTGATCTTGGCCATTCGGTTGGCAAACTGCTTAGCAGACTCATTGGTCAATTCACATCTAGGATTTGTGCCCTTGTACGGATGTCTCTCGTGGTTGACAAAAAAGAGCGACACTCCTGTCGACATCTGTTCCTTGTCGTTATATGCAAACTCTGCTAGCACCAGCCATTCTGCCCAGTTCAACTGATGGTGGTTAACAAAGAGACAAAGGTACTGTTCAATCTCTTGGTTTATCCATTCTGTCTGACCATCCATCTGTAGGTGATATGCCATTGATGGGTTTCCTTCAATGCCCAATAACCGGTATAGTTTGTTCATGAATTTGGACTCAAACTGTGATCCTCTGTCATGAATAAACTTGCATGGTATGCCATGTAGCCTGAAGACATGATCCCGGTAGAGCCTCACCATTCCTTCCAACATCACACTCACAGAGGTAGGGATCACATGCACCTGTTTACTGAATCTGTCAACAAAGACACAGATCACGTTATGCCCATTGGACTCGGGGAGTTCGCCGATCAGGTCTGCCGTGACAATTTCCCAAGGACCTTTTGGGATCTCATTCGGATTCAGGGGATTATGCGGTTTCACTCGGTGTGCCTTGGTACGTTGGCACACATCGCATCCCTCGACATACATTTGAACATCTCGCTGGATTCCCGGCCACCAGTAGTTGCATGTGATCAACTCATGGGTCTTATAGCGTCCTGGATGTCCTGCAAGTGTGCTGTCATGATGGTTTCAAATGATGTCTTCTCGGAGTTTACGGTATTTTGGCACATAGATCCTGCCTTTCCACATCAACAACCCCTCTTCTTCCTCATCCCACTCTCATTCTTTCCTTTCCAACGCCTTCATAACTGCCCTATCCCTGTTGTTTCGTACCCTCTTAATTCGTTTAACAAAGTCTGCATCCAGTGCTTCTAGCAGTGTTTCATTTATGAATAGGTCCAGCTTGAGCAAAATGATGTCAATATTGTCATTCTCCCCCCTCTCATGGTCCACTCATCTTGAGAGGAGGTCAGCCTTAGTCATCAGGGCACCCGGTTTATGGAATAGTTTGAAGTCGTAGTCCGCTAACTCCTGTAGCCATCTTGCTTGTCAGTGGTTAATCTTCTGGGGTTTTTGGAAATACTGGAGGTTGAGGTGATCCGACTAGATTTCAAAAGTTTGTGTTGCTCCCAGAAGATATTGTTGCCAGTCATCCAGTGCACACATGATCACAAACATCTCTTTGTCATAGATTTTGTAATTGCACTCTGCTTGGCTAAGGGCTTGCAATCGGTATGCAATTGGATGCCATTTTCCATCAATGAGTTGGGACAGAATGGCGCTGTTGGCAAAATGCGACGAGTCAGCCTCCACCCAAAATTGACCGTCATCAGTAGATACTGCTAGTATGGGTTCCTCACAGAGCTTCTGCTTCAGACGTTCAAAGGCCTCCTGTTGCTCCACCTCCCACTTCCACTCTACATCTCCAGTCGACACTGTCAGGGGCTTCATGTAGTGACTGAATGCTAGGATAAAGTGGCGGTAGTAGTTGCAGAACCCAAGGAAAGACTGTAATTCTTTCTTATTCTTAGGGACTGGCCAATCTTTTACACCTGCCACTTTGGCTGGATCCATGCGAATCTGTCCATTGCTGAGGATATGCCCAAGATAGTTCACAGTCTCTTGAGCAAAGCTGCACTTTTCTGGCTTTAAGAACAACTTGTTTGCTCGCAACACTTCCAGGACTTGTCATACGAGTTTGTCATGATGTTTGCGAGTTCGTGCAAAGATCAGAATGTTGTTCATGTAGACTATGACATGTCCATCATTGACGAGTTCTCAGAAGATCTCATTCATAAATCCTTGGAAGGTTGCCGGTGAATTTGTGAGACTGAAGAACATGACTGTTGGTTCGAAGAGACCACGGTTTGTCCTGAAGGCAGCTTTATGCTCATCACCCTCTCGAATCCAAATATTATTGTAACCCCAGCGTATGTCAAGCTTTGTGAAGAATTTCACCTGCTTTGTTTTGTTGATGAGCTCTTGGATTAGAGGTAACGGGTATTTGTTCTTAACTGTCATGTCATTGAGCTTGTGATAATCCTGTATGGGGCAAAGCTTGCCATCCTTCTTTTTGATGAAGAAGAAGGAGGATGCCATCTCAGATTGAGAGTTGCAAATATGGCCAGTTCTCAGGTTTTTGGTGAGGAATTCATCAAGTGCCACCTGTTCCGATGGACTGAGTGGGTAGATCTTACAGTCAGAGAGCTTCAAACCCAGTTTGAGTTTGATGGCGTGATCCCAAGGATGTCTCTCTGGTAACTGATCAAATTCCTGTTCACTGAAGACATCTGCAAACTCTTTTACGTAGTCTGGGACTTCCTCGAGTGCCTGTTGCCTGACCTTCAGCACTTTTCTCAGATCAGACTTGATGTACCTGTCCAAATCGAAGAGAAAGAGCTGATCACCATCTTCAAGTTCTACCAGATCAAGGTTTTCATCAGGGTCTGCATCAATGTCATCCAAACTGCAGATATAGCCACATACATCAGGGCATCAATCAAATTTGATTGTAGACTTTTGCCAGTCAATGTTGGGATTGTGCAGCTTAACCATTCATGTCTGATGAACACATCTGTTTTCCCTAGATCTGTGACTGCAAAGTGGATGTGCTCCAAATGATCCTTAATTGTCATGCACATTTCCACAAATTCTGTGATTGAACCATCCTTATTGAGTGTGCCATCAGCATTATAGACTCGGATTGGGATTGGTGTCTTTTTTGTCCTGATCTGATGCTTTTCAATGAAGGATTGGTTGATACACGAGCCAGTGCAGCCACTGTCCAGTAGTGCGTCTACCTTGAACTGATTACTGGTGTCGGTCATTTGAAGGAGAATTGGTACCATGAGCTGTTGCCCCCAAGACCCTCTTATGAACTGTTTTGGACCCCTCAGGTCCCTAACCACTGCCACGGCCTCTGATTCTTCTAGTGCAATGATCTGATGCACTGTCTCTTCATTTGCTTCAGCATGCCTCTGCTGTTTCATCCACACTCGGAGAGTCGTTAAAGCACTTTTGAGTTTATCCTCCTTGAGACGCCATGCAACCCATGGTGCAGTAAAGGGGACAGGGTGATCTCTCTAGGACTTCCTCTCAGCTTGTTTCAACAAGTTTTCATTTTTCATGGATTTTGGTTCAGTTCCAGCCAAGATAGAAATAGAATTAAAAGTTTTGGAAGAGGATTTTACATGATTTTCAGATGCAGGAATAGAGCAAGATGATGAGACAGGAATGTTGTTACATGTGGGTGTATCTACACTACTAACTACTGGTACAGGAACAGAAGGAATATTTTTGCGAGTGACATTGTTTTTTACATTTTTTTGTGTTTTATCTAAATTATCTACAGAGTCCATAGAATTATCAAAAATGGCCATTTGAAAAACTGAAACTGAACCTATCCCAGTCAGTGCTGTGTTCACTGCTGGGGCTCTGCAAAATCCAACTCCTGCTCAAAGAGCACCTCCTCTTCTTCCTCCGCAAAGTCTGACTCCTTGAGCATTGCAGTCTCGTCTGCCCAGACTTTTCTCTCTTATGGTTCCATCCCCATCAACACAGCCCTTATTACTTTCTTTTGTTTTGGGCAATCCCTCTTTAGGTGCCCCTGCTCTCCACAGTAGTAGCAGGCACCTGATCACCTCAGCTCTTTGAGTGATACATCCATCGGCTTCCCCATGCCTCTGTATGTGACTCCGGTGGCATCGCATCTTTCAGGGATCTTAGGTGTGAATGTTTGAGCAGGTTTAGGTGGGGGTGCCTGAGGTCTGGGTGGGGCAGCACACATTTGTTTGATCACTTTCATTTGACATCTGGCGTTGTCGAACCGAATGGCCTTTTCTTTCCAGCCTTCAAATGTGGTGGGTACTGTGTCACTCATTTCGATCCGGTATATGATTTCTCTATCCAAGGCTTTCATCAGCTTGTGGATGAGGGTGTCATCATTCTTGGCATCATCGCCGTATCCCGCTGCACAGTGATAGATGTCGAACTGCTGGAAGAATTGGTCAGCGGTGATATCTCAGGTGTGTTTCCAGCTGTCCAATTTCTGCATGGCATTCATGCATTTGTTTGGGTCTCTGAATGCCTTTTCCAGTTGTTTGTTGAACTTTTGGCGGCTGACAAGTGAGAAGATCAGGTAGCCATCCATTTTGATGCTTTCTAAGAAGTTCTGGGCCCAGAGTGTGGCCGTGCCTTCCATCATGAACAATAACATGAAAAGGAAGTAGTCCTTGTTGTTCACGAAGTCCCCTGCATTAGCTTCAACATAGAGGGTAATGGCACGTTCAAACTTCTTGTAGTCTCGCCCATTGAATGCGTCGGGTTTGACAATGTGTCTCCCTCCACTACTGTTCATCATTTGGGGAGGGGGAATGGGTACTGCTGCTGCTGCTGGTGTGGGGGTTGCCAACAATCCCAGGCCATGCAGCATGTTTGGAAGGCACCTAGGTAGTGCCAACACTTGAGCCCACAAGACAGACAGGACAAAACAATCTTTGTTGCTGTCAGAGAGACTGGAAATACATACAGGAAAATTGTCTACTCACCTTTGTTGCTGTCAGAGAGACTGAGGCAACAAAGGCATCGGAAAGGGTTCAAATAGAAAGGATTAGATAATATGAACTGTACAGTACCAGTCTGAAAGGAATCCATTGAGAATTACTCTCGGAAGATGTAAATCTTCGGCATATACATGCTGAAGGATTGCTCGGCTCGGTGCAAGTGTGTATGAGCTTCGGACGGGTTTGTATTAGCTTTGGATGGGTTGGGAAGTGAAGGGAATATGAAAAGGAGATGAATAGAGTATAACCTGCCCTGCTCCGAAGGTCCGGAGGCTATGCTGCCACCGAGTCCCGGGCTCAGATTCGGTGCGGTCGCGGTACAGCTGTATGTTGGCCTTCCAGAGTTTGTGCATCTCAGAATATGGCCGCTCGGTACCTCAGAGTCATGACACAGTGTCCCAGCAGTTGGTGTCATGTCAGACATGGTAAGAACGCTCTGGCAGGCTTACAGTGTTGATGATTTCCTGCATCATTGCAGTTGAGACCATTGGCGCTCCTGCAGCTGGTGCGACAGGAGTTTGGGGTTCTGACATGATGGGCGAAGGTGCTGGTGGTGAATGGGGAGGTTGGACGGCTCTTAGCTCATCATCTAGGTGTGCGAGGTCATTGTCGGTCAGCGGTGGTAGGTTTTCGAGGATGGTGTTGGCAGTATCTTCTGGTGATGTATGCCAATGAGGGGCTGCTGATCCAGATGGTCGATTGTACAGGTGTGGAGCCAGCTCAGATCAGAAACAACACTGCCAGCTGACAGGTGGTGCAGACGCCTGTGGGTCTGATCAAGCACTGTAACAAAACTCCAGATGTGGTGGTCGACTTTCACTTGCTGATCAAACCTGGATCTTCCTCTGTGAAGACTCCAACAGGCGCCAAGGGACCTTTCCAAAGATCACCCCCAAGGCCTGGTAGCTACTCTTGAGTGGGTTGGACTCAATGTTACCCCCTCTCAAATGAGCACTGGTTGATCGAATAGAAAGAGGACAGCGGGTTATGAAACGAGTGAGTTTAATAATGAAAGTAAAGGATTAACGACGTATCAGCCTGATCAATGCACATGAGATCAATCTGAGAATAGGTGTGGGTCGAAGCGATCATAGTCAGGGTCACAGTCCAAGTTGTCGGACACATTGGATAAGAATGTTGGTTTAGAGTTCGGGGTTGCAGACAGGTAGTGGTCGGTTTTGAGGTGGTTGGACAAGATAGGGGTTAAGAGTGATGACAATGGATAATAGGAAGAGGTTAAGAGTAAGAGTGATTTGCAGGGTGCAGGTAAGAGGATAGAACGTATTGCAGTAGATAGACTGGTGTCGGTATGATACATGAACGTTCAGAGCCAGCTTGGTGGTGGTGACTGAGAAGCGTGCAAGGTGGTAAGGAGTTTTAAGTTTTGACCTTGTGTCAGTGACGGACTACGGATATGCAAGAGGTAACCAGGTCATGCGGAACTCAGTCAGAGGAAGAGAGAAGAGAGAGAGTGGTGAGCCAGGGGAGCTGACAGAGTGCAAGGATAAGGGACAGCTTCTGGACGTAGCCAGGTAGAATTGACCAGGTTGAAACTAAGGGATAAGTACAGGAGGACTATCTACTTATATACCCTTCAGAGGCTGCACACGGACCAGGGAATTAGCTACTACATAAGGATAGATGAAAGAATGTCATGGAACTTCATAGAACAACAGTGTCATAGGATCAGTCAGCAAGTGATGAGGGTGTGGGAAAAGGACATAATGGATATGAGTAAACCAAAATAAGCATTGATTAGTAATGAATGGCTAAGATATGATAAGATAAGATAACAGGGAATGATAATAAAAATGAAAATAATAAAATTGTCCATGACAAAGCACTATTCTTGTGAACATATCCCTGTTTCATGAAGCAAGCCTGTATCCATGGATGCTGCTCAAATCTCTTCCAATACACTTTGAATGAATTTACATGCATGAACTTAGCTAAGAAGAATTTTTCCTGGGGGCTGGGGGGCTTGCAGAAACAGAGAGGATTTGTGTGTTTTAGGCATGCACCAATTCAGCACATCTACCTCACAATACATCTCAAAATCAGTCTGTAAATTCATAATAGACTAATACTGGAATTCTGGGCTGGTCTGGAGCACTGTACAGTGAAATCTGAGTTCAGGAAAAAATGAACAAGGGAAATGGGTTCAAAAACAGCATTTTTGCAGTTTAGGACTCAAAATTTGACTATTTCTTATCACTCTTGTTGAAATATGAAATATGAGACAAAAAATGAGTTTAGCAACTTAGATGATGCAAAAAGGTCAACTTTTGGTTGAGATATGAAAATGTTTGTGCTTTGAGGCTCATGGCACGAAAATCAGTGAAATCACGTGTGACAATACTTCTGCAAAGGGCAGTAATCATGCTGCGCACCGAGGAGATTACTAACAAAGAATCTTGAATCTTTCACATGCTGCTTTCCAAATGTCATAAAAGGAGGTATGTCGTTCTGGTTACTAAATCCCATCACCCTCTCAATGTCGTCAAACTTTCAAGATATCAAGGGCCCCATTGTCGTGACAGCTCGCGTAGGTCATGAAACTATCCCTTTCGAAGACGAATTTGATGACTTCATGGATTCTTCAAGGCGGAAGCAAAACCTGGAAAGGCGGATGAGCTTGCCCAATGGTTCGCGAATTTGAAGGCCCGTGCGGACTCTGACCTGGAGCCGGGCACACTGAAGTACAACATAGTCCGTTTCAAGGACTCGTTTAGTGTCTTCGAGGAGTCAGAATACGTTATGAATGTCTTGTCCTGGATTATCACTTAACTTCAGCAACATCTCTAGATATGCAGACCAGGAAGCCCTGACAGTGTATGTATCCTTGTCTTGTGATCCATTGAGCTCTGGGCTCACCATTAACAGACATATTTCGGGGAATCCGCTCTTCCAGGAGTTCTTGAATGTTCACGGAAGCCTTGCAGAGGTAAATACACTAACAAATCTATGCGAGAGAACATCTTTGATGCTAGTCTGAATGTTATGTAGCCCATGCTTCCATCGTTTTGGCCAGCCAAATCCCTTCCCGAACCAACCATTCGACCTGGAAAGTGAGGGCGCAGTTAGCTGGGTATAAATGTCGTCGTTAGGGTCATAAGCAATGCAAACCAATAAGATAGATATATTTCGACATCGAGCTGAACTGTTTTTTTGTTGTCGATTGCGGAGTGCGGCATAAATAAGAAGTTTTTACGAAACATCACACTGCCTTGCGTATGGGAATATCCTAAGCAACCCACAAGGACCATCTGCATTCGAGCATAGTCTCGAAAGACAAGCACACACAAATAAAATCTGCATCGCATGCAAGTCTATCCATCTCAAGCCAACGAGTCTTGATATATGTATAAAGCACACCAGGGATGAACACACACGGTCTCTCTGTGTTTCGGGAGAGTGGACGTAGCTATGAAGCTGCAATTGGTGCTCGTCGCGTTTCCGGAGGCCTCGCTCCAGAGCCCGACTGAGTTTGGAGTACGAATGGCCAATGAGTTCGCTTCTGTTGTTGAGTACGGAAGACAGCTTACAGCTATCATTGCTCGCTGAGCATGCTCTGCGCATCTGACGGATCGCCAACGGCAGAGAGGCCCCTGGTAGTACTAAGCATGTTGTTAAGGCCCGATGGCTCATATTCTATCCTTGAGAGGGACACGTCCCAACAACCCGAGCAAGTATCGCTGATGATGTCAAATCGAGAGTGCTACTCTCAAGTCCACCCGCACAGGTCGTACAATTCGTACATTTAGATACCCAGCCCTGAGTGTCCAAGTCAATGGTCCTCTGCGTGCCGCTGTACTCTGGGCTGCCTATAACTATTAAGCAAAAAAAATCATTAGCAGATCGTACTGACCGAACAAAACATTTTGGCATACATGGTGCACCGCATAGACGAGACGACGCTGTCATCATTAGGCCAATCCACGATCAAAGCTGGCGGCGAGGCTGGTCTGGGGAACCATCAACATGAGCTATACCACATATCGACGTCCAACATGGCATTACATACCCATTTCATAGTTGAAGGTACCGCAATCGCCCCTAACAAACTCTTCCGGGTCCAGATCATCCGCAGGGGTGACTAACCCAACCACGATATTCAATGTCGAACCTGTGATTCCCTGAGGTAACGCTACTGTCCGTGTACGATGACCTAGAGCTGAGCAATGCTCACACCCTAGCACGGAGGCAATGCCCTTGGAAGGTGATGATGCGATATACCAGTAGCAAACCACCATCGAGCACACAGAACGTAAAGGGTATGTTATTTGGGAGACGCAGGAGATTTTGATTTTCTTTATACCACGGATGCATTGATTTTTTGGAGTTCGCGTTTCCCTGCAGGTAGAGAGTTTCTGAAGAAAAGACTCGGAGTCCACGTCGCACTGCAAGCTCGTATGTCAGCGCCCTGCTCGATCTCGGCAGAGGTATAAATGGCGTCGCCAGCACGAGTCGCTGGAGAAGCAATCCAATGGCAGAGAGGCTGCACTTCAGGTACCCCTTTTACCCAGACCTCTTAGGTGTAACTTAGCCCAATTGAGTTACACCTAAAGGTGCCTGTCCTGATATGTATATATATAGTCTGGGATGTCCCAGGGCAGGGGATGTTCCTGTAAGTTAATACCTATTAGCGCAGTTACCATAGGGCTGTCCCTCTGTTGTCACTGGGTGCCAGGGGGACTTTTCACTGGGATTTCCCCAGGTAATTTCAACCTAGTTTTATATTAAAAAATTGATATTTTAGGGCTTAAATTAGCAATCCCATGTTAGTTTTGAACAGTTGTGATGCATTTAATGCTTGGCCTTGTGCATGGCCACTTTATACATACTAGGCAGCTGCTACTCTTTGAATATTATCATAGATTCAGCTTCACTGGATATTTGTATGACAACAGATATGATATGGCTACACATCTCTAGCTTTGAATATAAGGAAAGTCCTCTTTTAATCTCTATATAGCATGACCACAAGTAGAACTTTGAGAAATGATGACCTCAGTGATAACAACAGAGATTGAGCCTCTGTAATTTATAGAATACACCCATGTTCTTAATTATTATGATTTAGAATACCTAGGAATGACTTTAACTGATAAGTATATGTATCTCATATCTATGGGGATAGCTCAGAGATAATAACCCAGGGATAGCCCAGATATAAATACAGAGGGATAGCCCAGACATAATTTCATAGGGATAGCCCAGAGATCATAACTCAGGGATGGCCCAGAGATAATAATGCAGGGATAGCCCAGAGATAATAACTCAGGGATAGCCCAGAGATAATAACTCAGGGATAGCCCAGAGATAATAATTCAGGGATAGCCCAGAGATAATAATCCAGGGATAGCCCAGAGATAATTTCATAGGGATAGCCCAGAGATAATAACTCAGGGATCGCCCAGAGATAATAATCCAGGGATGGCCCAGGGGGAACTTATTGTAATAAATAACACAAAGATCATAGCTTCTAGGACAGTAGACCTTGTTTGTACATACATTATGCTACACCAGCACTGTCAAAACTACACTGCATGACTTTGAAGGCACCAGAGTTGCATCCTAAATTAAACTGCATGTGCAAAGGGCTTTGAGTCACCCTCCTTTCCTCATGATCCACCACCAAGCCCTTGCATGAAACATTCAATGCATTATGAAGAACTATTAGGTCCACTTTCAACACTCAGAGGTTGAAGCTTTGTGTAAACCCTTATGGATTACAGGATTTTAAATAAACCTTGTCAGTGTGCATTTCAGAAAAAAAAAAGTTATGCACCTCCCAAAGCAGAATCTGCCTTTTTGGGTGGGGACACGTCATGGATTTGTTTGCTAGCTCTGCGTCGTGCTCTCAAAAGGTGGATAACGTGAACAGCAGATGTAAAATAAAATGGAGAAAGTGGAGAAAGTGGGCCTTCAATATAGCAGAGTATTTTTCTCTTAAAAAATCCTTGAAAATGTGGTCTAAATACTTTGACTTGTCTCAACATCATTTCAATATTAATGGCGAGCTTGTTGTGTAAATTCACAATGCGCGTCCTCACCCAAAAAGGCAGATTCTTCTTTGGGAGAGTGCACAACTTTTTTTTTTCTGAAATGCGCAGTGACGAGGTTTATTGAAAACCCTGTAACTACAAAGTATTTGACTGACATGTCAAATACAGCGTCACTGACATGTCAAACACAGCATCACACAATAAATTGGAATTATTTACAACTATATATCAGCATATAAATAATCATCTTCATCAAAAGTCTCCATGTCATCAAGAAGACCTGTTGCAGCATTGTCATATAGAGATTGTGCAAGATTATGAGATGATGCATCTGATAACGTAGCCGCAGCAGAAGGGGTGTCACAAGAATCTTCAAGCTCTGCAATGAATGCCTCACAATCTCGTAATAAAACTAACTCCCGACCAGTTGTAGTCTTGATCATTGCAAAATCAATGAGAGAAGCAAGCGGCTTAGAGAGTTCTACAAATCTTGTTTAGCTAGGATCACAGGAAATAAAATAAAATAAAATAGACGACTGACCATCCCTTAAGTCAACAAAGCGCATCACATCCTCGGAGAGTGGCTCTTCACCATTCTGGATTGCTTTCTGCTCATCGATGATGGGCTTCATGACCTTTTGAATCACGCTGGGGCGCTTTCCATTTGACGATTTGAATGATTTCCCTTCGAGTTTCAAGTTTCTCCATTCGAATTTGATATCATTGCCGTCACGATCCTTACCACCACTCATGCCACTGGTTTCGATATCGTCAGGAATGCCAACAATACTAATTTTTTCTCTCCACAAGAAAGGCAGGATCGGTTTGCCAACTTTGAATATCTGCTTCAGATCACCTCTTTGCTTATATAAAAGTTCTACCAATGTATTAGGACACCCTCATGAATGAAGACAGACTACTCACCTAAGTCTTTCTTCACATAGTGGCCAAATATTGATCGAAGGCCATCTTTCTCATTTGCACGAAAATCAAAAATTGGCCAATCCAGCTCATCTGCATTGATGCCACACTCTTGCAGTTCCGCAGCTCTGAGTAGAAATAGTACGTCAGTGGTATGAAGGCAAAAAGCCTGTACATATGTCAAAGATCACTCACCTAGCGCATGTCTCTAAGTCTCTGGCAAGGCTCGCTGTTATAAATGAAGCTCGCTGTAATGCCTTTTCAGTGAGCAGTATCCCACCAATGAACCCTTTTAGCTTTCCAGCCTGTGCGTTATTCGAGAGATTGACATGACAAGCAAACCACAACGTTTTTGTTCTCGCAAAATCTCTTGAAGCCTTAACGCAAACATTAGACAAAGTAAAGCATACGAAGAGAAAAGGAAACGAACAAAATTGCAAAACTCGTGCAGACCCTTATTACAGACGCCCTCGAGATTTTTGACCGTGTCAATATCAAGTTCGTCGAGCTGTTCATTCCAAGAAATGACGTCTTCGAATAGCTTCTCACGATCTTCTTCGTTCATCTTTTTTGCATCCTCGTATTTACACTGTATTTCAGCTCTGTATGTGTCTGCGTCATCTGAAAAACTGTTATGAGGGGTAGTGATTAACATCAGAAAACTACACACCTCTCTGGTCATCGTAAGGCCTGATTTTCTTCGAGTAGTACTTTGCAAACATATTGGACATGTTCACACTGTGAGAATTTTTGTGTGATACACCGAGCTTGTCAAGAAATGCCCAGACATCCTTGTTTTCTCGATGCGCAATGTCCAAGATATCATTGAAGAGTTTGCGAACCTGCGCTAGCCCTTCCTTTGATGGTGGCCCAGGTTTGCGGCGCTTTGCTTCCTTATTCAACTCGGTTACGTCTGAGGATGCACCATGCTTGTGTTTCTTCAATCGGGATCTATCAGAAGGCAGAGGTACACATCCTTTCCCCTTCTCTTTCCTAGATGCCTTCTTCGTATGAGATGAAGTACCTGCCTTGCTTGTTCCTGGCTGGAGTTCGGCATCAGCTTTGGAATCTGTCTCATCGTCGCTCAGAGCCTCAAACTCGTCGGATGAAGATGCATCATCAAGAACATCCTCCTCCTCATTTGGTTGTAGATTGGGGAGAGAGGTGTTGCGCTGACGAAGGACAGGCCCGTTTGAAGCAGGTGGGAGGGGAGGGGCAATAGGATATTCATTGTCGGAGTTAGATGATGCCTTCTCACTGACTATGTTGACTGAACCGCTAGCAGCTGCATCTGAAGGAACAGTGTGTCCTAATGGACAGTCAGTTCGACAATAACTAAATAACAATAAAATACATACTTTGACATATGGCTTCTGTTGACTGAATCAACGCATTCCATGCTGCAGGGTTAACCTCCTTCGACCGAATGAGGGCTGCGAGAGCTGCAGAAGGGTGAGCATCATCTAGTGCGTTGCATGGCTGTTGTGACAAAGATGGAGCTATCGGAACACGAGGCGGACCTCCTTTGGTCAGAGCTTTCACGACAGTACCAGTCGAGGCAATCTTCTGGACGTCCAATGGTATATTCGGTGCACTCATTGCAGGAATTCTGTGCACAGAATGTGGCGGCGAGATGGGCCGCAGAGTGAATGGCTCATTCTGAATTGAATACGGTGCCCTTGGCCTCTTTCTCTGCTCTCGTGTATTGAAGGGATCATTTTTCAGAGCCTCGGCACTCACTCGAAGCATTGGATTCTCCTGAAGGTCATAGCATAAGAACATTGATCAATAACGTTATACTGTAATATTTCTTACCAGACTAGATGGATTTCTCTCTATAGTGAGACTTGTATCCCCAAGTCCGCCGATACTGTCACGGCCATGCTGGTCATCATGTTGATATGATTCTCATGCCTAGTATTATATACATCAGTGCCGTATATATTATATGAATTGATTTACTTGCCTGTCGCTCAGAGCATTGTGAGTCAACCTGATCATCATCATTCGCCAGCCTGTTGGAGTGCGATTCCTCAACAATATTATCTGCCTCTTCAACTCGTTGATGCACCACCATATATCTCCTCTTAGCCTCTGCAACCCTTTTGTCAGTTTCCTCACTCGGCCTATCTCACTGTGCATTACAAGCAGAGCTAAGGTACTTCATAGCCGCACGAAGCTCAGCGTGCGGATCTTGCTCTGTCTCGATCTCAGGAACCCCTTGAGTTTCATCATTTGCACGCTCGCAATGTATTGGCTCGTGCTGCTGCTCAGAAGCCATTGCGGGAGACGTCAACTCAGAGTCCACGCAGACTTGCAGTGATTCCGTTGTGTTTTCCACATCGCCAGAAGCCTAGAGATTCATTCATATACTGTAAAGCATAAACAGTGTCAACACGTACATGTCGCTCTCCGTCCTTCGCATCAATATCAACACCAAGCTTCTGCAACGACGCCTTTGCTCTTAGAACAGATTCACGCGCCGCCTTGACTAGGTTCTCCCGTCTTGAATACTCATTAACAGCTTCTTCATGAGCGATTCTTGATATCTCATGCTGTTCCTGGCTCAACATATCATCAAGAGGAGCAGCAACCATCGCCCGAAGTTCATTTAGGTAGTCGTTCCGGTTCTTGGTGAGTTGAAGAACTTCAGCCTCTCGCGTATGCAAAACCTCTTGCCTGCGCAGCCGCTCGGACTCCATCTCATCGCGCTCGAGGTGGGAGCTTTGAAACTCGATGTCTTCGACATACTGAGCCTGAGCCATGCCCTGGTCATCACGGATGGACTGCAATTCAGTCCTTTCAGAATGATCATTGACTGGCTCCACGAGCTTGTACTAATGAGCATTATGAAGACAAACATTGAATGATTGACTGACTTTCTCCACTGTATTATCGGGTTCGGTATCCTTCGAAGTCTCTTCTACAACATCCTCCAATGTTCCTCTCCCTTTTCTCTTTTTCCCGGCTGCCTTCTTTGGCTTTAGTATTAGACTCGCCATCCTGTATGCCTAATAAGCAATGTAATCATTCTTCTGAATGGATAAGCTCACTTCTTCCGTGAGCACTTTCTTTTTGGACCGTCACTCTTGCTTTGCAGAAGGCGCTTGCGGAGGCGCCTGCATGATCTCAACATTTCCTTTCTCAGAGTGAGAGAAGCGTGCGCTAAATGATCGAAAGAAGTACTCACCACCGAGCCTAGCGGACCGACATGTGCCAACAACCATGCTGGTTGGGAACTCTGGAGGACCTTTTCAAAACTACTGCTCAAGCTGAGAAGATATGTGAAATGGGATTTCATGGTTCTCGTCAGGCGCATTAAATAGGATAAAAAGAATAAAGTGGCTTATCATGCAGTACTTGACCCATCGGCCATGAAATCTTAGCGCACTGTGGCATTTGGCTCTCAAATGTGGCCTCCAATCTTGACTTACAAGCCTCATGTTTCACAGGCCTAAGACCGTAGCAACTGCAAATCTCAAGCACCAAATTCGAGATGAGGATAATCTGTAAAACAAATCACATCAGAATGGGAACAAGGCAAATATCAAGACTGATATGCATACCGATGACATCTGCGCACATGGCAGGATCGAAGGTCGCACAAACTTGTGGCTCGGAGTGGAACAGTAGAACATCGTAATAAATTAAATGCTAAGTTATAGTACATTGGTGATTCCGAGATTTCCAGTATGATACAGCTGTCTAATTTACTCTATTTTCTCTATGAGGGTCATATTCGAGACACTTTCATTCCACGATTTTTTCTCCGAGTCGACGACGATGACGGTTGCCTTGTCCTTCGAGAACTTCTTGACGGTAACAATCTTCCCACGTAACCCAGGGTCACCGTGAACAATGAGAGCAGCAGCATTTTTTTTGGGTTTTTGCACCCTGATATCCTTCACGTACATGTCGTGAAACCCTGAATTCGTCATTTGTCGATGGTCCGTAAGCATAGCACAAAGGCGGCAAAGTCCGTGCACATTGTCATTCTCGCATTGAAAGTGGTCCACGATGCTTCCGAGAATCATCCAGTTATCGAGCGTCGATTGGCCAATGCAAAAATGAATCTTGTACTTGGAGTACAACGATTGCGCATCGGGATGTATAATCCACATGCCGGATCCAGAGAAATCTGACAGAAAGTGAGTAAGATCTTAATCATGATCAATCTATACACACCGGTAAGGGGGCCGAGAGGTGGTGGCCAGGTCTGTGGCTCATCAACAGGCGCCGGTAGCGGGTCCACAGTTTTGAGGTTGGTTACAAAGCTCCTCAACTCTTCAATGAGAGCTGTATCAGGAGGGGGAGTCACTGCGCGGGTGGTCGAAGTCGACTCATGCCAGCATGCGCCGCCTTCTCTCAAGGACTTGAATTTGGCGGTCAAATGTACCTGCTGTTTCTCGGTCAGAGGATGGTCGAGGTCCAAGCAATATGCGTTGTCACCGCTTTGTACAGTACATTAATAAGTATATAATAAGCTTGGAAGAAAACACATACACTGCAACTAGATCTTTTAGATCAATGATTTGCTTGGGTGTGCTTCTTGATATGTTCATCGTCCCCACAATAGAAATGGTCGCCATCGGTTTATTCGGATTCATACTGAGCACGTAGCCAAATCGACCCTTGAAGTCCTTGTTGTTGATGACGAAAATGCGAAGATGCTGCAAATGATCGCGGAATTGACACAGCTCGTCAGTGGTCTGCGGAACGGCAGAGCTTTTGCCATCCTCAATGAGTCAAGTGTCTTTTTTTTTGGCAGCCTCGACAAAGTCGGGCTGCAGTCGATCCACATGCTCAGTAGACTGAATGAATGAATAAACGAACGAATGAGCAAGTTTCTCATAGGTAAAGTAAACAAATATGTACCTCATCGGAAACAATATGATTCTTCAACTCATCCTCAGTCACGAAAACCAAAGTTGCTGTCTCGTTGTCGATTGAGATGACCTGTGCCTTTCGTCCAATGTACTGACCACTAGTAATGATGCACCACTGACTCTGGAGGAGTTGCGCGATATGCTTCTTGACTCCAGAACGAGTCATGTCGGTGTGTACCATTTGGACCCATTTCGCTCTGACAGTAAACTAAAAAAAGACTTAGTAAATATACTTGAGGTGAAGGATACACACACCGTAGAATACAAGGTTGTAATGAATGAAATTTCTTTTTCATCCACTGAGACAGTCTGTATCATTCCAGTTTCGCCAGTGAATGGACCGACGACGACACGGACATTCATGCCCGGTTCCAATACTCTACGAATGTCTGACATAGCGTACTGTAAAGTATGATACTGGACTCTACCGGAATTGTCTGTCACATTCAGTACAGGAATATAGTCCGCCAAGAGAGAACCAATAGTTCTTGTTTCTACCACTTCCTTTTCCTTGCCTTTATCCTTGACCGTTTTCCTCTCCTCGATCTTGGTATATTCAATTACGGAGTGTCTGTTCTCCGAGATATCGCCTGAAACACCGCCTACAAAGTTTCCCAAGGTATCTATAGTATGCGTCGACAAAACGGCATATTTCAAGATGTCGCCTACAGTCCCGATTAAGCCGGTCGACAAGCTGCGGATTTTATCACCACTTCGAAGAAATGGTTTGCCGCGGTCCAAGGGTCCAAACGAAGCCTCCGTATGTGTGAAAAGTCTGATGTCCTGTAAAGAAGGGGATGCCTTTCTAACGTAGTGCACGCTAGGGCAGGTCAGTTTGAGTAGTCCATTCTTGTACTTACGACGCCGAAAGGTATAAGTCCTTGAGTCATGTTTCTTTATTTTTTCACCCCTGAAGTTATCAGGGGAGAAAAGCGCAGGCTTGGGACGAGCGGATGATTCCTTGTCGATTGGAAGTTGAGGCATGATTGCCACTACGATACGGTCATCTTGAGTCCTCGACTCTCTGACGCAGCCGATATCGCCTTTGTACAGACCGCGCTGGATGGTAACCCATTCGCCGACTTCAAATCTCTCTCAAGAGGCACTTCCATTGCGCATTCTGAGCACCTTGGCGGATTCCTCCTCGTCCCAAACACAAACAACTGTCGACAAATTCTGGTGTGCCAGCCAAGATTTTGCGTAGTTGACCTCGCCGAGTGTCGGAGCGATTGCATAGATACGTCTGGGAAACGCTGGTAGAGAGAAGGCGCAAGGTTGTTCAGAAGGACGCGGCAGCCCTTGTTGTACCCATGAAGTCTCGGTTTCGAGGAAGAACTCATGTAGTAGTTTCACCTCCTTGACTTCGTGGCCGACCTATTCATGCATAAGCATAACACAATCACTTTTCAACTGAATTCACTTACCCTGACACGTATCATGTATAGATTATTTCCCGTACCACCGATCCTCGCCGACACATGCTCCTTCTCATTTTTTAAGTGTCCGTAGTCAAAGGTCTCCTTGTACATTTTATGATGCTCTTTGATGCCTCAAAGTATGGCTCGAACGTCATCTTGCTCAACAATATTGTATAGCACAGGCCGCTGACGCGCTCCTGCACTCAATGTTCCTTCGCCGCGATCGTCGATAAATTCGGCCTCTGTATGAGTCAATGGTCAGTGAGGCATATTTGAGTAGCTGAGTCCCACAATACCTTCATCTGAGTCTAAGAAAGCCTTGTCGTTATCGTCCTCATCGAAGTCTTCGGCCTCCAGATCCAAATAGCGCAAAACTCGTTCATCCGCTGCTTGTCTGGGCATCTGAAGTTCACGTTAGCTAAGTGTAACACCTCTCATGCATTCTTTACACACCTTTGACATGGTTTACTTTCTGTTTTGACGAAATTTACTCCCTGGCTTATTGATCCTAACGAGAAATCAATTAACTATTTTTCTTACTTTCTATCTAGCCTTCTCTGTTCCTTTATTTTGCTAGTACAAAAGTTCGAAATACAAACAGTGACTACCAATATACAAAATTACGGTACAAGCGACTAAATAAAGAAAACAGTGTGAAATCGGGCTTGCCTGAGCAATCGGAACGCGCTTCACAGCGTTGGAACCCTGAGTTGCTGTAAAAAAAAACTGTTAAGAGAAAAGTGTCTGATGAGGCAGTTATGACAGTCAGAATGAGGCATGAAAGCTCACTTGATGTGTGGCCGATGAAGCATTCACCATTATCAGTGATGTGCTAAAAAACCTCTGAGTCTTGAGCTCAGGACACAGATGGTGAAGGCGAGGTGGATTTGGAGCTGAATGCGCTGAGGTGGCAAGCTGGAGGTCGGTATGCTGGTTGCATGTGACGGCGAGCGAGCGATGATGGGAGTAAGACGGAGAGGCTGAAAGGTGTTCTAAAATTAAACGCGGCGCTAATGTGCAGTGATCAGAGCATGTGAATGAGTTGCTTGTAAGTGCAGCATATCCAAATGAGGAAGTTTAATGCCACTCACCTGATCACTGCATATCTAACTCCGATTCCGCTTTTGGCACACCTTTCTAACTCTCTCTTGACCGCCATGACCTCCGCATGACGTCCCGCCCATGCAGCTACATCTCGTTCACCTTTGTGGCTTTCTATTGCAATGCCTCCTCAGCCTCTTCCGGTCCATTGTCTGATCGTCGGTGACGGAAAATGAACTTCCGTAATGCTCTGGTAAGCATGCAATACGAGCAAATATACGTCAAACTTCGAAGCTAATTTTCAACGCTTTCTGTAAACCGTGGTGGCTTGGAAGGATACTCATACGTGGTAAGTGCGCACTCATATCTGCTCAAACTGCTGATGCCGCTACTCCAATGGCTGAGTACGTTTTCCTAGGACCATTTCTGAGCTCAACGACCTCTGTAGTACACTCTCATTGTCCTCAAGCTGAATGCACAATACCTATCCCTTCCACCATAGGCCGTACAATTGGCAACCAACAGACGCGTTCACAGATGGAGTGCAGCGCACTCAGTATGCACTTACTCTGCATTGATGTTATCTCACGCAAAAACTGAGAACTGACTAAATGATAAAAATGCAGACAGCTCATAGTGACCAGCACGAGCGTGCTTGCGATTAAGTACAAGGTCAGAATCATGATGGTTGCAGACAACCTTGGTGCGTCGGATTTGTGGACTCCCTCATAAATACTAAATTTGAAAGCTTATGCCTGACAGCATCATATGAGTCCCTCGCGCATTTCAGGGACATCCCACCCTTGCATCCTGTAGGATCCTACACTATGCTGGCCGCGAGTGGCGATATTTCTGACTTCCAGTACATACGTAGCAGTCACTTGACGACCTCCTGATCGAGGAGGAAACCACCAAGGATGATGGCCATAAACTCGGTCCAGCTGAAATCCACGAGTACCTTAGTCAAGAGTCGAGTGATCCGTTTGAGACATATACTTGGATTGGCAAGTCGATATGTGAACCGAATGTATACTGTGGTTGAAAGCTGTCGAACACATTTTTGGGGCTCCAGTCTGTGCATGTATGGTAGATAGTTTTGCAAATGAGCATTCTGCGGGACCAATGGAAAGGGAAAAAAAGAATGTACCTCAATAGTATAAGGTGCTCAAAGTATATGGTTTGAACAATAGCAGTGTGGAATGCGTCAGTGACCAGGAGCGTCAGCGTGGAGAAGGATACGGTGCAACCGCATAGCTTAAGATGAAGCCGGAAAGGACAGAACAAAAGATGAGTTATCTTTTAGTTTTTGATCGATCAGTGGCTCGTTAACAAAAACAAAGGACAGATTGCAGGCCACAAACCATGATAATGTTCTATTCTCACATAGAGGCTCGCTGGTAAAAAAAAAAAACATCTTCCATATCTTAGCGAAAAGTTACTGATACATGCATTTAGTGGTTTGCAACTTGGATGTCTCGCATTTCCCCTTCTTTCATTGCAACGTTCTTCATACTAGCGATGACCAGAAGATCTGGCAAGTGGCTGAAGGAGCTTGCCGCCCTCGTGAACAACCCGCCGTCCCCAGCTCTGATCCCAGGACCGTCGACTTCGGAGCTCTTCAGCGACACTCCACGCTCTAGAAGCTCACATATGCAGAGTCAGCAACCTGTTGTCCTCCTGCCTTTCGGCCGGACGCTTATACATGCCCAAGGCGCTCGACCATCCGAGGCTTCCCCATCTCCGTCCCCTAGAAAGCCTTCGCCTTCTGACAATTGTGAGCTTCCTGATAATTTTATTGATAATTTCGAGAATCATGGACATGACAGTATCTTTGCATCATCTCGATGCACACCTATCGATCCTACACTGTCAAGGTTCCACCATAAGCGACTCAGACAGCACCAATGGTGGTCTGAAGATGTAATACCTGGACTTGTTATCCCATACCTCAACATTCTTCACCGTTCGGAAAACCTTCGACACCCGGTGGTATCAACTTCGTCCTCTCAATGTACATGCATGGGTGTGCGAATGGAAATTGAGATACTGTGTGTATCTTTTACAGGTATGTTCTATTCTCCCCATATAAGCTACAAAGCTGAATTTCAGTTTGTAGGGCTTGAAAAGATAAATGTCTTTACTTGCACTTGCAACTCAGCACTGTTCCAGTTGCTTGACAAAGGTTTCTTCGGCTGTGCACCGTGTTTCCCAACTTTAGCTGTTGATTTAAATGTCCTCGACTTCTGCTTAGAGCTCTTTGTACGAATCCCACCAAACAAAACAGCACTCTGCAATACCTTAGAGGCCTTCTTAAGCACCCGTGGATATTTGTTCGAGTCTTCCGTACGTACACATTCTCATGTTCGTGTCACACCTATATTGATCTTTTATTCGAAGGACTCGTTACGAAAGAGGTTCTGTAAATGTTTACATTGGTTTGGTACATTGCGTGATGCTGCGCAGGAACACGTCGATTCTATGATAAGACCGACGGCATATGATGCTCAGCCTTTGCGTAGTGAAGCTAGCAGTGGTGAAGATGGTGGAGATTCGAGCTCTGTACCTAGTTCTCTGTGCCCGAGAAACAATATGCCCTTGGGAAACCTGAATGGTGATGATTCCAACTACGAAGGTATAATGTCTGATTATCTAGCTATTAACTATGCAATACACAACTCACAGATGTCCTAGGAAGTTTGCAAGAAGAGAAATTGGCTGAAGAAGTTCAGAACACAGGTAACGACAGTGCGTATTCTTTGATGTGTGCATGGAACTATTACTGACCAAGATGTTTTGACTTGGACACTGTATGAAGGCACATCGATTGAGTTCTATGCTGAACCGAAGCTGCCATCGCTATACCTTCAAGAACGTTGTCCTGCATGTTTTGGAGGACCCAACTGGAAACATGACCCCAGTCTACCGTATGCATCTTTCTACAGAGTCCTTCAAATGTGCTAATACGGTACTTTTTAGTATGGACTTTAATGTTTGCATCGATGCATGTTTCCAGCAGAAGAGGGGAAAGACTGACAATGGAGCCCCGAACGTTCACCCTAAGACTGTTTTCTTATCTGAGGATAATTTGAAGGCTATGGAGATCGAAGTTGCTCACCTTTGTCCTGACCATGCTAAGCGTAATCGAGACGACTCAGCAGTGGAACGTATGACAGCGAGTCACATGCTGAAAGTTTCAGATGAGATCTTGGATGAATGCAAATCATCATTTAAAGCTGTGGATGACCGTCGACAGAAAGCGAGCACAAGATTTTTCTTAGATACAGGACTCATGGCACTTCTCTGTCAACACGATCGTGTCCTCTGGCTCACCAACATGCGGTCCGCAGGTGAGAAGCAACACTACGCTCTTGCCCTTCTGCAGACCCTTTTCCAACATATTCCTGATGACGCGATCATTGGTGTATTATATGATGTAGGCTGCCAGCTCCACTGTAGTATAGCTAAGTGGGGGTTTCTGCCTGAATACGCTGCTCGCATGATCTTCGCTATTTCTGTCTTCCACGCATACAGTCATCAATGGGCATGTCAGATTGTCTACCACCCTCGAAAATGTAATGGCTTCGGCTTGATGGATGGTGAAGGATGCGAGCATTTTTGGAGTTCAATAAAACACCTTATCCCAACTCTTCACATAAGTGGAGTAAGTCTGAGCATTTCCATAAAACCATCATGTGTTGATCACATCTTTTTTAGTATTACGAGCGATTGCATGTCATTGATACTCAAGTCCAATACTCCAGCAGCAACAGCCTTTTCAAGCTTGGATCATGGCTACTCAAGCAGACACGAGAATGCTACAGGCGCCTTCAAGATGCCAAGATGAAGCTAAGAGAAATCAATATCTCAGAAGAAGAACTTGTTAAGGAATGGGATGCTCAGCTCGAGCATCAGTCTAAAGCACTTCCATGTGTGTTTCTTTCACTGTGTCCACTGAATGATAAATGATGTGCCAGCTACTGTTTGTACAGGTCAGTCGAAAGCTGTGGGACGAACAGCGATAGAAGAAATCATCAACCTCCAGACACAATGTGATGCAATGATTCAGAGAATCAACTGCTTACACAGAAGTTTGGAGAGTGACGAAAATGTTGATATTGACGCCATTAATGTCTGTTAAGAAGTTGGAGTCTGCACATGCTCGTTTACTCAAGGACATGAAAAAGAAGAAAGGTCTTCTTGGCGTTGAGGATCAGGATAAGCTTTTATCGCTAAAAAATAGTTCATTCATCAATGATCATATGAATGCTCATGCTTTGTGCAGCCACCTTCTAACAAAACTTCAGACTCGCAAATTTGAACTTCAGAATCTAGAATGTCCTTACCGTGCTCAACATTCAACATCTGGAGGTACTTTCAATTAAACTCAGCTTAATTGTTTCCTCACATTTTGCACATTCAGAACAGAAAAAATACGAGCTCATTGAATCCCAGTTGAGGCGTCGCAAGCCAGGCATAGTTCAGCTCGCCAAAACATACAATGTGTTATGCGATAAACTACGGAAGGATGCTCCCCATGACGTGAAATGTCCAACACCCATAACAATCAAGGGACTATTTGATTTGGACATTGATAATGATATATGGTGGGACGACGGTCTATCTGACGTTAATGATACTGATGTGCCTCGTTGGATGGGTGATGAGGATGCTAGGAGAGGTATATGTGCTTTCCTAGATGCTAAACGATGCCGCAAAGAGCTCCAGCGATTAAGTAAAGAGAAAACCGCTCTCCAGGATTGGTTCCACGATATTTGGAGGCGTACAATCAATGCATTACAGTCTGCTTGTGAGCTCTTTATTTAACATGTGATCAGGTTTGAATTTCATATCTTCAACAGCCGCTACATCTGGTCTCGCATATGCCCTTCAAGTCAGACAAAAGGAGCTATTGGCTCTATGCGTTGAATGGTGCAACAAGCTGGAATATGTTCCTCCTGTGGACTCAGCTTATAATGCAAATTGGGGACCGACAATGGAAGAAATAGCGGACTTTAAACAACTTCGAGATGCAGCTGTGTATCATACAGTCACGGCCATGCGGTCATCTTTCCTTTTTGCACCTAGTCTCAGAGCAGAAGAAGATGGAGTAGATGATGAGTCAGATGATGGACTTCATGCAGATGAGCTTCGAGTTGAGCATGGAGAGTTTCTGGAGCTCGCAGAGCAAATCGAGTATGATAATTCTCATGCATTAGTTTTGGAATCTGGCTTCCAAGAAAATGTCTCTGATCCACTTCTACAGGACATTGCCTTTACTCAGTCTACACTGCCTATGTCTCCAGAAAAACGGGCTCGAGTCGAAGGCATGGTCCTTTCTTGATTTATCTAAATTTCCTGTAATAATACACTTATTCAATGTTATAAATTCACTGTGCTGAATTGAGTGGGATGAAAAGACAAAGACAGACAGAATACTAATGCATTGTCATGATAATGGATGTGTGCCTGAGAGATGCAGTCTTATATGTACAAACAAGGTCTACTGTCCTAGAAGCTATGATCTTTGTGTTATTTATTACAATAAGTTCCCCCTGGGCTATCCCTGCATTATTATTTCTGGGCGATCCCTGAGTTATTATCTCTGGGCTATCCCTATGAAATTATCTCTGGGATATCCCTGAATTATTATCTCTGGGCCATCCCTGAATTATTATCTCTGGGCCATCCCTGAGTTATTATCTCTGGGCTATCCCTGAGTTATTATCTCTGGGCTATCCCTGCATTATTATCTCTGGGCCATCCCTGAGTTATGATCTCTGGGCTATCCCTATGAAATTATGTCTGGGCTATCCCTCTGTATTTATATCTGGGCTATCCCTGGGTTATTATCTCTGAGCTATCCCCATAGATATGAGATACATATACTTATCAGTTAAAGTCATTCCTAGGTATTCTAAATCATAATAATTAAGAACATGGGTGTATTCTATAAATTACAGAGGCTCAATCTCTGTTGTTATCACTGAGGTCATCATTTCTCAAAGTTCTACTTGTGGTCATGCTATATAGAGATTAAAAGAGGACTTTCCTTATATTCAAAGCTAGAGATGTGTAGCCATATCATATCTGTTGTCATACAAATATCCAGTGAAGCTGAATCTATGATAATATTCAAAGAGTAGCAGCTGCCTAGTATGTATAAAGTGGCCATGCACAAGGCCAAGCATTAAATGCATCACAACTGTTCAAAACTAACATGGGATTGCTAATTTAAGCCCTAAAATATCAATTTTTTAATATAAAACTAGGTTGAAATTACCTGGGGAAATCCCAGTGAAAAGTCCCCCTGGCACCCAGTGACAACAGAGGGACAGCCCTATGGTAACTGCGCTAATAGGTATTAACTTACAGGAACATCCCCTGCCCTGGGACATCCCAGACTATATATATACATATCAGGACAGGCACCTTTAGGTGTAACTCAATTGGGCTAAGTTACACCTAAGAGGTCTGGGTAAAAGGGGTACCTGAAGTGGAGGCTGAGGCTCAAGTCACGTGATAAGAGTGAATGCCATGTGTCACGCCGCTGCTTCGTGCTCACTGCTCACTCGTACTATCTCTCGTTTGCTGCGCTTTGCCTCAGAGTCAGACCGCCATCTCACATTGCTCAGACATACGCTTCGTCTTGTCATTTCTCATTCTATCCATCATGCATCCGCCACCGACAACCTGCATCGGCTTGCATCGTGTCTGCAACGCGATGACGTGTGCTCGGACTACTAGGAGAATACACTCAGGTAAGTAGGTGCTAGCGCCCGAATCTGACGCTTCACTAGTCTCCATAGCATACACCTAATAGAATTGTTCATGGGGCAGGAATGCGTTGGAAGCTGCACGGATCACAGCGTGCCACGGACCTCATGACGCCTTCATGACATCAGGCGCAGCTTGGCTCATGGCGCAAGAGTATGAAAGGCTCGAACCATCCGTCTGCATCACACCACTTCCTTCCTCCCACCACATCCGTCGGTTAGTAGCGAGCTTTTCCCCCTTGACATCGACAACATGGCAAACGACTCTTGGAAAGACGGGATATTTCTAAAGGTATGTATTGCCTTGGTTATTTCTTATAAAGCTTGCCTCGCCTCGTTTGTTTGCCATATGAACTGCTAACGATAATGCCGATCAGATCGTCAATGTCGCCGTATACGCTCTCTTCCTAGGCTCGAACATTTACTCCGTCGCAGGGCCGGAAGATGCTTACCGTTCGGGTCGTGAGACCTATTTTACGCCTGCGAGCTACTCATTTGCCATATGGTGCGTGCTGCTGGTTGCTTGTCCTTCACATTCTCACAAACATGCTGTAGGTCGTTAATCCACCTCCTGCTCCTCGGCACAATCATCTACCAGTTCTTCCCGGGTGGAAAGCATGTCATCATTGACGGCATCTCGTGGCGCTTCCCACTGCTCGCAGTACTCAATGCCATCTACGTCAACGTCTGGATCAAACAACATTATGTCGTGGGTGAGTTATTACCCCATTCCCTATAACATACGTCACTCAACGTCTTTCTCACAGCCTTCATCTTCGCGCTGCTCGTCAGCTCGACCGTGACGCACATCTATTACATCGTCCGGCGCTACCACGCCTCCGAGTCCTGGGCCGACGAGCTCTTCGTTCACCTGCCTTTCTCACTCTATCATGGCTGGACGATCGTACTCGTCGTTCTCTCCCTCTTCGAAGCGTTCGGCGTCAATGCGCTCACGCACTCTCCAGGCGCCTGGACGAAGGCGTTCGTCTTCCTCGGGCTTTTCTTCCTTGAGGCGACCGCCGCTACATATGCGTTCTCCGCGCCAGAGGGCGACCTGGGTGGCTCTGTCGCTATCGCCTGGGCCTTGTTCGCGGTGTTCGAGCACCAACGTTCGAGCGCGTTTATTCATTGGAGCGCGCTCGCATTCTCGCTGCTGAGCCTTTTCTGGATCGTGAAGAGTTTGTACGGCCACTTCGTCGCACAAAGGGGTGTCGGGGTGCTGCACGACGAGGAGCGCGCGCCGCTCATCGGCTCCTAAGCGCGATTGGCGAATTACACGTGAATACCTTCACCATATCCATTTACTTTTCTCATGATTTCTCATTTTGTTTGTTCCTTTCATTTTCATTTTACTCTGCACTGCTTCTATTGCTGATGAGTGCGAATCACGTTTGCGCAACGAGTCTGTTGTGCCATTTAGTATACTATTCGGGCTTTCTTTCATCGCTTTCATGTTTCTATACTTCGTGTCTTGTCTGTAATTCATTGGAGCGAGTGCATACAAACTGTCACAGTGGCTGAATTGTACTGGGAGTCTTAACTCCGCGTCTTCTTTGGCAAGGTATTCATGAGCATTACTCCCAACACGTGGCGTATATGACATGAAGTTCACAGTACGAAGCCATTGCATGAAACTAAGATACGAGAGTGTACAATTCCTACTCTGTTCTAGGCGTGCAGGACAGCTAGAATTTTCATTACTTCTTACTTCTTACGTTAACAGACAATGATATGCGTTCGTGAGCATCTCATCAGTTTCCCCAATACACGTAGTTTCGCTCTTCAGCGTTGTTCACTTGCGCGCAGGTTCCACAGGTCAGTTGACGTTGCGACACAGCGATCCATGTGCGGCCCAGGCCTACGTCATTCGCATTTATCACAGGGATTTCATATCAGCATTTCGTACGCGCCGTCCTCGAAACGAGATCTAAGGAGATGCCAAGTCTCGGAGACGCCTTCATGGACGTTGCAGTCAGACAAGTATAAGCCATTAAGCGTTGTGACTCTCCATATCACACCAGAAACGACCAGAGTCTGGAAGAACTGCTGCACGTTGAAGATTTCACACCTAACCAGTCCGAGAGTCTTCAGATTTTCCAGAGCGAGCTGTGCAGCCTCCACGAGTGGGTGTGTCGCCTGGGTAAAATCGCTCACAATGCGTTCGTGAATGGAGCAGTCTTCGAGCCAGAGACGCTCCAGACCAGTGCAACGTCCAAGGCACCCCAGAAGGTCTATGTCGTCGCAACGGATTTTGTAGAGGTCCAGAACGCGGAGTGACGGCATCGAGCGTTGTAAAAACTGCCGCAGGGGATCCCAAGAATTGCCCGCTATGAAATGGGCCGGAGGGAGCTGGCCATCGAGTTCCAGATTCTGAAGTTTAGGCGCATTCAAAGAGTTAAGGATAGGCGCAGGATCGGCTTCATCACACCAACTGATACCAAGGGTCTTCAGATGCGGCAATGTATAGTCTTCCTCCCTATTGCCGGCATCCCCAAGACGGAAGGTGAGATGGCGAAGATTTGGATACACCCTCAGAATACCCAAGGCCTCCTCTATTGTTAAGTAAATAGCTCCCTTCTCATCGCGAAGATCCAGGTGAACCAAATACGGCCCAAAATCTTTGTGTCCGTCCAAGCCTAGCAAGATGCACGGCTTTGTTGCCACACGTAACTGTAATGAGCCGCGCGCAAAGTTTTCGGGGAGCAGGTCGTCGTTTGTCCAATAGTATTCTTCTGACACATACGGAAATTTGATAGAGACTGACGGCTCGACTGCAACAGTGAGGGGCATGTCATCGGGATTGGGGGCTGGCTTCAGCTCAGCAGCGATCTCAGTGAGCTCCAGAACAGTTGGAAGAATCGCATCAGGAGTCTTGAACGCTGCGAATTGTGAGAAGTCGATATCGATAACGAGCGGGCAGGTCTTGGAATTGGTGATCCAAAGCAGCATTAGCTCCGTCGCGGACTCGCAGTTGTGGCGTGGTGCTCCAAGGCTAGTGTACGTCCAGAGCTGTGGGGTGGAAAATGTGGTCTTCCGCCACCTTTGGCAGACATGGCTCAAGACGAGAACTGACATTGGTGGCGCGGAGAAGCGATCGCTGAATGTAGGACAGCACCAGCTGAAGATTTCGCTCAGAACCTCTTCCGGTATTTTAGCCAGGAGTTCTCCAAGCTTCTGTCCTGAATCTTGAGCTTGGACAATACCATTGCATATAGAAGTGGTGTATGCCTCAGTATCTGTCGTTTCGTGCGTCACGCTGGGCCCAGGGTTCATGCACCGGGAAGAGAGCGAGTAGGGGTTGGTCGGGCTAATTATAGGTGAGGCATCAGTCAGTTGGAACACTGAACAAGAAGCCAAGGACTCACGCTAGCGAGCTAGTAAGCTTGATAAAGAGCGTAAGTAAGGAGCGTGGGCTGCTCGACTCGGAGGTGAGCGTAACAAGAATTCGGGAACTTGAAGAAGAAACAATACTGTTCATTGTGAGCACACGTCTATATTTTTAAAGCAATGGTTATGTCAGAATTGCGGGGTACTTGGTAGGGAAAGTCCAGACGGCTGCCTCAGCACTCAGGTATGAGCAAAGTACGAGAGGATTGCGAGCGGCAACAAAATGCTGAGTCAGAATTTATAGCCGTGACTGTAACAGCGTTACTGGTAGCTGAAGTTGCCTGCCAGAGACACGTTCTCTGCCAGAGACACGTTCTCTGCCAGAGACACGTTCTCTGCCAGAGACACGTTCTCTGCCAGAGACACGTTCTCTGCCAGAGACACGTTCTCTGCCAGAGACACGTTCTCTGCCAGAGACACGTTCTCTGCCAGAGACACGTTCTCTGCCAGAGACACGTTCTCTGCCAGAGACACGTTCTCTGCCAGAGACACGTTCTCTGCTCATGCTCACTTGGCAAACGAACGTGCCCATTCTCTATATGTTCACTTCAGTGAGGTTGAACACAAATACCTGCTTTATGCAGGAGCCAAAAGACACGCAAAAAAACACTCCTCAATGACTGCAATTTATGGAACTTTGCCAGCACTAGTAACCGTTTTGTAAAGCAGCAATGCTACGCTGGCACGCTGCAAAAATCACAACGATCACCCGAAGAGCTGTATCATTTACCGCTTTCTCTTTCTCTATTCTCGCTCATTGAGCGCCTTACACTCCTTTACCCGACCTTTACGCTCCTTCCGGTAAGTCCTGGAGAATCTAAATTTGAGGGGGAATGCATTGAAGCTGAAAACCGTCCGACAGAAACATCAACTAGTCTTTCCAGGTCTGTATGAGCTGGGATGGATTGAACAATGGATCGATATCAATTAATGCGAGCTCCCATGAACGCGGAGACGATGCACTGTGGCCCAAGTCAAGACACGAAGGCAGCGCCTCCAAACCTGCCGAATGTGCCAATCCCATATTGGGCGCAGCAATCAGTAACGTCCCACCAGAAATCTTGTCTGAGATCTTCTTGTGGTGCTGCCCAACATATAATAACCGCCTTTGCGGGTCACCATTCTCCTCATTAATGTTGAGTCATGTGTGCCAGTCGTGGCGCGATACCGCCTTTCAGACGCCGGGCCTCTGGACATATATGAAGCTGATTGTTCAATATTCTACTGACAGTGGCATGAAAAGGGCTAATGATCAGCTCAATCTATGGCTCACACGAGTGCAGAACTGCCCCATTCTCATTGACGCAGAGTTCGTTGACAACCCTCGTCAAAGGCTGGCCGACAATGTCTTCCAACACGTGAAGAATATTATTGACATGATCCTAGTATGCAAGCGATCCCTCGTCCCAAGCGAGATGGAACTTAGAGCTGCGCTTGACGCGACTGCCATCAGATCGTCTTCTACTGACAGGTTCCCGCGGATCCTCGAGCAATATTCGTGGGCAAAATCAAACATGCGTCCAGATCGCCCACTTCCAGGGTCGGTACAGATCCACGTCAATAGATATGCGAACATCGTTTTTGGACTCGAGGGCCATTCCACACTTGGATCACATCTCATGCACCTCGATCTACGCGACGCATACGACTTCATCCGGCTCTCCGTCGAGGAGTGTCAGATCGCTCTCACCAATTTCCCTCACCTTGAATACTGCGCTCTACGCGTCGGAGAATCGACAGACGAGGTTGCTGAACCCGTGACGCTTATGCACCTGCGCACACTGTCTTTGTCCTGGACAGACGGCGTCGAGATTGCTGCCCTTCTTGACTCAGTCTTAGCTCCCGCTCTCGGTGAGTTAGAACTCAGAGGCTCACTGTTTCCTCGGGAGCACTTCCCCAGAATCGCTGGACTCATCTCAGAGATTTTCTTCGTCGGTCCTCGCCTCAACTCTGGGCACTCACCCTTGGCAAAATGGACTGTACCAGCCTTGACCTCCTTAGCTGCCTTGCACTCAGTGAAGGACTACAGCACTTGTCACTAGAGGAGTGTAAACTGGACGAGGAGATCATGACCATGCTGCGGAATGGAGATCGCCCTAGTCACGACCAGGCGAGACGTACACTCATGGAACTCGATTTCCTCGCTTTGGTGTCCTGTGACATATTCAGCCTCGACGAGTTCCTGCGATCAAGCTTAAACCCGATAATATGGTCAGAAATGAGTCTGAGTAGACTGTATATCATTGGTTGTGGACATATATCGGAGGATGTACTTGCTGCTATGAAGGAGCTACCTCTGGAACAATTTGAATCGAGCTCGGAACTATCGGATGATGAAGAACCTCTTGTATTGGTGTAGATTTCGATAGAGCAGTTGAATTACTAGTAGCTGGAAAACGAGTTCGTGTATCTCACACAAGTCCCGGATAATCATGCATCGAAGAGTCACATCTATCGCTTCTCGCTTCGAACTGAGACTTATTTGCCTTATCAATATTAATTGGGAAGTTTATTTTCTGGATAATAAAATCAAGTCTGACACTATACTCACTCACGTCACCTCGTTGTTAGGGTATACTTTAACGCTGTGTTCTAGTCGGTTTGGCGTCCTTTAACGTGCACGCCACATTGCCGCATCTGTACGAGACCCTCCGCATACTAATTTGCTTTATTCGGTAGCTTTGCTTTATCTTTACTGAACACGGGTAGAGTGTGCGCGAGTCTGATAGGTCAGTTACTTTCGTTGTGCAAAACCATCTCCTTCTAGCAGCAAAGTTCTCGTGGCGTTTGCGCGACTGCTTCTTTGGTGCTTCTTTGGCAAAGATTCTTGTACACATCAACTCATTTTCATCCAAGATTAAAAATAGATCACTCACTTATCAATGAGTGGTATGCATAGTAGTGAGTGCAAGGACCTTTCCAGGATACCGGTATTCATTTTGCAAAGTGCTTGGGTTGGAATTGGATCATAGATTAAAGAACTTTGCTGGAAGGCATACAATATTTAAATTCAGAGAATCGATGCTTTGTCCGCACACAACTTCTAAACCGCCAATATATGGAAGACACAGAGAATAAGAAGCCGGCATCGAGAGACAGTACTAGCACTAGTACGAACAAGAGATTGGTCAGGCTGAAGCACGAAGACAGACAGACGATGACTCAAGCGAAGACAAGGAAAAGAGTACCGCTAAAGCATGGAGTCTCTAATCTCGCGCATGTAGATAACGGCACATACATAGATACGCAGAAGGAAGAGGTAAGAATACTTGGATGTCGCGTAAGAGAATGTGCTGCTTACGATCTTTGTCTTTCAGGATAAAGCTTCCAAGACTAGTTCAATACCTTCACAACCAGCTTAGGATAAAATGTCTTGGATAGGGTTATCTTTTTGCTGAAGCTGATGTACACAGTAGCCAGACCTGTAGACCGAGAGTTTCGCTGAGTTATTCAACTTCCAGTCACCTCAAGTTGTCCTCAGATGGAATGAATAAGATATTAGATCTGTTCATCTGCGTGACGTATCTGCGTGACCTCTTGTATTATTCAGAAGTACTCATTTCAGGTGCCTCAAAATGATACATGTGAGTCGTTTCCGTCGTTCTATTGCAGTCGAGGGACGGTGGCCTGTGACCCGAATAACGGCATAACCATGTCACACACGCGTGGCGAACGCCTAAGCCAACTTCTAAGACGACTGCGACGTCCAACGGCGACCAACCTCCAAAATCCCTAAGCAAACTCAAATGCACGGTGAGAATACAGTACAATCAGTCGCTGTATCGTGCTCATGGATAAAAGTAGGCCTGGAAGCGTACGATGACGAATCGGCGAGTGAAGCAGACGCGTCCTCCTCCTCAAGCCTGTACAATAATGTGAGAATATCTATCGCTTGCTACATTCCCGCCTGTTTCCCTCGTTTCTCGGCCTTTCTTTCCATCTGCGATAGGAACGCAAGCTGAAGGGGCACTCTGATATTTCTGCAGAACGTGCGTCGCGGTCGCATCTTTCCCTTCTGTGCCTGCTTCACTTACCATCTCTGCCAGACCGAATCTCGAGCACGTCACGACAAGCAGATCAGTTTTCCGGATCCGTGATTCGAAAAGTGCCTCGGCATACGATGAACGCTCCCCGGCGCTCACCTACTAACCCAGGCACTTCCAATCCAGGTGAAGCCGCTCACTCCGTACCGATTGCAAGTTCGTCGCGCGGAACTTCCCCTTCTACGAGCCACGCATCCTCCGACAGAAAAGACGATGACCTCCTGCGTATCAGAGAACTACTTCGCCCGCCGCCTGTTGCAGGACTTGATGATTGGGGTATCCCACCTACGCCGGACGACGAGGATTGCGACTCGGCTCTCATCGCAAAGCTTGCGCAGTTCCATGAGCTGAAACGAGATCCAGCGGACCCACGTCATTTTAATGACTCGCTCATGGCAAACCGCTCCTTCAGGAACCCCCACCTTTATGCCCAGCTCGTCGACTTTGTTGATGTCGATGAGTGTGCGACGAATTTCCCGACGGAAGTCTGGGACCCGACAGATGTGAAACAGGAGTGGTATGCTGAGCGGATTGGTGCGTTCGTCTTCGATCCGCTTCTGAATTTGTTTGACTCCCTTCCAGCGGATCAGCAGAAAAGACGTGAGGAGAAGCAAGCAGCGAACCAGGCGGCGGGAAAACGCTCTCGCATCGACTTCACCGCGCCCTCTACCTCGTCACGACCTGCCTCTGCTCGTACGAGAAATGGTGGTGGCGTCACTGGGAACAAATACATATCCTCTGCCACAGCCAACTCCGCGTATCCGAATCGACAAAGCCGTTTCGCGCCGTACTCGTCGGGATCGGGTGCAAATGCACCCGCGAAAGGAAGAGCGGGTGGTCGCTGGGGATGATATCTCGGTTGTTGAGTGCTACGGATTGGTCGAAGAGATACGTCCCTCGATGTGCTCTCGCGCTTTGTCTTTATTCGCTCCTTTACGTAAATGCAGTTTTGGCTCGAGTGAGACTGTCTAGTCACGCTCGCAAACAGTTGCTAAACCCTTCACAGGGGTGCCTACAAATGCGCGAATACAGGATGTAACAAGAAACATGAAGTATAATTTTGGGGCAAGGAACTTGCAAAAGTAGCGTGGCTGGAAGGAACCTCAGTGTATACTCAACCATGGTGGCGCCTCCTTTGAGGGGTGCATTGGAATCCATTTGTTGTGGACGGAGCTAGCGAGGATTTGTCGAATAATAGTGCTCGTGATGTCGGTTGGGGCCATGAATTAAATACAACTGGATTGACAATTACAGAACAAAATCATTAAAGGTTTTAACTGCTGCATACTACAGAACCGAGATGCATAATATCGCTTCACTTACCATGACCACACATCTACTCCCAGTCCATCATGTCATCACTATCGTCCTGGGCCTGCTAAATGTGCGTGCATCATGAGGACAACAATAAATAAGGAGCATTGACTGGGCCACTCACTGCGCCGACATGTTCAGGCTCCTAGATCCAGAGACTGTTAGGGAAAGCTGCGTTACCTATCAGTAGGACACATTACCAAATGCATTTGCATAACGGCCAACTAAGGACGCCTCTCCTCCAGCACAGCTTGAAGCCATGCTTGCCACTCCCGCAGTCTAGCCTCAAGCCAGACACGTCCTTCATTCAGGACGGCATGCATTCGAACGAGCTCGTCTGGCGCGTTCTGCCAATCCAAAAAGAAATGCTCGACATGAGCAAGTGCCTGGTAGATGGTTGTAAGAATACGGTAATACTCAAAGAACAGATAAGGAAAGTTCTCAGACATGCCGTGGAAGGGTGGGTAGGTTGAAAATTCTATTCACTGCCGGAATTATATCGACAATAAGACGCCGTCGTCACACTTTACACTTCACAACTCATATTCTACCACCAAAAATTCGTACGAGGTGCATTAAAGCAGGGATTGAGCATTAACTAAACAGCGAGCTAGTGATTGAAGTCCAATAGGTCTTCGTGAATTTATGCACCACGAGATTATTGATAGAGATAGGCGCCGTTTTAAACCGTCTTAACTTACTGTATAGAAGGTGTCGGGCCAAAAAAGTGGCAAGACCATGCAATGTGTGCTTGTAGGGCATTTCAATTCGGCATTTCAACAATTTCCCTAGATCAGTGGCAGGGTCCATCTTTCTCATGACCACCAGCGTTCACTGCAGTTGAGAGCATATTTTCTGTTGTTGTACGTGCTTGCATTGAGCTTGTCTTTGCATCTGCGTCGATGACCTAGTAACCTGGGACGAGGCGCGTGCTCGGTGTAGGGTAAGGCGTTCCGGTCAGCAGAGCCCTGGTTCATTAGAGCGAGCGTGTCTGGTGGATCAGAAACATAGGTGACTGTCCTAGTGAGTCCTATATGTTCATCTTTTGATGCTACATTAACACCGCACGTACCTGGCCGCACTACATAGTACTACGTCTTCTTCGTAACCTTGAATCCATAAATCGTCCGTCTGTCACCTTGTGTAATGACGATGTTGACGTTATCATCGCTTGTTGTTGGACCGAAATCTTCGCACACGTATACCAGCCACGCTGCTGTTCTAAGGCATGGCAGAGCAAGGGCAACGCCATCCAACCGAGCGTAGAATTCATGGGGTTCTGATGGAGATCAGAGGAAACATCATTCTGTACGTTTCGTCATTTTTTGAAGTTGCAACTCATGCCAATGCCAAAACGCGGCTTTCGTCATACTCGTGTCTAGCATGCATATTATCTGTAAACACAGACGAGGAAGCTTCCCACTCTTCACCAATCTCAGATTGGACATCCCTTTCTCCAAATTACTTACCACCGGATCGAACCGAAGACAGGCTAGGACGCAACAGAGAACTGTTCCACCTCCCGCTCTCTGTCCAAGACTGTGGCAACCCACCCACGCCATCCACACGCGCCACTTTAACGACTCGCTCTTTATTCGCAGCCGTACGCCCAGTTTGTGCTCTTCATTGATGTCAACCAGTGCAACGGATTTCGCAATGGAAGTTGAATACCCGATGGGCGTGAAAGAGGGACGGCATCTGAGCTGACCGGTACGACCTACCTGCGCCAGTTTTGTGTTGTCCATTCCTGATGAACGTTCGATTGTTACGCAGCTGAATGGCAGAGGAAGCGTGGAGAGAGGCTGGCAGCAAACCAGACGACTGTGAAACACTTGCGCATCAACTTTGCCTCGTCCTCGCCCTCTTCGTCGCTGTTTGCTATCAAACTTTCAAGTATCGATATCAGCAGTGATGTCGTATCAGTCGGGTCGATGAGACAGGAGAACTCAAGCATTGCAAAGATGCGGTCCCATGCTGAGTGAAGCGCGAAGTACAAGCGTGCGAACTAACTACTTACTACAGCCCTGGCTCTCCCTGCTATCCCTGCTCCAGCGTTGCTGCCAACAAATACCTCTACTCCGATTCTATGTACCCGAAGTATTGGATTCGTTCCACGTCACACTCGGAGGTATCGATTGTGAATGTAATGAAGGAGAGAACGGGCAGTCCCTAGGGATGCCGTTTCTGTTGGTCAAAGCAACACTGTTTGAAGAGTATTTGGTGTGCTTTGTTTCTCTGTTTTATTCGTTCTTCATGATAACGTAGTTTCAATTCCAAGACGACAAAGTGTTGGATTTTCTTAAAAACAGGAGCACGTACGCGAAGTTCGCGGATATATATATATATATATGTTTTTGAAGATAAAGAACAGAGTGAAAGCCAGCTGACCCCGTTTATCCGGCTTCGTGTCACTTCCCTGGCCATTCATGGCATTATGTGCGAAGGTCGACTGAGTTTCGAGCGCGCTACAACATGGGAACACGTTAATATCAAATCGCATTGAATTCTATCACGATATGAACAAGTTATGGCTTCATATAGTTATCTCGAGGTAATTAAAGGAGGCCATACTGAATACTAATTATCTTTGACCAATTGTGTGACTCATAGCATCGGACGTCCGTCAAAACTCAAATACTTTGCGTTCAAATCAACCTATCTATTCTGTAATATACACTACAACAAAGGCGCCTCTCGGCTTAGAGATCTGTGGATACTGGGGTGCTATAGAGCAAAAACTGGTAAGACCAGGGTTTGTACAATACATTTCTCGCTGACCGTACCTTTTATCGCGCTTGTGTAACTTTTTAGGCTTAGTCTCAGACTTAGTGCTTGTGCTACTTCCAGTAGCGCTACGGGAAAAGCTGAAGCCATCTTTTCTTGAACTCTTAGGCTTAGCTACCTCCATAGGACGAGGCTTGGAATCACTTTCCGGGAATTTGGACACTTTCCCAGTGTAGACTGTTTGGGTGTTCGGGTTAGTGTTGGGTTTTATGGATGGGTTTTTCTCGGCCATAGTTGACGGATGAAAAGGGGTCTGTTGAGATGAACTACTAGTACTTTCAAGTGTCAAGAGTCCAGTTAGTTGATGGCGTTCTTTTAGCTCTGGGTGACATCTTAAATCCTTCCCTCTCAGTTTTGCAGCGAGGAACCGGATCAGGCCGCCCTATACCATCTAGCAAAGCAATTTCCATCATTGTTGTCTAATATTAGCTGAGGACAAAGAGGCATACGAAACACGAATAATCACCAGGCAAAAAAAGGGGCTGCAAGCAAATACCCACCTTTTCTTTTTTTACTTCCGTTTATTGAATGTGATGAAGACACAAACTTGTGATCCACTTTGTTACTGTCCCGGCTTCAATATCATGCACAATGCATCTTTCAGCTGATGCCCAACGTCCCATTCTGACAAAGAAGTAGGCCTGCTCACTTTCTGCTCACTGTTTTTGATTTTAAAAGGCAAAATCAGAGTAAAGCAAACTTAATTCTGATGCCGTAGATTACCGAGTCGAGATTCTCAGGCACGTTTGCATTCAAAAGAGGAAAAGGCACTTGATCTCCGAAAATAACGCGTTGTAACTGTTCCACCATGCAACTTGCAAAGAAGTCTCTCCAGTTAGTAAACGTGCATGCTACTAGTGTACCTGCATCGCTCTTTCACGAGAATGTAATTTTGATCAAAGCAGTCGAGTGAGATCATGTAAACATGCTGCAAACAGTTGGAGAAACCTTCACAGAGGTACATATGCGAAGTGCGCTAATACAGAATGCAACAAACAACATGAAGTGTGGTTATCGGGCAAAGAATCTGTAAAGCGCGGCGCAGCCGGAGGTGCCTCAGCTTGTACGCAATCATGATGACGGCTCGTTCGAGGGTTGCATTGTATTTCATCTGTTGTGGGTGGCATTGGTTACTATTTTGTCGAACAATGGTACGCGTGATGTTGACTTTGAGGACTTTAAAGCAGCAAATACAACTGGATTGACGATTACAAAATAAAGTCATCAAAGGTTCTGATTGCCGCGAACTACATAACCTGGGTCCCCAGTGTGAGGCTCACTTACCGGATGGCGGATGATCACACATCTATGCTGGTCCAATGCTACTCCCAGTCCATTATGTCGTCATTCTCGTCTTGGGCCTACCGAATGCGTGCACATCATGAGTATAGCGTCTTTCAGAAAAGCGTTGACTGGATTACTCACTAGTGCGACCCGTGTCCTCCTAACGGGTTCCTGGATCCAGAAATCATTAGAGAATGCATCGCTAACTCATCAGACGAACGGGGCTACCAGGTGCAGATGCATGGCGTCCAGCCAATGATGCTCCTCCTGCAGTGCAGCCTCAAACTGCGCGCACCTCTCTTGAAGCCTGGCTTCGAGCCAGACGCGCCCTTCTTGCAGGGTGTCATAGAGTCTCACGAACACTTCTGGCACATTCTGCCAGCCTAGAAAGAGTAGCTCTATTTGACCCAGAGCCTGGTATACCGTCGCAAGAATTCTAGAATGCTCAAAGAATAAGTGAGGAAGGTGCGCAGACATGACGTGGACGATAGAGGACGGCGTGGCTTGTGGAGGAAATCGCCCGTGGCTTCGTCTCTAGCAAGCCTCGCAAAAAATTTGCTGCCAACCCGGCGTTCAAATTGGCCAACGAATGTCGCCGACTTTGCTTATAAGGGGAAGAACAATAAAGTAATAGACAAGCGACCAGCAAAAGCATAGCCGCGCGAAACTTCTAAGCAAAGCTTTTCGAGAGTCCAGTAGTGATCTTGTTCAGTTGTAGGCACTCAAAGCTGCCTTTTTTGTTCTTTAATGTCATGGGTTTGGAGGCACATGCAGGCTGAGTTCAGCATTGAATTTCTCAAGTCCGCGGCGCATCACAGATAGCCTAGGAGGTCACGTGCACATTTGATTGAAGTTTGTGAGAATTTAGTTCAACAAGTCCCAGTCAAAGCGATTGCCTCTTTTAACAATTCTTTGATACCTTGTCGATCTACGAGCTGAGTATTCAGAATAAGTGGGTAATCGTCAAAGTAAATGCATAGTCTTACCTTGCTAACAAGCTGTCAGGTCCGAGTCGACATCCTGCTACATTCCTTATCGACGGTCTGAAATCCATTTGTTGAAGTATTCATCAGCCACCGTTCCTTTGTTCAAGACCTAGCTACTTATCTCGAGATTTAATGTACCAATCGACGCTGGAACGCTGTGCATCAAAAACGTTGTGAATTCACATTGAGGCACAACTTGCTCAAGAGCGTCGACAGTCCTAGTTCGTCATTAGTGTTTCGCTCTGCATGATAGCGCTCGTATACTTAGGTCGGTCAGAGATGGTTGAACACCCATTCTGAGTCTGGAAGACGGCGGATGTAGTAGTTTGGATTGGGTGGAAGCTCCAGATGCTTTCGAATTTGTGTTGAAGACATGTTGAAGCTCATCAGCAGGGTTGCCAGAGACTGACGTGCCGAGACGCAGGTGAAAAGGTAGGTATGACATGCGATGATTCATGATTGTGGGATGACTCTTCGAGTTGAAAGGCCGAACAAACGACACGCAGGATTTTATAATGCACTATTCGTCTTCTCTTACTCATGTGGAATGAGAAATCATCGGACCTCCGCTCATAGGCTAGCTTCATGTCATTGTCAATTCTTTGATCTCTTCTTAAAAGGTCTATTGCATCACATGCTCAACCGCGGGCATCACTACTCGCATCTTAGTCGACACGATCGATGAGAATCACAACTCTAAGACGAGCTTGCATATTTTAATTGGAACGAGGACTAGGAGGACTGAACGACGGGCAAGAAGCGACCTACGTGCATAATGTATTAAATACGTCTGCAAATCTGCCAACGCGACGGCCCGCCACGCTGCTCCTACATCTCAATATCATTTGTCAACGCTCATGAGACCATCCTGCGAAGGCGGTCGTATTCCCTCATCGGTGTGCTGGCCTTATCTTGATATACCCTTATGAATTTTCTCTAATTTGGAGAAATGCTTCATTCGAATGGTAATGTCCGGGGATGCATAACTCAGCATCGACGGGCTTTCAAGGCTTCCTGGAAAACACCTGACCCATCGAACTCTTCGAGTCAAATATAGGATACGGTACCAACATCATCACGGTCGGACATCGCTACTAGATGCAATGACGGTCACGAGTACTATACACGTCGCAAGCCCGGCGTCGAGAACACGTATAACTGCGACCTATCTTTGTCCGAACACATAAAGTCGGTCTAAATCCACATCTGTCTCCAGGAACTTCGGATATCTCATTCGATATGCGTGCTCATACTTGCTTCGCATGCGTTAGCGCTCTCATCCTCTTCATCGATGTAGCCTCCGCCGCAACAACTCTAAGGAACGTGAAGCCTCCAACGCTTTACATAGCGGGCGACTCGACTGCTGCTAAGGATGACGGCTCTCCGGAGCTCCTGGGATGGGGAGAGAAGATCGGACAGTACATCAACATTCCAGTTGTGAACGACGCTGTGGCGGGCGCGACGACGCGAACCTGCACAGAACAGGGTTATTGTGTGTATCTATGCTTTGTTTCTACGTCGCCATACTTGTCTGGTATACTCCTCTAGTCGCAGAAATTATCGATACTGTGCAACCCCGCGATCTGGTTGTTATCGAGTTTGGGCATAACGACAACAGATCCCTCGTGGACAATCCTACCACTGGCGACTGCCCCGGGTCAGATTTGACCACGACATGTAATATGTGAGTTTATTTACTTTAATTTATCTAATCTATTCAAGTCTCACAAGCATTTGACACAGAAACGGAACTATTGTTTACACTTTCAAAAAGTATGCCATCACTCTGTCGTCGTGCTTTATGAATAAATCTGATTATTTCGCTAGATACATGCAAGACGCGATAACATCTCTTAAGGAAAAGCGAGCGCAGGTAATTATATCCTCACAGACACCCGACAACCCTTACAACATAACGACCAATCCAGTATTCGTGAGCTACGCCGCAGAACTGGCTTCCTCGAACCAGCTGAGCTATATCGACCACTTCCATATTCTTTTGCGAGAGTACGCGGACCTCGGCGAGAACGCGACAAATGCGCTCTTCCCGCTAGATCAACACGTACACACGAGTCCAGAAGGTGAATATCTATTCGTAATCATGCGGCTTCGTTTGTTCTCTCATGCCTTTTCTCCTGCGTTACGAGGTGCCGACATCGCGGCGCAAGCTCTCGTTCGCGGTGCACTCTGCGACAAGCGGAATCCACTCTTCCCGTTCATTACCAATACTTCTGTGGTACCAAGTAAGCGCACCCCTCATTGTCGTACGAGAAAGCTGATTTCGAAACCGTCGATAGATACTTGTTCCTAGAAATCCGAACTCGGAGGTCTTTTCAATTCCGCACTTACGAGCATTGGTGATAATGGTTGAGTGGATTATAGGGAATCAGCAAGTCCCTTCTTGTGACGGGAAGCAGTTCATGACGAGAAGCAGTTCAGACTGATATAAATTTTGAACACGAGGACTCACGAGAAAAGAAGAGTTGAACAGAAGACGACTGTACGACGGACAAGCCTCCAGAGAGGCAGGGAAGGTAGTTTTTTATGTACTGCTATATTACTAGTCCCTCGTGAGAGCATTCTGAACAGGGCCATACTTTTGAACTCTGACATGACATCGTGAATATTGCATATGTCCTTACCATGATGCCTTCAAAGAAGCCTTCAGATTTGAAGTCTCGACATGAAACTGAATTAAGCAGCCCATGTCTTGTATCATGAATGCCCACTCTAATCGAGTTACATTATGCACGTCAATAGAAAATCAATTCGTCAATTAAATGGCATATACGTACACAGCCAGATAACGAATCTTTGTTAGACGGAAAAACTCGATTTATAGAAAGATAACTGGAATTACGCGCTTGCGAGGGGCATCCGTACCGAAGTTCTTGATAGGCAAGCATTTACAGAATAAATCTAAGGAAAGATCAATCAATATTAATCATTTCGCCAATATAAAGATAGCCTTGGCTTACATCCTGGATATGGACTGAACTGCATCTTGCTCGGACGAAGCATCGAATCGCGCTGCTGCCTGCCCATGGAGAGAGCCAGAAGTGAGGGGCTGCCTCGCCGCAGCTGAACTTTCCTGCGGCTGAAGTAAAGAGACGTAAAAATTAGATATGCACGTAAGATGTCCTAATGGCTTGGCGACACACCCGCAGACAGCCATGCAGAACGCTCGTAAGGTAAACCAAGAGAGCCATGACAAATGGCCGCCATCGATCCTCAATACAGCTTCAGTTTGGAATGCTGACGAAAGGGGATGTATGACTCGAAAGGAGGTCAGCGATCTATGGCGGTAGAGTATTAGTCAAGACTTGTATGAGTCCGTTTGAGGCTGGTTCTTCTTTGCGCAGAAACTAGATTAATTATTGTTTTTGGCTGTCCTGCATGGCTTCGAGTGAGCTGGCTGTAGGCACGCTATATAGTCGAAAGAGGTCGCTTAAGGGTCACGCCGTGCACAGTGTGGAAAGTGCATAGACAAACGATATTGAGTCGAAAAGCACGAATACTGGGTGAAGAAAATCCGGAACACAGTTACAATTGGCCGCAAAGAGTTGTGGAAGACGAAATATTCTGGGGAACGCTGGCAGTTTCCATCGTGGGGAAGTGGGGTTGAACCTGTCGCCGCCACGGAAAAGTGCACGATTGAAGCCTTGCAGGAAGTTTGTCTTGCTTCTGTTTTATTTTACCTAAGCTAGACGCTCGCGTAAAAAAGTTGTGAAGAGGGAAAAAAAAACTCGCTCAAGCCTGAGGACACGTTACGTTCGGTCATTTGGAATGTTTCCTATAGCCTCACCCACGTACGTCCTGTCTTGGATAAGTGCTAGATCAACGGTTACAAGGAAGCACGCTGATATGTCGCAGTCCACATTTATGTAGAAGAGTTATGTGATTGCAAGAAAGGGATGACCACGGTAGTCGCAAAAGGTGAAGAGATACTTCATTCAAAGAAACCAGAGCTTACAAAGTTGAGCAGTGTCGCCGACGCTGTGAAGGCCTACCATAATATAAACCCCGAGTTGGCCAAAAGGTGGGACGCGTTCCATCGATGCTGTAAGCGTCGATTTGTTCTGAGCACTGACTGCTAATTGATTGAAAGGCCGGGGTTGACGAGACCACTCTCGGAGGTTCGGACAGCACTTGTCTTTTGGCAAGTGCAGTGCCCAGACACAGAGGACTTGAGTAGAAGAGTTCGTTTGCTGATAAAAGCCGAAATCGTCTTGGCCCAAACGAGCCAAATTCTGGAGTTCGTGAGAACAAGTGACACGCGTCGTGATCACGTGCGTAACCTCCTTTCCAACTCTGTCTCTCATGCAACCATGCTGTTTCGACCGCTCGCTCACCTGCTCATCTTGCTAGCTCTCTCAGCCTCGTCATTGGCTCAGCATGCAGGCTCACAGGCAGGCACTGCTGCAGAGGCATTCTTTAATGACAAGCATGATGACGGCTCGTCGACGTCGGCAACGCTGAATCACACGAACAACTGGGCGGTTCTCGTTAGTGCGTCGCGCTATTGGTTCAATTACAGGGTATGGCTGCCATTTGGTTTTACTAGGCAATAAAGCTAAGACTCATGTACTCAGCACATGTCTAATGCGCTTGGAATGTATGCTGCTATGTACGGGCATCCAAACCGTTACTGAAGAACGTGCGTACTTAGGTATCGGACGGTGAAACGTCTGGGTATACCAGACTCGAACATCATTCTTATGCTCGCCGATGACACCGCTTGCAATGCACGGAATCACTTTCCCGGTACCGTGTATGCTGGCTCAGGGCATAAGCTGGACCTGTATGGCGACAACATAGAGGTGGATTATAGAGGGTATGAGGTGACCGTGGAGAACTTCATTCGTTTGCTCACAGGTGCGTTCGCGTTGCTTCACCTTTTTCGTTCCTCGACTATGGTTGCTGATTGCATACGTAGGCCGTATGGATGCATCTGTCCCCCGAAGCAAGCGGCTGCTTACCGATGCGCGCTCAAACGTATTTGTCTACGTGACTGGACATGGCGGAAATGAGTTCCTCAAGTTTCAAGATAACGAGGAAATTAGTGCATTCGACATCGCCGATGCGTTCGAGCAGATGTGGCAAAAGAAGAGGTATTAGCGCTTTCTAAGGCCGCGCGATGACTGTCTGTTGTTGACTATACCTTCTAAGATACAACGAACTACTCTTTATGATCGACACGTGTCAAGCGAACACGATGTACTCGAAGATTTACTCTCCCAATGTCCTTGCTACTGGCTCATCTGAGCTAGGCGAGAACTCGTATTCGGTGCGCCGCACAGTATCACCTTCTCTGACAATTCTCTTAAATCAACGTTTCCTCTCTATCGTATAGCATGAAAATGACAATGATATTGGTGTCGCGGTGATCGATAGCTTCACGCATCACATTCTCCAATTCATGGAAGGGATCAACAAAACCAGTCACGCATCAATGCAAGACCTTGTATGTCCCTTCCTTGCGTATTGATCTGTGTATACGACTTGCTCATCAAGTACCACTGTCAGATTTCCACGTTTGAATACCGCACGATCAAGTCGCATGCTGGCGTTCGCGAAGACCTCTTTTCCCGTCCGCTCGATGAAGTGCGCATTACGGACTTCCTCGGTGGCGTCGCGCAGGTCGGCATTGTCCCACCTCTGGAGGTCGAATCTGAGGATGTCGAATCGTTTGAGGAGACGATGAGTCAGAGTGAGGATAAGGAGGGGAGGAAAATTGACGCAAGTTTATCTGCCTCACGGGTTGACGATGCTCGCAACCTAACGACTGAGCGAGAAGCGGAGTGGCGAACTGCAAGATTATGGGCTACGGTCTTATTACTTGGTGGGTTAGTTGGATGGGTTGCTAGAAGTGGATGATTGACTGAGACGTCTGCCGCTTTCTTTGAAGTCGTCAGAATCGTGTATGTTTATTCGCGTGATCCGCTGCTCGTGTTCAATTCAGGCATCGTATCGATCAGTCCTAAGAATAGAAAGCAACGAACTCAGTTGATCATCATGTTGGCTGTGTGGGCCGCGCGAGCAGTCGACCCAGCGCCTAGCTTGCCCACTTTACGACAACCCACGTTGAACGTCGCTCAAGTTCGATGGATCTCAGGAATTTGCCCTCTAACCCTGAAGCTTCTGCGCCAGACCCGAATCCGTTGCACACGATCGTTCCTGAAATACTCGCAGACCTCAGCCATCTTGATCTTTCACGGCGCGTCGCCTTCAAAGAGAGCAAAGTTGTCAGCGGAGGGGCATATGGAGACGTCAGCATAGCTGAATGTGATCTTGAGGAGCGAGAAAGGGTCAAGGTGGCTGTCAAACGTTTACGCTTTTATCTGAAGGAGGACATAAAACTCGTACGTATGCTCACGACATACTTGCGAACATGTTGACTTTAGCAGGTCTCCTTCAGCTCTTTGAGAAGGAAATTTATGTCTGGTCGAAGCTAAAACATAGCAATGTGCTACCATTATTGGGATACACTTTCGATGAAGTCACCGGCTATCCGTTGCTCATCTCGGAATGGATGGAGAAAGGGTCGGCATGGGCATTCATCAAATCTAACCCAGAGTGTGACTTGTTACACCTGGTGCGTGTCTTACCGCTGTATATGGCACGTATCGTTTTAATATCCAGAACCCAGGTTACTGGAATCGCTAGAGGGCTTGCTTACCTCCATGAGAAGGATGTCGTTCATTCAGACATAAAATCCGTACGTCGAAATGACCTTGTGCGAATAGTCGCCCACTTACGCTAGTAAACAGGATAACATCGTTGTGTCAGAATCTGGAGAGGCTCTCATTTGCGATTTCGGGTGTTCTCGCATGATTGACGCAAGCCGGACTTTAGCGAATCTAAGCACCGGTATACGAGGAACACCGCAATACTTAGCTTACGAGCTCCTCGCATTCCCTGCGAAGTACACGAAACATACTAAAGAGACTGATGTTTGGGCCTTCGGAATGACTGTATATGTAAGCAAGCTCCCCTTTCATATGTAAGAAGCCAATTTAATCCCGTCGTTCAAGGAATTGTCAACTCGGCAACGACCTTACGATACACTTTCCCCCTTACAAGTGGTATCAGCGATTATGAGGTGCGAATTGCCAACTTTTCCTTCGGCTTCAACTTCCTTGTGCAATCGCAATATGAGTGATATGCTCCGGACTATGTGCGACCTGTGCTAGGTTCCTGAACCTATCCTGCGGGCCCACATGATTGTCCTTTTGGCTATTTTACAGGTGAGCCTTCCCAGATTTAAGTTACATTGATTAGATACTTCTGATGCCAAATACTCATGACATATCTTCACGTCAGTCTTCGTCAGATCTGGGCGAAGAAACCGCACTGGCACGAGCTTCGTCATCCTCGACCACGCCAATAAATGATGAAATCCCCGACTTAAGCACTTCAAGTTCTACATTCCTCAGTAGCATCGACTATGATGCCCTTTCCCCCTGCCTAAAAGAATGTGGCAGAGATTGGTCTGCAATCTTCAACCCAGCTGTAAAGCGCACACTAAGCCTGAGTCTTGCCCACGATTTACGCCATGACAGGTACGAAGATCGTATATCAATTAAAACTGAGATGATCTGATCTCTCGCTTATAGCATGGTACGTTGCGTTCGTTTCTCAGCAGATGGAAAGTTACTCGCAACGGGATGTAATCGAACTGTCCAAATTTACAACACAGGAAGTGGTTTAACTGACAGTTTAAGAGTTCGGTATGTAACTTTATTTTTTGGTGGGAGAATGATAGGTAGAGAATGTGCAAACAATTGCTTCATCAGGAACTTTCACGTCGAGACCGCAAGCCAATTCGGGGTTCTTTACATCCGTAGCCTGTGCTTCAGTCCGAATGACTCGCTCCTCGCGACGGGTGCAGATGATGGTATCATCAGAGTGAGCAATATGACGTATTAATTAACAGCTTACTTATTTAAAAATAGACTTGGCGATTTGATGAGATTCCGAGTCCACCTCCGCGTCGCCTTGTTGGACATCGCAGGGAAATATACTGCCTCTGTTTCTCTGAAAATGGCTTATACCTTGTGTCAGGCTCTGGAGACTCCATCGCACGTGTCTGGATCATGCGGTCCGTAGGGCACGAAGCCCTAAAAACCACTCTCCAGTGTGGCCAACGAGGGGCTGTCACTAGTGTTGCAATCTCACCAGATTGTCTCAGCGTTATAACCTGGTCGACAGATTGCAAAGCTATTCAAATCTGGAATCTGCACACTGGCAGCCTTATCAATGAGCTTCAGAGCAGCATGTCGCCCATGGAAAGTATTGATTTCATTTACCTCTTTTCCTTCACACCCGGAAAGTGCATCGCCATTGGGAGAAGCGGAAAGAAACTTGCGCAATGGGACATTACCTGTCTTCTGCCTGGCTCATCCCAAGATCATGTCTCCAAACTCGAGTTTGAGAGTCACGAGGATACTGTGCTTGCATGCGCAATTGGAGGACAGTGGATCGCGAGTGGCCTAACCGAAGGCTATGTGCTATTCGGTAAGCAAGATACAGGAGAAGTACAGTTTCTCCTTCATGGCCACCAGGACTCGGTCGTCTCGGTCGACTTCAACCCATTTAACGTGTTACTTGCAACAGGAAGCAGCGACAAGACAGTGCGAATCTGTGAGTGCATTGCTGATTGGAGTTTCACGTCATTCTGATCAACAGGAGCTAGGGAGTTACTCGACGATTCATAGCGGAAAACGGAAGCGCTCTCAAATTGCCGACGAGACAGTACCCGCGGAAGGACAGCCCGCCCAAAAGCCCGCATATACGACAATATTTGGTAGGATCTTTTCCCTAATTCCCTCAGTGAACTAGTGCTCGTAAACAACATGACGATCATTAGTGTACACCACGCGCACCAGCGCACATGATAGAAGGCAACAAAGCCCAAGTATCACCCCGGTAGCCTCGTAACACAGTCGTACATCCACCCCAAACGAAGTAAAGGAAAGAGCACACAGATGAAGCGTTATGCAAGAAAAGCCTGAAAAAACGTTAAAGCGCGTATACAAAAAAAAAAAAAAAAAGAAAAGTCAAACATCACGAAGGCGCATTCCGATCCGAGTATGAGAGATAGCGGAAAGACGTGACGAGCCATGATTTTTTTTTCAGTGGAAGAAAGAAAGGGGAAGGCAGCGTGAAGGCAAAGGAATAATGTTACTTGCAAATAAATCGGGTGTGTGTGATGAGTGCCGAGGAGCCAAAGCGGAGTTTAGAGTACGGTACGATTGAAGGAGTACAGAGGTAGAGTTCGAGACGTGTGATAAGCGAGTGGAGAGGTCAGAACAAATTGCGCGACAGAAGATACGATGCCAGGATCTAAGTGAAGGAGTGGCAGTTGATAACAATGATGCATTTCGTGCGCCACTCGACGGTGGTGGATGGAAGGGAGAGGACGGGAGTTCGCCAGCCCGACATCAAGCCCAGCGTCAATCGCTCAATTCGGCATTGAGACGAGTCTATCGTCTACTACGAAGAGCGAGAGCAGAGCGAGTCGAGTCGAACCCATCAACTTGTCTGTATTGTATCTAGTAAGTTTCTGACTTGACAGCGTCATGACAAGGAAGACAGACCTCTACAGTTCATAGGAGCGTAATCCATTCATACCAGCACCAACTAATACAACACGAGAAACCTGCATTATCGAAGAACTCCTTCACTACCAAGGCAACGACGTGGTCAAAGTCTTGAGGTCCGCAGAGCCTGCTCGGCGCTTGACCTAATATTCAACCGAAAGAGTTAGGACTGAGTTGATGGAACAGAACATCAAGAATCCAACCTGAGCGCGTCCAATTCCTAACTCACTTAAAGCGCTCGCTGCGCCCGCACTCTTCCTCCTTACAAGCACACGCGCAGGCTTAGGCGTGCATAGCAGACTCGTATCCTCCGCACTCCGGCACTCTTCGCTAGCATCTGCGCCTTCAGAGAGCGCAGCGGCAGCACGACGGTCGGGCGTAGCAGGCGGCGTCGAAAGCGGATTCGCACTGTCCTTCGTAGACGAAGCAGTAGTCAATAGTCCTGCATCTGCCTCCTCGTCAGCGTCAGAGTCGGATGACTCATGCGGAGAGCGGACGATAATAGGGATGTTCTGCTCGATACTCTTCTCACTGTCGCTATCGGTGTCTGCGCGCGCAAGGCGCACCAGTGCCGCTCGGAGGGACGCGATTTGGGCCGTGAGGGAGGATAGCTGGCCCTGAAGTAGTTCCGCGACGTTAGGCTTTGGGCAAGTATAGAGAAAGAATCAGCGTACATCTTGCTGTTCGATCCTCAGATTCGCACACACTAGCGTCTGCTCAAGTCTCGCTTTCTCGCGCTGCAGCCGCGCGACCGTACGCTGTTCAGTTAAACACATCATAACAAGGATCTCCTTAGATGCGTTCAAAGAAGGAGAACGTACCACAAGCTCGCCAACATCATGGCTTCCTTGCTTCGGCTCTGTACTACTCACAGTTGGAATGGAGAGCGGAGGTAGCGCTGGCAGGGCACGTTCTCGCGTAGTCGGTAGGGTTGCCGCTCGCTGCCTTCTCGATTTCGAGGTCGTCGGATCGGAGTCCGCTTTGGAATGCGTAACCGGTTGGGAATGACTTGGTAAATGATGACGCGGCATCGGGCGCGGAGTCGTCGGCGAGAGGATTTCCTCCAATGGTCCGGAGTCGTCGCTTGTCATTTCTGAAGGGAAAGAGTCCTCCGACATGTTTGGGTTTGCAGAGGGAGGACCCGCGAGGTCAAGGCCGCGCAGGCGTAGTCCTGTCAATACATTTCAATGAATAATTGTGAGGCGAGAAGACCAAACCACAAACCCAATCCAGGCTCGGATGTAACATCCGACTTATTTCCCTCATCCTCCTCACCCGATGATGCCGGCAAAGACGCAGCGGAGAAATACTCTAGCTCGTCCTCCGTCTCTGTCTCCATCTCAGCCTCAGCTCTGCCTTCAGCAACGAGCTCAGAGTCAATTCCAAGTTCGCGCTCAATCGCATTGTCGTCTACTCTGCCTTCGTTATCGAGTGCTTCTGGTGTAGGATGGGAGGGAATGTAGGGAAGGGACTTCCGGCGGCAGATGGGCGTGTCTGATTCCACCAGCTCCGCAACGTCAGGATGCCATGTCGGCGTCAAGTCCTCTCCTAAATCTGCCTCTACCTCCTCCTCAAGCTCGAGAGCATCGAACGGCTCGCCATAATCCAGGTCGGTGACCTCATCAACAGAAGGAGCCTTCGCGATGAGCTGCGGTACGAGGTCAAGCTCGGGTTCGAGTTCCTCTGCTTCGCTGATCGGCGAGAGCGGTGTCCCTTCTGTGTTCTTCATCGGCGGCTGTACCACGCAAAAGGACAGTCATTCAGTCATATATTCTATGCGGGGAGAAAAATAGAGCATGCGCATACCATTGAACGAGACTCCTCATCCGCGAGTTGTAGCTGCGCGATGAGTCCACGCAGCCCACTCGCAAAACTAGACAGCCGGTCACGCTCTGCATCAGTCATGTTCTCCTCCTCCTCCTCCTCCTCATCATCACTGTCATTGCTCTCATCTTCCTTCGTTGTGCTGAGGTCTCCCGTTGTCTGAGAGCGTACACGCCGGAGCGTCTTCAACGTAGTGTCCTTCGTTGCTGAGCTCGGCGCAAGCATGAGGTGAGGCGTCGGCGTCGGTGGACGGCCTGCTGGTTGATTCGCACCGCGCTCCTTCCGGGAACGCACGCGCAAAAGCCAGGAGCCGAAACGCGCACGAGGCGACACGGGCGTCGGGGTAGGTGTTCGCTGCTGAACAACGCAATGCATACGACACAATCAGAGAAAGCTCAAGTGAGATGTTGAAGAAGACGACCTCACCGAGCTACCCACACGCAGTGCATTCCCCTTGCCCTTAGTATCGTGACCAACAGGTGTTTGGGGTGAACCCAGCGTGTCGGAGGTGGTGTTGCGCCCAAAACGGAGGCGGCCAAGTGAGAACGGCATCATGTATCGTGTATCGTAGGTTGGTTTGTTTTCGTAAAAGAGCGTAAGACGTGTCGCAGTGCTCGGATTTTAACTCGTGAGGGCGAGTGAAGCTCCGCGTCCCGTCGTTTCGTTGTTGTGCCCGGAGGAGCGGCCGTATGGGGAAGGGGCAGGCTCGGGGACGAGCTCAGGCTCAGGTCTGCGCGTCGTCAATCAGCTACCCGTCAAATGAGAGCTCGGATGAACAGACGAACCGTGCGTTAAGGTAGCTGGAACACCGAGTATCACCAGGGAGGTGATCGACTCGACGCACTGAAATACCCCGCACCAAGGCCGACTTGCACTGGCCTCGCCACACAGACAAGAGATATACAAGAGAATATGTATCGCAGAAAAGCAAAGGGAAAGTAGGCAAGAAACAGGAAGAAAAAGATGAACAAAAGGTGATGAACAGCTGTGAAGGGGAACAAAAAAGATGGAGACAGCTTGATGCTCTTGTATTTCTCAACCCGAACATCAGGACGTGACCGTGCCTCGTGTCAAACTCAACACGATCACATGACTACAACGCGTCGCAGACTCGCGTCCCCGGCCATCAGCTTTGATGCTGACATCACCATCAGCCCTCTCATTTGCCATCGCCTACGCAAAGCACTCGATAATCCCGAGATTCGCTTCGCCTATCCGGGGTTGCCATTCTCGCAAATCTAGCACATCTCTCTGGGCGCTTCTTCCCCACACGTATATATATCCCGTTCGGGTTGCTAAGCCCTTAAATTAGATTACGGTTCTCGCAGCTCGCACTGCCTCGAAACCGTTTATCCGAACGTTCGCATGAACCTAGTACTTAACGCTCAAGTTTTCAAAGGTCCAGCGATCGATTCAGCCTCTACATTCTACATGCAATATGGCATCTAATACATACGACCTTAAGCTTGTCGTTCAGTGTATTTCGATAACCGAAATGAGAGGAAGCCGGGACGGTACGGTGGAAACGTTAAGGGATCCGGGCGCTATCCACTGGGCCTTGTAAACATCGAGAAGTCTCCATCCCGATGCGGGAAAGAAACTTCAGCGAGGAGAGGAGGATAATTCGCAGGGAATGCTTATGACGGCGAGCTGTGCTCAAAGGCCTGGGCCTTATCAGTCGAACGGGGACGAAACAGATCTGAAGACGCAGGCTCCATCTTGCTCAGCACACGCATCCTCGTTTGAGGCTGCCGCAGCTTCACTAGAACAGACGACATGTCAGCTCGACTCGCCGGATTGTGAATCCAGCAAAGCTGGCAGATGCTCCACAGCATTTCTCTCGCATCAGAGCTGCAGCTCGTCCATGAGTCGGTTGATGGCGGAAGGGAAGGTAGTTCTCGCCCTACGATGGCTGACGATACCTGTGCTTCTCTGAGGTGGTTATAAGGGCGTTCCCGCGCAAGGAGTTCCTGCATCCCGTAATTCAAGCAACTACCGCTTTCACATCAAATCCGATTAAATAACTCACAAAGACCGTCATACCGAAAGCCCATACGTCAGTCTTCTCAGAATATCCTGTAGACTCGGACTCTCGTGAGAGAAGCTCACAAGCTAGATAACGTGTTGTGCCTTTAACCCCAGAGCTGAGATTTGCTAAGCTTCGGCTAGATGCAACCATACGAGCACATCCGAAATCACAGATGAGAGCATCACCAGAATCAGAGACAAGGACATTATCCTATTTGTGACGTGATAAGCTTTTAAGTGTGGTGGTGTGAGACCAATCTGGCCTACCGATTTGATATCTGAATGGACAACACCATTTGTGTGTAGATACGCGAGCCCTTCAGCGATTCCAGTAATCTGAAGGTACTATCACAACAGCTCTTGAATACGAGGATAGTATACACACCAGTCGCATCAGGTCACATTCTGGTTCTGAGTTGACGTAGGCCCAAGCCGAACCCTTATCCATCCATTCTGACACGAGCAGTGGGTAGCCGGATAAGTTATCGAAAGCAAAGCCGAGCAGAGGGAGAACATTAGAGTGTTTTAACTTCGACCAAACGTATATCTCTTTCTCGAAAAGCTGCAAAATCCAATATTCAGTCAGGTTCTCCGTAAACGGCATTAAGGTGCGTACGGATTTTATATCCTCCTTCAGGTAGAATCGCAATCGTTTAATGGCTGTCCCTACTTTTCCTCGACCAGGCAAGGTACAGTACGCTTTGGATATGTCACCATAAGCTCCTCCGCCAACGACCTTGGACTCGCTGAAGACGACACGGCCCGAAAGATCGAGGTGAGTTAGCTCTGCTAGTATCGCAGGAAGAATATAGTGCAGAGGGTGCGAATCAGTAGAGTTGTGATCCATATTGTGTGAGCAAGCAGGCAGATGGCACGGGGCAACCTAGGCGTATCTCTGAGCGACAAGGCCAACAGAGGATCAAGCCATCAAGAAGCGTAAGGCCCCGTTCGGACATCGCCATTTCTTGCCCGGCCTCCAAAGACCGAGCGATGCGAGAAAGCCAAGATCATGGAAAAAGGTAGTCACACGTATTCACATTATGTCATAGTTACTCTGGCCTGGAAGCACGGATGCCGTGCGTTCGTCCGACTCGTTGTCCTGCTTGAAGCTCAGCTATCACTACAGTCGAACCTGTGTATAAGCATTGGCCTTGGTGGATGTGTTGGCCAATGCTTATACACAGGAATGCTCGTCTGCATTTTTGTGTAATAAAGAAATAAAGTTATTTCCATTTATGAAATGCAGGTGAAGACATTTACATTATTTTCAGCTGTTAAATAGTTGCAAAGGACACCTTAAGAGAAATAACTACAAATATCAGCCTGGTTTAGACCTTTGTTAATCTCCTTCCGTAGCTCCACTTGGCATGCATGAGAGTTGGGTGCAGAGGCAGGCATGCGACGGCCGCTCATGAAAGCATGAAAAATAATTACGTAAATGAGATAGTAACACGAGTGACAAAAAAGAGAGACCGAGCCATGGTTACCAGGCGCAAATCATGCGCGTATGCGTGGTCTCCAAAAATCGTGGGGAAAGACTCGGCCTTCAAATTTTGTGGGAGGCCGGCCAAAAGTGGCGATGTCCGAACGGGCCTTAGTAAAAGTGTTGCACACAGCTATTCATGGTCACCTAAGTCGGATTTTTCCGCCCTTCCAAGCTCGAGTTTTATTCCAGGATCTGGCTGAATGCTGGAAGAAATGTATTTTCGACTTTACGACGACGATTATTTACGCAGAGGGCTTCGGAGCCTGCCTCTCCTATTTTCCCAACTGTTTTTTTCCAACGCGACTCTAGATCACGTGCTAGACTCTGACGGCATCTTTGCCCAAGTCTGCACGTCAGACAGAAAGGTAACCGTTTGACCTCTGGCATCTCCGGCTACATAGGAGAGCTCGTCTGAAATGACTTCGGCCATCTCGATTTTACTATACGTGTGAAGACAACCCGAAATTCAAGCGTGTGCTAAGCTTTTGTGGGGTGAAAATCGACACACCCGTCGTCACACAAGGCGATACATGGCTGAATATGAATGGAAAACGGCGAATACGAAGGTCCTTAACTCTTTCCATCAGTCCATCTAGCGGATGAGTCGCGATTTGGAAGTGTCCTTGCCCTTCTTTCTCGCAGTTCTCTGAGCAACTGAGTTGCACCGAGGACGAGGATGCCAAGTCCTTCCTTCGTCCCCCAAGGCGTGTCAGCATCCAACTCTAACGATGGAACTCATTTTACAGTGTGAGCTGGCATCGGCGGATCCGGATAAGGTTTCCTGGGAGGCCGAGACCGCAAAACAGATAAAGTCCCTTCATCGGAAGATTACCTGCGTCGTGTATGTCCTTCTCCCGTCTCTTCCAGCTCTCACGACGCAGTCTAAAATATCGTGTTTATCCTAGCGATGCGGCAATGTTGCCTTCTCTTCCTGAAATTATGAGCACGCCTTTCTACAACTAATCGATGTGTATAAAGAGGTACTGACCCCTTCGCCTGAGACTCCCGATGAACGACTGTGATCATCTTTGAGCCCTCAAATATGCTCTCAATCTATTTATGACGACCTTGACCTCTTCGTTATCAGAAAATGTTCATCTGGCTTTGGATATGCCGCACTCTGAGCATCGGATTGTTCTGAAGACGAGGTCAGCCATGCCCAGGCTCTTCTAACTCCCCTCACGCTTTTGTCGATATGCTCTGCTCTTCTAATGATAGAGCTCAATCTTGATGGACGGCGTAACTGAAGCTTCATGTAACACCCGAAATGACATTGACCGGTCCGGCTGTAGTCTCCTGGGAGGCCGAGACCGCAAAATAGACCAGGAAGCTATCAGCAAGTGCCTTTAGCCGATGTGTTGCGACTTGCACGTCCTTCTCCCACCGACCTCCAGCTCTCTACAACTCGTGATCATCTTAGCAATACATCAATTTTACCTTCTCTGGGGGATCGTCGTCCGTCGAGGCACTTCGTGTGATTCTGAGGCACTTCAAGCTCGCCTTCCACGAGTCGTCGATGCATATAAAGGCCTGTTGCGCTGTCCTCTTAGGTCTTGCGATGAACGAACACGGACACCCTTTTCCTCTGAAATATGCTTTTCCTTCCCATCGCTCTCTCCTTCGCAGTGCTCACGGCCGCTAGCCCGGCTTCCTCACCCACCGTCGATATTTCTCTCCCTAACGGCACCTTACTTCAAGATCTCGCGCCGAGGGCGTCTCAGACCGGCATCTCTCCTATTCAGTGCACTTGCACAACTTTCAATCGTGCAATGCTGTCAGGAAGTTGAGCCAGTAAGAAATTAAATATTTGCTTACCCTGCTCATCTGTCACTCACCAACAACTGTAGCTCTCCGTCGTCTTCAGCATCCTCGATCCTATCTTGCCGCTGCAGGTATCTCGCTCCCGCCTCTCGGTACAATCGTCGCTTTGAACTGCCAACCTACTGTCAGTCGCTTGTGCCTTCCTTTAGCAGTGATCTGTACCGCTCATTGTTCGATTTTCAGGTCTTGGGTCTTGGATGCACGGAGTCCGCGCTTTGCTGTCTGCTCGTCGTCCCTGTACGTTCTTCTGTCCTTTTACAGATTCCTATCCGGGCTTATTTGAGATATAGAATCAGAACATCGGTGTCGACTGCCAGCCAGTAGCTTCCCTCCTTTAGTTTTGATGGACTAAGATAAAGCGATGTTTTCTAGCAATCTGAAGTGAATTATCGTGAATGCGGAATGCTCTTTCAACTTCCTCTCGCCAAGCTCTCCCTTGTCTGCTCAGTTGTATCGTATTATTTCTCATGAAGGTCCAGATGACCGATAGTAACAACTGCATGCACCTAGAATTTGAACAAGGTGCGAGAAACAGGCCATACAACGTAGTTGAACGCCATTATATATTTCTTCGGTGAAAAATGGGTCTGTACCGACGAGGCAAGGATTGGAAGAAGCTTTAATATTGATGAAAGGAATGGGAAGCCTAACTTTCGACGTTGTTATCGTTCGTGATGTTCACAGAAGAGACATCTCGGAGCTCGCAAAGAACTCCGAAGGGAATTCTCAGTCATCATTGCTCGAGTCCACCTACTACAGCTCGTACGAATCTAAGAGCGCGCAAGTGACCTGGACTATTGAGTAGCATGCTAATCCGATCCTGCCCTTCCTGTACGTGAACCTAGCTATGTCGTGCGTTGCTTCGAGCGGGCATTTCGGTCGAATGTCAGCTCCTCGGGTTCTTCTCCATCCGTCAATGCGCACAAGCTCGCCGAATACTCTGCCTATTCTTAAAATCTTTTCGCCCAAATCCATCACCTCTCTTTCTCAAGATCGAAGTCTGGTGTCAGATTATGCTCTCTCGCTCGCCACTGGGCGAAGCAGACACAATGATGAATTTATCAAAGTACGCAGCCACACGCGACTCGCCCACTAATCGCCGTAGAGATTTAGATATCCTCCAAACAAGGTTCTTTAAGGTGTCGAGAGTGTAACGGTTAGCATCAAGAATTTGACACCACCAAAGAGAGACTTGACATGCACTTTGACTCGGACTTGTGAATATTCCGGATCAGAAATTTGTGAAACGAGATGATTTCTGTGACGTTGGATGAGCGTGGTAATGTGTTTGTCACATGCTGTATAGCCCCGCGGTGTAATAGACACGTGGGTTCAATAATGAACGTGTAGATTACTCAACGTCTGCGTGAACGTCGACAAAGTCCTACGTTAGGGATGCCTAAACTTTGTCCGCAATTAAAGTCTCTATCATCTACGCTCAGAACTCAGGAATACCAACTCGTGTCCTTGTGCCATTCCAATCCTTATTCTGGCTCGCAATCTCCAAACTACCGTCTACATCTCCGCTTATCCCTGTTTCCCTCCGCCGACCTGGATCTGCGAACGATGTTTGTGCACTGTCGGCACATACATTATCTAGCAATAATTCATTTGACTCTACTCGAGTGGCCTTCCCTGATGAGCTCTAGGTTCCTCCTCGTCCTGTCTGATGCCTACTCCTTTTCTGACTACGGCTGATCGAAATCGACGCGAGGTGAAATAGGTTTTCCTTCATGTCACTTGCCCTGATCTTCGGTTCGAGCTCATACTTCCACCAACCCCGCAGACGTGACATGCTGTGATGTGCATTTTTATTCTCCCTGCTTTCGTTTCGTTTCGTTTTTACATTTGATGTTGTATGCTTGCGTATGCCTGTTTATATATCCATTCGTCTCTAAAACTTACGCCAATGAAACCGCATCAACACATTCTGCAACTCGCATACGTCTATACTCTGTTTTGTATACTCTTTGATTCCTCCAAGCCCGACTCGAGCACTCCCCTTGACTCCTAACGCAACTCCGGTCATGTGTAACTTCAGCACGGCTTTGGCAACGCTAACCTGTCTTCCACCTCCTTCGACACCGCACAGCAGCAGAGCTCCAAGAACCAACCTGTCGCCTTCCGCGTTCAATGACAACTTCTCTTGGGATGTGGGTGGATGTACAACGACATTGTTCGGCGCTAGGAAAACGTTGTTCCCTCAGGAAATATCTGGAACACTACCTGAGCTCATATACGCCAATTTCTTTCTTTACGGCGGTTACCCGCGAACCGCCCATGGAAGTCCTCGGCAGCTTTTGCGATATAAGGCCACTCATCGACGCTGGGAGGAGAACGGCGCCTGAGCCCGCCGGCTCCTCTCCATCTTGCGTAGCTGGCGGCGATAAGGGCAATGCGGAGTGAGCGAGAGCAAAAGCCAGATGGTGAAGGTTCTCATCGAGTCGCCGAGGCCTGGCGAGCCGCCGAGGAGAGTCAGAATGCATCAATACCATATCTGTAACAAACCTTCCCCCGACACAGACGGCTCGCGACGCACTTGAATTCGCACTCTGGGCAGTTGTGAGTCTTTTATTTCTCTGCTAAACCTCAACCCAATCACCTCGTATTATCTTTTCCATTCATGACTTTGTTTTGCACAGCTCTTTTACATGCTATTCTTGTCTTTTCCAAATTGGTGGTCTCGCTCCTTCGGGGTTCATCCCATCTGTCCTTGTCAGATCGTTCCCTTCCTCTCGCCGTAAGCCCGCCAGCGCACAGCTTTCCACGTCCGGAGGTGCTATGAACGAGTCGGTGTTTCTCATGCCGGGTTTGAGATGAAGGCAATGGCTCCATCAACCGCACGAGATCAACACCCACTATGCGATGACCATGAGATCGCGGGCCTATCATGCCCTCATGGCTGTACGTCGGGATTTTCTTCTCCCTGCATAACTCTCCACAGCACAAGATTTTTATGGACAATTTCATGATTTTCGACTATGTACGTATCCACCAGCACGTCAAGCCGAATGAAGTCAAGCTCTGACCTTGAGTTGAATCTATCTCTTAGCTCAGCAATCAAGAGCCTGATGCAAATACCGTCTTCGTGAGATATTCTTCTTGGAGTCACGTTTCTGTTCATGCTGTATTTTATGTTACAGATGAAGTCTTGCAATCTTTGATGATATTACACCTTGTTCCGGCGGCAAAAGACGTGAGTGTTATGCATATACGATATCTCTGAAAGCCTTCAACTCAAGGTCTCAATGTTCGGCGAAACATTGATGAGATCTTTTTGTCAAGCTTCATAACACAACTTTGTTAGACTTTGGCCAGTTTTGACAGCCTGTCATCGCCTGTCAAGCTGGCCTTACTTTTTTTTTTTTTTGGAAAGATATGAGTCATCATCAGAGACTGAGAACCTCATTAGACTATTCGCTATTTACATGGCTCGCCCTCGGATGGACCGCGAATTTGCTCGCAAACTTGTTTTGCTCTTCGACGCCATTTCGCCAGTCGTTGGTGACGACGCACTATAGCTAGTCCAGCAAATATGCTCTCTGTCCAACGGTACCTTACCTGGACCTATCGATGTCCCAACCAACTCCCCGCTCGCCTGTTTACGGGAAGTTATTGTGACTGCTTTCTCTGCTACAGTGAGGGCTCCTCGTGAGGTGAACAAAAATCCCTGTGTAGTTGTGTACGCATATGTTAAATTATTCACTGTTTTATGCGATTTCTTCGCGGAGATAAAACAGTCGTCCATAGATCGTCGTGGCTGTGAGATTGAGAGTTGCGTCATAATGCCGCGTGGCTGTTCCAGGCACGTGCTGTCCCGGTCCGGTCGAGGCGGTGGCTGTGTGAGGAAGCAGTCGAGACCTGGACCCTCGTGGGAAAGCCGGGATCAGTGGGACGTTGCTCGGTTTCCTTTTTTCAGACAGAAGCCGTCTCCTCTTTCTCACCAACCGCCATCATGAGCTCGACAATCTACAACGTGAGTCCCTGCCTCTCCGCCCGCCCTCCTCCTCGTTCCCCGTCCCCTCGGTTCTCGGCGTCGTCGCTATCGAGGTTGCACCCGATGGCGAGGACGACGTGTTTGGCCGCTCACGTCCGTGCTCGTTTAATGCGGCGCTAACGTCCATGTTCCTTTCAGCACCGCACTCTGCAGCCTCAGGGGCCACCGCCTCCCGGCCCTCCGCCGGCTCACTCTCCGGGAAGACTCACGGAGTCGCTGGACGTGGTCCGGCAGGAGTTCGAGCTTGTTGCGCAGGATCTGAACATGCTCCGTTCTCAAAGGGATGAATTCGAGAACAGAAGTGAGTTTCGTTTTTGATGGTTCTTCTTTTCGAACATGAGGTGTCGACATGTTTGGCGTCTGCTGCCAAAGATGGTTCTTCATGAATGGAGTCCGATAAAGCATCTTCTTTCGTCGGTTTCTTTCAGATGGTCACGGATTCATTCTAACCTGATTTGCAGTTCACGCTCAGATCAACGAGCTCAACCATATCAAGCAGATGGTGTACGAGCTCGAGAATCAACACACCAAGGCACGACAACAGTACGACGATGACGTCAACCGTCTCCGTGCAGAGCTAGCACAGGCCCGTCAGGCCGCTGCTGTACAACAAGCCCAGGCCCAACAGGTCGCGCAACAGGTCCAAGCGCAAGCCCAACAAGCTCAAGTTCAAGTTTTGCCTCCTCATCCCGCGACTACTGGTGCGCCTCCTACCGGACCTCCTCCACCTCCGGGAGCCCTTCCGCCCGCTAACACGAGTCCACATGTCGCGCACGCGGGCATGGGTCACCCTGGTCCGGGGTACGGCGAACCGCCGTACGGATATCGCGGGCGTGATGACGTTCCGCGACCGGGAGATACGTGATGTGAGGGACGTGCGAGACGTGCGCGATGTGCGCGAGCGGGATGTACGGGAGCGGGAGGTGCGCGATACACGGGATGCGCGGGACATTCGCGAGTCGCGTGACGTGCGGGATCGCGAGCTGCGTGAGCGAGAGGCGAGGGAGAGAGATCGTGAGGTACGGGATAGAGAGGCGCGGGAGGTGAAGCGCATAAAGACTGAGCGGCCGAAGGGTGAGTTCCATGACGTATGCGTTATCTGTTCCTCATTGTCTGCATAGAGTACACGCCGTCAGCTCCACACAAACCCTACCCGGAATCTGGACCTTCGACTGCACTTGTCCCCACGTCATCATCTTTGCCACCGCCAGCGGTCGCTGGTCCGACTCCTTACCCACCACCAGTACCGCCTCCCGTTTCGGGCGGCGCCTTCCTCGACGACATCAATCCAGAAACACTGCCTGCTGATCTGAAGAAGGAAGGCCCCGACTGGTTTGCTATCTTCAATCCAAAAGTGAAGCGTGTCTTGGACGTGAATCTCACGAATACTTTGGTTCACGAGAGGTGTGTTGATCGGTCATTATTGATGGAAGTTTGCTTATGATCTGGCTTCAGCGTTGTATGCTGCGTGCGATTCTCTGCGGATGGAAAATACCTTGCTACTGGATGCAATAGAACAGCGCAGATCTACGACACGAAGACGGGGCAAAAAATCTGGTATGTGCTAATGTTAGATAACAAGTGCTGGTTTATCTGATTCACCGCCGATAGCATCTTGAACGACGAAACTGCAAGCCCTGTAGGTGATCTATATATCCGAAGCGTCTGCTTCAGCCCGGATGGCAAGTTGCTCGCGACGGGAGCAGAAGACAAGACGATCAGGGTAAGTTTCGATTTTATACTTTGCTCGGTGTCGGCGTCTAAACTTATTATCATTATCATCATCGGTACCTTTCGGCAATAACTCTGATCTCCGGTTGATCCTTCCAGATTTGGGAGATTGCCAAGAAACGTGTGAAGCGCGTTTTCGAGGGCCACCAGCAGGAGATCTACTCGCTCGATTTCTCGAAGAACGGGAGACTCATCGTCTCTGGGTCTGGAGACAGGACTACGCGCATCTGGGATATGGAGACGGGAATGCAAAAGGTGCTGGAGATCAACGAGCCAGACGGCGTCGACGCCGGCGTGACGAGCGTCGCGATCTCGCCAGACGGGCGACTCGTCGCCGCCGGTTCCCTCGACACCGTCGTGCGCATCTGGGAGGTACAAACGGGGAACCTAGTGGAGAGGCTGAAAGGACATCGAGATTCCGTCTACTCCGTCGCTTTCACCCCGGATGGCAAGGGCATCGTCAGCGGAAGCCTAGATAAGACGCTCAAGCAATGGGACATCAGCGCGATCGTCGCAGGTCCACCGCGCAAGGAGCCTCTACCGCCTCCGACGACCCCAACGGGTTCTACTCCTGCATCCGGCAGTGGTAACGGCAGCGCAGTCGTGCGCGCAAAGGAGGGTGGCGAGCGCGGGAGCGTGAACACGCTCAACTTCACGGGTCACAAGGATTATGTCTTAAGTGTTGCCGTGAGCCACGACGGACAGTGGGTCGTGAGTGGCTCGAAGGACCGGGGTGTGCAGTTCTGGGAGCAACGCACTGCACAGGTGCAACTCATGCTCCAGGGCCACAAGAACTCGGTCATTTCGATTGATCTTAGTCCTACCGGGGGTATACTCGCGACGGGTAGTGGAGACATGCAGGCCCGGCTATGTGAGTGGTCCTAATACTTACTGTTTCTTGGGCGTCCTTGCTGATCTTAATTGTCTTTCAGGGAGTTACACCACGATATGATCGTTCTTAGTCTCCATCTCGTCCGGCCTCCGCCAAAACGCACCAACGGGCTCGTGCGACGATTCTTTGATGTCTGCCCGCTCCATCGCCGTACTAAATCTGTATTTGTGTTGCTTCCGCTGTCTTTCATCTTCGCGAGATCTCGTCATCTAAACCTTCCTATCTTGCCTTCGGCGACATCCTATTTCTCCCAGATGGTCACTACTCTGCTTTGTCTGCACCCGACACCTTTGTACTTACACCATTGTTGCTGGGGCGCAGCCGTGTGGGCGTTCACATTATTCATGTTTCTTCTTGCACAGGTGATGTGTTCTCAATCTTACCGCTGTCCTTTTTGATTTGCCTCCGTGAGAATTGGGTACACATGTGGAGATCGTGGGCTGGAGCAGGAGTCCTTGTGGGAGACGTTCTCTTCTTCCGTGTTGCTATTTTCTTCTCTTGGATTGTGTAGTATTCGGCTCGCGCGTCTGTACTGATCTCACTTTTGCTATTAATATATACCCAATTTTCAACCTTTGTGTACCTCCTCATCTGGTGCGTCTCATGATTTGGATCACCCCCTTTTCATCCCGGCGCTTGATACAGTCAGCTGAAGTGGAACCTAACGCGCGAGCACTGGATTCTATCTTTGAAACCTCGAGACACATGGATCGAGGCGAAAGTCTGACGATTGAGCCTATAAAAGACAAGTTTATCACTCTTCGAACAGACGAGGCCAGAGTTTTATTGTATCACCGGGACTGGGACGTCCCACCGGAAAATGGGAGACACCATGCATATGGTCGACCGTGAAGTTGGAGCCATCTCAATTTCTCTTAGAAATTCTACAGTACGATGAGCCTTTGGGGCGCCCCGTATTGCTCGACGACATTGCGAGGTCAGTCAGCCAGTTGTTGGTTTTCGGGATGTATGTTCGAGCATCAGGTTTTGCCGTCTGAACTTGCACTAATGACTATGGAAATGATTCGATGGCTTGCTGAGTTCCACACAGTTTTGTAGATGCCCATCAAAATGCGTTTGTAATGACTACCATTACAAAACTTTCGCTAGTACTTCAGGTCCGAAAATGGCGGGAGAGTTGTGCCTTCTAGAGACAGCACTGCGCGAGTCTACTAGTAGCATAAGAAAACCGGAAGGTAAGGTCTTCAAGACCTCGATGATTCCCACAACTCCGATGTAGGCACGAGTCACCGTCCCATCCACTTTAGTGAAGACTCCAAATCGAGCATCTCCCAGAAGGCTGAAGCCACCGCCACCCCCGAACAGCAAGATCGCATACTGCATCGGCGAGAGGCGAAAGGGTCATTCCATTGTCATTCCTGTTGAAATGCGCCGAGAAGATGAGCACGCCGACGAGGGCGCCGTATTACAAAGTCGCTCAAAATAGTTTTTGATACATCTCTTCATTTTTATCACCGCTCGGCGGGCCTCATGGCGAAACTTTGCTGATGCCCTAATGATCAAAGATACATACCGCGGATTCAGAGAGAATTAGGAAATGCAGATCACAGATGTGCGAGGCTTTCTCTCGCTACGCTGTATATCTGGTATGCGTACTCTGAACAATTTTTTTTCTTTCTTAAAAGCAGCCATACGATCAGCTCGTGCATTGCGAGCAGCCGTGTTTTTTTTTTTGCCAGCAATCATCCATCCAGAAATATGAACCGTAGAATGCATGTGTACTGAGAGAGACCTTGAAGGTCCGAGACCCGCTCTTGATGGGCTGCCTGTGGTAAGCTATCTAAAGGTGAAATAGCAGGAAACAGAATGTATTCCGAATTGTTCGTGTCCTAGAGCCAGCCTGGTAGTCAGAGAGTTTACAGAAGCAGTTGAAAGAGAGCCGTCACTGAAGTTCACAAATGTGCAATAGGATATGGCCTGTTTACCTAGCCTCGAGACTACAGCAATAGAAGATTTAGGAATATTGACAAAGAGAAAGAGAGAGAAAATGGTACCGTGAACTTTCACGAGGCTACAGAGATGGTGCACAGTGGTTGCTAAAAAGAACATCATCACGGCATCTGTCGGGTTCGACGTGGGAAATTGTGTGTTACTTCGAAAATACTTCTAGCGGCAAGACCATGTTGATTCACTCCATTATGTAATGGAGTCGAAATTGCCGTTCCGAGCTTGGATGACAAATACATTCACTGGCGGACTGCTGTGCACTCAGAGTGCCCAAACTAGTATTGATGTTCAGCATATAAAGGAGCTGGCCTATCGACTTAATGACCTCCAACACAAAGACCCTGCTCCATCTCTGCCTACCAGATGTCTTCATTCACATTCGAGGACTCCATTGCTGCTCGCAAAGCTATGGAGTTTATAGAGATGCTCATTTCGGTAGACAAGGTCTGTTCGAATCCTGCGTGGCGATCTCTACTTCAGGCCGTTGCCGACAACGAGACCCTCGACCATGATGCACGTGACTCCCTGGGAGAAAATCTTACCCACATCGAACGTATCCTGACATGGTTCCGCTCATCGGAGTCATCAACCTCGACCAGGTCTCGTAGGACACACATCAATCCGCGGCCATGCGTGACATGCTCTGATAAAAAAGTTAAGGTATGATGTCTCATCTCCGCTACTCGAAGCCCTAATCATTTTTTTTAATCTAGTGCGTCCTCATCAACACGTCAGGTGGACAGTATATATGTGAACGTTGCCAAAAGAATGGGTGTTCTACTAGTTGCACGGTATTACACTCTTCAGATGCTCGAGCTCGCATTTCACCTCATTAGTATTGCCTACACAGCCTAAGCTCGACTTTTCCACGAGTGAACACACACCGACTCTTCAAGGGACTGTGAAAAACTCTGCTTCTTCTGGAAGACATGAGCACGAAAAATTGAGTGCCTATCTTTCTCCACCAACAGGGGATCACTCGTGAGCCTATTCACCATCTTCTGTCATGCGACATGCACTATAACTCACCGGACGATAGTCATTCCTCATCTTTAGTGCATACATACAGTCCCGCCTTCACCCAAACCAGCGATGCAATTCCTTCCAGCCTGGCTTCTCAGAACAATACCTTCGCTTCATCGAGTTCAGACTCTATGTTGTAAGTTAATCCCATTCAGTCTAGAAAGCGGAGTATCTTATCTTGTTTGGCTTCAACTCGACTTTAGAAACACTAGCCTTCCTGAAGGGCATGTCCCCCACCGCGCCCAGCTCGTAGGAGGTGCTATGAACCGTAGTCACCCTATATCATTCAGTTCTTCTTCCCTGTAAGTTCTCACCTTTCTCATTCTTCTTCTTGACCTCATGCTTCAAATCACATACATAGTAATTTACAATGCAATTAACGACCCGTTCGGTCCAATGTCAGACGGCCCGTCATCAAGTGGTCAGGATGTGTATTATTCTGGCTATTCAAACTCGGGATCGACATCCTCCGCATTCCATGGCCAGTAAAAAGGCATTGCTTACGAGGATTTCTGTTTGTCATTGAATTAAACTATCCATGTGGTGTCTCAAGCGCGTCCATAGAGGCCTGTTGATTAGACCTTATTTAAAATAAAATAAAATAATTATTTATAAGAACTCTTGAGGCGAATTGATCAAAAGCTGGGCAACCATTTTTTGGTGCCGCAGAACATGAAAAAGCATCCTAATCAAGTCCCAGGTCCCTTTTCCCGGTAGCACACTCTCTTCATCAAACAGAAAAATGAATCCAGGCCACGCAGCGCTGATGACACAAATTTTATTTCAATCCAATCAAGTCGGATCATACGCTTTCACAGCATACTAGGAAATGAACAAGAGCCAAGACGTCACGAATGGGCGATTAAAAGAGTACAGGTATAGCGGTCAGCGAGTCAATGAGTAGAAGACGGGGAGAGAGGCATGGGTACATTTGAGATGTTGTGTGCAGTCGTGGATGGGGGGCGTTGGTGAGTGTGCGGAGTGGTGTACAATGGGGGAAAGTATGCATATGTTTACAGACGCTGTCCAATGCGTCGGAATAAACAAATTCCTTTGTATTTACTGATAAATCGTTCTACAAGCAACCCCTTGGTAAGTAACTGATGAATTGAGAAATGAAGTGGCGACGTACCAGTCACGGCCACCCTCGATAGCAACGGGCGTGTTCGGGGGGCACAGGAGGTCGATGCCGTCGAAGTGGTCAGTGTACGCCTCAGTGACATCCAAGAGCGGCAACTCCGTCAGCTCCTTGCAGCGACGCGTGACCTCGATCTCGAGAAGGCGGTCCATGAGCGCGCGGTTGATCATCGGCGGAGTCACAGGCTCGTGAGATGACTTGGACGAAGCAGACGAGCGAGAGGAAGACGATTCACGCGAGAGAGAACGCGGAGTGTTGGTGGGAACACCAAAGGTGAAGACACTATTGATGCTGCTACTGCGGCTACGGCTGCGGCTGAGTGACCTGCCTCTGATATCGCTGTCCTCTTTTTTTCCTTTCTTCTTCGGGGACGGCGACGGGGACGGCGCGGAGGAACGGTCGAAAGGCTCGTTCTCCTTGTCGGGCGAAGAGGAGAGAACGGAGCTCGGGCTGTCAGTGCCGCGGGCGGCTTCGCGCGAGGGCCAGCGGCGCAGGCCCGGGTAGGGCGTGACAGATCGCATGCCGATGGAGACGCGAGGGGTGTACAACGGGGGCGGGTACGGCGTCAGCGAACGTTCGCCAACGCGTGCCGCGGCGAGCTTGCGCGTAGGAGAGTCAGGAGATCCAGGAGAGGATGGCGCGCTACCCGGAGCGGGAGATGCAGCTCGGCGACGCTTCGGAGAACGCGGAGCGGCAGCAGGGCCGTTGGTGAAGGAGGGGCTCTTAGTGACTGCGACCGCGACTGCGACAGCGACAGCAGGCTTCTTCGTGACGGGAGATGGAGAGGCAGGCATTGTGGCAAATGTGGTTAGGAGGGAATAAAGTAGGGTGTGGATGTCGTGGACAGATGAAGACGTGGATGAGCGTTAAGAGGAGCGAGAAAATAGGGCAAATCGTGTTTGATGGAGAGAGAGTGAGCTCCACGACAGGTGAAGGGAAGCTGTTGAAAGAGCTGGGGTATGTCGCAGCTCGCGGCCGCGATCTTATACCCCCTCTCGGCTAGCGAAACCGCCTCGAGGCGCGATTGCCCTCGAGTGGGGGCGTAAACAAAGCCCAAACACCCTTGACCCGTTGTTCCTAAATAAGCAGGTACGTGCGAGGGTTTTGTTTGGCCACGCGTTGACTTACTACAGAAGGCAGGCCTGCGCACGGAAGGCCAGGTCCGAAAGCCATATGTTATGTGCTGATGGTGGCTTGGGATAAAAAATCCACCTGTAAGACAATCCTGCGGGAACGCTATTCAGAGTATCCTCGTAGACGAGCCTGGAGGATCACCCTACACTTAGATCATTGGTACAATTGGCCATTCAAGATGCGACAGGCGGTTCACAGTGTACGAGAATATCGACGCTTGGACAGGTTCTTTGATCATCCGTTGCTACAACAGCAAGCAGTTTCTTCGGCCTGTGTCTCCGCCCTTCAATGAACCCCAAGCTTCACATCCGCTGCGTCGGCCAAGTCGCAAGAAGCTAGTTCGGATTATCCACCGAACCGTGCTCTGTCCTTCGATAACCTAGATCACTAGACCCAACGAGCGGTCCAAGGTACGTGGTTGATCGACTGCGAAATCGCGCACATTCTGACCTCAACGAAGTCCGTTATTCCATATTCCGGCGCGCGCGATTCAAGTACTCCCTGTGTCTATGTCAAGGCGCACTAGACTGACAGCAGAAGCATGAGCGACGTATGGCTCACAGCAGCAATGCACAGGGTTAGACTTGGCCCCCCGGCCCATGCATCTGCCCAGCAAAGTAAGTGGGGTCCTTCCGCAAATTCCCTCCACAGAATGCCTGAGAAACAGGGGAAGTCTACGCTTTCCGTCAAAGCGCACATGATGTGACGCCTAGTTTCAGGACTTCGTCGTGTCTCTGAGTTGGACGAGCCTAGTAATGCGTGGCTGGCTTTGAAGGGAAACGCAAAGATACGCGACCGAGCAAGATCGAAAGTTGCGAAAGATCGACATTAGGTCCGTGTCTGACAGGTCTGGGTTCGTGACGGGACGTATTGGACCATTCATGTACACGCGCCGCGCGAGAAAGATATTGCCCAGTCTCTAGGGAACTATTGGACTCTGCGAAATGCAGAGGGTATCATAATATCAAGGTATTCTGCTCAAGCATCTGATTGCTTCGTCGTGGATATAGAGAGAGGCGAGGTGCGCTGCAGTCGATGCGCTGTGGTCGATATTTACTGGACATGACTTATTGTTTCACCCGCTTTCAGGATGCGCTCTTGTTCGACATGACACAGCTGCTATGGGCCCTGGCACGCGCGCGGCCAGATCCTAATCCGCACCGAGAGTTTATGCGGAAGAGTAGAAAACAACATTTATAGCGCTAAACAGTACAAAAAACACGGTTGGATAACTCAGGACAGGTACGTTGTACAAGCGAGATGAAGTGAGATACTCAAGTGTATTCTTCTAAACTCTGACGGCCCCTCTAATTGATTTATCATAGTGCTTCCTCCCTCTAGTTGGCGCAGTAGTGCTGTGTTGCTCTGGCAGGATGATACGGGCGTGAAGAGACGGCGATGTTTTGGAGTATGTTCGCAAGAGTGTGACGAAACGGGTAGCGACAGGAAATCGTGAATGATTCGCCCAACCAGACTAGATCTCCTTTTCCGTCAGGAGCTAGAGTTCGATACCCGACTCTCAGCTAATGGGTCAGAAAAAAGAGAGAGAAAATGGGTACGCACCATGTTTGGGATGCCACTCATGATTTTGTAGACGTGTCCGCAGTTCGGGCAGACCATCACACCGTTTTCCACGTGGATCTGTAAATTCAAGAGGAGATTTTAGCAGACCGTTGCATGAGAGGGTAAGCGGCGCCGACCTCGAATAATACGTGGTGCAGAGTCTTCAAGAGTTCGTCGTCCAACATCTCGGGCTGTTCAGCGGGCAGCGACGTATCTCCAAGCTGCGTAAAAGAATGAGCTTATTCTTTTGCATAAGTTCAAGCCAAGACACTGACTTGCTTCGCCGCCTCTATGAGTGCGCTCCACTCGATGCGTGGTACGAAATTCCGCAGAAAGTCGGCATTGAACTCTGCCTCGCGTAGCTCGATCTGGACATCCTGAAAGCGCAGCGGGAAGTTGTTCGTCGTGCAGCCCTTGACGTGACACGCGAGAAGGTTGTGCGTTATTAGGCGGACCATTTGGCGGTGTTTTTCTGGATGTGTTATGGGACGACGTCAATGACAGACATGGGTCGGAAACGTTCACTGACTCGGAACCGCGGAAATTTCTTGAAATGACAGTGCCGGCCCTTATCATGACTCAGCGCACGTGCCACCAACTCCGAGTCCCGCCCTAGTATTAGTAGTAGTGATCTCTTCTATCGTTCCCCAGGATGTGCTCTGAAAAATCTTATATGAGCTGGAGATGATGTTGGCTATGGGTCTATAACAGTGAGACGCAGGCTGACTGATTTGAACGCTCACATTTCTGCGGTGTCTCAAGCAGACGTATGAATTACTGCACTCATCTGTAACTCTCCAAACCGGAACGCCTTGATCAAATCATTGCACTGCGTCGATGCTCTTTCCTGTACGTACTGACGGGCTATTATTATCAGGGCAATGCAGCTGTTACCTCCTGCGATGAAGGGCCTTCAGCGAGGCTACGTATGCCTCCAAGAGAACGATTGCTCCGACATGTACTTGGTCGCTTCGGGTTGATCAGTATTTGTTCATCGGCGATCTCAAAGTCTTATCGGGTGGCTGGCTTATGTCTTTGGAATACTCGCAAGTTACACTAGATTTTAACGAAGTGTGGCACGAGAACGTTGACAGGAAGTCTGATTTAATATGTGCTTCCCGGTGTCGTTCCAATATATCCCGTACGTCTGCGATTGTCCCTCCGGTTGCGAAGTGGGAACGCCAACTGAGACAGCGTGATGTGTGTATGCTCATTGTAGGGCCTACTTTTGTTTCTTGTATTCTAACCCTATCTCATGCCCTCAGCCTAGCCTGCTCTGTTACTCTGAGGTTCAAGCTTCTTTCCCCTCAGCGTCCGGATCATTTGCGCGTACCTTGATTTCAAATGAACTCCGGCCGCTTCAACACCGATCAGCGTCGTATATATAAATATGCTCGGAGACTCAGTCGAGTTACGATTTATATTAGCAATCCAAGGTGCATGTGGCTTCCACTGCGGTGGTTTGTTTCCACCGTCGCCAACGGGTGTCTGCTTATCGTTCGCAGAGCACAGCCTCGAGCTCTCCATTCCGTTGTTTCACGGCAGCTTGACTCGGATTCCCGAGACACACGGCGTTTTGTGGCCCGCATTGTGCGTTCGTATATAAAGCAGCGCGTCTCGTCGCGATCCCATACACACCTCACATTCTCGTCCCTCTCAGCATAGGTCGGAAACATGTCTGACGCAACCTTCAGAAGCGCAACCGCGTCTTTTCTCTACGATGAGTTACAGCGCAAAGTAAGCGCGCCGACGCTCGACTTTGTCTGTAGCTCAGTGGATGCGGCCTCCCTTGACGCACTACTGAAAGACACAAACACATTTCCGAGGGATATAGCAACAGTCTCTATGACGTATGTCCATTTCTACTCTTCTTGAATGAAAGTGATTCTCATCGCCTTTCTTTGGATCAGGGAGACCGTCCAGACAGCATTCAACGACCCCCGCCGGCACTACACAGTGGACTTGTACGACAGGCAGTTAATTCCCATTGGATCATTACGCGTTTACCTAGAAGGAGATTGTCGACTGCTGCGCGATGCCAGCGACGAGGCTATGCTGGTATGTTTCGGATGTTTGTCTCAATCGAGCTCGTCGAATATAGCTTACCTTCTGCGCGTTTGTAGATGTACAAGGCCAGGATAGGGCTTTTATAGACTTCCTGAACGGGATAAAAATACCCATATTAATGAGTTCAAGCAAAGCCTCGTTGTTTCTTTACTCTGGTGCATGCAAATATATATCAGAGTTGGATTGATGCTCCTCGTCTGTCGTGAATCGACATAAAGGCAGTCCAAGTAGCAATTTGAAATTTACTTCCGAGACATGCCAGATGTGATTATTCGTAAGATAATATCCCACCCAAGCATAAAACTTAGTTTATCATAATTCATTTCGTGCGTCCCTCTTAGTTTCCACGCACGCTTTAAAGCACTAAAATTTACAGCCGTTTTCATAAGTCCTGCGATACGTGCATGTCACGTGAAATGAGCCGCGGCTGAGCCAAAATGTCGAAAAATTAGAATGAATGCCTATTTTCTCTGTAAATTCTGCACAGTACCTGCTCATTAAGTACTCAAAAAAAGGCATGGTTCTCAGGAGCAGAAATATGTAAAATATGGAGCAATACATTGACTGTGTAGGCAGGTGGAGATCAAACAAGTGCAGCTGGTCTGTTCTCTCACCCATTTTCACTGAGATTCAAAAATTATGGCTCCCCTACATCTAACTATAAAATTCTTACCTGTGTCTGTAAATTAAGTATATGACCATACCAACATCTCCTGCAAGTTTTAAGCCAATCCATGCAGTATTCATGGTGCAGCAGCAAGATTTCTGTTCTACTCTGCAAGACCTGTTGTGAGAAAAGGAGGATGGAAAGAGCTTGAAGTGGATTGGAAATCTTGCTGCTGCACCATGAATACTGCATGGATTGGCTTAAAACTTGCAGGAGATGTTGGTATGGTCATATACTTAATTTACAGACACAGGTAAGAATTTTATAGGTAGATGTAGGGGAGCCATAATTTATGAATCTCGGTGGAAATGTGTGAGAGAACAGACTGGCTGCACTTGTTTGATCTCCACCCACCTACACAGTCAACTTATTGCTCCCTATTTTACATATTTCTGCTCCTGAGAACCATGCCTTTTTTTTGAGTACTTAATGAGCAGGTGCTGTGCAGAATTTACAGAGAAAATAGGCATTCATTCTAATTTTTCGACATTTTGGCTCAGCCGCGGCTCATTTCACGTGACATGCACGTGTCGCAGGACTTATGAAAATGGCTGTATGAAAATGGCTGTAATGCTCTGATCCTCTGGTCTGGTTTATCATGGTGATCAAACGAAGAAGGATTTTCGCAACTATTTATTCGATTCAACAATTATGATACATGACTCGTATGTCCCTCCGTGATGGAATGACAGGTATTATCGGACTGGACGAGCTTTAGTGATCGCAAATAGGCTCAGGTAGCGTGAAAAGTCCTACATTATGGATGGACATCACACACTGATAGTGGCTCGGCCGCCGCCTGCAGGCAAAAAAAAAAGTCTTATATGCCGGTCACACCCTGGTCGGCAACAGTCTCAGCCTTCGAGCTCGATGTCTGGCCTGCATCCTGAGCCAGAGTCGGATAGAAGCGAGTGTGGTGACCCTTGCCGCAGATCACGAATGCGAGCTTCGGCTTGTAATCCGCGGCTAAGTGAGTGAACTATGCGGCCTTTGTGAAACGGATACATCGAGTCGTCCAAGGTCCAATGACCACGGCCAGCTGACCCGAATGATAAATTACGTTCGGCGCAGACAGAATGCGCGCCGAAATAACCGCCAAGTCCAGCGAGACCTTAATACCGAAGCTTGCCATCGGAGGTGTGTTCGACTCAAAATCCGAGCAGGCAGAGGCCTTTGACGGTCAAAGTCTGGGCGTTTGCTGCAGACGTCTTACAGTTGGCCGTGCACAGAGGCGCTCTCCTGACGGGTTAGAAGAGACTGCCAACTTCGATCCTACAAAGTCCCGCTGGGACGAAACCACCTTTATCCTTCGTCCCGATGTTCACGACAGGCAGGTCATCCGCATGCTTCAGAGAAATCCCGAACTCTATGGATGCAGTTTAGCGAGGTTGATATGAACGATTCCGAATGACTTGCTCTTTTGGAAGTATTTCTCAACGGTTACCTTCCTCGACTCCTCGCTGTTGGGCGTCGTCTTCTTCGCAGTCGCGGAACCAAAGCCATTGATGCTACTGAGCTTTCGGTACCCAAAATAGTTCGTCGTCACTCTCATTTTCCCGAAGAACTTCTGAGGATGCGATGCTCCTTGCGACTGACGGAGGAGCTCGAGCATCGCATCGCTCAAATGCTCTCTTGGCACATAGAACACGCTCATGCACATAATGATGCTCACCATGAGGGGATTGTATATCGAGCGGACCGTCGTAAGGAATCCATTGACGACTGCGATATCGGCTCCAACACGAAGTAATAGCGATCCGGGTCGCATAGGTGAGATCCTCGCAGCGCAAAAAGCTGAGATAGTTACAAGGTCAGCAGCCATTTGCAAGCACATCAAATAAATATAAGACGCACCGAGCCAACTCGGACCAACCAGCGTGGCGACGTTCGCTTTCTCACCCCGAATATGTTCCCTTTCCACCGTCCGCATGTGTCTTGGCCGTGGCTGAGAAGTCCTTCGGCGTCATTGGCTTTTGCAATAAGCCATCGAGCACGAACCCATGCACACACGAGCCCCAACCTCGTTGTCCATATTGCTTCAGGATGAAGAAATGGCTTGAGGCGTGCGAAGCTGCTGAGAGTGACTCAGTGAGTGAGGCCGGGCGGTTTATGTAACCTGAAACCGAAATGTCTTGCTTCATGGACCGAATGATTTCAGTCTACCCGCCACTCACCGTCAGCCTCTTCAAGTTCAGGCTAACAAAGACCAGGTAAGTTCGCAGTCTGCATCTAGCCTCTTTTCCCTCCACATTGACAGCATACTATTTGTCCCCATATAACCACCCTATCCCTGGGCATACGTACAAATGGCAGCCGTAAATCTGGCTCAACAGCTGCAACAGCTGCTCGAGAACAACGACGCATCTGTGAATGCAGCACGCGCCCGATCTCGTTTAATTCGCGCCTGCCTGCGCAACATACCAGCCATGGACAATGAGTGCGTTTTCAGATCTCCTTTTATGGCATCTGTTGGATAAACTAATGGACTAACTACAGAGATAGAATGGCGGCAGCGCGCTTGCTAAACTCGCGTGCAGTGCACTGGACACGTGTCGAGCCAGCACCACACCTCCACCCACTTCCTCTCCCTGATGGGCAGCAGCTACCACACAATGCCAATTTCCCGGGGACAAGAGAGGAATTGTTCTCAATGAACAGTAAGCAATGTTGGATTTTTTTCTTATTTTCACGGGGCTGACATCTGGTCATGCACTCAGTGCAACGAACAAAAGCACTCCTACATGCTTACAACCAACCAGATGACGGGAATGCAAGTGAAGTGAAGGCACGTTTCCTAGCCTTTATCGCAACAGTTGATCAGTAGCTGTCTTCATGGACACTCTCATGTTCTCCATACTGTATATGTCTCATGTGTCTCTTCCATGTTCATGATTCCATCTTGTGCACTGTTTAAAGTATCCCTGTTCATCTTTCTGCATGTGACGTATATGTTGTATCTACAAATACTAGGGATGTAAATCAACACCTGTCAGGCCTAAGAACACAACATTGGTTTGGGGCTGGAAGATGCATTCAATCTACTGCACGCTAGAAGAAGACTTATCGATTGCATGTGCGAGGTCGATATTTCTCATTACTTTGACTATGAATACGAAATGGAAAAGAAACCCACAGATACCGCACCTCTTTCTTATGCGGTTCGACTAGGCTCTTGAGATGTCCTTGTGGCAGACCAGTTTGGTTGACAAGCACATATCTGTTCTAACGGCTGTTTGAGGGTCATTCGTGTACTTATAAGTGCGCCCGAGTTCTGAAGGGTATAGACGGTAGAGAGTGAGACGGTCCGCACACGAAGCAGCCGGCGGGCCGGCTCCTCCGCGTCGATGCTTATTTCCCGAAGTTGGTCGTTATAAGACGACGGCGAGCACGAGATATGCAGTATACACTCACTCCTCCTCTCTCCTCCTCGTCGCCGCCATGTCTGACCCAGTCAAGATCACCCACTTCGAGACGCACGACGTCCGCTTCCCGACGTCCCTCTCTGGCGATGGCACCGACGCCATGAACACCGAGTGCGACTACTCCTCCGCCTACGTCTCCCTCTTCACCAACTCTGACCTCACTGGGTACGGCATGACGTTCACCATCGGGCGCGGCAACGACATCGTGCGTGCTCCTCAAATATCTCTTATCGACCTTACTGACGCTCGCGCAGGTCTGCAAAGCAATCGAGGAGGTCGCGAAGCGGCTCGTCGGGAAAGAAGTCGAGCCGCTGTTCGCAAACATGGGCAAGGCCTGGGACTTCCTCCTCTCCGACCCGCAGCTGCGCTGGATCGGTCCGGAAAAGGGCGTCATCCACATCGCGACCGGCGCCGTCGACAACGCCCTCTGGGACCTCTTCGCGCGCGCGCGCAAAAAGCCCCTATGGAAGCTCGTCGTCGATTTTACGCCGGCCGAGCTCGTCGCGGCCACCGCGTTCCGCTACATCACCGACGCGATCACGCCAGAGGAGGCGCTCGCGCTGCTCGAGGCGAAGGCGGCGGGCAAGGCGGAGAGAGAGAAGACGGCGAGGGAGAGTGGGTACCCCGCGTACGTGACGAGCGCGGGCTGGCTCGGCTACTCCGACGAGAAGGTCGCGCGTCTCACGAAGGAGGCCGTCGCCGCCGGGTTCAACCACTTCAAGATGAAAGTCGGCGCAGACCGCGCGGCGGACCTGCGCCGCGGGAAGATCATCCGCTCCGTCATCGACGACCGGCAGTTCCTCCCCGCCGGTGCGTCGCCGCGCGACCCGAACTCGCCTGCGCTGAAGGGCAAGAATGCCGGGCCTTTGGGCGCAGTGCTGATGATTGACGCAAACCAGGTGTGGGACGTGCCCGTCGCGATCGACTACGTCAAATCGCTCGCGGAGATCAAGCCGTGGTTCATCGAGGAGCCGACCGCGCCGGACGACATCCTCGGGCACGCCGCCATTCGCAACGCGCTGCAGCCGTACGGGATTGGCGTCGCGACGGGCGAGCATGCGCACAACCGCATCGTGTTCAAGCAGCTCTTGCAAGCCAACGCGATCGACGTTGTGCAGATCGACAGCTGCCGCCTCGCAGGCGTCTCCGAAGTCCTTTCCGTGCTGCTTATGGCTGCAAAGTTCGGCGTCCCCGTCTGTCCGCATGCAGGCGGCGTCGGCCTATGCGAATATGTCATCCACCTCTCGCTGATCGATTATATCGCTGTGAGCGGCTCGATGGAGCGCAACGTGCTCGAGTTCGTCGACCACTTGCACGAGCATTTCTTGCATCCGTGTAGCATCAACGCGCAGGGGCGCTACAACGTACCCGACAAGCCAGACGAAGGCTACAGTATCGAGATGCTCAAGACGAGTATTGCAGAGTATGAATGGCCGAATGGCAGCTATTGGATCGCAAACCCGAAGCAGCAGCCCAAGTACTGATAATTTAAGCTGTAATTGATTTGAAACAAAAAAAAATGTATTCACTATCGAGCAATTTCTATACAATGGATCATGGATGGAATGCAACGGTTGTTCGGTGTACAGGGCGCAGGAGGGCATATGCATGGGTCAGTAGTAGTAGTGTGCATACAAAGTCCAGTATACATAGCAAAAAAGAAAGCACAAAATTGAACAAAATGAACATCCAAAGCGGTATACAGGAAGAAAAGAAAAAAAAAAAAACACAAAACGACTGTTAATTTTGGCTGACAATCCGGAGCTCGTCGAGGTTCTGGCGGAGCGCCTCGATGACTTCAGGATCAAGCGGGTAACACGGCGCGATGCGCACCATCCGTATACTCGCCGCGCCCCCGAACTCCACGCTCACGTTCGTCGACTGGCGCGCACGTGCCCTTACGACTCGCAGGATCTCGTGCCCGCTGACATCGCGGCACCCACTCAAGCTGAGCACGCGTAGGTTTGGGAGCAGCCACGCGCCGGTTCCTTCTGATCCTGGGCCCGCGGCGAGCAGTTCAAAGAGGCGTGCGCCGATTGCGCCGGAAGGCGGAGCAGCGAGGCCTAGGGCAATGAGTTGTGGGAGCCCGTGCAATGCCCGGACCAAGGGTGCAAGCGCGGCACCTTCTGTGGTGCAGGCGCGAAGCTCGAGGTGTCGCAGCGCGGGCAGGCGCCCTGCCATTGCGGCTGAAGAGAGATGTGCGAGCCAGGCGAGATTGTCGCCTTCTGGCCCTGCGTCCATCTGAACGGCGAGGCGTACGAGGGAGGGAAGCGAGACGGCGTCGAGGAGGAGGCCGACGTTCGTTGCGTCGAGGAAAGAGAGCGCGAGGTCTGTTAGGTGCGGGACAGGCGTGCGTACTGGTGAGCGCTGGAAAAGGCCCTCGGACCCGTCGAGATGAAAGATCGCGGATTGGAGGCGGACGTCCTCCAGTTCCGGGCGGCGGTGAGCGCGGAGAGGTATTCGCGCAACGTAATGCGAATACGCTGATTCGCGTGGTATCGTGCATCGCGCACAAGGTAGAAGCAGCGCAGGCGAGGCGCGTGCGCCTTTGCAAACACACACGTGAGAGGAGTCTGCTCGAGCGTGACGCTCACCAGGCGCGGGAACGTGCCCGTCAACAGTGGCACAGGTGCAGCGTCCTCACTGTCCCCTGGATCAATGCGTAATGCAAGCGCCTCCAAGCTCTCATGCATATTCCCGCACTGCTCCGCAACGACCGCCATCCAGTCCCAATCAGGCACACTCACGCGGAACGAGAAACAGCGCGAGAGATGCGGATGAAGCGCTTGCATGATCGCGCGCGCCTCCGCAAGGCTCTCCGCGTACCGGAAGTCGAGGTCGACGTGGATGCGCGCGGCTTGTGCGCGCTCCATGTGCGTCCGAATCTTGCGGAGAAACTCCGCGCCCCGTCTATAATTCCAGTCGTGATCGAACGTGATGTAACTCCAGAGCACCGGGGTTGCAAGGGCGAGCGCACGCCAGTGCCGCGAGACGAGGGAAAGGATAGGCAGGAGATGTTGATTTTCGTGTGTCCCGAGCTCGAAAACGCGGCTGAGAATCTCGGGCGGGACGTTGTTGATGAGAGCGCGGTCGGCAAGAACTTGGAGACGCTTTAGTTTGAGGGATGAGAGCTCTGCTTCGAGTTTAGAGATGGTATCGTCGATTTGTACGACTTCTGAGTGTGTCGGACGGGGGTCACTGTGGCGAATCTGAGTCACGGCTTTTTTCTATGAAAGCTTGCACGTACACGTTCGCCAGAATTACCTCCTGTTCATCATCTGTCGGTGAGACAAGCGTGGCCTCTTCAAAGGGATTCCAATCCCATGTCAACGTCTGTTCGTCCATAGCAAGAGACAGGCGAGGGCGAAGTACGTCGCGTGTCTAGCAAGAATCTTTAGCAGCGAGACATATAAGTAAGGGGTAGAACTTCGATGAAGCTGTACTTGCCTTTAGGGATTGGGCATGTATGGATTCGCGTACAGGATTGCAGTGCTACTGATGTTCTCTGCGCGCAGCGAGCTCCGCACTACCGTTTTCCTTAGTTTTCTTAAAGGCTTCTCAGCTAGTAAGGGCTCTGTAGAGCCATCCGCGTCAGCTCATGAATGACCAGAGCAAGTCCGAGCAGATTGCGACGCGCGTCTTTCGTTGACGCCTCCCAATGATGCTCGGCTGCATGAACAAGAGCTTGCTCACCAGAGAAACTTTGTCAGTATTGCTATTGGAGGTGAGCGACAGCTTCAAATGTACCGTTCAGAGTAGGAGATGGAAGCTTGAAGAGAGTGAGTGGGGCGTATCACGCAGTGAACGCGAACGACAAGCCTCTCTCTCTTCAACCACGTGTTCGTCTCGGCTCATTCCGTTCCCGAGTCACTGGTGTCACACATCTCTCGTCAACTCGAGTGCAGGCATCTACATATACTATCCAGTCAAGTACCTGCAAAATTATACATTGTATATCTACTGTCTATCTCGGTATATTTCTCGCAATATCTTGGACTCCTGGTGCCACACTCTTGAACATCAAGGCTATGAATAGAAAACCAAGTATGGATGGCTATGTGCACTGCATCAAGCTTCGTGATGCGCGCGGCCTAAGTATCATGATGTCTCCCTTCCCACCTTGCTTGCGTTACACCACGATAGGCTCTCTTCTTCTTTCTTTTCTGGACGACCTACATCTATGGACACGGTGGACTCTGACTCCGATCTTGAGACGTCGCTGAACGACTCAAACCTGTTGATTTGTATTGTTCCTGGGATCCTAGCAGAGCTCAATCATCTCGATCTCTCACTACAAGTGATCTTCAAAGAAGCAAGAGTCATTGACGGAGGAGCATATGGCGACATCTGTAAAGCACAGTGCACCCTTGCGGGTCGCGGCAAGATCAGGGTAGCCATCAGGCGTCTGTGCTTTTATCTTAAAGAGGACATTAAAACGGTATGCTCCTCCCACTAGCTCGAGAATGCCTGGAGCTAACAGTACTTCTCCAGCTTTTCGAGAAGGAGATATATCAACGTCCTTCCTTTGCTAGGCTATGCGTTCGCCACCAGGCTCGACCGCGAACCAGAACGTCCACTTTACCGCGCTCGATAGGACGCGCTCCTCACCCCACACCAGCCCGAGTCAACGGCAAGCTCTGCTTCGTCTTCGCTTTCCGAGTCAGATTCCGAGTCCGTTCCAGTAACAGGGAAGACATTTAGTGCCGTCTTTCCGGGGTTTATGAGCCACACTTTTGCGCTTGTTTCAAAGAGACTAGTAGAGGCCATGTCAAGCAAGTACTGTTCGTTGAGCCGAGATGACGACAACAAGAACAAAGGGTGAGACGCGGCTCGCGAGATGTCACGAGGTGCGTCACAGCCGTTCCATAAAGCTTTATGCCTGTGCCTGTGAACAGCGTGCTACAGAGCTGTCACGATTCTGTCAACTCGATTCTTTCCGGTCCGGCTGACAAGACACTTACAAGACAAATTGCTGACATGCAGGTGAAACTGTGTAGGTTTTCGTGTCTATCGTTGAAGGCTTCTTCTCAGTATCCTCACTTCAGGAGACTAGACACCCTCATAGACTCCAGTATTTTGTGTCTAAATTGATCTTCTTAATGGAAAGCAACGTTTTCGTTCAAGGATGTCTATTTATTGGCTTGTACCGCCTTTTCTCCTCCTTTCTGGGACGATTCGACTTTCCACTCTTTACTCGGACACGGAACTGTCGGCGCTTGCAGCCGAACCTGAGACTCCAACCCGCCATATCAGCGCGTTTTCTCCGTCCGAATCGGACACGCTCGTTGATAAATTATCGAAAAGACCGCCTGTCGGCTGACAACGTTACATGCCGGAGGCTGTTGCAGACCATCCACGTCTAATCTGGAATAAACTGCTCTTGCAAGTTGCACATAATTACATTTTCTGACACGACGAGTTGTCTGGTGATCTTCGACTTTAAGTGCATTACATATATTCTCTGGCGCATATATTCTAAGATCCTGATACTATGGAGCGATAACCAACCCCTACACACAGCTTAATCAAACGGCGGAAGAATCAGAAGTCACTGAAAGCCATGGTGGTACACAAAGGGATGAGCTTGGTTGTCAACGGCGTAGCCCCCAACAGGAAACGCTTCGCTGGTAAAGTTCAAGGAGTCAAGGTCAGCTGCATTCATCAATACATCAACTTATCTGCCTACAATATGAAGTTGAGCTGTTGAAGGGCTTGATAACCGTTAGCGATGGTCTCGGTTCCTTGTTGAGCCTCAAGAGGAGCGGGGATAGGAGGCTGCTGCTCGTTCACGGGAAGATTATGGGGATAAATGAAAACAACCATGAACATGCTTAACATTGTCATCAATTAAGACGGCAAGGGCTTACCTTCAGCGCACACTGTGTCAACCCACGGCCCCTGCATTTCTCGCATAGTCTCGGCTCATTAGCACCAGACACGACGATGCACTAAACAAATAGACGGCCGTTAATCTCGAATAAAACATGAGCAGAGTAATGATATACGGACGCCTTGATGATTCTTTGTGCACAGTTCACAAGGCTTTCTATTTTTCTCGCGTCGGGCCTTTGGAGTTGCAGAGAGGACAGGCTCAAGGACTTCGAGTAGACGCACGAGCGGCCTGCCTGGTTGCACGTCGATCGGCCCGGATATAAGACCAGAGGAGAGGGCATATATCGAGTTGGAGAGAGTCGCGTCGCACAACACTGAGTGGGAGGCGTTCAAGAAAGGAACAATCTTGGCTGCGAGTACTGCATCGATGTTAGTGGGAGCCATTGAGGTTAAGGCGTGGTTGGGAGTGCAGTAGGTCTTTGAAACTGAAGAACAATCGGGCCCGGCATGGATAGTTTTATAACCTTTCTCACTGGGCGCTTCCTTATGCTTTCATAAGTTCCAAATCTACCATTGCAGGAGAAATGCAGACAGATTAGAAGTTTGAGGTTAAGCGTGTACGGTTGGAGTCTGTTGCACTCAGATTCAGACCGGAGGACACGGACTCGGAGCCCTTCCGAAGGTCACGTGCAAGCTTCGCGATTGGTTTTTATTTATAGCAGAAGTGAAGAGTGCTCCGAGTCCGAGTCCGAGTCCGAGCGATTACAGCCATTTTCATAAGTCCTGCGACACGTGCATATCACGTGATATGAGCCGCGGCTGAGCCAACATGTCGAAAAATTAGAATAAATGTCTATTTTCTCTGTAAATTCTGTGCAGTACCTACCCATTAAGTACTCAAAAAAAGGCACAGTTCTCAGGAGCAGAAATATGTAAAATAGAGAGCAATATGTTGACTGTGTAGGTGGGTGGAGATCAAACAAGTGCAGCCAGTCTGTTTTCTCATACATTTCCACCGAGATTCAAAAATTATGGCTCCCCTACATCTACCTATAAAATTCTTTTCTGTGTCTGTAAATTAAGTATATGACTATACCAACAGCTCCTTCAAGTTTGAAGCCAATCCATTCAGTATTTGTGGTGCAGCAGCAAGGTTTGTGCTCCACTCTTGTCTGTGCTACCTCCTTTTCTCACAACAGCACAGACAAGAGTGGAGCACAAACCTTGCTGCTGCACCACAAATACTGAATGGATTGGCTTCAAACTTGAAGGAGCTGTTGGTATAGTCATATACTTAATTTACAGACACAGAAAAGAATTTTATAGGTAGATGTAGGGGAGCCATAATTTTTGAATCTCGGTGGAAATGTATGAGAAAACAGACTGGCTGCACTTGTTTGATCTCCACCCACCTACACAGTCAACATATTGCTCTCTATTTTACATATTTCTGCTCCTGAGAACTGTGCCTTTTTTTGAGTACTTAATGGGTAGGTACTGCACAGAATTTACAGAGAAAATAGACATTTATTCTAATTTTTCAACATGTTGGCTCAGCCGCAGCTCATATCATGTGATATGCACATGTCGCAGGACTTATGAAAATGGCTGTAATATTGAGACGCGCGGTGTGCTAAACTTAGGTCCGTGACGATCAAGCCACGGGAGAGATGTTATACATGCTTCGCTGTATTTGTCATAGTCCCCCAAGTGTGGAGGCAATGTTGCACAGCCGCTCCATAATCGCCCTGTCAGACAAGATTCTCTGACTGAGAGATGGTGGTCTATGATCTGGAAATTGCTACAGGGCTCAGGTCATCCTGAAATTACTGAGATTACTTTTCCATATTAGGCACATTTATCTATAGGTAATCCCAGGTAAAAGGGACTAATAAAAAAGGTAAGCTCACTAGGGCTTGTAAGATAATATAGAAAGAACTCATGGAAATTCAGAGTCGCAGATACTGACATGCAGCGAGAGAACGGGTTGGTGGCTTGATGAGAAAGTATTGAACCCCCAAAGAGTATGAACCCTGATTCAGCAAACGAGCATCACAGCATTGGCCAGAATCAGGTTGACCATGAGGAAGCTATTCTTATCAACTCTGCTATACGTAAATCTTCGCCTAGATTCTCAGTAAGCCACATAGAGCTAGACTACAAACCTTTCATATGCGCAGGAGCTCACATAGACAGAAAGTTATGACAAGTCATAGAAATCAATTAGCAATAGGAGGTCCTTTGAGATGTCAAGAAAATGTAAGCAGGCTTTCAGCATAAGAATGATTTCTTTGGGATTTGTTGAGCCGTGGTTGCTCCAGTTATGATAATACACGGGGGTAGGACCGCAGAGGGTCATGCATGATGAAGCATGGCATTATAATATTATCTATTTGAGCGGTCTGATATGAAAATAAGCTGGGAGTGAATGCGGGTTGGTTATGATTCAGAGTCGGGCCCATTGTATTATAGCGGGTGCTGTGAATATTTTGAAACCGATGTGGTCAGGTTATATAATTAATACGGGGATTGTTTCTATTGTGTGGGCATATGGCAAAGGGTTTATTATTCTATCATTTAAAGCCGTGGTCTTGTTGTAAAAAATTATCAATCATTGATTATATTTCAGCAAGTGATATCATACAAAATACAATGTGTCTGCGGCCATTTTCTATTCAAGTAAGGAAGAGATTCTATGAAGGGACCATGAGCTCAGGTTCTGTAATAGTATCATACAAACTCACAGTCAGTTTTTTTATTCTGTGTCTCTGATTTTAATAAAGTCACCATGACCTTGAGGGAGTATCATCATTTTATACAAAGTGCCGGTCTTGATTTTTCTATCAGTTATCTGGTTTTATGATTGGGACTGATTGACAAGGCTGTATCATACAATCACAGAAAAGGGCCCCTTCATTTTTCAATTCAACAGGTCCCATAATTTTATTTGGGCATATTCTTTTATAAAAGCACCTGTGGACTAGAGGGCTATTATCTTATCGTAAAAAGCAGGTCTCATTATCTATTTTCTGATCTCCAATTTTATGAAGGTGACCGTGAACTTGAGGGCAAATTTATTATCATACAAACAGTCGGTCTCAATTATTAAATGAGAAGACACTGTTTTTATAACAGGAAGCAGGAGATGCGGCCATTTTATACAATCGGAAGAGACAACCTTATTTTTCAATTCTCAGGGTCTGTTATTTTATTGAAAGTGACCGTGGATGGCGATGCTATCATACTATCATAAAAAGCAGCTGACAGTTTCTATTTTCCAAGCCGCAGATTCTATAATTCGAGCACGAAGTTGAGGGATCTTATTTCTATTATACAAAGAGCCAGTCTCTGTTATTTTTAAAAGAGGCAGTTGATTTTATGACGTGGACCGAGAGATGAGACTATTATTCAAATCTGGGGCCTATTATTTTTAAAAGACAATGATAGCGTGAGGGCAAATGATACTATCCTACAAACCTAAGGACACTACTTACTCCTGTCTCACCAATGCCAAATCCAGCCTGCAGTGAGCAGAGATCCGTGTCGCTCGATGAAGTCTGGAAAATCGACTGCAGTCTTGACTGGGACTGCCTGTCTGCCAAAGACAAAAGTTTGCATGCAGCGCAAATTGAGTAGTTCCTTGGGATACAGTACAACTGAATGAGGAGGAAGTTCGGACTGAAGGTATATGTGGTGCGTAGCTTACTGCATAGCACATGGGACTGAAGAGTGTGGACATAATTGTAATCAGAAGAGTGATTTTATGAAATAGACAGATAGTTTAAATTATTATACAACGATCTAGTCATATTTTGCGAGCCGTGGTTGCTCCACCTTCATTATTTTATAAAAGAAAGAGCCGGTCTTGTTTTTCAGAATTGCCAGGCAAGCAACTTTATGGCGGGAATGGCTTATTATACTATTATACAAAGCCCTAGCCTCATAATATAATCTTATGAAAATGTGTGGCCCTATTCTATAATGCATGGACCAAGGTTATAAATTATATAATAATAATATAATACTATATTCTACTAGTAGCAAGTCCGGCAGCGGCACTGGCGCAGTAAACAAGCTAGATATCAACGGATACATCATGAAAATAAGGATCGAGTATGTCCTCCTCTCCAAAAGTGAGCAAGTCATCTTCGTTAAAAACATTGTTTGCTTCGAGGGCCAAATCACCAGGAATTTCCATGCAAATATCTCCCTCATCATACTCTATGTCATCCTCAAGGTCGTCAGCCTCATTTTCCTCCGACACGTCACTACACAGGATCTGTGATTGACCTCTACACTCTGGAGTACGAGAGTCCAGTGTAGGAGAAGCCGTGAAAGTGTTCAGCCGTCTTCGAGCTGCTTGCCGGTGCTCACTAGTGACCCAAGATGGTACGCGTTTGAGCACCTGAAGACGAGGAATCCACTGGTGAGAAAAAGTAATGGCCAGCCCCGTATAAACTTCACTCTGCTTAGCTGCATAGGCGCTGATACCATTGAGAGTTGCCTGAGATACATTGGAACGGAGCGCAGATTTCTCTAACCACCATCTTGCCTTCCAATCAAAAAATGCAAGGATGCGACGCATTTCCTCACAAAGGAGCTTGACCTCCTCCTCCCATCTCATCACCCGAGCCTTCGTTTTTGCCCACTCGACCCGCACGCTATCGCCCAACTCGATAGAGGACCCATCAAGATTCACATTGGTGCCAGGAACAAGCCATATCCAGGACGGTTGATAGTGTCCCTCGCCCGGCATGTTCTTCTTTTGTTTCTTGATGTCCTCATTGTCACGATCGGGTCCTCGGACGTCTTCATCCCTCAGCTCATTAAGCTGTGTGGCCCAGTCCTTGTCCGGTTGGAGGCTGATGAGAGCGATACGAGAGATGCGATAACGCTGTACCACGAGCTTGATCTTCGCTTGAAACTTAGAGTATAGTACTTGCATGTGCATATTCGACTTGTTCCCTGATCCATTGACATTCAGGCGTTTGAAGGCTGAGAGTCCCGACATTGTCCTGTGGAGTCGGCAGATGGAGGCTAGGGTGTCATCTGCTTGAGCTTTTCGTAGTCGGACTTCGAGTTCACGGAGCGTTGGCGATGCAAGGTGAGGAAGTGCAGATGGTAGGAGGAGAGGGACAAGCTCAGCGTGCTCCTGAATGCTCCCATCCCTGGCTACGTCTACTATGGCTGAATGATCAGGTGCGTCTTCTAAAGCCTCTTTGCTTGAAATGACTGCCTGCTGCCTATGTGCAGCAACTCCCGGCATATGAATGTCTTGCGCCTGGCGCCATTGTACAATTTGTCGGTAGAGGCTTGTACGCATATTTTGTACATTCGCTGCAAGTAGGCTCGTCCGTGTGTTTCTGAACTTCGGGCTTACACGAAATGCTCGTCTAGAAAAGCCCTTGTAAGTACTAATAAAATAAAGTAAGTACGAGACGTACTGTCTCTCCTCCAGCTCTAAACCAATACTGAGAAAGGCGCGGGCAGTCACTGCGTGAATACTCGCCATTTCCTTCCTAGCATCCTCAGCGTCCTCATCGGCAAATTCCTTTCGAACATCATTCACGGTTGTTTCTGGGAGAAGATCTTTAGCTATAGCTCACCAAGGTCTGAGAAGTTGAAAGGTTCAAACACACCTATGAGCGGCTCTGCATATGGGTCCTCCGCATCTTGGTTATCGTTCCATGCAGATATCATTGCGTCCCACTTCTGGACCATTTCAAATGGGACATTCGCTGACATCGACATGAGAGTCGACTGGTGCTCCATGCGCCATTTGATGGCTTGATCTAGCTTCTTGAGGAAGTAATTCCCTAGTAAGCGAACAGTGAGCATAGGTAAGAAATATAAACAATGAAAATCAACTTACCAAACCCAAGAATCTTCTTCCAATTCCACGCACCCCAGTGGTCATTCAGCACTTTGTGTCGGACAGCTGGCGCCATCTCACGTGTACTGGTAGCCGTACCATTGATATGAGCCCACTCTGACTCAACACCTTCACCATATGTCCATCCGACCTTTGGAATGAAGTTGAGCGAAAAGCGAGTTTGGAATTGAGGTCCATGCGCTGGGAGATGAAACTTTGGAACAACAGTACAAAGTCGGATGTTTTCGATATCGATATGAAGGCGCTCTGGATAACGCGGGATGCGTTTTGCAAGGTTCTTCGACCATTGACACCCGATATCATATGAGATAAGGAGATCGCGGGCCACCGAGTTTTCAAGGGCCAACAAGACGATGTAGTCCATGTTTGCATACCTAGTACAAATATAATAAGTTATAATATAGAAGAATAGTTGAAATGAGTACATACCTTTCGCCACGCTGAAGATCGCCGACCCCACTTTTGCACATTAATGAGTGCCGTCCGCATACAACCGCGCCAGTTCCGCTGGCCTTATACTCATGTATATTCTGGAGGTTTGCAGCAAGAATCGCATTGTGCTGAGATCGACAGGTATTCGTCTAGATGGGAGGAAATAAGTGAATCGAGCGGACTACTACATATATAACACATACTTCGACTTCATCTGCGAATGAGACCACCGTTTTCTGATATTCTTCCTCCTCAACAAAGTAAGCCCATCCCGGTGCAAGTTCCACATCGCGAAGGCCCCTATCTTTCAGTTTGAGCTTGAAGTTCGCATCAACAGCTAAGAATTGTGTGTAGAGCCATCTAAATGGTTAATCAGTGCAAAGAAGTATGAGACAAGGATGTCTCCTTACCTGCGGTCATCTGAAGCTGCTTTCCAGTCGGCTGGAAGGTTGCGGTTCAGGTGTGGGCAGGCAGGGCATTCGACAGTGAGCTCGCCTCTCTGGGTTGCACTTGCACCCGCTGGATCATGGCCACGACCGGCATGCTTGAGCATGAGAAGGTGACGCCAGAGGCGTACTGAAAATGCAAAATCTTTATATCTGTGCTAATTACCAGTTGAGCGACGCTACAAAGAAGCGATGTAGATAACTCACAAACGTAGTCGGCTCACTTTTGTTTGTCTTGTAGACAATAGCATTGTAAAAATCATAGACATTTGTCTTGCCTTGTAGTGAAAGCTCCTCGAAGGTATCCAGGACGTCGAACGTATATGCGGTTTGAGGGCGGTCGGTTGTCGTTGGGAATAGCCTAGCTCGCAGAAGTTGGATATAACAAGGTGGTCCTAGGCCACAATCACAGAAGTCTATGTTGACAAAATGAAAGCCGCTCACATCCATCACAAGGAATTTCTTAGAACCTGCAGCCGGCTTCGAGCATGAGTGTCCGCTATGGCCAAGCTGCATTCGAAGGCCAAGGCTTGAGAGAGGTGCTTTCTCAAAGAATTTACCATTCCATCTCTATAATGATAGGGTAAGTGATATTCGAAGGTATTGCAAAACAAATTGACTTACTTGTACTCGATGTAGTGGTGACCTGCAGTGCAGCGCTACCATACAGCTTTGGCAATACAGAGAAAATGAATAGCAGTCAATACATCTGAATACCTCTCCATTCTCGACCGTCTCATCACATCAAGGGCATGCTATGAAACCCATGTGCGCAGAACAACCCTCGTGAGTGAGCAACTCATCCAGATATGTCTGTCGGTAAGGTAGCCAGCGTGCTAACTTGACCTGTTTTGTTTTCAGTTTAAGTACAGAATCAGACTAGCGTAACGTACATGAATAGAGCCACGCCCTTTATTCTTCGTGACGTACAGCTCTCGCTGAGTTCCAACATCCTCCGGTGAGTTGAACACGGATGCATCGGTTGAGTCAATTTGATGGAGATACGGAGACTCCAGAAGGTCATCCGCAGGCGCACTGTTTTCCCCCTCGGCCTGTCTTGAGGTACAGTGGTTTGGGAAGGCTCTATTGGTCGTCAATCGTCCTTTGGCGGTTTTGTGGACCGTGTATGTACGAGTATCTTGGACCTTCTTCTTCTTCACGGGCACATCCATATAGTTGATGTCCTTGTTCCTTTTCCCCATTGCTGTGGTTGTCTTGAAGTTTTGATGCACGCCATGATTTGGTAGAACTAGATATATTAATGCTAAGCGGTTGTCGGAGTCGTGTTGAGGACAAGAGTCGCGATTGTGATCTCGAGCCGCGTAAACAGGTTTTGCTGATGTAATATACTTACTATAAGGAGAACGAAGGAAGTCTAGCCATAAAGAGAAATAAAATACATCAATTCACCCCTGCCGACATTAGGACGATTATGGATAAGCACTATCCTCAAGATCCGAAGGAAAAGCAACAAGAGAATTTTGTACTTTCACGTACCAGGAAGCTATCAAAGATGCCCAGACTGTTCCCAGAGCTTCGAGTTGTACATGTTCGGCGAGATAACCTCTTGGTAGCCACACTTGTAGTATTACCTCTAGAAGTCTGTTTATGAGCTGAGAACAATGATGGAAGGTGGGACAGGCATACTCGAGAAGTATTTCAAGGTTTGCGGGCCGAAAAAAACCGAAACACATTCCCGACAGTGAAGTCGGTGAAAAGTAAAATCCTTGCTCCTGTAGCGAAGTCAGCACAGGCGTGATGTGGTCTCGACAATATACTTACCTTGCCTGCCTTACAATGGTATTGTTTGGCTACCTCAGCCGCGAAGTCTTGCAGTCCGGGACAAATATTACGTGCTTTGGTGAGCATGAAGGCCTTGATGAAAAGCGAGAGCCAATGCACAAGTCTAACATCAGACCTCATTGGCAAGCCATCATCGACATGCCATCAAGGACTTTCATCTCTATAGAATATCTCCTGTATTTATTATACTGTCCAGATATCGAGTCAGGAGCAGACCGGACGGGAATAACTGGAAGAGGCGCACGTTGAACATACCCAGCAGCTTCTCCTTCCAGACCATCAGCCGTTAGAGTTTCTGGACATCCATCATGACGCTCTCCATCGAATTCTTCAAAACAGGGTAGTCAGTGTTAACGCCTGGCTTGCAGAGTATATGCGTGGAGATCCAATCAACTGGTCAGAGCGAACTACAAAAGTCTCTGTGTCGGCCACCTCACAGACGAAGCTGTCATCCGTCGGAGGTCGCATACAGAGATAACACCCATAATGCCACTCTGTGGGCTTTACTGAGGACATGCGCTGATGAGTGCTAAGAAATTTGCTTACCAGCGTGAACTGTCAGTCAAACGTCTCAAAATAAAAATGAAGGACCATAGGAACCTTCTCGGTGCTTGAAGTTGAGCAATACAGGTTCACATGAGTTCTTCAGCGGCCTCTTTCAGTCTCGGAGTCCAGCATCTACCTAGAAAATGAATTGATTTGGCTCAAAGCAGCATGGATGGGAATGGCTTACGAGGAACTATATGATCCTTCTTGGTGCATACCTCTGGAGATGTCACCGAGGCGGCACGTAGGTAATATCTACATGCTGGTTAGTGTTTTCCGGAGAGAATACTGAGTCACTCACCTGTTCTACAGCATCTGTCGTCCTGCTCGTTGCGATGAACGACAAAGGAGGACAAGTTCATCGCATGCCTTTCCCACTTCGGTAACTTCCGGAGAGCTCGGTGGCTGAAGATGTTGAGGAAGTTTGAACAACTTATTATCCTCCAGTATCTATCCATCAAGCGTAAAAACGCCACCAGTGAAAAGTAGACATGTATAGCTAAATGACAATATAAAAATCACTGAAAGATAGTTCCAAAAGACAACAGTATTTTCGAGTATTCCTGCACCACCGACATTCGGACCTCAGAATCTGTCAATGTTTTTCTTATAGTTCAATGACTACTGTAGCAGCTGACATGAAATCACTTCCATCTGAAAGAGCGCTGAAAATAACATAGATTCGAGCTAAATTAGACTTTGCAGGAGTAAGACTCTGGTGTGATCTGAAACATGCTCAAGTTTAAGTGAAAGTCACTTGAACTTCTACTTGGAAACAGAACGTCCCGACTCCAACTTTCCTGTATCCTAGCACAATTCAAGTACTGACTATTTAACACTTCATTTTAACTCTAAATATGCCTATGAAATGTTCTAGACTATTGTCTAAATATTTTCACGCCTCGGAAGGCAGTAAAGACGAAGACAGTATGAAATTTTGACGGAAGTTGGCAAAATACCTGTGTTTTTGTGCCCCAAATGATCCCGAGGTCCAGTGTCACCTTATTATAGGCTGAAACTTTTATGAGAGTCTACTGTAAGTCAGAATCATGTTCTGGAGTATTAAATAGAAAGATTATCAAGTGTTAAGAATTGCAAGAAATGCAACATTCGGACAAATTACACATGGTGGCTGAGACTCGGTCAACTATCAATCGATTTTCACATCCATGGATATCACTGACTAGTAACAATACTACATATAGTTTTTCTACTTCGAATCTAGCTGTCTGACGAGTTTTTAGTCTCCCAACTGTGCAATTTTAAACATAAATGAAGACGAGAGCTTCTTGCCATCTGATCGGCATTTGTCGGCATGTTCAAGTTTGAGTGGAATATAAATTACATTCACTGTATATGGCATCTATAAGGCCTGATATGGTACGCTTGGATCTTCACAAACCTTCGTGTCCACGACTTCCACCGCAGTTTCTAAGTTATCGTTTTATGTTCTCTCTATTCTCAATGTCTCCCACACAGTCTCAGTGTATGGTATTCTGTAACACATAATAGAATATAGTTGTATGCAAGCAGAACAGGGAATCATTGAATCTACATAATGTTAACTACACTAACCGGGTGCAACAAAAATACCTACATTGCCACGGAGCCATGCCTGCACAAAGACATGCAAGGCATCTCCATATGTCTTGCAGCCCTTTTGCTCACTGCAAGGGACTCTCTTCACTAATTTTTGCGCGATTGACCTATATTTCACATAAACATTATGATTTGAATCCGAAGGCATTAGATTACTTACGAGTTGTTAAATATGCCTATCTTCGTGCCTCTGGTGACTACGTAGAATGCATTGCCTTTATCAGATGGCACTGCAGACGGAACAGGGGTGCTCATCCCTGTGGAGGATGTCGGCGGACTAGCTTGGAAGAGGGCATCACGGACACGACACATATCAATACCTGTGACCTCGTCGTCAGCAGCTGTGCGAAAGCTTGAGCTCAGGTGATCGTCGAGTGGCAGTGGACCACTTCCAAGGGCCAACATCTGTCTTGAGGCCCTGATTGCGCTGAGGACATCATCTGTCGTCCTCTGGTCTTCAGCATTGTTCTGGTGATGCTCAGGGCTAACGGAAGGCCCTTGAAGTATGAAATTGTTAATAAGTACTTTGAGAAGATAGATGAAGATCATTACCAGGTGTGAACGGTCCATTGACCTCTTCTGTTGGCTGTTCGACCAATGTTGCGTCAAGCATCGCCAGATACAGCTGTAACTCTGCGACACTCCTAGCTTCCTCAGTATCAAGGAAGCTCCGGATAGCCTGGCGCACTCCCCGCAAGTTTTCTTGCATGATTTGGTTAGAGCTTGAAAATAGAAAGTTTTTTGGATAGCTTACCTCGCAGGACATCAATGTTTATCACTCTCCTCAAACGCTCAGTCTCTGCACTGGCTGCAGCTTCAGTGAAGTCATACGGTGATGAGCGACCACTCGACCAGTCTCCACTGTCGTCACCCTCATCCATGATTGTGTCAAAACTACAAAGAGTCAGTAAATATTTTGAAAATGTAAGGAATTTTGACATACGGGAAGTGTAGTAGGTAGACGTGTGTGCAGATGGGGGAGAAACGAGAAACAAGGATTTCTACCTACCTTGCGACCTTGCGAGGGATACGATATTGATCTCACTTCTCACAAATTAATCAATGGATTTCCATAAGAATCTAGAAGCTGTACCACATGTTTTAAACATCAGATAGTTCAAGAAACGGATAAGGGTTAGAACAAATTACCATCTCCTAGCCTGAATCTACAGGAAGTAACCCTGTATAATGGCCCTGATTCGCTCCACTCCGTCATCCGGCAGACTAATGAGCTCATCCAAAAAGAATAAGTAAGCATGAAAATAGCTCACCAACCCGCAATCTTTGGCGACTTCTGACTGTCGGCTGCAATTTGCAGACACCTTTAATTGCAAATCTACGCTCCACTTATTCATGTCGATCATTTGCACGATGATATAGAAGTATGCCCTTTCACTTGCCCCGAACAATGGCACTGACAATGGGACCAGCATGGTGAGCTTAAATAAATAGATATTTTTTAAATGAGGATTTACCAGGACAGACTCTCCCAATGGCTCTACATCCCTTGGAGTTTTCAGCATCTGTACATTTATCTTCAAGGGGAATCGGTGAATGAAGGATTCGGAGGCGAGTCACAACTCTGTCGGCCTGGGATCGGGCTAGGCTCGGTTGTCAGGGTTGTATCAGCGCAATATACAGCGTACCTACCTCGACTCTGTCGGAATGTAGGCGAGCCCCAAATAAAAAGTTTCTAGAAATGCACAGGATGATCTCCTTCCCAGACAGATCGGTGACAAGTAGGAATAAATGTAGCATTGAATAACTGCTTGAGTCTGCACTGTAACTATAATACAAAAGACTCACAATGAAGCTGGACTTGCTGGAAGTTAAGGCGTGTCACAGCAGAGGGGAAATGGCCATCTGTACCTAGACTTGCTACAGTTGCTTCAAAGATCACGACAGCGAGGGATTGGATTGAGGTCTGCATGCCTTTGGCGATCTGGCAGGGCAATCGGCTACCAATGCCGACTCAGACTATGGCCCCCAGTTGCGTTTTCTGTCATTTTATGTTCTGATTGGCATTTTCTATTATTTTATCTTTCGGTCAGGTTTATTTTGGAGAGACGTACCTCACATTTTCATTACCATCCCCCAATCCGAAAATACCCTCTGTGTTTGTATGGGTCGTAAATCATGGGCGTGTCCTGCGCAAAAAGCCTGGCTCTCGAGTCGGGTCGAATGGTTCCACGACACACAGGAGTCATCGTCCACTCCTACATTTTTCAGCGCAGTTTTTGAGGAGTGGTTCAGATCCTTCCCCTTACCAAGCGATGAGACAGACAAGGAGTGAGAGAAGCTAAAGGTCGATTTTACAAGTGTAAGTATTGATACCTTTGATAATCCGTACTCACAAGACTTAAATTTATAATAGAAAATTCATAACTGGTTCTACAATGGCAAGCATAACCCCGGAAGATCAGGAGCGACGAGCAATGCATTCTATCTCGACCTTTCGAAGGTGCCAGTGAAGCGAGGTCATTATCAGCAGCATACAGCATACATGGCCATGTATCCCAATCGGCTCCAGTTGCTAAAGGAGGCCGATTACAAGAAGCATTGCGAGGAAGCTGAGGCGGCTGGGATTGATCCAGAGAAGAGCTTGTACAAGGCTTATTGCAAGGCCGAGAAAGCTGCTGGCAATGAGCCCAAGATTTCTGTAGCCTGGTCAGGCGATCGAGCTAATGAGTTCTTGCAGAAACACGAGTCTGATGCAGTAAAAGCCCGTGCCAAGAAGCTAGCCGATGATTATAATTCCCACAAGATTGAAGCAATCGAGCCCGAGGAAGATGACGATAACAAGGATGGAGATGAAGGCGGCAAGGTTGATAAAGAGACAGCGGCGCATACAAAGCTTGACGCATGAGTACTAGAACCTTATTATCATCACGCGCCACTTAACTTGTCTCACAGAGCTATCGAGGCCGTGCCTCGTTCTCTCAAGCGCTGCTTAGACAACTTTTACGAGCAGACCGGATGGAGTGGAACATTTATCATTGGAGGACCTCAGCCGCGTCTGGGAGGCGCACTCTGCCTTTATGTGTAAGTCCCCTTCTAAAATGTTCTTTGCATCGCCTCTCAAGAGCTGCTATATGCACCCTCAGGTTTCATAAAGGCAAGACATTCCAGCTCAAAAATGACTGGCCTGGTACGGACGACTCATTCCATACAAACATCATTGATTCCTACAAGCGGTTTCTCTCAGCGGCCTATCGTAAGTTGTTTCGGTACTTTATTAATCTCGCATTTAATTAATACCTTTTGCAGCTTCCGAGCAGCGCGAAAAGTTCATTTTCAAAAACAACAGCAACAAGCCGCCCCTTGACAATGTTGTCATAGTCTCGAATGCGCCGGCAGAGCTTGACATTAATGCCCATGTGAGTTGCTCTGTCAATGCACCTCCTGTTGGCCCGGAGATATCTGGTGACTTGCTGGACAATTCCCCAGAGAAACCTCACCAACAGAAGACCCACACCGAACCCAAATTCAAGAAGTTCGTGGACATCGACAGCTCCAAATCCGACTCTGATAACAAAGACGAAGCCTTGTGCGCCGACAGGTCAGCAGGCGAAGTAGATGACTTAGCTCTTGTTGTGAATGAGAAGGATGTTGATGGCGACCGAGTGAAGAAATCATCACAACGTGGAGACAGAGTAGCTCCTGTTTTACATGAGGAGGATGTCGACAGCAACAGAGTGAAGAAGAAATCACGTCCCAGGGACAGCGCAACTCTTGTTGTGCATGAGGAGGGCATCGACGTCGACCGAGCGAAGAAGATATCTCATCCCATCAATCCATACGAGCAGAAGGTTGCAGCAAACAAACGATGCAATGAGGCGATGGGAAGGTTGGTCGACATGTATTCAGGCAAGCCAGTTGAGTCCAAATGTATTAGTGATGTTCTGTTGACTTTTGAGCCAAACGTCAACGACTTCGACATGATCAACACAATCCTCAAGCTCGCCAATCTCCCAGTCATGGAAACGTCTTCTCTGGCTCCTAGCCAGACTCTCGCAGTGAAGCGTCCGAAGGGGAGGGGGATCAGAAAAGGTAAAGGCAAAGAGGCAAAGGCTCCCCAGCCGCTGCCACGCCCCAAGATAGTCAGGCGCACTGCTCGGAGAGGTGCAGACACAGACACGAACCACCGGACCAATGAACGGATTGCACCTGAGTTACCTCCCCCAAGAGACACGAGCATTGACAGCACTATGGCCATGACGGTGTCTGCGCCTGAGCCTGGGGCGGCGCAGACATCTCTTGCCGACTCCTTCGATCTGCACAAGAGCATTGCATCCAGCCCGTCTGTAATTGCGACGAGCCTTCCTCTCGATATACAGCAGGTACCTGCTGATGGTAAAGTAGCGTCTCTTCCACTCGCTACTGGATCAGTGAGTCTACTTGCGGCGGTGAGCCTTCAGCCCTTCACTTTTCTTTTTCTTTACATTCCTGAATATTTATCTTTCATAGATTAAACCAAGCATATCTTCAGAAAAATATGAAGCTGCCGCTTCTGACCCTGGAAATGATAGGCGTAGAGGTAGTAAGGAAAATAAGGTGAGTCATTGCATTGGGCAGGACGATAGGTAGCAGACTAAAGCACAGCGATGATGTGCTGCTGTGTGTAGAGTGCGCATCTATGAAGCTTGCGAGCTACAGACTATCTACTTCTCTCCTCCGATTCTTTTCTTCGTCATCTGCAGCGCTCTCACTCCGTCGCGCTCATTTTATTAAATGAACCATTCACTAACTTTTATGATGCACAGGTCTCACCGGACACCATACCGGCCACAGAAGCCATAAATGTGAGAATTGATTTTGTATTATCTACCATCTTAGTATATACTGATGAGATCCACTAAAAGAGCGTACCAGCCACTCCAATGGCTGAGGAGCCTAGGGCGCCAATAGAGAACCCACCCGAGCAGTCTCAGCACCTCTTCAGCGCCTCCCCTTCATCTACGTCGCTATGGGCTGATTCTTTCGCGAACCGGTTTACGGCTATCTGGAAGACACCTGACTGGATTGCTGTTGTCGACGCTTGGCATGAGTTTGAGGTGGCGGCTGTGGTTAAACATGTAAGTTTCACTTTTATTTTATTCTCAGCGTTTCTGAGAGTATCTGTATAGTTCCGCGACTTTCCATTAAAGCACGCACCAACTGAGATTATGAAGGCTGTGAACCTCCTGCGTGCTGGAAGCGAAGACTTTGAGGTTGAAAAGGTCAAGGATGGAGCGGAATTCGGTGATGCGTGGTGGGAATGGTGGCGAGCTTTGCAGCCCGAATGGCGACTGACCTTGATCCAGAAAGCTCGCACCCCGCCAAAGCTGAACCAGAAAATACCTGCCAGCCAGGGGCTGGATAGCCTCTGCTGTTCTGGCCGGCTGGGGCTCTTTGTAGTCGTCCTCGGTCTTGCAATGTGGGCCAATGCCGACCTTGCAACAAAGCAATCAAATTGCGACTGGACCTGTGCTGTCTCGGACGTAACATGGGTCATACAGACTCTCAATAACAGTGCTATATGTCCGAAGCGCAGGTCTGAGGGCGGTGGAGAGCCTGTACCAAAGAGGTAAATTACTTTTAAGTTCCATCTCAACTTGAAGTTTCTAAAAGGCCGTACTTCAGGACTTGTAATAGATCCACTCGTAATTAAGTAGCTTACCTTCGATCATACAAAGTTGACCTAGCTCTTTTTTATAAATAGCAGGGCTCTGAAATAAAAATGTTCGCTTTATAAAACCAGTCCGAACGAGTATAAAATCAGTGCTGTTTTATTAGTATGATTCTGTGTTCACTTTTATAAAATAACACGTGTAGTGGACAGACTGCCAACCCTTGCTATAATTGTATACTATGACCCAGGCTCTCGCTCCCAGTTATATTACTAGCCTAGTTAAATATTGTGACCAGTACTTTGTATGATCAGAAATTAGTATGACATCCGCCTATCCTCCGATCACTTTATAGAATGACAGGCCCATTGAATTTTAAATCAGAGCCGTATCTTTTTATAATTGTATAATACCGCCACGCCTCTCAGTTCCCATCATAAAATAAGCTAGTTGAATATAAAATTGAGACTGCCGCTTTGTATGATAGAATAACAGCCGCCTATCCTCCGGTCACTTTATAGAATGATAGGCCCATTGAATTATAAATCAGAGCCGTATCTTTTTATAATTGTATAATACCGCCCCGCCTCTCAGTTCCAGTCATAAAACAAGCTAGTCGAATATAAAATCGAGACCGCCGCTTTGTATGATAGAATGATACACTGAAGCTCACGGTCTCGTTTATAGAATCTCCCACTTACTGAATAAATCACGAAGGCCGCATTTTTTGTATGATAGTATGACAGAACCCAATCTCATGGTTTATTCATAAAATTACTGTGACCTGCTCTTTGTATGATAGATAATAGTTCCCCAATCAATGGTTCTTATATTATAATGCACACTCGAGTACATTTTAAAACTGGACCAAGGCTTTGAATAATTGTATGGGGGCCTCTGTATCGCATGCTCACTTAATAGAATCGATCCTCACATTGATATAAAATCTGACCTTTTAAATTATAATACATACATAGTACTCATTTATCTATGACCACCGGCTTTAAAACTATAATACAATGGTCCCCATACAATTTCACAACCTCACTGCATTCACTCCCCGCTTATTTTCATAACGGACCGCTCATATAGATAATAGTATAATGCCATGCACCATCGTGCATGAACCTCTGCGGTCCTACCACCTTCATTATTTTATAATCGGGGCAACTACTAGTGATTTGTTTTCGACAATAGTTCAGCAACAAGGATTGACAGCGGTCAGATCAATCTGGTTCGGAGGCAAAAACATGGGATTGATTCAGAGTCAGACAGCAATGATGATCTTAACATAGAGGAGTCACCGGCATCTCCAGTCCAAGTCCTACTCCACAGCCGACACACATACAGGCTTGTCTTTCTGCTCTGCTCTGCATCTGTACTTCGCTCTCTTCCAAAATAAACACAAGCCCAGAACAGAATGATTGGATTGCAACCTGGCTTGAACAGGCGGACACATTACATGTGCTGAACGTGCCTGCGTCTCTTGTTTTCTAACTGCCCTTGTGTATTTTATCTTAGAAAAGAACAAATCCACCTTAGCATACATTCCGAGCCATAACTTGATATTACTTCTCTTTTCTCTTAGCTGACTGCATGCTCTACAGGCTTCAATGATATCAAACGTATATGGCAACAGGATTATTTTAAGCTCGGACTTTAATGTGCTAGCAGCGACACACACATTCAATGAAAATACCCTCGTGTGAGAGTGTGAGGTCTGTGAGATGCGAGACATGCCTATTCACGCCGAAGCGCTAGACGAGAGCCTCAGAGCTGTCGGAGTCGAGGATCGAGGATTGGATGTAGACATCTTTTAGTTCGTGTGCCATTGCGAGCGCAGAATGAAACTTACGCAGCGCATCTAGGATACGCTTCTGCACGTGGTGCCGCTTGTCATACATCAGATGGAAGCACCGGAGATGCGTGGCGTACACCTTTGTGATCACGTACGCGAGTACTAGTGACAACTGCTCGAGCGTGATGCTCACCAGACGGGGGAACGTGCCTGTCAACAGCGGCACAGGTACAACATCCTCATTATCCCCAGAATCAATACGTAGCACGAGCGCCTCAGGCTCTCATGCATGTTCCCGCACTGATCTGTAACGACCACCATCCAATCCCAGTCCGGTACACTCACGCAAAACGAGAAGCAGCGCAAGAGGTGCGGATGAAGCGCTTGCATTAACGCACGGGCCTCCGCCAATGATTCTACATCCCGGAAGTCGAGGTCGGAGCAGATGCGTGCGGCTTGTGCACGCTTCATATGTGTGCAGATCTTGCGGGGAAGTTCCGCCCCGCGGCCGTAGTTCCGATCATGGTCCAGCGTGATGTATAACCAGAGAGTCGTGGTTGTGAGGGCGAGGGCACGCCAGTGCCGGGAGACAAGCGAGGATGGTCTGGAGGCGCTGATTTTCGTGTGTTCCGAGATCAAAGATGCGGCTGATGATCTCAGGTGCAATGTTGTTAAGAAGGGCGTGGTCTGCGAGGACCTGGGGGGTGTTGAGTTTGAGGGAGTACTGCACTTCTAATATTGGAGATGGTATCTTCGATTTGTACGACTTCTGAGTACGTCGAGCGTCAGTAGGGGAAAACTCAAGCCAATACACTTTTCCAGGAAATGTGCACGTATTCGTTCGTCCGAGTCGCCTCCTGCTCATTGTTCGTCGATGAGACTAGCGTGGCCTCTTCAAAAGGATTCAAACACTACAGCAACGTCTATAAATCCATAGTAAGAGACATGCGAGAGTGAAGTACTTCGCGTGTCTAGCAGGAGCCTTCGGAAGCGATATTCATAAGTTTACAACAGGGGCTCGCTGAAGCTGTACTTGCCCTTAGGGACCGGGCATGTAATGCTGGTGATGTTCTCTGTGTCAAGCGAACACCGCACTGCCATTTCCTTCAGTTTTTCCGAGGTTTGTATGCTGTGAAGGTCCTACAATACCGGAAATCTCATCTCTCGGATGACTAGAGCAAGTCAAAGCGGACTGCGATGCGCGTCTTCCATTGATGCCCAACGATGTCCGGCTGCATGAGCAAGAAACTGCTTATCAATGAAGTATTGTCAGTCTTGTCAGTATTATTAGTTGGGGTAAGCAGCCTCTTCAAGTGCACTACTGAGTATGGGAGATGGAAGTTTGAAGAGAGCGAAGGTCGTTTCGGGCGGTGAATGGCCGCGACAAGCAGTTGACTCTCGGTACCGAGCTTGTGACTCACGACAGTCACACATCTCCTCACAGCTTTCTTGTTCTCCACTACTGTCATCCACTCGAGCTCGGGCTTCCGCATATCCTGTCCTTCTAGGCATCTACGGGTGTCACACATTGTATATCCCTGGCTATCCCGATATATTACTCTCAGCATCTTGGCCTGATGGTGTCACACTTTTGCTCGTCCGCTGTTCATAGAGCTTTGAGGAGCTGGTCAAGACACGATTATGACTTGTAGTAGAACACTTCCCATCTTGTCTATCTGCTCTGCATCCCATCGAGGGAGTTGGTGCTCCTCAGGTACTCTTCAGCTTTTTGACTCGAGCTCTGTACTTCAGTGAAGGCTATGGGGTCTGCTGTTCTTAGACGTACGGTGAGTGATACATTATTATCACATCTTTCTTTCTGGCTGACGTGAATTATCCGCAAGATAGAAGGTCGAAAGAGCGGAAAAAGAAAGCCACTTTAAGCTGACATCCCAGTCTCGTAATATCTCATTATAATTCTTGACTTGAATGAATACACATGTTTGCTAGCGCTACAACAAGTCCAAAAATACAACGTGCGCACAGTGCAAACACGGCCAACTTTTACGTTTGAGTGGCACGCCTGCCATCAGGCTGAACCGCGAACCAGAACGTCCATTTCACCGCGCTCGGTAGGATGTGCTCATTGCCCCACACCAGACCGAGTGACTTTCCATATGGCCACGGTCGATTCTCGGCAGTGAGCGTGTATGGCGTAGAGCCTTCGGACTGGACGAACTGGATAGGCGTTGGGAGCGGGTGTATCGAGTGCGAGCGGAGGATGGATGTAATGAGGTTCTGTGTCCGTATAACATGACGCAAGGAAGGAAAAAATATATAAAGAACACTGCATCAGGAGCAAGGATAAAGAATGCGGGGACTCACCGAAATTTCATGCTGCATGAGGAAAAATGCCGCGATTGTGTCGGCCTCTCTAGCCTTCTTCCCACCCCTGCCAGTCCACGCGACGATGAAGAGACATCGACACCATTAGCGAGCTTCCTTTAGCCCCCGAACAGCTCGCGCATACGCACTGAGCAGCCTCGACCGTCACTTGAACGACACGACTCGAATGGTCATCGACAAGCTCTGCGTCGTCTTTGCTTTCCAAGTCAGACTTCAAGTCCGTGCGAGCACCAGGGAGGACAAGTAGAGCCGTTTTTCCGAGGCTGAGGAGTGGCGCTCGCACGCATGGCTCGAAGAGACTGGTAGAGGCCATGCTAAACTGTTCGTCAAGTGCGATTTGCAGACGAGACGCGACACGTCACGGGGCGCGTCACAGCCGGCACGTGTTCGAAGCTTCAAACTCCCCATTTTTCTCGGCCTTGTTGTCGTTTCTGTTCGACTATACACATCTAAACGAGATGTGTGCACACATGTTTTTCCATTTCAACATCACACGCTACAAACAATCATAGTAGTCTGCAAGTTCCGTGGTCCGTCACGCGGTGGGAAAGCTGGAACCCAACTGGTCATTGGGATACGCAAAGTAAGGAACTGCATCGTTGACAACGTAGTTTTCGAGCTGCATTTCTTCGCTAAAATTTCTCAAATTACCAAAGTCAACAAAACTTATCAGTTCACCGACTATCTTTGCTTACGTCCCAGACCTCAGTTGTTGATGGACGCCTTGGTGAAGAACGCCGACGTGAGTGCCGTGATCATTCCGGAAAGCAGATCTGCCGCGGTGACGCTGCCTATCCAGCTGGGTCTCCTGAGGGTGGAATATCTGAGATTAACAAATGCGAGGGACGTCTATTACCAAATAAAGTTACAGAGACTGACCTTCGCAGCACATTGCAGTAGCCCATGTCTCCTGCATCTCTCACACAATGTTGAATCACTCGCGGATGATACGATGACGCACTGAAATAAAAAAATCATAAGTCACATCATGTCTCATTATACAATGTGGGAACACAGACGCGATGGTGACTCTTCGAGCACGACTCGCACGGATTTCTATTGGTTGCATGGGGTGTCCTCCTTGTTTCAGAGAAAAAAGGCGCAAGGATGTCGAGAAGGTGGGCGAGTGGCGTTCCTGCGACCACAGCAACTGAACCAGGTGCAGTGCCAGAGAAGATGGCGTATAGCGTGCTGAGGAGGGCAACGTCAGTTGAAACCGGGTAGACTGCATCCACCGGCGTCAAGATTTTGTTGGCGAGTTCAGTGTCAATTTGAGGGGGAGGCATAATGTGCTAGTGGATTAGATTAGTGGGTAAGTGCAGATTGTGAGAGCCGATGTCCATCTGGCTCGCATCCGCCTTTTAATGCGCCGGCGGGAAGAACTCGAATCGCGTTTGATAAAGACCGATAGGAGAGAATCCCCGAAAAGTCCAGGTTGGCGGTGATGAATGAAATGAACTCCAATATGAAGCTTAAAATGAAAGCCAGGATGAAGCCGATACGAAGGCAAAAATGAAAAGGATATGACGCAGATGATGCATATGAAGTCGGTGATTAGGAGAGATGTGATTTTAAAGGGTCAGAAGTCAAAGGGAGAAAAGAAAAGGTCCACGAGGCCGACCACTCGACTTCCTACTGGTGTAGATTGGTCAGCCGTAAAACAGCAACCATATGCATGACACGAGGTTCTCTTCAGGCAAAATACAATGGTAGGGATTAATGTACTGGCTTTTCTTCGAATCAGCCGAGCCTCGATTAAAAATAATAAAAATAATAACATTAATGAATCTAAAGGTCTGGAAGGTGATGGACTTATGAACGGCTCATGGTATGCAAACTTACCATGCAATGATGAGAGACACGCACATGCAGAAATTCACTGCATGAGTATAGTTACACTCATACAGTTCTGATTCGAAGGCCACGGCCATCGGATCTCTACTTGAAAGTATAGAGTCTAGAGTCCTTTCAGCTTGCAAGCGCGTACAACTGTATCTCTGCAGTATGCCCCCCATTACCGGTGTTGCAGTTGGCAATCGGAGTACTGTACCTTCACCAGATTTCGACGAGCTTCGAGATACGGACTCCCACTGCTTCCACAGTGGACGCATATTGCTTCACAAACCAATTTTCAAGCTTTCCTCCATCATTGAGAGACTTGTTCTCATCTCGACCTTTCTTCGTTAACAAACTCGCTAAATCGACACCGGTGGCGTCAGACTGTTGTACGGCTGGCTTCTGAGTCTTCTTATATTCATGAAGTATCACAGACTCCTGAACACAGAGATCCGAGTGTTCATCGGAGATGGCAATGGGGCGTCCAAGTAAATGAGAGTACGATTGTCTGGGACACTGGGAGGAAGTGGAGGTCAAGCAGAGATCACGTAATCTATTTTGACACGTTTAAAGTCTGACTTTGTCAGCATCTTTTCTCCAGCAAACACTCGCGAGTTAAATCTCAGAAGTTAAAATGAAACTCTCTTCGTTGAAGCGATACAATCTCTTTCTCATTCTGCTCTGAGTAATGTCTACGTCTATGGGCCAGGTAGACTCTGACTCTGATCATGAAGTGTCTCCAGAAGACTCAAATCCGTTGCTTTGTGTCGTACCTGCGATACTTGCAGAACTGACTCATCTCGATCTTTCGGGCCGCATCACCTTTAGGGAGGCCAAAGTCGTCCGAGGAGGCGCATATGGAGATGTTTCTAAGGCACGTTGCGTACTCACCGACCGAGGCAAGATCAAGGTAGCCATCAAACGTCTGCGCTTCTACTTGAGGGAAGATATAAAGCTCGTAAGGATCATACCGCGCCTCATGCGACGATGAATTTCTAAATAATAGCGTTTCAGCTCTTCGAGAAAGAGATATACGTTTGGGCGAAGCTTAGGCACCCTAATATTCTTTCCCTACTAGGCTATGCTATCGACAGCACAACTGGTTATCCATTGCTCGTGTCGGAATGGATGGACAAGGGATCAGCTTGGACCTATGTCAACTCGTACCCAGAATGTGATTTGACACATCTGGTATGCGCGTGTTCTTTGAACCATCAGGCATTTTTATTCACAAGATTTCAGCTTGTTGGCATCGCTCGAGGTCTTGCGTACCTTCACGAGCAAGGAGTGATCCATTCGGACATAAAATCGGTATGTAGGTTGATTTTGGATGGCACGTTTTCAATTTACCAAGGTGCATTAGGATAATGTCCTTGTATCTGAATCCGGGGATGCTCTCATTTGTGACTTTGGATGTTCCCGTATGATCGCTGCAAGCCGGAGCTTAGCCAATATCAGTACGGGAATTAGAGGGACATCACGGTACCTCGCCTATGAACTGCTCGCATCACCTGGGCTGCTACACGGACATTCCATGGGGCATACGGTGAAGTCGGACGTGTGGGCATTCGGCATGACCATCTTTGTGAGCTATCTTGTTGTTATCTTGTTAAAGCCCTGCTCCAAAATGTTGTCTTGAGGAACTGAAGGAACTGTATTTCCGCCAACGTCCTTACGTGTCTCTCTTGGATATACAAGTTATAGCAGCTATAACAAGGCATGAGTTGCCTTCGTTTCCACCACGTACCTCCGTGGACGTTGATTCGGAAGCCGAAGATGCGATCAAGAAAATTTGTCTGGCATGCTGGAATCACAATCCAGCTAGTCGCCCACGCATGGTGTTTGTTTTGGGTGAGATGGAACACGCTAAATTCCTGCTAGCGCGAGAGAAGTTTTGCGGATCTCAAGGTGACAGGGACTTGCAGGAAATACAACAGACAAGCATCGAGAAAACTAGAGGTCTGTCCTCCCCGACTTATGTTTCGGCCTTTCCTCATCGCAAATTCTCTTCATGGCAATTACAGGTGACACGATGCTAGAGTCGCACAAGCCGTATCTGGATTCAGGAGAATCAATCGCACTAACCTCTTCATCGTCGCTGCCGTGGCCGCAAGATACATATATGGGAACGCTTCCTCCACTCTTGAGCGGTGGTTTTCGTAAGGACATACATTCGAAGACTTCGTCTTCTAGCCTAAATTCGACATTGAAGCGTATATCACATGTTGATCATGCTCATACATTGAATCATCAAAGGTTTGCGAATTCATTTATTCCCGTTCAGAACAAAACACTGATTTATTTCAGCGAGGTGTTCTCCATGCGATTTTCTACCGATGGAAATTATCTTGCCACAGGATGTAACCATATAGCCCAAATTTACGATACAAAAACAGGACAGATAGTATGGTTTGTGGCGTTCCTTAATATATAACAGTGACTATGTCACTGACACAAACTGGTCCTCCAGCATCCTGAACCACAGCAGTATGAGCCAAGCGAATGAACCTTACATACGGGATATCTGTTTTAGCCATGACGGCAAATTTCTGGTGGCTGGTTATGAAGACAAGAAGATCAGGGTGAGCTGCGGCTTTCTGACATTCCTTCATCTCTTTGCCATTGCAAAAATGATCTGAACTCTATAGATCTGGGACATCGCAAGACACTGCGTGAAACAAATCTTTAAGGACCACCAGCAAGATATATATTCGCTTGATCTCTCAAAAAATGGGAGAATTATTGTTACTGGATCTGGAGACCGGAAGGCGGAAGATCTTGAGAGATAACAAGACTTTTGGCATCGACGCCAGCGTGACGAGCATTGCAATCTCCCCTGACGAGAGTTTTGTCGCAGCCAGTGCACTCGACAGAGTCGTGCGTATCTGGGACACAAAGACTGGGAATCTCGTTGAACGTCTCCAAGGTCACCAGCATTCCGTTTATTCAGTCACATTCACGCAGGACGGGAGGCGTATTGTGACTGCGAGCCTCGATAATACACTCAAGTCGTGGGACATTAGCACACTCATAGACAAACACATCCACAAAGAGGCCCTCTCCACTGGAACATCATCGAAAGGCCACACAGCTGTTCTCGTTAAGGGATGTGATGCGATTCTCACAGGAGAATGCGGTGAACACGCGAGAGTGAATACACTGAACTATGCCGCACCCAATGATTATTTCATGATGAACCATGAAGGGCGATGGCTCAAGCACGGGTCGGGAGATCACATCATTCAGTTCTGGGAACATGGCGCTAGGCAAGTGAAGCTCATGCTCCGAACCCATGATGATTCGGTCGTCTCGATTTTCCTTAGTCCCGTTGGCGAAATACTTGCAAGTGGAATTGGTGACATGCAAGCGAAGTTATGTCAGTTTTCCTGACTACCGTCGAAAGGCTCTCACTCATTTTCTTTTTAGGGAGATACACAACATTATAGACTCTGACCTTCTGCATCGAGACGGTAAGTTTCAAAATGGTGTGTCCGCTCTGTCTGATATGTAGGTGTATGTCGGTACTTTATTGAAAAGGGCCGGCCGGCTGACAATATTATGATCTTGAAATACGCCGCAGGCTTTTTTTCTTCTATCCTGAGGACGTATTGAACTTATAGGCGGCACAGACATCCTGCTTTCTTACCACGGTGAAGTGCCTCAGCTAAGCACGGTCGGCAAAGCATACATTTTCTTGTACAGATTTTGATGCCACAAAGCGACAAGCAGCCCTCTACGTGCCATGCAGACTAATCAAACGGTGGGAAAATAGGAAGTCACTAAAAGCCACTGTGGTACACAAAATGATGCATATGGTTGTTAACAGCGTAATTCGTAACGGCAATCTCTTCGCTGCGAGGGTTCAAGGAGTCAAGGGTCAGCAGAAATTCATCAAGACGTCGACATATAAGCCTACAATGTGAAGTTGGACTGTTGAAGGAGTTTGATAACCATTAGCGACAACCTCGGTTCCTTGCTGAGCCTCAATATGGGTGGGAACAAGCTGTTGCTCATTCCTGGGGACATTCTAGGGACAAAATGCAAGAGATCTGGAACATGCTTGACATCGTCGTCAATTAAGACTGCAAGAGCTCACCTTCAGTGCACACTGTGTCATCCCACGACTCCTGCATTTCTCACATAACTTTGGCGTTGGCTCAAGACATGATGATGCACTAAGAAATCAGGCCGTCATTAGTCTTGAATAAAGCATGGGCAGAGTAACAATGTACGAACACCTTGATGATTATTTGTGCACAGCTCACAAGGGCTTATATTTTTCTCGCGTCGCACCTCTGGAGTTGCAAAGGGAACAGGCGCAAGGTCTTCAAGTAGGCGCTCAAGTGGCGTTCCAGCTACGACAGCGATCGATCCCGGTATACGTCCGGAGGAGAGATCGTATATCGAGTTGGAGAGACTTGCGTCGCACAACACTGAGTAGACTGTGTTCAAGTGAGAAACAACCTTGCCTGCGAGTGCGGTGTCAATTTGAGAAGGAGGCATTGAGAGTAACGTAGTTGTGAATACAGTAGGTCTTGGGTAGTGAAGGTCGCCCCGGATGAAAGGATGGCAATGTTGAGCTTCTGGCTTTCCATGCGCCTTTTATATGTAATCTACGCGTCGGGAGGGCCATTGGACTTATAACAAGAAGCCAACATCAGTCTCTTCCATTGCGCCGACCCGAATCAGGTGGCATTAAACCCGAAGTCAAATCGAGAAATCATTGATGAAGAAGGCATGAAACCGTGAAGATTGTTTACTAGTGATTAAAAAGTCGAGACGCCGGAGCATCGTGCCAAACTGAGCTCTGGCCGCTTATCCTGTCTTAGAAAGAAGCACGCGATGATCAAGCGATGAGAGAGATGTTATACATGCATCGCTGTATTTGTGTGAGCGTGAGCGTTCTGATTACGGTAAGTAATTATAAGATCGTATCTGCCCTTGTTTTATGTGCTTGAGATTGTGTTGGTCAGAGGTTCTCAGGCCGGAGTTCAAGCAGCCATTAATATTACAAGAGGACATACCTTTCATTTCAAACGCAGAAGTCATGCATTGAGTTCTCCGACCGTTCCTCATCAGGAATTAGATTTCGCAGTGGGAGCTGCCCTTTTGTTCTAACAAGTGACATGATCGAGCTATGATCTCTGAGCTTGAAGGGAACCTTGTTGCACAGCTGCTCCGCAATCGCCCTGTCAGACAAGGTTCTCTGATTGAGAGAGGGTAGTCTACGATCTGGAAATTGCTACAGGACTCGAGTCATCCTGAAATTACTGAGATTACCTTTCCGTATTAAGCGCACTTGTCTATGGAAATCCAGAGAAAAAAAAAACTAATAAAAAAAGGCAAACTCACCAGGCCTTGTAGGATAATAGAAAGAACACAGAGAAAGTCAGTGTGAGAGACTCGGAACCAACGCCAATAGTGGGACGTGTTGCCGAAGGATGTGTCGGGCTTAACTGCGTCGTCTGTCCCTGAATACACTGCAGATACTGGCATGAGACGAGAGAATGGGTAGTGGCATGACGAGAAAGTATTGAATCCCCAAAGAGTATGGACCTGAATTCAGCAAACGAGCATCACAACGTTGGCTGACCACGAGGAAGCTAAAATTATCAATGTTGTTATACGTAAAATCTTCGTCAAGATTCTCAATCTGCCATAAAGAGCTAGACTACAAAGCTTTGATATGTGCAAGGAGCTCACATGAGAACAGAGAGTTATGCCAGGTCGTAGAAATCATTTAGTGACAGGAGGTTGTTTGAGATGTCAAGGAAATATAAGCAGGCTTTCGGCATAAGAGTTTTGCTTTGGGATTTCCTTCGACAAACAGTTCAGTAGCAAGGAGTGATAGGAGTCAGATCAATTTGGTTCGACTCGAAAGTGATGATGCGCACGTGAGAATGAAAATGATGACGTGTCTTTATCTAAAAATAGAGCAAAGCCACTCGGGTACGTGCGATCATCATCACTAGTCAAAGTCCTACTCCACAGCCAACACGGGCCTATCTTTCTGCTGCATTGCATCTATACTTAGCTATGTTCCAAAAATAAATACAGGCCTAGAGCGGAATGATCAGATCGTAACTTGGCTTGACCAAGTCGTGGCTACAGCAGATGTGCTGAACGTGCCTGCGTCTGATGATTTCTAACTGCCCTGCATCTATTCTTAGTTCTCCCCTCTAGTCAGTCTGCTCCTAGAATAGGACTGCAACAAACAGGTAGCAGTGCCGTGGTCGTGCAATGTATTGGCTCTGTTAAATACGAGTTACTTATTCACAATGAAGCGTTAGAGCCCATGTAAAGCCTATCATGCTGTCTCAACTCTCGTCCAACGCACAAGCGGCTACTGCTGCTCTTGCATTTGTCGACATGATGTCATCTTTCCAATACATCGGAAGGAGTGAGGCTCTCCGAGCTGCACTTCGCAAGACATCCAGCCAAGGCACGCTCGATGCCACCGATGCTTCTGCTCTCGGAGAAGACATTGTTCACATCCATCGCGTCCTTGACTACTTTCGATCAGATCCTCTGAAAGTTCGCATTTTGTCGCCCAAGAACCGCAATCCATGCAGTCGCTGCAGAAGAAACAAGCGGAAGGTACGTTGTTCAATTCATTCTCAATTTTATCGTGCTGATATATTTTTGTTGCCGTTCAGTGCGTCCCAGACCTTGAGACTAAGGGAAGGAAACTCTGCCTTAGCTGCAAAGGAGAACATTTCTATGAATGTCAATTCGATGTTTGTCCTCGTGCCACTGGTCATAGAAATAATTTCGAGATATGACTGAATTGTGTTTAGGTTACATCCCACGCTATAGCAACATACCTGGGCCCACAGACCACCGAACCATCTTTGTCCAACAATGTTTTCGTGCGTGGATTGGATAATTATGCTGTTCAGTCGATAGCCAATGGTAATGACCAGTAAGTCATTGAGAACCTTTGAAGTTGCCATTTCTCATACGGTCTCGTTCGCGAAGGACACTGTCCATCGCTTCTTCCTACAAATCTACCCCAGATATTCCTACCACAGACCCACAGTAGCCTTGTTAGCTCTTTGATCGTCATTGCAGCAGTTTTCGCCCTTTTTTAAGCGAGTTCTTACCTCAAATACGTATGATGCTGTCAGGCTGTGTTACACTTTTGCCTCGTTGCGCCTTGGTGTAATTATATAGATATACATGTATTCTGTCCTTGAGCCCGACACCCTCAGAGCTGTCAGAGCCAGCGATCCACGTGTCAGAGCAGACAAGACTGTGCTCGTCAAGGTTAATGTGGAAAAAGAGATTTATTTGTTGTTGATCACCTCAGGCTAGAGGCAAGTGACAGTCTGTGTACTACATTAATATTGGTATTCGTCGAGCTGCGAAAGGGCCTCGACGTAAATGATGACGTCAGAATCAACTTACGTGACTTTACCCTCTTCTGGGACTTAGAACATCACGAGACAGCGCTTCTCTAACTCTTGATGGCCTGATGGACACTAGTACTGAGCAACCTCCCTGTACAATGCAGAGTCTGTCAACACTTCGCACTGCGGCTTCACAACTCAATTCTCTTTCTCTTCTCTGCGTACAGACCTCTGTTCATGGACCTCGCGGACTCGGATTCGGACTCGGACGACGAGTTGACGGCGGCAAATCCGCTAGAGGCCATTCTACCTGAAATACTCGCTCAGCTGAAGCATCTTGATCTTTCCTCTCGTATTTTCTTCAAAGAGAGAAATTTCGTTGGCGGAGGAGCTTATGGAGATATCTTCAGAGGACGTTGCAGTTTCCCAGATCGCGGCAAGGTCAAGGTGGCTATCAAGCGATTACGCTTTTATTTGAAAGAGGATATTAAAACCGTATGCACCGTTCATGTCCGAGTCGTTCTTTTAATGTTCTGATCACACATTATTCTCTCCAGCTTTTCGAGAAAGAGATTTACGTCTGGTCCAAACTCAATCATGGCAATGTTCTTCCGTTGCTAGGTTATGCTTTCGCCAACGAGTATAGGTACCCACTGCTCGTCTCGGAGTGGATGGACAGGGGATCAGCATGGTCTTATGTCAAATCACATTTGCGATGTGACATATTGCACCTGGTGCGTATATGGCCGTTGTCCCCATGCTTCCATTTAAAACGATAACAAATGACCCAGGTTACTGGGATCGCTCGAGGCCTCACATATCTGCATGAAGAAGGCGTGGTTCATTCAGACATCAAATCAGTAAATCGTACTGAACTTAGCATATCTCATTGCTAACATATTCTAGGACAATGTCCTTGTCTCGAACTCCGGAGACGCACTCCTCTGTGACTTCGGATGCGCTCGCATGATCAGCGCAACACGGAGCTTTGTAAATATCAGCACTGGCATAAGAGGGACATCGCGTTATTTGGCATACGAACTCCTTGCGTTATCTGGACAGACAACAGGTCATACAAAAGGAACCGACGTGTGGGCCTTCGCATCAGGAAAAACCTCCTGGCCGGAATCCCTGGAATCCCTGGAATCAGCTGGAATATTTGAGCAATTCCAGCCAATTCGGAGGTATTCCAATTCCGCACGATTCCCAAGCATCGTTCCAGATTTGAGTAATTTGACTAGTTTCCAATACCTTTCTACACATTTTTATTCACATTCTTACTGCATTCCAAACTTTTCAATCATTTTCTTACAGATTTTTGTGGCAATTGAGTGTATTTAAACAAATTCTAAACTAAAAGGATGTCACGGCCGGTCGTCGGAATGAAGCCTTTCACGGTCATCATGTACAGACCACCGGCGAACTTCTTCTCAGACTTGATGCCCAGGATGACGGGTACGACAAGCAGCTCCCTTTGTACATGCGACGATGTAAGGCGCGCCGCAGCATCGGTCTTGAGTTCCACAAAATCTACCTTGTGAAGCTTGGTCTCGCCGGTTTTGAGAGCACGCAAGTATGAAGCAATGTCAGCACGACATCGTCCCATTGTCACGACGCGCAGGCAAGACATGTACCTTGCCTTCGCGTGCTCGAACATCTCCTGTTGGATAGTCTTGAGAAATGCAGGTATGGCAGTCTCCTTCAAGCCCGTATCACGTCGCACAGAAAGTGTTTGCTTCTTCTGGATATCAACCGGACCGAGTTCAAGGCAAAGTGGAACACCTGGACAAAAAGCCATTTGTAAGACCACAGGAAAACCGAGAAATAAGGAATAATTGAATTTTCGCGCCTTCTGTTTCCAGTCGTTGAACTTGTAGCCAAGAGTGTAGCCGTCCCGTACATCCACCTTCGCGCTTTCCTGAGCGTCTTCGCGAGCTCCTCACAGCGGTCGTATAACTCCTGCTTATTAGTGCACATGGTAATACCGCAGGGGACAATGAGTGACACGTGATGGAAGAACAAGACCCTGGTTGTCGCCGCGAATCATAACCATGATTCCGACCATGCGTGTGCTAAGGCTCCACGTGTTCTGCCACAGAATAATTTGCCACCGTTCGGACCCGTACCCTGCGGATCATCCAGGTCTGAGACCACAACGTTGAACATCTCTGGCCGTGAGAAGTCTTGACCAAGGCAATGCGACGTCGCAGCTTGGATGCCACGGCCGGTCATCGTGTAAAGACCACCGGCAAACTTCTCCTTGTCCGACTTGATGCCTGTGATGACAAGTACGGTAAGCAGCACCTCGTACACGCGATGATGTAAATTGAGAATTTCCCGTACTTCAGTGTCGGCCTCCTTCGTGAAATGCGCAGTGTGGCCTTCCTGTCATAGGAACTTGCGCGTACGGAGGAACGGCTCGGGGCTCTTGGACTCCCAGCGCGCAACACTGATCCACGAGGGGTAGATCACGATAGCTCTTGATACATTTGGTGTAGTAGGGATACATAGCCGTTCTGTAGTCGGACGGATTGCTATGGGCTCCTCAAGCTCGGAGCTCCCTCTGAAGACGCATGTCATATCGACCATAGTCAGCGCCTATAATACTTGTCAGCACAAAGTGAGGGATTACAGAACAATCAACGCACGTTCGTATACCAACCCGGAAAGTTGACCTCTTTCTTCATACCAATATCAATTTTCACCGTGCCGTCAATTCTCCCTTCCTCTTTCGTTGCCCTTTCCTGAGCGGCGATTGCAGACGTGCACACAGCAGGCACCACAGCCTCGGCCTTGAGTTCCACGAAATCTACCTCGTGAAGCTTGGTCTCCCCATTTCGAGAGCACGCCAGTATGAAGCAATGTTGGTTCCAGGGAGGAAGACAGTAAAATCAGAGGCGAGGGCATGTACGGCGAAGAGGGAAGTCGATGACGTGAGTGCTCAACACTCACCCATCTCCTTGATTCTTGTGTTGAACCGTTCTGTTGGCAAGTAAGAACCTGAAGTTATGTTGCTCCTGTCGTGCCTTCTCTTTCGCGGCCTGTATATTGGTAAGCACAAGTGAAATTGAGTAACAAAGCAAGAGCGCGTACAGCCTCATGAATCTGGGCGATTGTCGACGGAGCAGCGACCAAGTTGCAAGTAGTCCGTTTCCTTTCCCGCAATTCAATCACATCCTGTCCAAGAAGGTCAGCTCAACGAAAGGCTATGAAACAGAACGTACGCACTTGTAACATGAACTACATACGAGACGACACGTTGCTGCTCTTCGCAAGCTCCTTCATCTGACTGAAATAGACATCTATGTGTCCGCGAGCCTTAGAGGTATCGAGCGCCTGACAAACACTTGTCAGTAGTTTACATAAACTTTCGATCTCTTCCTCATCGGGATTGTCGACGTTGCTGAGCAGCTTCTTGATACACTCATACATGATACGTTCCATGAGCATCTGAAGATTGAAGAGCTCACCGATGAACTTGACGAGTCCGAGACCTTGACGCTTGGCCTTCTGAGCAGAGTGGTATTCATCCGAGTACAGCGCACTCTCGCCAGCCTCCTTGTTTTCTTCCTTTTCGTTGGCATCCTTAACAGCCTAATCCTCTGTCGTCTTCACGAGAGCCGCTGCCGCCATCGACTCCTTCTGCGTCCAGCCGCGCTCGAAGTCTTCCTGACAGCGATTCAGAAGGTACTTACGGAAAAGTTGATCACCTGTAATTGGGTTGCCCTCAGCATTGCGGATACCATCATCCTGCACGTTCGGACTGATCTGCTCCATCATCTTATGGCACAAGCGAGCATACATCTCACTCCAGGCCGCCTCATCCGTTGCCTTCTCGAACACAAGCCGAATGAGCTGAATGAGCGTACGCCCATCCTTCTCACTCTCACTCTTGTTTGCCCACGCAATGATCTGGTTTGAGATGGACTCCAACTTCTCCATAGTGGGCTTGTTGAGCAGCAAATGGACTTTCTTGTCCACAATCTCAGGTGAGTCTGTCTCAATTGAGGCCCCACACCTGGACGTGCTGCCCGCGGCCCAGCGGTTCGCAGACTGCTCGAGCGGCGCGATGTGTTCGAAGGAGGAAGTAGCATTCACTTTGAACTGATTGGTAGAAGCGCTGATACGGTCCGACTCGTTGCGTGTTGAGCCGCCACATTTCCTACGCGTACGCTTGTTGTCCACAGCGCCCGCGCCACCTGACTGGAAGAGCGAACCATAGGCGATGGACACCCGCCTGCGAATGGACAGTTTGTTCAGTGCAGAGAAGTTCAGACTTTATGGTCTTCGGCTTGAAGATGAGCAAGTTGAAAGTTGGAAGTCGGACGGCATGTTGCCTGCAGCAGTGAGTGCACCCCACCAGGCGGCCGGCGAAGCTACCACTTCGTGTGTGATGGTTGTGGTGGATGTGATCGAGGGTTTTTTCAGACGTTCTGTAAGGACGTCGGCACCAGACATATTGGAGTGGCAGCAGATGTGAAGGCGTGTCGCGTCAAAACCAACATACATGTGATCAAGTTCCCACACCTCTTCTATGGACGACACATCCAGGTGTGGGAAATTGGACTTAGCATCTGAAGTGCCTCCAAATACAAAATACATCATATCTCACTCAATTCTTCACAAAAACTCTTCAAAAAAGTTGCTAAATTTATGTTTCAATGGTTTCTAAAAGTAATGTGAGCTTAGAGGATAGAAGGTGGAATATTGAGGCTGCAGTAGTGAGAATGGGTGTTTTTCTAGAAAAACTCCTTCCCTGATTTTTCCTGAGCTCAATTTTGAAGCTAATGACATGAAACTTGTTGGAGAATGGTATCTATATTGTATATTAAATTATAGATGGCTTATAACAATGCAGGCATTTTTTGACAACTGTCTGAGTCAAGCAAATTTGGGTGAGTTTGAGAGTTTCAGCACAACAGTCAAACAGGACAAGAGGAGACATTCACTCTAGTTCATCCCTAATAACATCAACAGTATAATATATAGACCATTCTCCAACAAGTTTCATGTCATTGGCTTCAAAATTGAGCTCAGGAAAAATCAGGGAAGGAGTTTTTCTAGAAAAACACCCATTCTCACTACTGCAGCCTCAATATTCCAGCTTCTGTCTACTATGCTCACAAACATTTAGAAGCTGTTGAAAAATAAATTTGGCAACATTTTTGAAATGATTCTGTGAAGAATTGACAGAGATATGGATTTTACAAGTTTTTGAGGTGCTGAAATGCTCAAATTTTGTGATCTTCACATATGCATGTCTCAAGACTTATGAAAAACACTGTAACCTGCAGATAGTTCATGGGTCCCAGTATAGGTCCAAGAAGCCAATCTAGTACCTGCACCTGTGTCAAGCCATGGCAGAATCTAATGAATTCCACAATCAGTTTTTTATTCTACAAAATTCCATAGAATCTATGAGATGTGTCATTTTTCTATCCATATTCTAAATTTCAAGCTGCCAATTCTGTTCAATTCCAAAACTTGGACAATTTTCCATGAAATTCTACAAGTTTTCTAAATTTTGGACTGCATTCTCATGACATTCCAAAGATTCTACAATTTCCTACAATTCTAATATCTTTCTAAGGGTTTCTGAGTGGGAGGTTTTTCCTGATGCGGTATGACTGTCTTCGTGAGATATCCCTGATTATCGTAAAACAAAGACTGATTTGACATACGAGTTCAAGGAGTTACGTACGCGACAACGCCCGTATGCACAGCTTTCGGACTCGCAAGTCATAGCGGCTATAACAAGGCATGAACTACCTTCTCTCCCGTCTAGGTCTGAGTATTGGACTTCTCGTGATTCAGAAGCATCACAAAACCTTTGGAACATCTGTCTAGACTGCTGGAACCCCAATCCAATAAAACGCTCTGACATAAAATCTATCCTGGAAAAGTTGTTGACTCTTGGACCACCTGCATCAAATTGTGAGCACCATGGACCAGAAGCGCAAAACAACGACTCGCAGGATATGGTACTTAATACTTCGAGGCGTACCGAAGTAGAACCTGCAGGTTTGTTTCGTTTGACATGTGTATTTTCGCATCCTAATTTCGCCCACCACGTCCTCAGCATCCGAAGATCCGTGTGCAAATGTAGGATCTTCGATCAGGTTTATTCCTGCTTCCACTTATATACATCCCTCGCTGCGTTCTGGTAGGAACCTGCACCTACCTGCACTCCGTCCCGCTTTGGTTGGCTCTTTCCTCGATGACATGAACCTAGAAAGTCTTCCTCCTGACATGAAAAGGGAAGGTGCCGACTGGTTTGCCATTTTCAACCCGAAAGTGAAACGCGTCTTGGACGTGCACCTCGCACATGTTTTCAAGCATGAGAGGTCTGTAGGCTGTCTTATTACAACTTAAGATGAGCTGATTCTTCGGTTTCAGTGCTGTAAACTGCGTACGATTTTCCGCAGATGGCAGGTTCCTTGCGACGTGTTGTAAGAGAACCGTTCGTTTATATGACACAACTACAGGGCGGAGAACTGGGTTTGTGTTTGGTTGTCTTCTAAAACAGGACGGTCTAGTTAACATGAGAAATAGCATTTTGTACGACGGGAACCCGGACTCGAGGAGTTCCTCGCACATACGAAGCCTCTGCTTTAGCCCTGATGGCAAGTTCTTGGCGTTGGAAGCGGTAGGAAATACGATCAAGGTGAGTTGAGTCTTTGCCGCTATGTCTGGGTTTATGCGTGTATCTTTGCCACCTGGACATAATCCATTAGCTGAAGGCAATTCTGATGTGCGATTGTTTCTATCAGTTATGGGAAATAGCTACGAGACGCGTCACGCGTGTTTTTCAAGGTCATCAGCAAAAAATAAACTCCATTGAATTCTCGAAAGATGGTAAACTTATTGTGTCTGGATCTGCGGACTGCACTGCGCGTATATGGGACATGGACACTGGCATAAAGAAGGTCCTCCAGATAAAAGAGGCCCACGGTGTCTGTGCGGAAATCACAAGCGTCGCAATTTCTCCTGACGGGCAGCTCGTCGCCGCCGGATCCATTGACTCCGTTGTGCGCATCTGGGAAGTGCAGAGCCGAAATCTCGTCGAGCGACTTAAAAGTCATCGCGACTCCGTACACTGCGTCTCATTTTCGCCGGACGGTAAAAGCCTTTTTAGCGGAGGTCTCGACAAGATGTTCAAGCAATGGAACATTAGTGCTCTTGTCGCTAGCCAGACTCGTCGACTACCCCTTCCTCCTGCAATGGAGCCGATAAGGCACGTTCCCAATCTCGGTGCAGGTGATCGTCCTCGCTCGACACGTGAACTACCTGTTCCTCCCGTGGCGAGACCACCAGCTGGAGCCATTATAGGCAACGCCGCCTTGGCTGAGCTTGCTCGGGAGCGAGGAGAGCGCGGCAGCGTGAACACGCTGAATTTCTCCGGGCATAACGACTGTGTACTAGGTGTCGCAATGAGCCCTGACGGACAGTGGATCGCAAGCGGATCGAAGGACCATGGTGTATATTTCTTGGAGGAAAGCACCGCGCATGTACAACTCATGATGCAGGGCCATAAAAATTCGGTCCTCTCAATTGATTTTAGTCCAGCTGGTGGGATGTTTGCGACTGGATGTGCTGACAAGCAAACACGGATATGTAAGTTTCCCTCGCATACGTGTAAGGGACATTATATAACCTTTAAACTTCTAGGGAGCTACAGGGCTGTATAAGTTCAAGTAATCTGTGCGGCACAAGTACTGTTCTCGCTTTGCTCACGAACAGAACAGCTTAATTGTGAAGGGGTTAGAAGGACTCATTGCTCTTCTGATGGGTACAAAGCAGTCAAGGTTGGACAGAGATATTGACAGATTGTAACCTGAAAACATCTCGGCGCGACGCGGCCATGAATGGACGAAGTGGATGTCCGGGTGTATACGTCTAGCCTTGAGACGTGGAATCTAACAATCGAGAGGAATGCTCCTTGTACATTTGCGTTCTCTTCGACTTTTTGTGGTAAGATATGAGTAACTTACAAAGGATAAATAGTATTCATTCGACGGGCGGGATGTTTAATTCGCAGAGCGTGTCGTATTCTCCGAGACTAACAGGCGAGAGTAAAATAGTGAATCAATAGATTAAAATATGAATGCCGCAATGAAAAGCTGGACCACAGTCCGAAAGTGATGCAGATGCTAATACTGAAACAATGCTTACCATCAACCGGCAGACCTTGAGAACAAGAGGTGGGAAGGAAAAGCGAATAAACGAATTACATATTGACCGGTGCACATAATTCGTAAAAGGACAGTAATGTTCGATCGAGTCTTCTCCTGTCCCTCTATCTTTCAGGGCCACCAAAGCACCGCTATATTCTTCCACGTAGTGTTCCAATTTCAGATTCTGCATATCCTCATCGAGGTCCTCTTCCGCCATATAGGGGTGGAGGTAGTAACGATTGTGAGGCGATGATAAAATATTCGAGAGATGAGGATAGACAAACTATCCTCGGCATGAAGATCTTTGGGAGACTGCAAAAGATATCATTAAGCCTTGGAAAGGAAGTTGTTCGATTCAATTATCTTATCACAGGCGCAGGTTTACCTCTATTCTTTGTCCGACTGATCATGAGCAAAGCTAGAGTTATGCTGCTATCCCGACAAATGTTGAAGTCGAAATCGAACAGTTTCAGTTCCTGATTTTTGTGTTCGTCCCAGAAATCAAGCGACTAGAAACATCGGTTCTCGTTATCAAGGTCAAGCATGCGGAACCCCTTGTATGTACGATATACCCAACAGCACATGAAGAGATACCGGCCGCCAGGTGCAAGTTTTACGCTTCGATGAACAAGTACCTGTCACCCTGCGAACAATTGTCTTCTAGAGCCCGTATCTTGTCTTTCTATACGAGTTGTATTCCGGAAGAGGTTTAGCTATTATATTGTACAGTTGCATTGCTCTTACGACGAGTGTGCGGGGGAGGTCGTCGACGTCTTGGTAAATCCGGTGCGCAGACTTGATCAAGGCCACCCAGCTTGACAAACCGAAGATGGAAAGCTCTATAAACAGGAAAGTCATGTAGATACGAGTATTCACACCAGATAGCGCCGCAGTTTGAATCTCGCCCTTTCAAGGCACAGAATGTGCTTTACACCCGGCTTGTACAGAATCTCAAGGAGCACGCGAGAGTTTTGACATTGCGATGAAGGTTATGGAAGTTGAATGACGCCCGAAACAAGTTAGTCTCCGTGGTATCGAGCGAGTAAGTACAGAGGCCGTGTGGGACGCAAAAAACATAGAATTTTTAGAAATGAGAAAAGCGTCTTACATAATCACTTGTCTTTCTAATCAGCACATAAGGCAGTTTCATATTCGCCGCGTCTCTGCATTCTAAGCTCACGTTGCCCATCATGGCGACAAACGAAGAACTAAATCCATATGAACTGCTCAGTCTGGGCGTGGAGGCGACAGACCAAGAAATAAAGTCTGCCTACAGAAAGTTGTCGCTCAAAGTTCATCCTGACAGGGTACGTTCCTCGCCGTTTGCTTCAACCTCCAACCTTCCCAACTGACAAGTCCTGTCCAGAATCCAAATAATCCTGACGCAGGTTAGTCTATTCCCCATATCCATTATAAAAAATCGACTGAGCTTAACCGCACCAATCACGCCCAGCACAGAAGTTTCACGAGCTCAACCAAGCATACGAACTCTTGCTTGACCCGCTCCGGCGACTCGCGCTCACCTCGTCCGTTCGCGCGAAGGAAGCACGCAAGGCACGGTTTTCGAATTTTGACAAAAAGCGCAAGGACTTGCAGAGCGAGCTCGAGGAGCGTGAACGCGCCGCGTTCAAGCGGCAGAAGACCGACAAGGCGAATGAGGCACGGGCGCAGGAGAATGAGCGGATTATGGAGCAAGGGAGGAAGATGCGTGAAGAGAGGGCAGAGGCAATGAAGAAGCAGGCAGAGACGGATGCCAAAGCCGATGCTGCTACGGAAGACGAGGATGAGGTGCCGCCGCAAGGCATGTCTTCATCATTTACGCTCGACTGCACTTGCTCACAATGATCCCTCAGGGCACCTCGACACAACAATCAAGCTTAAATATGCACTCTCCTCACATCCTACGCTCACCACACCCGACGCACTCACTGCTCTTCTCAGCCAGTTCGGGTCCATCGACTCCGCGTCAATCGTCCTCTCACTCAAGCCGCCCAAAAAGGCGCCTACGAAGCCACCAAAGACGGGCGTCGCAGTCGTTCCATTCCGTCAAATTGGCGACGCATTCGCTGCAGTATGTGCCAGTGGGAGAGAAGAGCGCGGGCTGAAAGGTGTGGAGGTCGGATGGGCTGAGGGGAGAGAGCCGCCAATACTCGGGTGGTTGAAAAAGCAGGGGAAACTGGATGCCCCGAAGTCGAGACTAAAATCGGGCGAGATGAAGGAGGAGAGCGCGCCACTGACGACGCGACAATCCGCGTCCTTATTCGCAAACACATCAAGAATCAACGGCTTGTCTTCATTCTCATCCTTCCCGGAATCTTTCGTACGGTTTCCAACAGAATTTATAAAAGCTTTCGACTAACTGTCTGTCTTAGCCACCTGCACCAGACTCTCCTCCACCTCAGAAGTCTACGCCTGCCGTCACGGGCTTAGACTATGAGTCCCTCACGCTCATGCGGCTGCGGCAAGCGGAGCGGGAGCGGCTCGAACGCGAGATCAGAGAGCAAGAGGCAGCCGAGGGATCTTGATGTGGACGTGGAAAGGGAAGGTTTTTCATACATGTATGTTTGGTGCTTTATCTTTCTGGTATATCATTGCATGAAAGACGAATGTTGTACGTTTGAGGCTAAGGATGAAGAGGGCTAAATGAATGGTATGTATTTCGTTGAAATGGCGCCGACCTCTGAACAGTTTTCTAATCGAAACTCTTCTCTTTGCAGACAGCCTGAAGTACCTATTTTTTGCATCTTATTAGAAACCCATGGGAGTTCAGTGTTAATCATGTATCGGTCTGTATTAAGCTAGCGGGACCAAGAATTCATCTCAGAAACTTCTTGGAATATCCAATGAGTCGTCCAGTAATGTATATATATCACTTCCTGCATCGCTTTCTATATGGGGCAGAAATCTGAATGCGAAGCATCCATGTAGCCGGAAAGAAAACCTGTTTACTCACTTGGATTCTACATCGAAAAATAGTCAAGGAGCACAACGGAATCTGGAATATTAATAGCAGGCCGATGTAGTCTCGGCTGGGTGTGAAAAAACTTCATAATATTAATAAAGACGCGTCGAGCGTACGCGTGTCTGAGTCACGCGCGTCGCGACTGACTTTCTTTCAGACGCCATGCTCGGCGCGGTGCGTCGCTCCTTTCCACCAAACATTCGCCAGCTACTCTCAAGTCAACTCAGCCATGCTCAGTCTGAGATAGAAGTATGCGGCTGGATTAAGTCTGTTCGCCGGCAAAAGAACGTCTCCTTCGCAGTTGTCAGCGATGGTAGCTCGACACGCGGATTGCAGGCGGTTTTTCGCAAAGATGTTGTTCCCGATGGGTGAGTACGCGTTTCTAAGGATTAATTTTTTCACTCGCTCTAATAAAAACATCTGCTTGATGTGTAGGTTGAACAATGGATGTAGCGTCAAGCTGCGTGGAGAGCTCGTTGACAGTCCGGGGACAAAGCAGGATAGGGAGTTTCGCGTAGACGCTGCTGAGGTTATCGGAGAATGCGATCCAGACGTAAGTTTTCTCCCCTGAGGTATCGCTGATGAGGGTCTGAACTCTCTTCAAGATGTATCCTATACAGAAGCATGCGCTTACAGTGGATTATTTACGTGACCAATGCCACCTCCGAGCTCGAGCAGACAAGATTGGTGAAATGCTACGAATACGAGACTGTCTCTCACGTTCAATCCATTCTTACTTCGAAGTCAGTCCTGTCCCCTTCTTCGTAAACTGAAGCTAATTGTGACTCGTCAGAGAGAGGGTTTCATGTACGCCCATACACCCATCATTACGTCCAGCGACTGTGAAGGAGCTGGCGAAGCGTTCTCTGTTTCTGCCTCTGATACATCTGCTCAAGAACCTCTAAAAGAAAACGGGGACGCAGATTCGAGGCATTTCTTTCGGAAAGAGGCATACCTAACCGTCTCTTCGCAGCTCCACCTTGAAGCGCTCGTGCATGCACGATCACGCGTGTACACGCTCTCTCCAAGCTTCCGCGCGGAGCGCTCGCAAACGAGCCGGCACCTTGCTGAATTCTGGATGCTCGAGGCAGAATGGGCGTTTGTACGGCATGTCGAGGAGCTGTGCGTCGTTGTGGAGGATGTAATCAAGGATACCGTCCGTGCAGTCGTTGCACAGGAGAGCTGTGAAGACCCAGAGATCGAGTCGCGTGTGTGGGAGACATTCGCGCTGAACAGGCCCTGGACGCGCATGAGTTACACAGACGCTGTTCATAGGCTGCGTGCAGTTTATGAGGGTGACCGTTCACTGTTCGCATTTGCGCCAGAATGGGGAAATGACCTGCAGAGCGAGCACGAGAAATGGCTGGCTGGGACGACTGGCGGTCCTGTATTTGTGACGGACTACCCTACATCGTTGAAGCCGTTTTACATGCGTGTCAACGACGACGGAAAGACGGTTGCTTGCTTTGATCTGCTAATTCCCGGAATTGGTGAGCTCGTCGGCGGATCGTTAAGGGAAGAGCGATTAGAGTTGTTGGACGAAGCGATGGAGAAGCATGGGCTTCTCGGAAAGGAGGAGTATGGGTGGTATAGAGAGTTGCGGATGTATGGAGGCGCGCCGCATGGAGGGTTTGGACTTGGTTTCGAGAGGCTTGTGAGTGCAGTTTCAGGTCTACCGAATGTCCGGGAGTGCATCGCGATGCCTCGATGGGCATCGAGAATGCTGTTATAGATCGTTTCCCATTGAATGATATAAAATCGGACTTCCAGCGACGGCATGCAACAAACAAATTGCGACAGTCAAATGCATGAAATACGAAAGTATACTGTAGCTGTTTGCCGCTGCGCCTGCCTCTTTCTTACTTGAACAGTCGAACTGGAAAAGATAGGCTACGCATGTCGAAACCTCCAAGCGATTGGCAATGCGACGCATAAAATCCGGCCTATGCCGCCACAAGGATGAATAGCATTTTTAGCTTTCGTTCCGCAGGCGTAGAGCTGTTGTCAAGTTGTTTTCGCGCATCGTCGCCTTGACATATTCTACGATTCCGAATTTGTGAGAGTCTTCTTTGTTTTCAGCTCCGCATAGGAACTCTGACTCTTGCGCCCCTAATTTGGACGGCCCTCGGTCGGTGCAAAAGACGAGGTCGACACGCGATGCCAACTGTGACTTCTGTTGTTATTCCTCGTGTAAGACGTTCTGCAAAACTGATTATAACCTCTTCTACTCGGGAGATCAAAAGTCTTTGATATACATGGCCTGGATCTTGCCTACAGTTTGCACTCAAGAAGCATTGAATGCATGGTGCACGATTGATGAACAGCGAGGGTAAAGCAGTGGAAACTACCTGCGCTCGAACACGCTCAGCGCGTTTGCAGTGCGGCAGCATCATGTCTTGCAAGTGGCTCAGGTTTCTTAGCACTTTTCCAGGAGTCAATATAAGTCGCCCCTCACCTTCGAGTAAGATGTGTTCACCGTTATTCAACCTTGTCGTTCTCACTACTCTGTCATCCACCATCTGGTTTCACCGATTGACTAGTCATGTCTACGAGCAGTGGGCTAGTCGATGGTATGCTGTTCCCAAAGAGGGACTGGATTACTACAGTTCGTGATGGGGAGCCTCGTAAACTTGTGCTGTGCTTCGACGGCACTGGTAATCAGTTCAGCGACACAGTGAGTTATCTTTTCTACTCGATGAAATAAGAGACTAATGTGCTATTTTAGAATTCCAATGTCCTCCAATTCTTCAAATGCCTTCGCAAGGACGATGCCAGCCAGATAGTCTATTATCAAACAGGGATTGGGACATATACACATCCCGCCTTCCTCACGAAACCTGTCGTAGAGGCGTCAATGGCACTAGATGCGGCAATCGGATGGAATATTGAAAACCACGTCCAAGGTTCGTCAACAGAGTCACCCCATAAGGGAAGTTAACTGAGGTCTCCGTTGGCAGATGCTTATCGCTTTCTGATGCAAAACTGTATGTTGTCATTGAACTTTCCTTCAGTATCGAGCACCACTTTGATCTTAGGACTGAAACTAGACAAACCTGGAAAACCTGGAAAACCTGGCGAATCTGGCGAACCCGCTGACAAGATTTCACTGTTCGGCTTCTCGAGGGGAGCGTACACAGCCCGCGTACTTTCCGGATTTGTCCAGAAGGTCGGCCTGTTACCTCCTGAAAATCACGCTCAGATCCCATTCGCCTGGAATGTATTCAAATGTAGCGATGATGAGGGAGGTATACAGAAGTGTGCAGAATACAAGAAGGCATTCTCATTGAGTGTAGAATTTGACTTCATCGGTGTTTGGTATGTGGAATCGTCTCAGTAAAGATAGGATGCAGTAATATCTTAACCAGGTCAACTATCGCAGGGACACTGTTGCTTCACTTGGCATATCCGGCATAGAGCTACCCTTCGCTAATTCCGTTGGGGGTGGTGTTCGTGTCTTTCGTCATGCGCTTGCTTTGGACGAGCGACGAGCCAAATTCACACCAAATTTCATGCTTCGGGGGAACAACGACTTGAAAAATGAAGCAGGTGTTAGCATCACTCGTAAGTCGTGCTATATATTTGAATCACAGGCGGCTGACTAACAAACAGTAAAGCTGGAACTCAGATATACACACGTGCGGAAGCAGAAGCATGGCTTGCCAGACATTTCCGGGAGGTCTGGTTTGCTGGGTGCCACTGCGATGTTGGGGGAGGCTCTGTGCCTAATAACACACTCAACTCACTCGCGCGCATTCCGCTCCGCTGGATGATCCGCGAGTGCTTCCGTATGGATACGGGAATCTCCTTTGACAGAGAGATGCTCACCGACATCGGATTCGGTGTGATTTCGGAGGGTCCAGGCCCCGTGGTGATGCAAGGGGAGCGCCTCTCGGGCAAGGACTGCAGCTTGACGAAGCGCGAACGTGGAAAGTCCTTATATCAATCATTGAGGGATTCGGCCGTGGTTGTCTTTCTCTGTGTGCCAGTCTGGCGTTTGCTCCTCTTCTTTTACGCAATCCTGGTCTATCCACTGAAGCTTCTCTGGTACTCAAAGTACTCACGAGGCCTTCGTTCTGCATGGAATCGTGCCACAAGATCTGACTTGGAGGAACAACGTGGGGTGGCAGGCCGATTGCAAGTCAACGAGGAGTTGTCAACCGACACGAATCGTCTTCTCAAAGAATTTACAGAGCCAGAGAATGAAGGCATGGCAGAGCTAAAGGATGCAGTATCACCCGAATATGATCAGCTCTCTATGAACTGGCTTTGGTGGATTTTCGAGATATGGCCAATCATGTTTCGCGTGCAGAAGTCGAAGGACAAGCGTAAAGAGATCGAGTCTCGAATTAACCTAGGAAAGGGGCGCATGATCTACGGAGATGCTTGGAATCGAAACTCGGGAGCAAAGTTCATAGAGGTACACCGCTCCGTTCTCACGCGCATGGAGACTGGATACAGACCTCGCGCATGGTTTCGTGTCACGAGAGCCGACAACGGCAAGGATACATTGATTCGCTGGGATGATTGTCAGGTTACCGAGGAGCGATCTCAGATTGGGATGATTCGGTGGGTAGAATAAGAGAACATTTTTTGATAGCCTATAGCTTTCGCCATCTTGTTTGCCGCTATTATCCTATTCTTTCCCGACCTTCTTTTCAGTCTATTGTATATATATTTGAAACAGAATTCCAATGCCCTTTAATAGTGTTTCTCTTTACTGCGTTGCAATCCCATTTCTGGTGGCTGCTGACAGATGTCCTTCCAAGACACTGGATTGTACAACAACAGAAATGTACTCATCAGTAGCTGCGGAGCTCCTTGGGAAGAGCCGCTGCTTCTACAGAAACTGCAATGAAACCAAAGTTGTGACACGCTACCTGGCTTATAAGTTCCTCACACTTCTTGGATTAAACTTGGTCCATGCAAAGGAAGACGTCATATGGGCTTTCGGTATGGATGTATACACGAATCAGCTCAGTGGATGAGCTTTGTCGATCAGTCGAACAACAACATTTTTATGTTTATTTAAAAGGGGTAGAAGCGATGATGGCCATGATATGATGCAAGTTACCGTCTATCCTATTTTCAAGCAATTCTTGAGGTGATAGAGGTTCCTTGGAACTTGTGTCTGTGTTTCTGGGATTTCGGCCTTGAGAACTGTGTTGGTGTGGTTTCTATTTTGAACGCATAGCGAATGAAAGGAAAGAGGAAGAATATATTAAATGCAGTATAATGCGACTTTCACCCTTTTAGGAGTCCATGTAAGTGCGCTCTACACCAACATCACCTCCATTATTTTATAACTAGAGCGACTACTAGTGACTTTGCAGACTGTTTGAAATACTCACTGCTTTGCAACTTGTTAGAAACCCATGGGAACTCGGCGCTTAGCGTTAATCATCTATCTATCTTCGTCGTCTCAGAAAACTATAGAAAGATCAGGAATTCATCTCACTGAGTTCTCAGTCACCCCAATAGTATATGTATTACTTTCTGCAGCATTTTTCCGAGTGACAGAAATTTGAACGCGAAGCGACCATACATGCGGAAGAAAATTCATTCATTAACTTATATTCAGATGTAGTCATAATAACTTCTGAGTTTGAGGAGCACAGCTGACTCTAGAATAGCAGGCCGATGTAGTGTCGGTAGAGGTGTGAAAAACCTTCAAAACAAAAGACGCGTCGAGCGTGTCTGAGTCACGTGCGTCGCTACTGACTTCCTCTCAGACGCCATGCTGCGTCGTCCCTTCCACCAACCATCCGCCAGCTACTCTCAAGTCAGCTCAGCCATGTTCAGTCTGATATAGAAGTATGCGGCTGGATTAAGTCTGTTCGCCGGCAAAAGAACGTCTCCTTCGCAGTTGTCAGCGATGGCAGCTCGACGCGCGGATTGCAGACGGTTTTTCGCAAAGATGTCCTTCCCGATGGGTGAGTGCGCGTTTCTAAGGATTAATTTTTCACTCGCTCTAATAAAACCATCTGCGTGATGTGTAGGCTGAACAATGGATGTAGCGTCAAGCTGCGTGGAAAGCTCGTTGACAGTCCGGGTGCGAAGCAGGATAGGGAGTATCGCGTAGATGCTGCTGAGGTTATCGGAGAATGCGATCCAGACGTAAGTTTTCTCACCTGAGGCATGGCTGATGAGGGTCTGAACTATTTCAAGACGTATCCTATACAGAAGCAGGTGCTTACAGTGGATTATTTACGTGACCAATGTCACCTCCGAGCTCGAGCAGACAAGATTGGTGAAATGCTACGAATACGAGACTGTCTCTCACGTTCAATCCATTCTTACTTTGAAGTCAGTCCCGTCCCATTCTTTGAAACTGAAACTAAATGTGACTCGTTAGAAAGAGGGATTCACGTACGCCCATACACCCATCATAACGTCCAGCGACTGTGAAGGAGCTGGCGAAGCGTTCTCTGTTTCTGCCTCTGATACATCTACTCAAGAACCTCTAGAAGAAAACGAGGATGCAGATTCGAGGCATTTCTTTCGAAAAGAGGCATACCTAACCGTCTCTTCGCAGCTCCACCTTGAAGCGCTCGTGCATGCACGATCACGCGTGTACACGCTCTCTCCAAGCTTCCGCGCGGAGCGCTCACAAACGAGTCGGCATCTTGCTGAATTCTGGATGCTCGAAGCTGAATGGGCATTTGTACGGCATGTCGAGGAGCTGTGCGTCGTTGTGGAGGATGTAATCAAGGATGTTGTCCGTGCGGTCGTTGCACGGGAGAGCTGTGAAGACCCAGAGATCGAGTCGCGTGTGTGGGAGACATTCGCGCTGAACAGGCCCTGGACGCGCATGAGTTACACAGACGCTGTTCATAGTCTGCGTGCAGCTTACGAGGGTGATCGTTCACTCTTCGCATTTGCGCCAGAATGGGGAAATGACCTGCAGAGCGAGCACGAGAAATGGCTGGCTGGGACGACTGGCGGTCCTGTATTTGTGACGGACTACCCCGGATCACTGAAGTCGTTCTATATGCGCTCAAACGACGACGGGAAGACGATTGCTTGCATTTATCTGCTAGTAGGCGAGAAGAACACCTCAAGACATAGGACGCGTGATAGAAAGCATGGCCTTCTCGGAAATAAGGAGTAGGGCTGGTAAGTCCCGAGACGCGCCACATGAAGGATTTGGGATCGCATCTTAGAGTGTATTGTGGTGCTGTTATAATTCACGTAAAACTTGTACTCCAGTGATAATACGCGGTATACAGATGGCGATTACCTGAGCATGGAATTCGAAGGTATATTAGTATTACAGCTGACTGTGGCGCCTCTCTCCGACCCTCTCTTACTTTCATAGACAAAGCCAGGTAGGATGGCGAGATGCACGGAACCATTGGAACGTGCAAGTGATTCAAAATGTGATGCATAATAATGGTATATTCCACTGTATCTATCTCTCAAAATTGACTTATCTGTGAGGAGCGTGCTGACGAAGACAAACAGGGGGCTTCCTTTGTTTTGTTCTGCAGACACAGTCTCTTTTTGCAAGCCATTGTCCTTCAGTAATTTTGCAATTCCAAATTTGTGAGGATTGTCTATGTCTTCTCAATTCTGCGACTTACAACCCGATCCGCACTATATACACCTGTTCCTGAGTTGTATGAATCGCGCGAAGTCAAGAGCGTCTAAGCTTGCAGACCAACTGAGTGCTTGTTATGCATGTTTTTAATTTAGGCTCTCGTGATAACAAGGGCGTCTAGACTTGCAAACCAAACGAGTAAGCTACTTCTTTGTTACGTATCTTTCAATTTAGGCTTCCTTATAGCAAATATGAGGAGCCATATTTTGATTGGATGGAGACTGGACAGATCACGCAAAATCAATATTCCAACGAGGGCCTGGACATCAGAACGTGTAGTGCTTCTCCTTCCTGAGCATCGGGACGTGCAGCACTTCCCCTCCTTGGTGCTGTTGATGCAGTAGCATTGCGGCCCCATCACACATTGCAAATAACTAAGTATTCTCAGCGTTTCTTCTTTCAGATCCATTATAAGTTCCTCTTCTCCTCGAACAAAATACATTCACCAGTATTTCGCGCTTAGTCGCTTCCGCCATCACTTATCATCTGATACTAGCTTCTCTGCACAACCACCCATGATTAAGAAACCCCATCGCGATACGCTCGACTCAGTTGCAAGATACAATGATGATGGAGCGAGGGATGATAGACAGTCGATTACTGCATCGCATGAAGGCACCAGGGCTGATGCCACTTCGCGGGATGCTGGTTTCACTGTCAACAAGGCGGACGCCGCTCATAACAGGGCGGACGCCATTTATGACATTGCTGGTGCTGTTAGTATCAAGGCAGACGCCGCTTATGACAAGGTACCGACTCCGGGGGATCGCAAATTTGTCCTGTGCTTCGATGGAACTAGCAATCAGTTCTGTGGTAAAGTGCGTTCCTGTATCTTCTCGATGGAATGGAATATTTACGTCTCCAACCAGAATTCGAATGTCCTTAAATTTTTTGAATGTCTTCGTAAGGACGACGAGACGCAGTTAGTCTATTATCAGACAGGATTTGGAACATTTACCTATCCTATGTTCACCCCAAAACTCATCATTGAGGCATCAAACGTCCTTGATGAGGCAATTGCATGGGATATTGAGCGCCATGTGCGAGGTTCGTCAACCAGCTTCAATTATTGACAATTAGCTCACGTTTACTATGATAGACGCGTATCGTTTCTTAATGCAGTATTGTATGTTGTCACTGATCCTTTCTTGTGTTGAGCACCACTTTGATTTGGGAGTGAAAACCAGACAAACCTGGTGACAAGATTTCGCTCTTCGGCTTTTCGGGAGGCGCGTACACAGTCTGCCTACTTTGCAGATTCGTCCAAAAGGTCGGCTTGCTACCACCTGGCAATGACCGTCAAATCCCATTCGCCTGGAAAGAGTTTAAACTCAGTGACGATGAGGGTGGTCCGGAGAAGTGCAAAGCATACAAGCGAGTTTTCTCATCGAGCGTGAAATCTGATTTCATCGGTCTTTGGTATGTCAAAAATGTCTCACCAGAAACTTGATGGACATCTTACCCATTTTCACTATACCAGGGATACCGTTGCTTCGCTAGGAATACGTGAGAAAGAGCTACCCTTCGATGTGCCCATATTCGGTAATATTCGTGTCTTTCGTCACGCACTTGCTTTGGACGAGCGCCGCGTGGCGTTCACACCGAACTTCAAACTCACTGCGAATGGTCCCCAATCGGAGCCTGAAACATTTGTCAATTATGAAGGTGAGTCATGCTAGTATTTGAAAATGCGGTTGAACTAAGAACCTGGTGAAGTCCTAAATGAAGCATCTGGCAACACAAACAAAAGATTCCTTGACAGAAGTGTCCGGGAGGTCTGGTTTGCCGGTTGCCATAGCGATGTCGGGGGAGGCTCTGAAGCCAATCGGACGCGGAACTCACTTGCGCGCATTTCGCTTCGATGGATGATCCGCGAGTGCTTCCGCACGAGTACGGGCATCATTTTTTGATAAAGATATGCTGGTCAAGATCGGATTTGATTCGATCCCATATCATGAAGATTCCACGCCGACCGAGTGGAACAAACAGCGTATGAAATTCATGAGTGCCGCCAACCAGCCTGGGTCAGCAACAGCTCCTGCCGGTATTATGTCCCGCCTGCGTAATGTCTTCTGGGGCAGCAAGTCAGACCCTCTCGAATATGGTGCTAGTGGATGAAAATGTGGAGGAGTGTCACGACGCGCTATCCCCTAGTTACGATCAGCTTTCCCGTAAACCCTATTGGTGGATCCCGGAGCTGATTCCGAGGGAATACCGCATACAAAATTCGTCAGGCGGGAACCGTAATAAGTGCAAGAGGAGGTTTAATTTGGGGAAAGGGCGCAAGATCTATGGAGATGCTTGGAATACGACTAAAGATCAAGGAAAGGAGCGAGAAGTGGAATGGTACATAGAGATGCACGAGTCAGTTCGTACACGGATCAGAGATTACAGAGGGCCCAAAGGCAAGCGCTACAAGCCTCTCGCATGGTTTAGTGTGCCTGGTATGTCCTTCATTATCACTGACACAGGCGAATGACAACTACTGAGGATACAAAATAGATGCCAATGGGCAAAATGCCGCACGCACTCGGGGAGCGTCTGTCTCCAAATTTCGCTGGGAAGGAGAATTGGAAGAAATGTGCGCATCCGAGGGCGGCCAAATGATTCGTTGGGTAAATTGACCGTTCATAAACTCGTAGCAGCAGGGACTCGCTTGCGATTGACCGTGTCACAAACTAATTCACTGTAATCCCTATGTTCCTTTCTTGCTGTAAATTATTTCCCCGCTCATTGATATAATGAATCCAGGCGGTGCTACTTTGACACAAATGAGGAGACGAATTCATACCACCGTGCCCCGAGATAGCGCGAAGCATCCTTCATCGCTGACAATATGCTTTACGCTCACAAGGCGATTGTCGACAGTCTTTTATCAGTCGGAATAGGAAACTTCGTCCAATGCACTGCTTACGCTAGGCCGTAAGACTACCTTGCTTACTCTCATGCCGATAGAGCAGATGGAAAGACTAGTTCTCGGACTCCAACCTGTGATTATAGAATTAGCTGGAAGATTTCTTTCAAATTCCAGCGAGTTATTGTGAGTGATATACATAGAACGGAGAAAGGTTGGTAATTGATATCGTTTGAAGGTTAAGAAAGGCCTGATTAGAGCCTGTGTAAGTGCGAAAATGATGGATCGGGCCACTCTAGTTGCTTTGATCTGCTACTTCCCGGAATTGGCAAGCTCATCGGCAGATCGCTAAGGGAAGAGCTATTGGAGTTGTTGGACAAGGAAATGGAGAGGCATGGCCTTCTCGGAAAGGAGGAGTACGGGTGGTATAGAGAGTTGTGGGTGTATGGAGGCACGCCGCATGGAGGGTTTGGACTTGGTTTCGAGAGACTTGTGAGTGCAGTGTCAGGTCTATCGAATGTCAGAGAGTGTGCTGCGATGCCTCGATGGGCAGGAAGAATGGTACTATGAGATTAATAAGAGCTCATGTGAGTGCGAGAGTTTTATGTTAGAATGGAAAACAACTTTTCTGCACCACGCGAAATAACATTTGTCTGTCACAAGATTATTGAGTATAAGTATTATCGTCGGTCTTGAATATATTTACTGGACGTACTGTCCCGCAGACGTACTACTTCAATAAACAAATGAATAAGACGAAATCACACCACCATGCCCGGAAGAGCGCAGAGCATCCTTCATCTTTGACAATGCGCTTACGCACTGGCAGTCACTCAACAAATCCGACGTAAGGATCGCCCGGGTTGAAAATCCTGTTCTCACATCAGTATGAGTCAACGCATATATTCCAAAGCCATGAATCCAACGTACCCAGCAACATCCTTACTTATAGTAGGGTGTATGGCATATTTTACATTCGTATTCTTCTCGATAGAGGCATAGCCGGACGACGGGTGATTGCGCTGGATAAACAGCCTGGCAGACACAATGGCCAGCGGACAAATTATGACCGTACTAACGAGACAAAGGCCAAGGTGGGCACCGAGACGTGCCGGTGACAAACTTTGGGGAAAATCTAGGAGTATCATGTGAAGGGGATCTGTGACAAGAACGGTGTATGTAATGGATAGACTTTCGGATACCAAGAGACCGGGAGTAAGGAACAAAAGCCAAGGACGTCTACGTTCCGTTTCAGTTCAGAGCGATCAAGTGCCGTTAAACCAAGGGAGTCTATAAGGAGTTGTGATGGCGCTTATATACCCACTTATGAGTGCACGAAACTTCAAAGAAATTATATGAAAGGTAGTCACTGATTGATCATGACTCTAGCAGGTAGGTAAATGACCATTTTGACGAATCTGTAAGCGAGTCTGCGCCACACGCTTCCACAGACGCTGATAGCCCTCCTTCATACTCAATATGAAGCAAGTCGATCAAAGCCTCCACCACAAGGAATATAAAACTAGGCACTGGGAACGTTGGGCTATGAAACTGATAACTTGACGAGCAAGATATGCGAACATACTGAAGCCTTTGTACATTCCAGTTCATCCCTGTATTAGTCATGAGTCGACAAGGGCTAATGCAATACGACCTAGACGACGCACTTCGAGCCGCATCACTCCTTTGATCATGGCTGAATACGAGTTTGCCACACTGCCCGTACGCGATTGGTGGTCTCCCGCTCCGGATTCCTGTATTTGTTTAGGCGTATAATTCACTCGGTATTTGACCAGAATGGCTCCGAAAGGTAATGATATGAAGAAGACGATGAGATTGGCTATGGTGCCGCCAATGACAATTAGACTTTTTGCGAGCGTGAGTCCAGACATCACAGAGAAAGTGCAAAGGAGGTCTAGTCAAAAACGTAGTGGCCTGAAAGTGCGTAACTGTGCAACGTGGTCCAGCGCACTACAGTGGAAAGCGGCAGTTCCCATCAACTGTGCCCGGCCCGGAGTTTTGAGTTTTGGAGGCTGTGAATTTTTTTTTTCTAATAGAAGTAACGAAGTTATCCAATACCTCGCAATTTGGGGGGTGTTTCTAAAAATAGATGTGTTTCAAATTTTTCTGAGAAAAAATAAATAAATATTAGTAATGCCAAAAAAAAATCAAAAAAAAAACAGGGGGTGACGACATCAAGCCTGGTTCACCCCGACTAACATCTTCTCAGCCTGAGAATGCCGCTAAAGGGCACGAAGTCGAGAACTGCTAAGTCTAAAAGGCCAGCCGGCGGCTTGGCCTTTACCATGGTTCCTATAGAAGTCGACTCTTCCTCGGAACCGGGGTCCGAGGATGAAATTGGCTATGAGGACGAGTCGGAAATTCTCAGGAATGCGATACATGGGCTAAACCTTCGCTTGGGAGGTTTGAGATCAACTGAGGCAGTGCCTCCAGCCGTAAGTTCATTGATGCAAATCAATTTAGTTTATTCATAGTTCTGAACAGAAGAAGAGAAAGACCCTGCGTGCCTTTTACTCTGGTGACTCACGGACAACAAGATGGAGGGAGGCTAAAAAACAGGAGAAAAATGCAGAAAAAGCAAAGGACATTAAGAAAATAACATCATTTTTTCCCAAGAAAGTGAGTATATAAAATTGATTATTGTTATGTTTATATTTCTAAACTACAGGTTAGGATAAGGTCGCCGAAGCGCACACAATGCAATTGCCGGACTTTGATTTCACAGATCTGCCCGAGGGAGCAGAGTACGACAGTGATGATGTAGATAATCTATTTGCCGGAGCAGATGAATTTGTCAAAGACTTCGCCGTCTATTCAGAAGATGAGGTAAGTCAAGTAAATTTCAAAGAAGAAAGTTAGCACTAACCATAATTCAAGTTTGAACCCGAGGAATACAGCGGAGAGGTGGAGGTCCCTGAGCAAGGGGACACTGTTCATGCGGAGTTCCAGAACTTAGAAGATGAGCCCGCTTCTGGTTTGGATGAGGGCCAGAAGTCTGGGACAGAAGCCATGCCGCTTGTGGAACAGGGTCCGCTTCTTGATGAAGATGAAGAAGAAGAAGAAACCGATATACTGGTGATTGTCAAGAAGAATGTAAGTCAGCTACGGCGACTCCATGCAACCGGAGCGGTGATGCGGAGTCTCATGCATCTCTCCGCCGTTGCCGATTATGTTAAGCTCCGTGAAGAACTCGAGAAGCACCCAAAATCGAAGAAGCCATGGCTAAATGCAAGCCAGAAGGTCGCTTCACGAATGGGGAAAGGACCCTATTTTGCACGACAGATCCAGTTCAATGCAGTCTATATCGCTAAGCACAAGGAGCTCCCCCCATACGAACGAGGAAAGCATGGCCGGAATGCATCCTGGTTCGATAATGAGGCTGTGCTTCACAAAGTTAGGGTTTACTTGGCTTCCCAGCCGATCGGTGATGTGGATACACGGAAGCTTCGGAAGCATATTGTTAATGATATTCTGCTGAAGCTTAGCCCAACAAGGGTACCGAAGGGATTAAGCTCGAGGATTGCAATGTCAACAATTCACCGGTGGCTGCGCAACCTTGGGTACACACATCATCGGACCAAAAATGGAGTGTATATTGATGGCCATGAAAGGCCTGATGTTATGGAAAGCCGACTTAAATTTTTATCAGATATTGCGGCTTATGAAAAGTAAATCTATTCACTGCAATTTTAAAATTTAACTAATTTACAATCTAAACTAAAGGTATATGCGCAATTATGATAAAAAAACTCTGGAGCCACTTCCGCTCACTTTGAATCCCGGCGAACGCGAGCATATACTCATCATCCAGGATGAGTCGATCTTTCATGTAAACGATCAGAAGCGCGAGATGTGGCTTACCAGCGGGCAACGAGTTCTACGCCAGAAAGGGAATGGACGGGCGATCCATGTGTCCGACTTCCTGTGCGAGAAGTCGGACACAGGAAGACTGAACTTGAGTCCAGATCAGCTTTCTGATCACGAGAAGCTACCGGAAGATCGGCAGCTGGGGATTACGGACTGCCGAAGAATCATCTACCCTGGAAAGAATGCTGACAAATGGTGGGATATGCCACAGCTTCTAACCCAAACAGAGGATGCCGTGAATATCTTCGAGTATCTACACCCTGGAGCTGCCGGCGTCTTCCTTTTTGATTGTTCTTCGGCCCACGGAGCTTTTGCGCCAGACGCGCTTAATGTCAACAGTATGAATGTGAAACCCGGCGGAAAACAATCTAAGTTACATGATACCGTAATTCCTGTGAATAATCCACCTCCGAGGCCCGGCCAACCTGATACGCGTGGACAGAAGCAGTCTATGGTATATCCTGCTGACGACCCAGACCCCAGTCTTGCCGGACAGCCAAAGGGAATTCTTGAGGTTCTACGGGAAAGAGATTCCGTTTGGAATATGCTAAGCGACGCATATGGAGGGAAGAAGGTGATCGGAGTTTGCAAGGTATGCAAACTATCCCAAAAGAAAAAGGAAGCTCTTGAACGCATAGCCAAAGCCGAACAGGCCGGCCAAGATGATCAGCCAAGTGAAGAAGATATTGCGTTAGCGGAGACTGACGATGCGCCAGAAGCCACTAACATTTGGTGCTGCACTAAGCGCGTTCTCTCATTACAGCAAGACTTCCTTGATGAGAAGCCGATGCTTCAAACGTACATTGAAGAGCGCGGACATATTTGCCTCTTTCTGCCGAAGTTCCATTGTGAACTTAACGCAATAGAGTTGTATTGGGGATTTGCAAAGTACCGTAAGTAATTACTTAATTTAATCTTTCCGTGTACTTCTTTCCGAATTCTCCTTAGGGTATCGCGATACTAACGACGGCAAGTTCGGCACTGCAAAGAAGCTTGTCCCGCATTGCCTGGACCTGTGTAGCACAGCAACTGTCCGCCGCTTCTTCCGGAAATGCTGGAGATACATGGATTCATACAGGTAAATCTTTCCTTTTTTTTAATCTAATGCGGTTATATTAATTTCATACCCAGGAAAGGACTCGACTTTCTTCAGGCAGCCATTGCCGTGAAGAAGCACAAGTCCCACCGCCGCATCCCCGATAGTCAGGAAGTCCGAGCAGCTCTACAGGAACTTGCAAAGTAATTGTGATCGGCGCTGATCTTATGTAAAATAGCCTTTCTTGGACGTCTTAGTAATAAAATAAAATGATTTTTATTTATTTTAATATTTGTTTCAAATCTTGCTGACCAGAAATTTCCCCCTCAAAATAAAAAATATTGGAGCAACAAGTTCTATGCTTATGCATTACAGCTACCCAAATATCTAGTTTATAGTACTAAATAAGGTGAATTGACGAAGGAGATAGGTTTGGGAATTCACGCGATTTGAGTTGTCGGCTTTATCCGCTTTCCACTGTAGTTTATAAGTTGCCAGCTCTCTCGGCTGTGCCCTTCGCACCATGATCAAGATGAAGATCAATTGGTTCATCACGATGGTAGACTGTGATCAAGCGCATCGGCGCTCCCTACGATTCTATCTTTAGTGTCTCCTCCTTCTCACTCACTGTCGACACCAGTCAAGAGAACACTTCCTTCCTCAATTCGCCATCTTGTGGTAATGAATAGTGCGGCGTCATAATCCAAAGAACCAACATCTCTACTGTCATCCGCTAGAGGTGAACAAGACACGGGCAGTCACCGATCTTTCATCAAGTGATTTCCTCTGAGAGAAATATTTTGTTGGTAGCAGGTGATTAGAACACTTTCAAATGATGCTGTACATACACTTTGAGGACTGAAATGAAATCACAGTAGCCATCAAACAATTCCGCTTGTGATTGAATCGGTCTTACTCATATCCGACCAGTTCCTTATCCGTAAGCCTGAAAAAGCATTCAGTCTTGAAAATTCTAACCTGAAGCAATGAGCGACTTCTGGATGAAAGCTGAAGGTAGAAAAATCACCCGGAAGACAAGTTTCTATTGTTCCGAGGGCATACTTGGCTAGATAATATCCGGTGCAGTGAAAAACCAGCGAGGTCACAATAGCGACCCAGTTGAGCTAAGGTTGACGCGATTCGCTTTGTATAGAAGCTTCTGGTGACGGTCAAAAGAAGAGTGGCTGAGGTCAATGAACGAGGTGATGATGAGGCAGAGTCAGGATTTGAACAACGATTCGACGTTGATCAGGACGAGAACTGATAAAAAGTGCTTCATTTCTTCAAAGGACAAATGATATGGGCATGCTCCCGCTTCGCTTGTGACTCGGAGCAGAAGGATGACACAGCGAGCGCATATCAATAAACGAAGAAACAACCATCACCGTGAAAAAGGAGTGCAGGCCGGTCTCATCTTCTTTTAACGCATACAGAGAGTCGGTAAATGGACAGCACTGAAGATAAAAGCTGAATGAGCCTTGAAAATCCAACGCATCAGAATTGATCAACGGCCTCCTGCCTGTCCGTGGATATCGCCCTTCGTATGGCTTTCGGTATCAGAGTGTCGTCGACAGGAAATAGTCTCTCTCACTTCGACAGCAGCGAGCCCAAGCTTGAGAACGAGGTTCCGACTGAGTTGAGCATTCAGGCTACGGCGTGGTTGATGTCGATCCTTACTTACCTCAAAAGGCAACTGAGGTTTGGGCAACTGTCTTTGAAAGGTAAGCAGTCGTTTTCGAACTTCCAACCGGTGTTCCTACTCAAAATCGACGGAAACAAACCACGAACTCTTGAACTTTCGACGAGCTTTTCGCGTAGCTTGATGTCCCACCCATCACTCATTACGCGCAACCCCATGCAGAGCTCTGCAGCAGGACAGTCGTCGCCGAAACCGTCGGAGACCGCGATTCAGTTGTAAGTCTCTTCCTTGCTTGCAGAATCTGCAATGATACCCTGAATTATTTTTCAGTTGTATGCCATCTAAAAGCAGGTACATTCAGTTGATCCTTGAGCATGAGTAGACAAAATTAGCGTATTGTTGCCGGTTCAATACACCCTTACTGCAAAGTCAATCCTATTCCTCTTCCTTACAAGCTCTGGCTAATTTTGTTCCATCAGAAAGGGTTTTATGTATGTGCACACACCCAGCATAGCTGTAGCGACTGCGATGAGGCCGGCGAAGCGTCCTCCATTTCATCTCCTGAGCCACGTGTGGAAAAACGTGCAGAAGAAAGCGACGATCCACTCTCGAGGCTCTTCTTCCGGAAAGACGCGTTTCTGATCATGTCTTCGCAATCCCGCACGATCGCGAGTATTTAGTATACACGTTTTCCCCATCCTTCCACGTGGAGCGGAGCGCTCGCACACGAGCCGGCATCTTTCCGAGTTCTGGATGCTCGAGACAGGGAATGAGTGTTTGTGGAACGTGTCGAGGACCTAAACGCTGTTGTAGAGTATGCGATGATGGGACCTCTCCGGGCGACTATTACGCAGGAAATCTCTGAAGGTCCTGGAATTTGAGTCTCATGTGCGGGAGACATTCGTATTGGACAGGCCATGGACTCGCATGACTTATATGGGACTCGGCATGTAACTTTTGAGGACGACCAATCCCTCCTCACACTTCCACCGGAATGGGGGAAAGCCTGTAGAGCGAGCGCGAGAAATGGCTAGCGGCCCTGTATTTGTGACGGACTACTCTATGTCCCTGAAGCCGTTCTATATGCGCTTAAACGACGACGGGAAGACGATTGCTTGCATTTATCTGCTAGTAGGCGCATCACTGCGAGAAGAACATCTCAAGACATAGGACGCGTGATAGAAAGCATGGCCTTCTCGGAAATAAAGAGTAGGGTTGGTAAGTCCCGAGACGCGCCACATGAAAGATTTGGGCTCGGCTAGGAGAGATGCAGTTTTGGGTCTACGAAGCGTCCGGGAATGTATTGCGATACCAGTGATAATACGCGGTACACAGATGGTCATTATCAGAGCAGGAAATGCGAAAGCATATTGCAGCTGAGTATGGAACCTCTCTCCGAGCCTCCCTTGCTTGTATAGACAAGGCCGAATAGGATGGAGAGATGCACGGAACCTTTGAAATGTTCGAGCGATTCAAAATGCGACGCATAATAATGGTATATGCCACTGTCTCTGTCTCAAATTGGCTTATCTGCGAGGAGTGTGCTGATGAAGACAATCAGAAGGCTTTCTTTTTGTTTTGCAGACACAGTTGCTTTTTTCAAGCTGCTTTCCTTGCGCAGTGTCGCCTTGAGGGATTTTGCAATCTCAAATCTGTGAGGATCGTCTACGCCTTTCTAGTTCTATTGCTTACAACCCGATCCGCCACTATAGGTGAGTTGTATGTATCGCGCGAAGTCAAGAGTGTCTAAACTTGCAAACCGACTGAGTAAGCTACTGCTTGTTATGTATGCTCCGCGTCTTCTAATTTAGGCTTCTCTATAGCACAGATAAGGGTGCTCTATTACAATTGGATGGAAACTGGAAAAACTGCGCAAATTTGATATATCAATGAGGGCCTGAGCGTCGGAACGTGTAGCGCTTCTCCTCCCTGAGCGTCGGAACGTGCAGTGCTTCCCCTCCTGACGCCGTCGATGCGGTATCATTGCGGCCCCGTCATGTATTGCAAATAGCCCAATACTCTCAGCGCTTCTTCTCTCAGATCCATTATACATAAGTTCCGAACGAAATGCATTCACCATTATTTCACGCTTAATCGCTTCCGTTATCACTTATCATTTGATACTAGCTTCACTGCACGACCACTCATGGCTCAGGATCCTCCTCACAATATGCCCGACTTGAACATCGATGTACGCCCTGAGAACGCAAAGCTACTATTCCCGGAAAGACGGTGGATTACTGCATCGCCTGAAGACGATGCCACTGCAACCACGAGGCCTAGGGTTCGAAAACTCGTCCTGTGCTTTGATGGTACTGGTAATGGTCAGTTCAGTAACAAGGTGCGTTACTATATCTTCTCTATGGAATGAGATATTTAGGTCTCCAATTAGAATTCGAATGTCCTTCAATTTTTCAAATGTCTCTGTACGGACCATAAGACGCAGTTAACATATTATCATGAAGGATTCGGAGCGAAATCCAATCCTATGTTCACCCCAAATCTCATCATTAAGGCATCAAACGTCCTTGATGAGGCAATTGCATGGGATATTGAGCGCCACGTGCAAGGTTCGTCAACCAGCTTCAATTATCGACAATTAGCTCATGTTTACTATGATAGACGCGTATCGTTTCTTAATGCAAAATTGTACGTTGTCGCTGATCCTTTCTTATATCGAGCATCGCTCTGATTTCAGAGTGAAAACCAGACAAACCTGGTGACAAGGTTTCACTCTTTGGTTTCTCGAGAGGCGCGTACACAGCTCGCGTGCTTTGCGGATTTGTCCAAAAAGTCGGCTTGCTACTACCTAACAATGACGGTCAAATCCCAATCGTCTGGAAAATGTTTAAACAGAGCGACGATCAACGTGGTCTAAAGAAATGCGCAGATTACAAACGAGATTACTCATTGAGTGTGGAATTTGATTTCATCGGTCTTTGGTATGTCAGACGTGTCTTTCAAAACCTAAATGACATCTTACTCGTTTTCACAATACCAGGGATACCGTTGCTTCGCTTGGCGTACACGGTAAAGAGCTACCCTTCGTTAAGCCTGATGCCGGCGGTATTCGTGTCTTTCGTCAGGCACTTGCTTTGGACGAACGTCGTGTGTCATTCAAGCCGAACTTCAAACTCACTGTGAATGGTCCCCAATCGGAGTCTGAAACGTATGTCAGGGTTTACCCACGTGAGTCACGGTAGTATATGAAAATGCGGTTGAACTAACAACGGAGCGGAACCTGGTGAAGTTCCGAATGAAATACATAACACGAACGAAAGATTCCTTGACAAACGGGTCCGGGAGGTCTGGTTCGCCGGTTGCCATTGCGATGTCGGGGGAGGCTCTGAAGCTAATGGGACGCGGAACTCGCTTGCGTACATTCCACTTCGATGGATGATCCTCGAGTGCTTCCGCACGGAGACAGGCATCATCTTTGATGAAAAAATGCTGGACGACTTTGGATTTGGTGACGAAGATTTCATGGCAAAGAAGTGGAACAACCGACGTCCAGACTCCATCAGTGCTTCCAACAAGAATAAATCAGTAGCTGCTCGTGCTTGGTCCGCTGTGATTAACTTCTTCAGGAAGTTAGGTCGTGTCGACGATATTGAAGCAGGGCAAGTCAATGGATGCTCGGAGGAGCTGGCCATCGGCTCACGGGACCAAGCTGATATAGACGATCCCGAAGAGCAGCCAGGCCACATCGAGAAAGCTAAACACTTGACAGTGAATGAAACCGAGGAACGCAAAGACGCGCTATCAGACACTCACGATCAGCTTTCCTATAACAAAATATGGTGGCTTCTCGAGTGGCACTCGAAGGAATACCGCGTACAAGATTCATCAGGCGGGAACCGTGATGACTCCAAGAGGGATCGCAATCTCGGGAAAGGGCGCAAGATCTACGGAGACGCTTGGAATACGACTAAGGATCAGGGAGAGTTGAAGTGGTACATAGAGGTACATGAGTCAGTTCGTATGCGGATCAAAGAGTACGAAGGGCATAAAAGCAAGCGCTACAAGCCTCTCGCATGGTTCAGTGTGCCCGGTATGTCCTTCATTATTACAGATACAGCAGATGACAACTGCTGAAGATGCAAAATAGATGCCAATGGGCAGAATGCCTCTGTCTCCAGATTTCACTGGGAAGGAGAGTTGAAAGATATGTGCGCGTCCAAGGGCGGCCAAATGATTCGTTGGGTAAAATGACCATTCGTAACTTGCAGCAGCAGGGACTCGCTTGCGATCGCTGTGTCAGAAACTGCTTCACTGTAACCCTTGTACATACACCTTTCTTGCTGTGAAATATTTTCTCAGTCATATAATGAATGGTCTGATCCTGGCGTTACTACTTCAACAAACAAATGAATAAGATGGATTTACACCACTGGGCCCCAAAACAGTGCAAAGCATCCTTCATTGCCGCTGATAGCATGATTTATACGGTCAACAAGCCCAGGTCGCCCTGACCGCCGTATTTGTGTTCGCGTGATTTCGCTTTTTTTTTTTTGCTTTTTTTGCACCGACCATTTGAGTCCGTTTAGACACTTTTTAGACCATTAATATTGTCTTATAACCATCTTATTAGAATGCCATTAATATTGGGGCTTAGCGCTAATCGAGTATTATCGGTCTGTATGTGTCTCAGAACCTACGTGTCTGAGTCACGCGCATCGCGATTCCCTGACTTTCTTTCCATGCTTGGCGCGATGCGTCACACCTTTCCATCAACCATCCTCCAGCTGCTCTCGAGTCAACTCAGCCATGCTCAGTCTGAGATAGAAGTCAGCGGCTGGATCGAGTCTGTTCGTCAGAAGAAGAACGTCTGCTTCGCTTTTGTCAGCCATGATAGCTCGACGCGCGGATCACAGGCGGTTTTTCGTAAAGCTGTCGTTCCCGATGGGTGAGTGCGTTTCTACCAAATTCATTCTCATTCGATTCTGATTCAATTTCTATACGATATGCAGGTTGAACAACGGATGTAACGTCAAACTGCGTGGAAAGCTTGTCAACAGTCCGGGTGCGAAATGTGAGTATTTTCTCACTTGCAGTGACCTAATGAAGCTCTGAGCTCTCTTCCAGACATAGCCTATACAGAGGCGGACGCTTGCAGTGGACTATTTGCTTTACCAATGCCATCCCCGAGTATGAGCAGATAAGATCGGTGAAATGCTACGAATACGAGACTGTCTCTCACGTTCAATCCATTCTTACTTCAAAGTCAGTTCCGTCCCTTTCTTCTTAAACTGAAGCTAAAGGTGACTCGTCAGAAAGAGGGTTTCATGTACGACCACACGCCCATCATAACGTCCAGCGACTGTATAGGAGCCGGCGAGGCATTCTCCGTTTCTGCCTCTGATGAATCGGTGCAAGAACCTCCAGAAGAAAACGAGGACGCAGCCTCGAGGCACTTCTTCCGCAAAGAGGATTATCTGACCGCTTTTTCGCAGCTCCATCTTGAAGCGCTCGTGCATGCACGATCGCGCGTCTACACGCTGCGCTCGCTGACGAGTCGACATCTTCCCGAGTTCCGGATGCTCGAGGCAGAGTGGGTGTTCGTTCGGCACGTCGAGGAGCTGTACGCCATTATGGAGGATATGATCAAGGATGCTGTTCTTGCGGTCATCGCACAGGAGGGCAATGAAGACTCAGAGATTAAGTTACGTGTGCGGGATACATTCGCACTACATAGACTGGTGATGGACACATGACCTATTCTGAGGCTATCGAGAGGATGCATGAAGCCTACGATGACGACCGCTCCCTCTTCCCATTTCCGCCAGAATGGGGAAAGGGCATGCAGACCGAACACGAGAAATGGCTAGCTAGAACGGCTGGAGGTCCTGTATTTGTGACCGACGATCCTGCATCATTGAGGCCGTTCTACATACGCTCAAACGACTCCGAGAAGATGCTTGCTTGCTTTGACCTGCTAGCTGGCGGATCGCTGCGAGAGGAACGCCTCGAGTTCTAGAACGTGGCGATGGAAAGGCACGGCCTTCTCGGAAATGAGCGGTATGTCTGGTAAGTTACAGGGGGCTGCAAAAGCCGGGAGGATTTGGGCTTGGCTAGGAAAGACTCTCGAGTGCAAATTTGGGACTATATACAGTACCAAGCGTCCGGGAGTGTATTGCGATGCCTGTTATCATTGACATAAAGCATATTTTCCAGTGATAATATGCGGTAGACGGATAGTGATTATCTGGGCACGAGATGCGAAAGTATATTGCAGCTGAGTATGACGCCTTGCTTGCATAGGCAAAGCCGGATAGGATGGCGAGATACGCGTGACCGTTGAAATGTTCGAGCAATTCAAAATGCGACGCACAATAATGGTAATTTGTATATGCCACCGTATCTGTCTCAAATTGGCTTATCTGCGAGGACGAAGACAAACAGAGGCTTTCTTTTTGTTCTGCAGACACAGTTGCTTTTCAGCTGCTTTCCTTGCGCAGTGTCGCCTTGAGGGATTTTGCAATCTCAAATCTGTGAGGATCGTCTACGCCTTTCCAGTTATGCTGCTTACAACCCGATCCGCCACTGTAGGCGCATGTTCTGAGTTGTATGTATCGCGCGAAGTCAAGAGCGTCTAAACTTGCAAACCGACTGAGTAAGCTACTGCTTGTTATGTATGCTCCGCGTCCTCTAATTTAGGCTTCTCTATAGCACAGATAAGGGTGCTCTATTACAATTGGATGGAAACTGGAAAAACTGCGCAAATTTGATATATCAATGAGGGCCTGAGCGTCGGAACGTGTAGCGCTTCTCCTCCCTGAGCGTCGGAACGTGCAGTGCTTCCCCTCCTGACGTCGTCGATGCGGTATCATTGCGGCCCATCATGTATTGCAAATAGCCCAATACTCTCAGCGCTTCTTCTCTCAGATCCATTATACATAAGTTCCGAACGAAATGCATTCACCATTATTTCACGCTTAATCGCTTCCGTTATCACTTATCATTTGATACTAGCTTCACTGCACGACCACTCATGGCTGAGGGACCTCCTCACAGTATGCCCGACTTGAACGATGTACGCTCCGAGAACGCAAGGCTACTATTCCCGAAAAGACGGTGGATTACTGCATCACCTGAAGACGATGCCACTGCAACTACGAGGCCTAAGGTTCGAAAACTCGTCCTGTGCTTTGATGGAACTGGCAATCAGTCCAGCGACAAAGTGCGTTGCTGTATCTTCTCTATGGAATGAGATATTTAGGTCTCCAATTAGAATTCGAATGTCCTTCAATTTTTCAAATGTCTCCGTAAGGACGATGAGACGCAGTTAACCTATTATCAGGAAGGATTCGGAACAGAATCTAATAAGGCACTTGCACGGAATATTGAGACCCGTGTGCAAGGTTCGACAACCAGTTTTCATCATCGACAATTAACTCACATGGATTATGGCAGATGCGTATCGCTTCTTAATGCAAAATTGTACGTTGTCGCTGATCCTTTCTCATGCTGAGCACCGCTTTGATTTTAGAGTGAAAACCAGACAAACCTGGTGACAAGATTTCACTCTTTGGCTTTTCGGGAGGCGCGTACACAGTCTGCCTACTTTGCAGATTCGTCCAAAAGGTCGGCTTGCTACTACCTGACAATGACCGTCAAATCACAGTCGCCTGGAAAGTGTTTGAACACAGCGACGATAAGGGTGGTCTGGAGAGGTGTACAGAGTACAAACGAAATTACTCATTGAGTGTGGAATTTGATTTCATCGGTATTTGGTATGTCAAATATCTCACTAAAAACTTAAGCAACATCTTACTCGTTTTCACTATACCAGGGATGCCGTTGCTTCGTTTGGAACGCATAGTAAAGAGCTACCCTTCGCTAAGCCCTTGGTCAGCAATGATATTCGTGTCTTTCGTCACGCACTTGCTTTGGACGAGCGCGATGAGGCGTTCAGGCCAAATTTCAAACCACTAGTGATGGTCTCCAATCGGAGCCTGAAACGTCTTTCAGGGATCCGGGTGAGTCGCGCTAGTATTTGAAAAAACAAGTGCAATTAACAACAAGTGGAACCTGGTAAAGTCCCGAACGAAGCACTTGGCAACACGAACGAAAGATTCCTTGACCGGCGGGTCCGGGAGGTCTGGTTCGCCGGTTGCCATAGCGATGTCGGAGGAGGCTCTGAACTCAATACGACGCGGAACTCACTTGCGCGCATTCCACTGCGATGGATGATCCGCGAGTGCTTCCGCGCGGATACGGGCGTCATTTTTGATAAAGATATGCTGGTCGACATTGGATTTGGCTCGACCCCGTGTTATGAAGATCTCAATCCGATCGAGTGGGACGAACGGCGTACGAACTGCAGGAGTGCTTTCGACAAGAATGAACCAGCAACGTCCTCCGCCGGTGCTATGTCCTCTCTGAGCAACGTCATCAGCCGCGGAAAGTCAGGCCGCGGCGGCGATACTGAACCGGAGCTAGTGAACGAACATGTGGAGGAGCCTGGCCACGTCGAGATAACAGTGAACGAACACAGAGAAGAACTCCACGACGCGCTATTCCCTATTCATGATCAACTTTCCGATCAACCGTCATGGTGGGTCAAGCTGCTTCCGCAGGATTACCGTGATGACTCCAAGAAGGTTGTCAATTTGGGGAAAGGGCGCGAGATCTACGGAGACGCTTGGAATACGATTAAGGATCAGGGAGAGTTGAAGTGGTACATAGAGGTACATGAGTCAGTTCGTACGCGGATCGAAAAGTACAAAGGGCCTAAAGGCGAGCGCTACAAGCCTCTCGCATGGTTCAATGTGCCCGGTATGTCCTTCATTATCACGGATACAGAAAAATGACAACTGATGAGGATGCAAAATAGATGCCAATGGGCAAAATGCTTCTGTCTCCGAATTTCGCTGGGAAGAGTTCGAAGGAATGTGCACGTCCGAAGGCGGTAAAATGATTCGTTGGGTGAAATGACCATTCGTAACTCGCAGCAGCAGGGACTCGCTTGCGATCGCTGTGTCAGGAACTGCTTCACTGTAATCCTTGTCCATACACCTTTCTTGCACATAAACTATTTCCTCGGTCAGATATAACGAATGGTCTGATCCTGGCGGTGCTGCTTCAACAAACAAATGATCGAGATAAATTCATACCACCGTGCCCTGAGATAGCGCGAAGCATCCTTCATAGCTGACAATATGATTTACGCTCGCGAGACGATTGTATACAGTCTTTTATTAGTCGGAATAGAGAACTTCGTCCAATGCACTGCTTGCGGTAGGCCTATAAGACACTCCGCTTATTCTCATGCCAATAGAACGGACGGAAAAGCTAGTTGTCGCGCTCCAACCTGTGGTCATACAATCACCGGCTGGAAGATTTCTTTCAAATTCCAGCAGAGTTTTGTAAATGATATGCATAGAACGGAGGAACTTTGCCAATTGTTTGAAAGGCCTAATTAGAGTTCGTGTAAGCACGAGGCCTTCTCTGAAAGGAGGAGTACGGGTGGTATAGAGAGTTGTGGGTGTATGGAGGCGCGCCACATGGAGGGTTCGGACTTGGTTTCGAGCGACTTGTGAGTGCAGTGTCAGGTCTACCGAATGTCCGAGAGTGCATCGCGATGCCTCGATGGGCAGGAAGAATGGTACTATGAGATTAATAAGAGCTCATGTGAGTGCGAGAGTTTTATGTTAGAATGGAAATCAACTTTTCTGCACCACGCGAAATAACATTTGTCCGTCACAAAATTATTGAGTATAAGTATTATCGTCGGTCTTGAATATATTTACTGGACGTACTGTCCCGCAGACTGACTACTTCAATAGACAAATTAATAAGACGAAATCATACCACCATGCCCAGAAGAGCGCAGAGCATCCTTCATCTTTGACAATGCGCTTGACGCAGTCAACAAACCCGACGTAAGGATCGCCCGGGTTGAAAATCCTGTTCTCATATCAGTATGAGTCAACACATATATTCCAAAGCCATGAATCCAACGTACCCAGCAACATCGTTACTTATAGTAGGGTGTATGGCATATTTTACATTCGTATTCTTCTCGATAGAGGCATAGCTGGACGACGGGTGATTGCGCTGGATAAACAGCCTGGCAGACACAATGGCCAGCGGACAAATTATGACCGTACTAACGAGACAAAGGCCAAGGTGGGCACCGAGACGTGCCGGTGACAAAATTTGGGGAAAATCTAGGAGTATCATGTGAAGGGGATCCGTGACAAGAACGGTGTATGTAATGGATAGACTTTCGGATACCAAGAGACCGGGAGTAAGGAACAAAAGCCAGGGACGTCTACGTTCCGTTTCAGTTAGAAGATGCAGAGCGAGTAAGTGCCGTTAAACCAAGGGAGTCTATAAGGAGTTGTGATGGCGCTTATATACCCACTTATGAGTGCACGAAACTTCAAAGAAATTATATGAAAGGTAGTCACCGATTGATCATGACTCTAGCAGGTAGGTAAATGACCATTTTGACGAATCTGTAAGCGAGTCTGCGCCACACGCTTCCACAGACGCTGATAGCCCTCCTTCATACTCAATATGAAGCAAGTCGATCAAAGCCTCCACCACAAGGAATATAAAGCTAGGCACTGGGAACGTTGGGATATGAAACTGATAATTTGACGAGCAAGATATGCGAACATACTGAAGCCTTTGTACATTCCAGTCCATCCCTGTATTAGTCATGAGTCGACAAGGACTAATGCAATGCAACCTAGACGACGCACTTCGAGCCGCATCACTCCTTTGACCATGGTTGAATACGAGTTTGTCACACTGCCCGCACGCGACTGGTGGTCTCCTGCTCCGGACTCCTGTATTCGTTTAAGCGTATAATTCACTCGGTATTTGACCAGAATGACTCCGAAAGGAAATGATATAAAGAAGAAGAAGAGATTGGTTATGGTGACGCCAATGACAATTAGACTTTTTGCGAGCGTGAGTCCAGACATCACAGAGAAAGTGCAAAGGAGGTCTAGTCAAAAACGTAGTGGCCTGAAAGTGCGTAACTGTGCAACGTGGTCCAACGCACTAGTTTATAAGTTGCTAGATTTCTCGGCTATGCCCTTCACACCATGATCAAGATGAAGATCAGTTCATCACGATGGTAGACTGTGATTACGCGCGTCAGCGGCCCTACGATTCTATCTTTAGCGTCTCCTCCTTCTCACTCACTGTCGGCACCAGTCAAGAGAACACTTCCTTCCTCATTTCGCCATCTTGTGGTAATGAAAAGCACGGCGTTATAATCCAAAGAACCAACACCTCTACTATCATCTGCTAGAGGTGAACAAGGCACGGGCACTCGCTCGGCTGAGTCATCGATCTTTCATCGAGTGATTTCCTCTGAGAGAAATATTTTGTTGGTAGCAGGTGATTAGAACACTTTCAAATGATGCTGTACATACACTTTGAGGACAGAAATGAAATCACAGTAGCCATCAAACAATTCCGCTTGTGAATGAATCGATCTTACTCGTATCCGATCAGTTTCTTATCCGTAAGCCTGACAAAGCATTCAGTCTTGGAAATTCTAGCCTGAAGCAATGAGCGAGTTCTGGATGAAAACTGAAGGTAGACAAATTACCTAGAAGACAAGTTTCTATTGTGCTGAGGCACACTTGGCTAGATGATATCCGGTGCGGTGAAAAATCAGCGAGGTCACAATGGCGACCCAGGTTGACTAGTTGACACGATTCGCTTTGTATAGAAGCTTCTGGTAACGGTCAAAAGAGTGGCTGAGGTCGAATGAACAACGCGTTGATTCGACGTCGTAGAAAATCAGGAGACAATTACCACTTCGATCAACAGAAGATAATTTTCAGTCAGGGGTTGCGAGCACAATCCATAAGACGATGAGTCTGCACTCGCTTTGCTTATGGATCGAGCTGAAGGGGATAATGCATTGCGTGTAATTTTCGATGAAAGAAGTAACAAGATATCAACGCGAAAATACACAGAAGGCTGCACTTGCCTTCTTTTTAAATGTATAACAGAACAACGTGAAACGAACAGCGTGAAAGAAAAAAGCAGGACAAGCCTCGAACCTTCGGTGCATAGAACTGATTACCGTCCCCTACCCCGTCCACGTCCACGCCCACCACGACCGCGATCAGGACCGCCGCGTCCACCACGTCCACGACCACGCGCATCATCCTTCTTGCGTCCACCCTTCGGCTTCGGCGCATCGTCAACCAGAAGCGTATCGAGTGGGAGTGCATCGGGGAGGACAAAGTAACGGACATTGTTCCCGCGGATGGAGAGTGTGTCGAGGGCCTGCGGGTCGCGGTTCCGCATTGTCATCTTGACGGTTTTGAGATGCGTGTTCATCTGCATATCCACACCTGGAAATCACAACTATTGAGTATGTTGACTAAAGAGGAAAAACAAAGGCGGACTGACCTGTGATGGTGCCATGGACGACTGAACCGTTTTTGAGCTCGATTGTTACCGTCTCGTTGTTCAATTTCATCAAAAATCTGCAAAGGCAAGTTTTCAGTGCACCTTCACTACAGAGTATAATTTTATTACCTGACGAGCTTCATAGTGGACCGAGAGCACGTCGCTAGATTGGCTGCGTCGTAGTTGTCGTCGTCAACAGCGAGTGAGCGATTGCTGCACGCGTATGTTCACAAAAGGGAATAAGATTACATAAGATGACCATGCCTAAACACGCGTGTGGTGGCGCGTAGATTCTAGAAAAAGAAATGAATATTAATGAGGCTCCAGCGATGACCCGTTTCCGTTGTTTACGACTTCTTTAACGACCACCACAAGCGACGCGCCTATAATATCCGACCGACTCTCATCCTTTTTCTCCTCACCTTCAAGACTAGACTGTACAAGACCCAATACTGCAAGAGTACGATTCATGGTATCTCACAAGACACGCGGCGCGAGAACGCGTCGCTACACGTACGCGGAACGTGTGTACTCCTGCTTCGTCGGAACGAGATAGATATTCATTTAGACGAATGATAGGCACGGTGACCGCGATTTCTGATATCCGCAAGCGCAACCCGCGAAGTTCAATCCACTTCAAGACTCTCAAAGCTCAAAGTAAGTCATCACATCGTCGACTTGAATAGCAAGATCACAATTAATATACATATCGCCTATACAGTAAAGAGAAATTCAGAGGCACAGGGCGACCAGCTTGGCCCGCACTGGTACACCCGTGTCAACACCGCATGCAAAGAACTCGTTGGTTTATACTCATTACTTGTCTCTGCGTCAGTTCTAAGCAATAATTTCTTGTAGTCGACTCGAGGCCTCTTGGATGCCCAACGCCCTCCCGGTCACATTGCTCTGACGCCCGATGGGAAGAGACTGTAAGCATGCAAATCTCTAATGAATATGCTGAAAATAAAACGAGACATCACAGGATCGAGAAGATACGTCAATCAGTTGACCTTCCTGACGATCACGAGCACACACCGGACTGCAGAGAGAATTTAGGGAGGAAAATCATTCACGCTCTTCCTGATTCGCGAGCGAAGAATCTCAGGAGATCATCTGTGGCTACCGTAGACGAGAACGGTACTGCCAGAAACCCACCCTCGAGAATGACAAAAGCAGAAGTAAGAAAACACATTTTCTTAGAACTCAGGATTGTACTCACTCCTTTCGGCGAGCAGCTCCTCGCAGCGAACATGAAACTGAAAATTGAATATGAAGCTTTGAAGAGTGAAAGTGCTCGTAAAGTGGCGGAGCTGAACGCGGAGCTTGAGAGTAGAGACGACGAATTGCTCGAGTATCGGGACAAATTCTCCGGTTTTAATGACTCTGAATGGAAATCCGGTGACATGACACTGGTCCAGGATGACTCTGACGAGCTCATCGGCGCAACTAGTGTGGAGAAGGCGCAGGATTCGCGAACTGATAAAGTGATACCTATTGAAGTGGACGAGCCGCAGACGCCTCCGCATTCGTACGTCCTCCATATTTCACCTTTGATTCAATCCACTAAATTTCTATACCTTCTCGATTTTAGAGATGACTGCTACGAGCCATCCAACAATGCGGATGTCGCCTCACACGTATTGCCGCAGCGTCCGATCATGCTCGATGTGAACCGCTTGGTTCGCACAAAGTCTGGCTCTTTCATCTCAAATATCAGCAAGCAGCCGACGCCTGCGCCGAGCGATGCCGGGGCCGATTCCGTACCCGGCTCGCCTACTAATGAATTCATGGACATTGAGAGGGCTGTGGATGCGAACCGCGTGGAAGTGGGTCGGGGCATGAACATGATGGACTTTGACTTCTTCGGCGATGGGATTAACGAGGATAGCGATGTTTCATTCGACCTGGATACGACTCTTATTGACGACGGTGTAGTATCGTGTGACAACTTGAAGACCCCTTCTGCTGCGCGGGCGGGTTTACAGATGCATACCCCGATGTCGTCGCCGTCGCCTCCGCGTTTGCTCCGCCGGAATGCGAGCGAGGCGGACGCGGCGAGGAAACGCATTGAGAGACTTGTGGATGAGAGGCAGGAGGATAGGACAGAATATGAGAAGAAGGTATGTCAAGCTTCATTATTCCATAGGAGAAGAGTATTGATGGATCGTACAGCTGACAACGAAGGATCTTGCTTTGAAGGAGCGAGATGACAAGATATGCCAACTTCAAGCTCAACTTTCTGATCATTCGAGGCTAGAGGAAGACCTGCGAGTGCTTCGCGAGCAGTACAACGTTACGGAAGGACAGCGCAAAGCTCTCGAGAACGACAAGATGGAGCTTCAGTGGACAGTCGATAACCTAAAGAACCAACTCCACGACAAGTCCGCCGAGGTTCTCGACGTGCAAGTACTTCTTGAGCAGAAGGATCAGGAGACCCAAGACCATGCGAGTGCCGTGGCAGTTGAGAAGGCATACTTTAGCGATCTTGCGGAACAATTGGAGCGAGTCCAGCAAGAGCTACAAACTTCGGAGCTTTCTCGACAAACGCTACAGAGCCAGCTCGACAAAGCTCTGGCTGAGACGAAAGCTGTCCGGAACACTTTGCAGGGAGTCACGCAAGACCTCCAGACGAGCTTTGCAGGCGCACAGAGCCGCGAGGCAGCGTTCATTCAGGATGTCGAGCAGAGTCGGCAAGAATGCGAGCATCTGCGGGCTGAGCTACAGGTTTCGATCGAGCAGGCCGAGGAAGCGAGGACGGAGCTCGCGGGAATCCAAGCGAAACTCTATGACGAAATGCTGGACAAAGGTCGCTTGGAGCTTGATCTGGCTGCTGCGCGTGAGGCGCATGGAGAGCTTGGGCGGACCGTGAATGCGCTGAGAAGTGAGTTGGACGATGCGCAGAAGGAGTCTCGGGATGCAATCAGCGTCCTTCGCCAGGCCTTCGAAACGTTGCAGGCAAAAGGACAGGAGACAGATGCACAAAACACGCAGCTAATGCAGGTGCTGAGGGAGGCGGAAGAGGAAATCACGGACTTGAAGGAAGGATATGCGAAGCTGAAGAGGGTGCAGATGGCGGAATTAGAGGAAATGGATCAGAGGGTTCGTGATTTCTATGTCTAATCTATCTTTCAAGTGGGATCAGAAGATACTCATTGTTTGTTGGTGTAGGTGTCGAAGAAGCGTAAGCGCGCGTCTATGCCTACGTTGAGGCCGGCCTCGACGCTTGATACTGGCATCAATTTTGACACGATAGCGCTTTAATCCGGCTTCAATTCACGAATCAATAACGCAGATTTATGCTCCATTTTTCAATTCTTGGTTTTATCGTCACATGCAATTCTTATACCATTTATATGCAATTTCTTTTACATGTTTCTTGCACACGCAGTATGTCTCCGCATCGCTACTTAGCAACAGTTCCACCACTTGCATCATGTATTTATCCTTGAATAAATTTCCGTCTAAAGTTCCATCTCGAATTTTTGCTTCATCACAGCAGAATCGCAGAATAAATTTGAAGACAACTGAGACAAGGACTCGGGACGTGGACGATGATCGCGCGCACCAGACATTTGGCGCCGACTCCAAGCGAGGCTAATCCTATGATATGCTTCCCTTTCTTCCAAGTTCACGGCGAGAAGTAACTTTATACTTATTCCGAGTGGGGTCCAATCCTGGCCCATTGACATGTAATGAAGGCAGTTTTCGTTGTGATCCTACAGAGGTAATCGCGTGGCGAGGATGTACAGACAGGTAGATAGACAGGAATCTTTTTGAAGTGTTCCAATACGAAATAGCACAAGCAGGTTGAGGGATGGATACGAGCACAGTACAGAAGCAGGATACGGTAAAGAAGAAGGAAGGGAAACAAGGAGCGTTTATTTGGCCGATTTTTTCCAGAATGATATCTTTTTGGAAAGCGAGGGAGTAGCGTCTTCTATGAAACCCGAATCCCGTCAGTAGATCGTCATTGGTATACAACAAGGTGCCTGGAGAAAGGGAAACATACTGAAGGGGAGCTTTCCGAGTGCTTCGCTATCTACGCCGGAGACACGGTCGAGGAAGCGGATAGTGATGTCGTTGACCTCACGCGCGTGTGTCCAGCTGAGGAAATGCGGCGCACCCGGAATAATGGCCATCTCCCGCTGTGCATTCGGCATCGAGTCGTAGAGCTCTTGTGCGACGGAGGGCGGGTATGGTACGTCGGCCTCTGCAATTGACATAGATTACATGCAATGAATCGATCTCTTAGAATTTAGAAAAAGAAAAAAACTAGGGGAAGGGGGAAGGAAGGGATGGATGGAAGAGAGACACACCACCGTGGATGATGAGGATGGGGCAAGTAACGGAAGCAACCTGTTCCGCGGAGAGCGGTACTCGGTCGAGTAGTGAGGAAAATATTTTCATGATGAGTTTTCGGTTCGAGGGGCGGAACTCCGATGTGGCCACCCATTCTTCGATGATTGCATCTAAAATTCTCCATCGATATTATTTGAAATGCATGTTAAAGGACTTGTGTACATGCACGCACCAGCTCCAGTCTCCTCTCCAAAATATATGTAGTGCAGCCCGTTCACGACGTCGGATGCGAGCCGGTCGTTCCCGTCGTCGTCGTAGTCGAAGCATGCGTCTCGCAGGGAACGATACTGCTCCTTGTTCTCTTCCGTCTGGCACGGATGAGGTAGAAGTCAGTCGCCTGCTGTACGGTGGGAAAAGGGGACGGGAAAAAGAAGGGCGGACCTCAACGGGCGGGTGCTTCCCACACAAAATCATGCTCTCGACGAATTTGGGGCGGCGCACGTAAATGCGAAAGGCGATGGGTGCACCGACTGCAGGCCGATTAGCTGGGAAGTGGGAAGTGGGGTTAGATGAGACGCACGGCTGTTCCCAAAGATGTGGCACGACCTGACTTTCAACTTGTCTAACGCCTGCAGCAAGTCCCCCGCAATCTAACGAATGGCAAGCATTCAGCACAATACGCATGTGCGGGTGCGGGTTCGAGAGGCGGGTGGCATACCATCATAAAGTCATATGGCTTGTCGTCCAGCACGGCCTTTGTCTTTCCATGGTAGTGGTGGTCAATCGCGAGGAGATTGTAACCCCGCGCGAGACGGGAATCATGCCACTGTGGCGTAAAGAAATAGGAGTCGAAGAGCCTTGGGTGTAATAACAAGACCGTCGGTTTCTGCGGATCGAGATACGGATTGTCGTGGTCCGGACAGCTTGGGATGAGGTAGTGGAAGGTGACACTGCTGGAGATTTTGAGAAAAGGCATTATGATGTGGAAGGGGAAAGAGCGAGAGGAGGGGGGAGAAGAAGGGAAGGCGTGTCATATTGAGGCATGGTGAAGCTGTAAATCGGACTGGGTGCACAAAGGCGAATCCATCCTTCAAGCATTTTCTTTCGCTCGTTCTATAAGGAACGCCGGCATAGGTCGCCTCAGCAGGCCATATCAGATCGGGTATAACTGTTCCTATACGTGTTAACACGAAAGAGGGTCCTATGCCGTCGAGGGGAAGAGTAGAGAGACAGAGAATACGGAGATCACTCGAGCGTACTCGGATTATGCCAGATCTCGGAGGCATCTGATAGGAATGTATTGGGGCACTGATTAGATTTCCGATCAACTGCGACTCATTTCATTCGGGATTAAAGGCTGCGTTTACGCGCTTACAGTCACAAATGACGCGCAGAGGGTCAAGCAGAAGACGAGGAAGTTTTTGAGAAACAACCCTCTTATGAGGACCTTGTGTTAAACATAGCAGAGCGCAGAGCACACCAGTCGCTTGACCCCCGTTTCGCCCGAGAGTCGGCCAGTGGTGATGAATAATACTGCCCTAGGTACGATCGACCCGCTTAGCCCATAGATCGAGCAGTGCAGGTCAGATTAAAGACCCGCCAATAGGATGAAAACAATCTCCTCGTCCGATAGATGAAGACGCTGCCTCGACCAATGTCTGAAGGGCAAGGTTGTCGTCCAATGGCCATCTGTCCTTCCAGAATCAGCTACGACGCTCCTGCCTGAAGACAGAACCTTCGCGAAGAACAAATGCTCCTGCCAAAGCAGTAGTAGAATCCGTGCGATCTTGTCGCGAGACAGTACGCTAGCAATAGAAGAACAGACATCGCTCAATTTTCTCATTTTCCCATGACATATACAGAACTCAGGGAAGCGCACAGCACAAGAGAGCCCTGTTCTGTAAGAATTGGCGAAGTTGCATCTGTTGAAGCAATGCAGAGGGTGTCTTCGGCAAATAAAAGAAAATGAATAATAAGAAGTGGCCCTCCGCATGGACAGAACGCACCATAGAAATACAACATGGAATAGTGAGAGCAAGCTGATCATACAAAGGCATGTAAGCACGGCAAACTCCATACTTCGTACGAGATTACACTCCGGCGCGCACACGTGCCAAGATACCGCGTACAAGGCCCAGAACGTCATTTGACTGCACATGGCTCCCGATCAGGTCCGCAAGGTTCAGGCTCGCGAGATGTGGATCAGGCGATGCGACCGACGCGTCGGCCAGCGTGCGAGTGTTGGGGTGGAAGAGAAGCGTGATGGAGAAATGTGTGGACTCCGTAGTCTGGGAGGATGAACGGGATGGCACTGAGTAGGTGAGCTCGAGCTCGTTTTCCGCGACGGATTTGTGTGAGACGAGGGAGAAGAGCATTCGATGGAGGGAGAGGGATGCGGTGAGCCTGTGTTATCATCAGCACTCTTACTATCTGAAGGGCACAATGCAAGACTTACCAGTCGTACAGACCGCCGACGCGCTCGTCATCTTCCTCCGCCTTCGTCTGACGAACCTCCTCCTCCTTTGCAGCCCGCTCAACACGCAGCCGCTCGACCTCCCGTGCGGTGTCCTGCATTCGCTGCTTTGTCTTCTCCGCCCGCGTAGCGTTCTCGGACAGCTGCGCATCGAGCGCGGCCATCTGCTCCGTCTGAGCCTCGAGCGTCGCATTTGCAGAAGCGACGGAGAGGCGTGTCATGGGTGGGTGCGCGGCGCGCAGCCGCACGAGCGCGTGGCGCGCGTCGAGAATTTGAGATGTGAGCTGTGTGAATTCGTCGGTGAGGGATTTGGCGGTTTTGTACTCTGCAAATAGCATTTTAGTTTCAGGTGCTGATACCTTACTAGATGTGCGCTGACTGTCTTCGACCTCAGAGGCGAGCTCGCTAAACTGCTTGTTCCGCTCAGCGAGACGCTCTTTGGCCGCCTTCAGGTTCGCCTTCTTAACCTCGTTATTGCGGCGAAGCGTCTCATTGTCATCGACAGTAATGATCTCGGCGTCATCATCCACTATTGTCTTGATGTACTTGTCCTTTGCGTACTGCTCGAGATAGCCGAACTTGAGCTTGCGGAGGAACGACTGGTAACAATGAACAGCTATTAGCACATGGGTCGAAACCACTGAGAGAAAGCTCACAAGCTGCGCCTCTACCTCGCTTGCGATATGTTTCGGGGCTTGTCGCGGCGTGAAGGCCGTCGCGGGCTCGATCTCGTTGAACGCGCTGATCTTCTGCGCGAAGTTGGATTCGGCGTTCGCAATGCTCAATGGCGTATTGGAAAATGCGGTAACGAGGGCTTTTGCCTTTTCTATCTGGTTGTTCGTCTCTGGGTTGTCGAGCGATGAGCGCGTCGTCGCTGTGCTTGTCATCTTGTACCTTGTTGGACTATGTGGTACGGTGGTAAAGACACGGCGCGTTCGCGACGCGTCGGATCACGTGAGAGAATTAGCTCAGCTTCGGCTTGTCGTTTACATGTAAGCCGCGCTTGGCTCGGCTGATCCCGTAACAGTACTTATCCTGCTTTCGTGCTTTGAAATTAGACGCAAGACTCAGCCCAAATGTGCAAATGCTTACTGCCACATGCCCATACAAATTCTCTTGAGTCCGACACATCTGAGACCCAGACTGATATTTAGATAACATATGGTAATATTGTCAACAATATCAATAGCGATTCTTACCCTTACTGTCTGCCAATATAATGCTCTTTACCTGCACAACTCATATTAACTCAGACATTTCGGTCTCAGTAAACCCATTTGTGGTGGTAGTCAGTTTTTTTGTTTACCCAAGTGATGACTCTCAAGTGAGTCCGGATAGTACTACATAGTGGAAGGAGAAAGTGCTTAAGATGACTATGACTGTGAGAGACGTACCTCTCAAGCTGTTCAGATGGAAGTACTAGTAGGTTGGTGTTAGCAGTGTATTTTGGTCGGATATTTGCAGCAGAACATAAATGCATCAACTGCAGCCCATCAAGCTTAAGCCACATGTTAGTGGCGTGGGCTTTTGTGGATTGAGTCAGAGATCAAAATGTGCATCCAGGCCTGTCTCTCTCCACTTGAACTCTCCTACAGATTGCTACCATAAGACCAAGTTCATTCCCTCTCACCCTTAGACCATTCAGCTTTCTGCTAGACTGACGCCTCTTTCTAAATGCGTCACTGGCAGCAGGACAATGGAACCTGGGATAATCAGTTGTTGTTGTTGTTTTCTCATCAGCACGAGCATTTGACAGATCTTGTTGAAATGGTACTCAACTAGTCACCACGGATCTCTGTTGGTACTAAGGTGCCTTGACAATCAAGTGTTGTACATCTTCTTCTCCTGTGGACATGCTGAACAGTATCAGCACCATTGTTTGGTGCACAAGCCATTATCAACAAAATTTTTCCCTAGATATCTGCTCTTATAGTATTGCAATATCATCCCCTCTTCAAATAGGTCTCTCTCGAACCAACTTCCTGCTAGAATGTCCTTATCAATGACACTGAGCTCTGGTGAGCTTGCTGTATATGAATTTCAAGCACAGCAAAACAACCTTTTGCAGGTGATTTTAGGTTAGTTATTAGCCTTCAAGCCATGTGCACTTTTTGCCTCAGTGCCTGAGCACATCCATGCAGTCTCTTCTACTACCATTCACTTTTGTTATACGAGTGAGCTCTACAGAGACCTTGTGTGATGTCTGTTGATGCTACATGTAAAGCTTTGCATTTTGATGAAGAGGTCCATCTTTCCTTTATCTTTCATATATGCTTATCTAAAGTGTTCATGACTAGGTCAAGTATATATGAGTAAGCAACAGTTGGCCTTGTCAACAGCTGCATCAGGGAATGATGAGTGTTGGATCTCTCTTCTCTAATGTCGAAGAAGTGGACAGTTGGGAAAGTCATGTATTTGCTTGTATGTTTCATCCTTTCTTACAATCATCAATGAGCAACGTTCATTAACGGCAAACAGACTAGATGTTCCAGTGCCTTCTTTTTGCTATACATCAGCAATATTCAGTATACGTAGAGTCCTTAATGATAATGGAACTCAGCTATGCTGCTGCGAGTGCATCTGTGGTGCCCTGGAACTGGCCGATGTTTGACACTGCATGTATTATTTATACATCATGTTAACTTTGCCAGTGAGTTGATGTTTCCTGGCAGTTTAGATCCCCCACGCTGTTTCCCAAGCGATTTGTGAGTTTGAAAGATATCCTCCTGAAATGCAAGTTGACTGATCTATTCTAGGCCTTTATGGATTCTTATATGTTGGTCCAGGAGCTATGATCGTGTTGATTGCTGAAAGTAACGCATTTGACCAAATACTGTATCCATCTGAGTATCTAATGGAAATCTGATCTTAGTCATTCTTCAAATGTGCATTTATGCGCTGTACAGAAGGAGAAAGAAGATGCTAATCCTTTTCATCTTGTTGACATTTGCTCTGTTCACATTTAACATCATGCAGATGTCCAGGCTTCTGCATAAGTCTACTGTTCAGTTGCGCATCTTACCCATAATTTTTTACCAATGACCTGTTCCACACAGAGACAGCAGGAGAGAGAATATGTACAGGTAGTGCTTGTCACAATGGAAAGTGTCATGTAACAGAGCATGGAGAACTGGATGAAATTTGCACTACTCAGGCAAATACAATGTCTGCTATTGGCTGGTTGGTGACTACCATTGTGAAGCTCCTTCTGTTTGCTCTAGTACTGTGGAAGACTAGGCAAGTGAGGAGGGATAATTCTATTCAGACCTCTTCACTTGTACCAGTGCCACCCAGGATGCAGAACTGAGATATTACATCAATCATGACAAGGGACTCCACTGTGTACTTCACTGTGTAAGTAATAAACAAATTCTTTATGCGCTGATACTTATATACTAACTGACTTCTTATAAAGAATATTTACAGCCTGTCTCATTAGAACTGTCCTTACATTTTTTTTACCGAAGTGGTTCTTACTAGGAACGTAAGTACAACATGTCATCCTTCATTTGTCCTGCTCATATCATTCTAGTTTGCCTCTGAGTCAATGTTCCTCTCTCAGGACTTCATCGAGGCTCAAATGAATGCTTATCAAGCAGCTATGATAACCATTATGACGATCCTCACTCCAAAACTCCTTATAAACCTTCATGCCAAGTACTGCGGCTCAGTGGACATACTCACAGAGAAGGCTGAGTTGACTTGGGAAGTTGTGAAACCAAGGCAGGTCACTACCTCTGGTAACACTGATGAATGCATGGATGTTGAAACAGTCCTGTGAGAAGTAGTGTCACGTGAAGGGGAAGCAATCGGACTTTTGGGAATAAAGGCACTTCAGGTACCCCCCTTTCTGGGAGCTCTTAGTTCTAACTCTGACCAATTGAGTTAGAGCTAAGGGTATGTTTTTTCAAGTGCAATTCCTGAGCCTAGGATTTCCTGGCACAGGAATTACAGAATTAATTAGCATCTAGCATGGAGTGTCAGGAGGACTTATTCTGGTATTTCCTGGATAGTTTCTGGCTAATTTCATCACACAAATAGATTAATTCCAGGCCAGAATACAGCTATTTCAATTAATATATATATATATGAATTTCCTGCATTTTACAGCCTTTTTCATAAGTCCTGCGACACATGCATGTCATGTGAAATGAGCCATATCAGAGCCAAAGTGTCAAAAAATTAGAATGAATGCCTATTTTCTCTTTGAATTCTGTGCAGTACCTGCTCATTAAGTACTCAAAAAAAAGGCATGGTTCTCAGGAGAATAAATATGTAAAATATGGAGCAATAACTTGACTGTGTAGGTGGGTGGAGATCAAACAAGTGCAGCTGGTCTGTTCTCTCACCCATTTCTACTGAGATTCAAAAATTATGGCTCCCCTACATCTACCTATAAAATTCTTTCCAGTGTCTGTAAATTAAGTATATGACTATACCAACATCTCCTGCAAGTTTGAAGCCAATCCATTCAGTATTCATGGTCCAGCAGTAAGATTTGTGTTCTACTCTGCAAGACCTGTTGTGAGAAAAGGAGGGTAGAAAGAGCTTGAAGTGGAACACAAATCTTGCTGCTGGACCATGAATACTGAATGGATTGGCTTCAAACTTTCAGGAGATGTTGGTATAGTCATATACTTAATTTACAGACACAGGAAAGAATTTTATAGGTAGATGTAGGGATGCCATAATTTTTGAATCTCAGTGGAAATGGGTGAGAGAACAGACCAGCTGCACTTGTTTGATCTCCACCCACCTACACAGTCAAGTTATTGCTCCATATTTTACATATTTATTCTCCTGAGAACCATGCCTTTTTTTTGAGTACTTAATGAGCAGGTACTGCACAGAGAAAATAGGCATTCATTCTAATTTTTCAACACTTTGGCTCTGACGCGGCTCATTTCACATGACATGCACGTGTCGCAGGACTTATGAAAAAGGCTGTAACCTAACTAAAGAATCAACTGACATTAAAATGAAGGGCACATATTTAAAATAGTATAAAACTGCTTCCCTTGAAATCCAAATTCAGATACATATACAGGATTGGATTAGAAGCTTGGACTACTTCTTCAAAGCTTGCCAGTGCCAGCCTCCTGTTATTTGCTTCAAAGTCTTGAGTATTAGGGTCACATCCATGTATTAATTTAACTACTTGAGCACTTAGACCATAGACCATTGGATTAAGCATTATATATAATTTTGAATATTCCTTAAGCTTGACTACTTTTAAGTTAGTTTCTCTACTTTATCACAGACTTTCTGTCCACTTGATGCCCAGATATCTGTGAATCTCATATTTGTTTATTTATCTTTGAATCTTGAGTATTAAAAATAAGTATATCTCTCTATCCATGTATTCTTTTTTCTCTGATAAAATCACTGAGATTTTTGTCCTGTCTATCTAGTATACTTAGTGCTTTCTAAAGGCTGAATTTGCATGTAAGAGAGTGTATATACTGTATTGCACTGTATTATCATGGGGAATCCCTGAGATAATATATGTAGGAATTCCCAAGATAATGTATACAGGAATTCCCAAGATAACATATGCAGGAATTCCCAAGATAATGTATACAGGAATTCCCAAGATAATGTATGCAGGAATTCCCAAGATAATGTATACAGGAATTCCCAAGATAATGTATGCAGGAATTCCCAAGATAATGTATACAGGAATTCCCAAGATAATGTATGTAAGAATACCTAAGAAAATAGCAAAAGAAAACACTTGAACTTTGCCTGTATTCCATTATGCAACTTTAAAGTCATTAAGTAATTATAAGTACAGCATGTCTCATGTTGAGTTACATTTATTTTGATCTCTGAATGGAAGGTGACAAAAAATACTGATTTGACATTGAGTCAATCTAAAACTGCAACTTGAAGTTGACTTTATTTTGTCTGATAGGCTCCATAAGTGTGAAGTATCATTGTTAAGATGTGAAATAGCAAAGCTCTGGTATTGTCTATACATTTGAAGTTTATGTCATTTCAATTGTCTAAATACAAGATAGTGGGTATACAAGATCATCAATCTGAGACTTTTTTGATGGCAAAGTCAGCAGCAAAAGGTTGTTTCCATCAATCATCATAGCAGCATCTTCTTGCTGTATGTCCAAAACTAAACTACTGCCAAAATCATTTTTGATCTGCTCTGCTAGCTCTAGGAGTTCGCCATGTTTAGTGCCATCATGTTCTAAATCAGAGTCATTGTCAGAGTCTTCATTGTCTTTCCCCTGACCATCTGCAAAGATGAATGATGAGCGAAGAGGCGAAACTGTACAAATCTTGAGCTTTTCTTTATGTCTCTTGAACTCCATAATTTCTTCTATAGTTGGACCCCATCAAGTATTGTAAGTCCAATTTGGTTCTGGAATACTTTGTAGCTAGCTTTCTCATTCAATATAGAGAGCTAGAAGCTCATGCTATCAAGCATGAAGAGCATATGCCAGACCAGACTGAGAATCTAAGAAATACATTAAATAATACAGAAGTGAGATTTAAGGGAAAAGACTCACAAGCAGACTGTAGTGTGCCAGTTGTACATTCCCAAACATCACAAAACCATTCCTGTAGAGCAGCCTTCTCTTTGGTGAGATGCTGAAGCTCTTCCTGGCATCTCTTTGCATCAAGGTATGAGCGGATCCCTTTCCTAACTATTTTGTCACCCATCTAACGAGGCATGGCCTCGTCATCTAGATCAAACACCCCATCCTCCTGCCAAATATCACTATTGACATTGAGATCGAACAAACCAGTGATCTCAACAGGAGTTGAACAGTTTGCACCAGGAGGAGCAGATTTCTAGATTTTTTCACATAATAAATTGTACACTTTTGCAAGCTGAATAATCCTCGGCTCTCGCCACTTCAATTGCAACTCAATGAGCTCAGATTTTTTATACTCTGTAGATAGGGCATGAAAAGTGTAAATAATGCAAACATACAGCAAGATACTTTACCTCCTGATGATGAATGTTGTGTGTGATAGGGCCTCTCCAAATTTTGAAGTTCAAATTTATGGTATTAAAGTTTTGTTCGAAGACATGAACATAATGCTCAAGCATTCATATGATCATTGATGAAAGATTGATTCTTGACAGACAGTAGTTTCTCCTGCTCTTCAACACTAAGGATATTTGTCTTGGCATTTACCTCACCAAGTAGATGTGCATGTGAGGACTCTAGGACCTTAAGGGACTCATTGATGGTGTTAATATCAATATACCTTTCTTTTTCAATACTCAAATGTAATGAGTGGATCCTCTGTAGGATAGCATTGCAGCGGGACTTGAGATTTATGATGTCTTCTATCACATTTCACCTCACAGATTTTGACTGACCTAAAGAACTCTAAGCTCCTAATCTTGGATCTATGAAAAAGAACTTACGTGAGAGTGCTGTGGATTGGTGCTTAACTTGCACCTTCCACTTATCAGCGAGTTCCTCTTCTGAGATGTCAATCTCCTCTAATTTCTTCTTGGCTTCTTGTAGACACTTGTCACTTGTGGCAGTCTCAGTTCCACTTGGCCAGCCATGAGCTGAGCTTAAAGAGATTGTTTGCACTTAGAAACTGAACCTGAGAATCTATGATGTGCAGCCTATTGAAAGTATGATTCTAACACTTATTTTATATTTTTGTTGCTTTTCTTGATTTATTCCCACGCATGTGCAAACATCACGTGATTTTTGTCTTATATAATATTAGCTTCAAAGCGGCTGAGACAATGTATGAGTGTCCCTATCTGTTGCACTCATCCATTGGACTCAGGTATGAAGTGTGACCCCTTTTGATTCACTGCTGCTAACAATAGTAAAGTAGGCCTACAGAAATATTCTTTTAGAGTTGTTTTTGTGAAATTAGACATGAACTTACCATCTTTACACATCTGCTTAATCAGAGACAATTGAGTTCCCAAGATGGATCTGTTATACCAGATCATCCTAATTACTACATCTAGCTGGTGCTCATGACAGAAATGAAGGCATTTGGTGCTGCCAGCCTCAAATGAATCAGCAACAGGATATCTGAAGTAGCCAAAATACAGCCCAATTTGTTTCACAGATGATGAGAAGCAGAAATGCAACAAAAATGATAATTACTCAGGAATTCCTAGAGATAATCACTCAGGAATTCCTGGTTGATCAACTCTAGGATTTCCTAGAGATAACTACTCTGGAATTCCTGATAAATTATTGTTAGGAATTCCTAGTTGATTGTCTCTGGGAATTCCTAAAGATAATTAATCAGAAATTTCTGATTGTTTATCTCTAGGATTTCCTAGAGATAACTACTGTGGAATTCCTGACAAATTATTGTTGGGAATTCCTAGTTGATTATCTCTAGGAATTCCTGAGTGAATAGCCCTAGGAATTCCAGGGCAGTTATTGTTAGGAAATCCTAGAGATAACATGTCAGGAATTACTAGAGATGCAGCAGTAACAGATGTTTCAGATATTTAGTTTATGAAAAGCTAGCTATTAGATATATAAGTCAAGTCTGATCTACTTACTGGGCAGTCTGAGTCATACTTACAAGGAAAGAAGAATATGAGAGTTGTTAATACTAGTGGAGGATTAAATTATGAGTGTCTGAGTCAGAGTTATTACTAAGTTGATTTAATATAAGTCTGAAGCAAAGGTTAGAGCTGGGCACTCAGGAGTTAAGCTGCACAGTGGAAAGTGTACAATAGTATGCTTACAAGTAGTAGGTTGAGCCTTCTAAGGTGATTCTAATCCTATGCACATAGACAGAAGTTTGATTCAAAAACAGGCCTTTCATACTATTCTAAACATATGCCTTTCATTTCAATGTTGGTTGATTCTTTAGTTAGGTTAAAGTGCAGGAAATTCATATATATATATTAATTGAAATAGCTGTATTCTGGCCTGGAATTAATCTATTTGTGTGATGAAATTAGCCAGAAACTATCCAGGAAATACCAGAATAAGTCCTCCTGACACTCCATGCTAGATGCTAATTAATTCTGTAATTTCTGTGCCAGGAAATCCTAGGCTCAGGAATTGCACTTGAAAAAACATACCCTTAGCTCCAACTCAATTGGTCAGAGTTAGAACTAAGAGCTCCTAGAAAAGGGGGTACCTGAAGTGATAAAGGAACAGAAGACAGATATTTCAATGAATAGCTCTGTGGACTTTTAGAATGATGGTTATTTATTTCGTGATTTCAACTCAGTATAATTTATTGAAGATGCTGGTCGTTTCCATCTCTATGTAGAGTTGAGGCAACATCAGCTCTGTTGAAGCATATTTGCATTTATTCTCAAGGACACTGCGAGAACAATTGAACACATTCGAGTTTCATACTGCTCTGACGCCTCAATTACTATGTAGAAATAATCAGAATTCCTTGGTATCAGGGTCTGATGACAAGACTGAGTATGCAATTGAAGCAGAGCTTCTCATGGATGCAAAAAGTACAAGTCACACTGCCACATTTTTGGCAGTGCAGAAGTCCGAGCTGCTCTCCAGCAGCTGGGAAAGTAGCTATGATCAACATTTTGTTATGTAATCTTCTTTTCTTGGAGATCTTGGGAATAAATTTAAATAATTTAAATATTCTCTTTCAAATCTCAGGTCAGAAAGTTTTGAAAGAGGAGAAAAAAAAATTGCTCCACAAGTTCTATAGATATGCACAGTAGTTACCCATACATGCAGTTTTAGGACTAAATAGAGTTGCAAGTTCACATGCTTTGAGTTGTCGGCTTTAGCCGGTTTGCGCCATAGTGATCTCTTCGCTTCCGCCCTCTGTCCGTCTTCCTCTATTTCCACATCTTTATGTCCAATCCACTTCAACGATTCCGACTAGCCATTTAAGCAATGAGTGGCGCAACTGGAGCTCGGGCCAAAGCATTAAGGGTTCAAGCTAAAGCAGCCGGAGCACAGGTAACACGCTTCAGAAAGTCATTGAAGACCAGCGGCGATGGAAGAAGGCAATCGAGAGTAGTATCGGCACGAGTAAATATTTTTTATTTGCCTTTGAGGAAAGCCTAATAGACGAACTACAGGCGACAGTCAGACCGCACTCGCACATGCAACCGCCTGATAATTGGATGAAAGCATGCTGAACCACCACCTCCTTTGCTGTCACTTCCCCTCCGAATGGACCTTTACCACCCAGTGTTGTGTCCCGAAGGACAGCAAGAGACATTCATGAACTAATGCAAGTTTATTCATATGCTTCTCCAGCATACTCAAACTCCGACACTGAGAGCATCCCCGCAGGCAGATATCTTATGCGCCTATGGACGACCTGTTGACAGACTTCTTCTTGCAGAGTGGAGGGCTCGCTTTATGACTTTCATCCTAGCGGACGACCCATCGCCACACTGTGTCGAAAAAGACGCTGTCATATTAATTTTGCTTTTTTTCCCATACCTTTCTGTAGCATGATAATCATTCCTGTACCTTCCTACTGTGGGCGACGCGCATCTCCATCTTGTACCCGTGATGTAGCTTCCCAGTTATTATTTTGAATTTCCCAATATTTGAACTAATGGCCCATGCCGTACTATATCTTCAGTATGGAGTCTCAATGTTCCGTGTCGGACGGCGATCACTAGTACTGCTTCGGACGTCTTTCTAGTCGTCAATTTACCTGTCCATCCTACCTCAGAACTGCGCAGTAAATATCTCCATATCGAGCTTGAACTTATACAATCGGAGTATTCGGAGCCATTGGGTGGAAGGACCACTGCAGAATAGTTGAACGACGCGCTGCGCAACTCGCGTGACGGGTGCTATCCACTGCACGGTTCAATACATGCTAAATGTGTAGTACCTCCATTCCAAGGACGCGCTATGTATGCTGAAGGATACCTGCATCGAACTGGTCAAGATAGAGATTGACGCTGTTAACCTGTGGAGTGGTGTCACGCGTCGAGAAGGGGCTTGCGGAAGCTGTGAAAGGCATGGATAGGCTGGCTTACAATGATGCAAGCAGGGATCTCGTTATGCGCAGTTTCAAGTTGGAGGAACCCGAGCTGTTGAAGACATCGCAATACGTCTTGCTAATGGTTAGTCGAGATTTCGTTGTCCATTTCACCCTGACTCACTGTCAGGCTATCAGATAACAATAGTCAAAAAATGAAGAGTCTGGACAGAGAACGAGCTCGTATGTCCATGCTGGTTTGGAGAAATGGCAGCAGCTAGTGACCTGGTTCTTCCAGAACACCACATGTGGTAGTGTGCTCCAACCTATGCATTGGTCAATTGCTCTGCTTCGTAGAATGATAGATATTACTAGCCGGTTGCAGCTTTTCTGAGCTGAAAATAGGTTTTGATCGGCTTAGCGATACACACTTTAATTTGTTGTAAGTAAGGACTCCCGTTGATATACCCTCTTATGCAGTCTGAACTTACCGTCAGCCTCTTCCCCTGCGCCAGAAGTTTAATAACGAAAGAATGTAATCTCGTATCTAGAGGAGCTATCAGACCCAAGAAGGAACCATCGACCCTGTCTCACCTGTTTACTGGGCCTGTCCTAAGTTATCTAACCTGTCGTAGTACTATTCGGTGCTATAGATGCTTGTTGTAGTGCTTGGAGATAGTCATTTTTGCACCGGGGCTTCGCATCTGAGATGAGACTCCGAGCACTGAAAACGGTTTCTGCGTTCGGGCATGGTGTAGCGATCTCGACACGAGCTAGCTCCGTCATAATTATTCAAGTCGGATGTCAGGTTGATATCTCTGGAAACACGCAGTTCGATTTAACATAGTCAGGAAGGAAGCTGAATGCATTCGCGTCGAGAAGTTTCGCAATTGATATTGCTTTGAAGTTCTGGACCCGGATGTGCTGACGAGACTTGGTAGGAGTAAAAGGTAGAAAAGGATAATCAAGACTTGGTTATTTGTGAGGCAATATGTTGCAGCTGTCTTTAATTTCGAGACGAGCACCTTCTGTTGCATGTCCCGCGTTATGCAAGTTGGTCGCTGAAGAGATTTGTACACCCGTGCCACGAGTGATGCAGGAACGCGACCACGTGAGTCACGTGGTCTTTGATTTATAATATCTGCTATCTACTACTAACAGATCACCAACCGCACAAAGGCCGAAAACAAAACAGGAAAATGACTACGTAGAGCGGGAATGATGGTAATTGGTAACTAGGAAGGAAAAGCATGGCAAGGATATAAGGGTCGATACTAAAGGTCAAATGAAGGTGGTAAATCAGATAATAAAGGCATGCTGTCGGGAGGACGACGAAATGAAAAATAAGCAAATTTTAGGAGAAGAAGGAAATTATTTGGGCGAGACCACTCAGCGAAGGTTAAAGGAAGGGATCATTGACGAAAAAGGCCATTTCGAACAATAGCGAAGAAGGGGCAACAATTGAGAAGGTGATGGACATCATGCTTAGAGCACAACGGGTCTGGGCAACGCGGTACGGGGTTTCGGATATGCAAATCGAGCGAGTTCAGCATAAGGCTGACGGCGCGGGATTGAACTGTGCGGTGTATCCTCTTCTTTGGAGAAAGCTTCAAAAACGGATGTAGGGATCACGTTGGATGTAGGATGAAAGATGACGGCTCGAGGATGGAACGATGTCCACGTAGGTTTATAATGTTGGCTTTCCAGTCACGAACAAGGTCGAGCTGTACTTGCGCCGTCAAGTTGGGAAGCGATTCCGGTATGGTCTCGTGGTATGGGTTGGTAGCGGCATCTTTGGCAAGTTTGTCGGCTTTAGAATTGCCTAGTACTCCACGGTGTGATGGGAGCCACTGGACAGTGATATGCGATGCGTCATGGTGTAGGGCAAGGAAGATCCCACATAGACGGCGGAAAAGGATGATAAAATCCGCATGCCGAGCGTCATTAGAGAAGATGAGCTGGACGCAATTGAGCGAGTCAGAGACGATGTGGATGTGAACCGGTGTGAAGCATTTCGAAAGAAGAGATGAGATACGTCGCATGGCTGCGATGAGCGCTTCCTGCTCTTCAAACAAGATGTTTGAACGAGAGTGCGCTGCTGATGAAAAGACAGCGAGTTCCTGGTGATTGTGCATAATGACGAAACCATGGCCGCCGTTGAGGGAGCCGTCGGCTTGTGGAATGATGGAGCCATCTGTAAAGATAAAATATTGATATGGAGGGGGGTGTAGAAAGAAAGAGTTAAAATTTTGAATAGCGTGTGGACGTTGCGAAGATGAAGGAATGGGGGTCATAATGAGACGCGAATGAATGGGGGTGAAGTTGGGAAAAGAACCTGCTTTAGGGATCGTGATATTGGGAAGAAGTGAAGACAGGAGATATTGATTCGGAGATGGGTTATGCGTAGAGTAGGCAAAATAAGAGAGAAGGAAACGTTGAGACAGAGAACGAATAAACAGCGGAAGCGGAGGGCAGGATAGAAAGGATTCCGCCACACCTGGATGAGTACTATGATTGAAAACGAGATGTAAAAAACGGTATTGGGTTTTTTGAAGAATTGAAAGAAGGGGAGACTCGGAGAAGAGGACAGCACCGTAGATGGCGACTGAACGAATTAAACCAAAATATAAAAGACGAGCGTACTGAAGATATGCGCCGTTGATCCGATTGAAAAGGAAGGAACGCTGGTGAAGGGTAGAAAGAGCCTTGTTGGCCCGGGATTCGAAATGAAGTTTGGGGGACAAGTCATAAGAAAAAATGATGCCTAACCAAGTAAGATGGCGAAGAGGGCGAATAACACGGTTGTTTGGTAAAGACAAAGCTGCGCTGGAAGATGAAGGAGAGTCCGTTAAAAAGGATTGGAAGGTAAAGTTTGCAACTCTGTGGTGAGGTAGAATATGAAGAAGTTCGATAGCGTCTGGGTCGATGGATAAACCAAGGGATTGAAATTGAAGAGAAATGAATTGAAATTGTTTGCGAAGACGCACCAAATTGGTGCTAATGCTGAGTGAACGAGCGTAAAGAAGATGATCATCCATGTATGCGAGTAAAGGTTGCGATGGGCCAAAATGGGAATTATAGGACGTGATAACGTCGGCTGAAGCGAATATTGAAAGCAGAGGGGATAATGGGGACCCTTGGGGAACCCCACGGTTGGGTTTGACGAAGGGAGAAGAAACGAAATTATTAAACGAAAGTGAAATGGGACGGTCTCTGAGCCAGCCCGAGAGAACATGAATAATATTGGGGTGAACTTTGGAATGAATGAGTTTGGAAAGAAGGCGGTTGTGCGAAATATTGTCAAAAAAACCTTGGATATCAATGGTGAGGATCGAAGTGATCAAATAACGATGACGACGGTGTAGTGCACTTTCACTGCTGCCGTTCATAATAAAGGGTTGAGATAGAATGGTTGAAAGTAAAGAATAGCATGCGGTTAAAGAAGAACGGTGTTTGCGGCACCCATGTTGAGCGTCGGGAAGAAGGTTGTTAAGTTCAAAAAAGGGTTGAAGAAAATTGAAGAGAATGCGTTCAAAAAGTTTACCTATGGTGTCAACCAAGGTGATAGGCCGGAATGCCCTTGGGACAGAGAAGTCCGAACGTTTGGGTTTAGGAATGAAAGTAACGAGTGACGTTTTAAAAGGAAAAGGAAAATGACCAATTTTCAAACATAAAGTGAAAAGATCGGCGAAAAACTGTCCTCGATGCTCGATGAGGAGCTCCAAATGTTTGTACGAGATATGGCTATTGCCAGGACTCGTTTCGCGGTCGACGCCCTGAAGGGCCGCATGTACGTCCTTTAATTCGATGGGACGAAATTCCGAGAGGGCGGGAAGGGGAATGACCTCCGGAGTTTGCGGTAATGGGGGGAAGAACGTCTCGCGGAAGAGGGACGCTTTATCGGATTCTGTAAGGGTGAACGACCCGTTTGACATACGGAGCGCGCCGATTGGAGCTCGGCGGCGGGCCATGCCTAGGTACTGATTGCGCCACACTGACTGCGTATCGGATTTTTGAAGGCGCGAACCAAAAAAGGCGTTTTTGGCTCTGGTGATTTCCATGTCTAAGAGCCTCTTCGACTCAGGGTGTGGGTTACGACAGTGATCGTGATAGAGCTTGGAGCATGCTTCGGACCACCAGTTGTTGGGGCCAAAGTAGGATCGAGGTTTTCGTTTATGAAGGAACGAGGTAGCGAAATCGGAAAGGGTTGAATGAAGAGAAAAAAGGAGGTCGTCCAGCGCCTTAGGGGATTCGATCCCCGCTAAAGAAAAGGGGAATAGGTTAGATTCGCAAAATTCCCCTATGAAAGAGGGTAAATCTCGGAAACGAATGGAGCGGAGGGGGGGTTGTTTGGGAGGAGCCAATTCATTAATATCGAAAGAGAAACGTATAGGGAGATGGTCTGATGAAATATCAAGGGAAGGGTCTGAAATGAAGGAACGTTCTAACAGCGAAGGGGCAAAATCGTCTGAAGCGATAATAAGATCAATGATCGTTTTAGACCCGGATGAGCGGTTGAAATAAGTGTGTTTGTAAGGGGGATTGCAAACAATTAAACGATTTTCGTTGATCCAGTCAACAAGAATTGTAGAATGCGAAAAAAGACCAGATTGATCTGGGAAAGACCAGAGGTCTGAATGTCGGTTAAAGTCCCCAATAAAAATGTTAGAGGGAAGGTCGAGAGAAGGTAGGGGGTTCTCGAATTCGTGAAGGGAAGGGGAACTATAGACGTTCCAAAGCAGAAGGGGGGATAAGTCGCCCCGAGAAATGGAGGTTACTGTAATATTAGGCGATGACGAGCCGGGAGTATATAGGGAAACACGGTGAATGATGCGAGGATGAATCAGTGTACAACACCTGGGTTTCTCAGGGGAAGAAGGACGAAAGGCAATGTAAGGGGTGAAATTACGAAGATTAAAAACGCGGGTGCCGGTTGAAGAAGATTTGGAAGGAACAGTTGAATGAATGATGGGGATTTCTTGAAAACAGATAATATCTGGGGCGGAATGAGTGGAGGAAAAGGAGCGGAGTAAATAGTCAAAAGTAGGGACTGAATTGCGCAGATTAAGAGAAAAAACCGAAATAGACTCTGACATAAGAATCTAGAAAGGGGAGCGATAGTTGCGGCGAGCTGGACACTCCGAAGATCTGGCGCTGTGATTGCCCTGGCAGTTAATGCACAGAGCGAAGTGGTCGCATTGAAGATTGTTGATCGCGGTGCATGGAGCGCACTTGGCGACATGCACGGCGGTACGATGCGGTTCGGAACAAATCGCGCAACGGGCGACGGATCGACATTTAGCAGCTGGATGTCCCAGGCGGTGACAATTGTCGCACTGGTTGATGGTGGGGCGAGCTCGCATTTCTTCGAGGCGACGTATAACTCCAAATATCGGGACGGACCGGTTGTTGTGGAGGAAGAAATGGTCGAAACAAAGACGCGAATCGTCTTTGAGAACAACCGATACGTTACAGAAGTCGCGCTGATTCAGGCGCTCGATAGAGGACATGAAACGTGGGGGAAACATGAATTCCTGGCCCTCAAATTGAGGGAGAGCTGATATTTCGTCAATGAGGTCTTTCTCTGAATAGATTAGCTTGGTGTCTTTGTCATAGACTGGGACACCCGGTATGACCATCTTGAATTGTGGTGAGGGTGTGAAGGCCCTAGCGCCACTGATGTTAATAATACGGTTGAGTTGGGCAACGAGCGAACTGTGTTGAGAGTCGAAGTCAGAACGAATGTTAGTGAAAGCAATCAAAAGATTGCTGTTAGTGGTATATTCGACATTAAGAACGACGAGATGTTTAAAGAGAGCGTTGCCCTTAAGGCCAGCACGAACACTGTTTTTGACGGAAAGGGTAGATGGACGAACAGCGAGATCGCCAGGAAGAGAAAAGAAAATACGCCGGACGTTCCGAACGCGAGTGTTGACCGATCCGTTAGATCGGTTGATTGGTACAGTAGAAATTTCCCCGTCAGGGTTCTGTTCAGTGACGCGGACCACTTTGGTAGGGGTGGGTTTGGCCTTCTTCTGCGCCGCTTTGGCGTATGTAACTGTTGTGAACCCGTCCTTATCCGTTCCGACGGCTTCGACAGGCGGGTAATAGACTTTGGTTTGAGAACCCTGAGGGGCGTTGTGGGCTGAATGGGCATAGCCATCTGGAGCGATGATGGTGCCTTCCGAGGTCATCCGAAAGCCAGAACCCGGAATACGGGTTTTGGCAATGGCAGCTGCATATTCCGTTTTCCCGTTTTTCGGGGTCTGGACGCGCTGTTTAGTAATGGGGCCTGGGGGGGGAAATTTGGGATCATGAACGAAACGGACACCAATTGGATCGGGGAGGATTTTGTTCTGTTTATGAATGTTAGTGGTATCGGGAGCCGAACGTGGTGCTGATGGAGCCGGAACGTCTGAAAGCTGTTTTTCAATGTTATTAGTTTTTTCGGCAATGGAAGAGACAACCGCGGAAAGGTGCTGAATAGAACGGGACATGGAGTGCATAGTGTCCGTGATTTCCTGATCACGGATGGTTTGGCTGTTGACGTAGATGTTTTCAAACACATGTTTAAACGAGGGAGAGTGAATGCGGAAAGTGGAGTGAAAAGCTTCCAGGCTTTCGTTGGCAGAATTGGCGAGGCTAGTTTCGTCGTCCAGTGAGTTCGACTTGTTTATCCAGGATACCAAATTGGATCCAACGTTAGCGAGGATGGACCCGGCTCGGACTGGGTCGTCGAACCAGGGCTTATCTGAAGACCACGTCGGTTGGGAGATAAGCGTGTTAATAGTATTAATGGTTTCTTTAGTGAGATCAGCAAAAGAAAGGTTGACTTTCTCGGCGATAGCCGGATCAGTCATTTCATCGATATCCTCCATGATATTGTCGACCTGAGGGGCCTGACTGGTATGCTCGTCGGGGATGTACAGATCGTCGTCCATAGCATCATCGTCAACTCGAGAGGGGGGTGGGATGGACCTATGTTCTTCTTCAGAGTTTGAACGTTTAAGACTGTTCTGCGATTCGATTTCCGGGGTCGGGGGAAGGTCTCCTTGTTTACGCAATTTGGCGGCATGTTCGTCCGCCTCGACATCGGGAGACCATGTAGAGCGATTCACTTGTACTGTAGCGCATACATTGTCATTGTGGTTGTAGGTCTTGTCGCGACCACAAGTGACGCATAACTTGGCAGTCCCGCTAACACACGAGCGACTGTGATAGGGGAGATCCTGTTTACACTCCCCACACTTGGTAGGGTCCTTGGGATTAGCAAGGGAAAGGGTAGACTTTGTCTTGTGAAGAGAAGCTTTTGCTCTGGTCAACATTTTGCTGTCCATAGCGAGTAGAGAACGAGAAATGAGGCTGGTAGCGTTGTCTTCCCACGGCAGATGGTGATGGTAGTGGTCTTTGACGCGCTAGCGCTCCTTTGGTTCGGTTTGCTTCCGTTTGTCCACTCGTCGCTTGCTCATCGTCGCCGCCATAGGTCATTCTCAACAATTATGGCCTCCAAAATACGCATCGCCGCTCGTCTGCGCCCGAATATTGCAGGCGAAATCATCGACGATGCGGTCGGTGTGCAGAATGATGACAGCGGCGCGTTCGTCACCATCACCCATCCACGCGACCCCACCCAACGCTTCAAGTTCCCGTTCTCGTCATGCTACGGACAGCACTCTACTCAAGAAGAGATCTACACTAATGATGTTAAGCCGCTGCTTGATGTCGTTTTCAGTGGTGTGGTATGTCTTCATAGCTTGTATTTGTGCGCGGCCACCCGTTTATGTGTGGGATATTTGCTGTGCTAGACCGTAACTGTTTTTGCATATGGAGTCACCTCGTCTGGAAAAACGCATACAATACAAGGAACAAAGACACAACCTGGTATAATACCTCGTGTCGTTCGCGTATGTTCATCTTCATTCATCATACTGAAAACTCAAGCATAATATGGTTGCCTAAATTAAGGACATCTTTGAAAGAGGCACGTCCGTCGAGGATGCTGAAATTGGCCTATCCGTGTCCTACATGGAGATATACAAAGAGGAGGCATATGATCTTCTGGTAGATCGTGACAGTGTACGTCGTTGTTTTTATTCAGTTTCCGATCACACAATCTGAAGCCCTTTTTTAGGCTCCGAAACTCCCCATCAGGGAAGACGCTGCTGGACAGGTTTTTGTCGCGCATCTGAGCTCGCTCCCGCTCTCGAGCGTGTCAGAGTTTGATAGGATATATACGTGAGCCGCTTTCTCCCAATGTTACCTGAACGGTTGCTGAAGGGCCTCAAGTGCGGCAACCAAGCGTCGATCGGTTGGGTCGACGAATTTGAACCACGCGTCGTCGCGCTCACATGCGATACTGACATTACACGTACAAATGGTGGATAGCACTGCAGGACAAAGTATGCGAATTCATACTTTATGATGAGTTTCTGAGCGTGATCACTGACTATTCTGTTTTCAGCGGTGACTGGAAAGATTAACCTCGTGGATTTGGCTGGATCAGAAAATAACAAGGTTCCTTCAGCTTTACGTATGAATAATGTAATGTTGCAAAATTACTGATGCTAGATGGTTTGAATAGCTGACAGGCAACGATCCTTCGCGTATGGCTGAGTCGGCCGCAATCAACAAGTCTCTCAGTGTACTCGGCCAGGTGGTTCATGCATTGAACCAAGGAGCGGTACGACCAACGCGTGCTCTAACCTGAGCAGTGTACTCATAGCATTTCTTCCCCATGTAGTCGCGAATCCCATACAGGAACTCCAAGCTCACCAGAATTCTGCAAGACGCCTTGGGTGGAAGTGCAGTCGGCTTACTGATTTGCAACTTAGCACCAGGCACGAAATTCAGGCAGGATACGTGGAACACGCTCAAGTGCGTTAGCGTATGATTTAAATGCTCCGTGATTCACTAATAGCATTTTAGCTTTGCGACCCGGACGAAAGAAATCGAAAACAAACCTGTTGTTAATGTTAGAGGTGAGTAACGTCCTATCTACCATTAAACTGCTTCGTTGACGAAGCATCAAGATAACCAACCGGCTCCGAAACCTCATTTCGCTGCACTGGCGCCTCAGCTTCCTAGTTTACCACCCGCAAATGTCGCTTCTTCGTCCCGTACGCCTGCCCTCGTCTGGCGACGTAATTCCCAGATTAAATGTTGTATCTTATTTCAGGTCAATCCGGCCGTCCCTCTCTTTTGCCCACCGCTGGTTCGTCCAAGCTCCCCGGTCCTTCGAAGGGACGTGTTTCCATGTTCGGTGTTGGTGGTCCCTGTGGATTCCAGCCATTTGCAATGGGCCTCCCTGGAATGGGCCAGGGTGCAGTGAAGAAACAAATCACCGAATCTGGGAGTGGCAGTGATCGTGGAAACAATAGCGGGTCAGGAATTTTGGGGATGACCGAGGAGGAAATTGACGAACGGGTAGGTGTTATTTGCGTCAAACACCCAGAGCTGTATAAGGACTAAAAACCTCTTCCTGCAGATCGCCAAAGCTGTGGAAATTGAGGTCGCACGCCGCCTTGAAGAACGCGAGCGCCGTCGAGAGGCAGAAGAAAAGAAGGAGGTCGAAAAGCAATTGTTGGTAACCGTACAGGAGGAGAGCGATCACTCAACGCCGGACCTTATTTTACCCGAAGAAATGACCCGAGCAGCGCGTCCGGTGGCTTCGAATTCATTACCTTCGGGCGTTCTGACTCCTCTTCTTAAACGCCACGAAGACCTGGACAACGAACTGAAGCGGCGCCTCGTAGAGCTTGAGCAGAAATAGTGAGTGGTTTCCTTCGGCATCAATACACAATGACTGACGGTGCAGTACCCGCATTTTTCTGTGGAAAATGACGCGAGTAGCGAACAAAACAGCCGTGAGGTACAGCTCGCTGACGTCCTTTCGCCTACATCGAAGAAGAAGACGGGACGGGCATACGTTGCCCTTGCTCGGGCGCATTCTGAGAAGTAAGTCCTGGATTACGAAGTCAAAGTTGTTACTGAAGGGCAGTGCTGTATTTTTGCAGGGGTAATTTACAGGTTGCGCTCAATCTATATAAGAAGGCAGAGTCCTACGTACCCGACAACATGAAGCTTAGGGAACGGTGCGTATATTCATTACCTGTGATCTCTTGCGTACCGTGCTCATGGCAATAATAACATCAAGCATCGTCGAGATCGAGTATGCCGTCAAGAACAACGTCGAATTCGTGCCTGAGCTGAAGAAAAAGAAGGGTAAATCGAAGAAGGCGAAGAGCACGGAGCACAACTCCACCATTGATCTCTTTTCGATAGCGGAAACGAGCACGGTAAAGCGCGACGATCACGATGGGGACTCAGATGACAACTACCGTACCTTAGGGGGCCTTGGCAATGTGAACAGCCTAGACAAGAAGAAGGGAAAGGGAAGGGGAGGTCGCGGTCGGCCGGCGCCCTTCGAGGAGGCAACGAACAGTCCGCAAAAACAGAAGCGTGTCGCTAGAGACGGCGAGCTGGACGAGGAGGAGACGCCGCCCAAGAAGCAGAAGAAAGGAAAGAATGGTGTGAAAGCGACTGCTGGTGTAGACAGTGACGACGAGGGCGATGAGGAGTCGGAATGGCTGCCGACGAACACAAAGATACTGGAGACGTGATTAAGCTTTGCGTCGCACGCTCATGGATTGTGCCTTATGGTGAGCTACCTTTTCTCCCTTGCTATTATGCTATCTTCTGATAGGCATCTTACGTTTTATGAATGTACAAGCCTTGCTTAATGATTATTTTTGTTTCTTTTTGCTCTCTATTTTGGCAGATTAATAATGATCTCTTGATCATTTCTTTGCAATGACATACATATGTACACTGTCCAATTGATTATGCTTTTATGCGCAATGTATATCACGGCGTTGCGCGATAAGACTGACGACGACGACGACGACGATAGCAATGACTCGGACCGCGGTTTGCGGAGGGCCGTCGGAAGTATGCGCTGTGTTGGCGTGATGAGCCGAGGAAGGGAAAGCATGTGAGAGCCACGCGAGACTACCTTTGGGCCCTGACTACATAATACATTAATATTGATTTGTTGCTCTCCTTCTAAGGTACACGAAAGTTAAACTCGACAAGCTGGTGTCACATCACTGTCACGGACCCTGAACCCTCCGCTTACCATATTAGGAAGGACCCTAGCGGCCAAAATTGTGAGGTCAAATTTTTGAAAAGTTTTGTTAGCTCTTGTAGAATGAGAAATACATTTTTTATATATTCCATGAGCCTCCATCTGTCAGAATTCTACCTGATACTGTCATCTGAGACATAGGTTGTCTTGACTGGTTCTTGTTTTGCAGTCTGACAGATGAAATACAGGTCGGTATATGTTTCAAAATATATCATGAACTGCTCACAAGCTTCTTTTTGCTCTTTATGTTCTTTATCCAGTTGTAATCCTTGAATGGCATGGCACGGTGCTTTTTTGTGTGGCAAGACTGTCAAAGGGGAGAAAATGTTGAGGATATGCATGATTAGTAATTGTATAATACTGCTATATATAGAAGTTATTTGTCATATAGAATTAGCCGAGAGCGGCCAAACTTCCGTGGTCAAAAAATCAAAAGTTCGTCAGATTGTTGCAAAGTAAAATCTGAGGCCTTTGCAACAAAAAGACTTTTTTCCTTCTTAGAAAATCATCAAAAGTTATTATTTCTAAAATTTAAAAACACAGGTCTGTAGATAAAAGCAATCCCAACAACTCTGTGAGGCTCAATTTTGATTTTGTGTCCAGTCGAAGAGGCAGTTTCGTCGATGTTGAGTGAAGCCAGATTAGGCAAGTGAGGTAAGCACCACGCGCGTCACAGCTTGTCGAGTTTAACTTTCGTGTACCTTACCTTGAACCAATCTTGGAACACTGGGTACTTTGACTCCGGGTCCATTATCCAAATATCTCTCCTAAACTCGTCTTCCCGAACTCTGCTACGGGTCGTCGTTGCATTATCGGATGCAGATGGCCCTTCTGCCTCCGGAAAGCCCAAGTTTCTAGTTTTTCTACCCTGCGGACTCTGCGTTGCACCGAGCTAAATCAACGGATATTGGCCTCTTGACAATCATCAGAAATACCGCTCGAAAACAAACTCTTTTATGCCTTCCTTTTGTCTATCGTCTTTTATCGACACCTTATTGGTGAACGTCGACATTCAACTCAAAGCGGACCTCTATCTCAAAATATGATTCATTTATGGGCTCATGCGACACCCGCGCGACTATCTGCTGCCCATCTTAATCATTACCGACTCCGGCGTGGGAGATGTGATGGAGTACTCGAGCGCTCCTGCTGGGAACGACTGAGGCGTGTTATACCCCCTCACGTCATCACCGCATATCATAGCAATGAGACGTGAGAGCGCCGCGCAGCCATCAACATTCTCCGCAGTTGAATCTCTGACCGCCGTTCGTGCCGGTCCAATGAACTAGCCAAGAATGCGTGCGCCCCTCCCACGCGTAAGCAACGAAGCGCGCCTCACCGACGCCCTTCGAGCTGTGCGTTTCACGCAGCCCCATCGTGCTCGCACCCTCTTATAGCCCACCCGCAGTTGTCGTGCTTAAGGTTCGCTTTGCTCTCGACCACCACCTCGACCAACCCTCCCGTCCTTCGTCGCTGTTCTTATGGCTGAGATTCACCCCCCGCTGAGTGACATTGACAAGCAGATCAAAAAGCATGCGCTGCTGAGCTCTATCGGGTTTATCGTCCTCCTTCCTCTTGGGGCTCTCGTGGGACGCTACCTCCGCACGTTTACCGGCAGGTGAGCCTCGCCTTCTCATATTCCGAGAAAAATTGAAATCGCTGACCCCGAGCCATGGTATCAGGTGGTTCTGGGCCCACTCCTTCCTCCAGTTCCTCCTCGCTGGACCCATCATCTTCGCCGGCTGGTATTACGGATACAAGTCGACTGCATTTCTGAACACCGGCGGGCACTTCGTCGATCCTCACAAGGTTCGCTTCCGTTTCGATCGCGTCATTCCGTCGCCAGCGCGCGGGATCTTTTTTTTTTTTCCCTACTTCCGAGTTTTCTGAAATCTGATGCCGTCTGCTTTCGGTGCCTGCTCCAGAAAATTGGCCTCGCGCTGCTCATCTTGTATTTGGTCCAGCTACTGCTTGGATCGGTCATCCACTCGTTCAAGACGCCCCGGCTGATGGGCGGGCGCCGCCCGCCGCAAAACTACTTCCACGCGTTCCTTGGACTCGCGATCATCGCACTCGCGTTTTACCAGGTGCACTACGGGATCGTGACGGAGTGGTACGAGGGCACGGGCGACGGGACGGTCGTCACGAAGAGTGCGATGCATGCGTGGATCGCGCTGATTGTGGTACGTGGATCTGAGAACTGCTTGATGGGATGACTGCGGAAACTGAATGAATTGATGCGCGCCCGTTGTTTTAGGTCTTTTGGGTGCTGTACGCTGCCGGTCTTGCACTGCTTCCTCGGCAGTATGGCCAAGAGGCGGCAGGAAGGAAGGAATCGACCCAGAAGGCTTGATTTTTTTTAATGACGGCTTGAACTCCATTTATATGCGTAATAACCACGAACACTACATTCCTTCCTCTACAGTTCGATTCCCAACCCTCTACAGTGTCCTATCTGCCCTCGATACTAGCTATAATATTTGTTGCGCTACATCCATTCGTATAGATTTGCGAACACCGTCTTCTCTACAAGTTAGCACAAGGGAGCGTGGGGTATCAAAACACAAAACACAAAACCGAAACCGAAACCAAACCGAAACACAGCTTGAAGGGGGATTCAAGGAATGCTACAGGGGAGGAAAAGACAATTGTCCCGGGGTCCAGCTACTGGATACATTGCTTAGTTAGTAATTCGGAAGGGGAACAAATCAAAGAGTATATTCCTGTCCTCGAAAGGAACATTGAACTCTACCAGGTGCGCGTCGAGCCGGGAGAGGTGCTGCCAGAGCCATCGGTGGTTTCGTCGAACATCGTCCAATCAAAGGGCGCCGCGGCCAGAGCGGCGTGCAGCGCCCGGTCACCACTGAAGCCGTCCGTCTGCGGCTTGCAATATCCTGCGCCCGCGCCCGAGGCCATGGCGAAGTGTTGCGTAAAGTGTGCCGGCGAGTCGTCGCGGAATTGGCCCTGCCCACTTCCTTGACCTTGACCTTGACCTTGACCCGGCCCGGGGTCCGTATACGAGGCAAAAGAGAAATCAAAGTTCGCTGTGCTGGCGAAAGGTCCGCCGGCAGACGGAAGGCCGGAAGGAATGGCGCTAGAGCCTGCGCCGCCGGGGAGAAGGCCCATGAAATCAGGGAACGGCGCGTTGAGGAAGACGGCGCCGCTGAGGAGACCCGTAGAGGCAGCATTCGGGAAGATAAGGATACCCGCGCCTGCACGCGTCTCTGGGAAGCCTGGGACGGGCCAAGGTGCGATACAGAGCTGCAGCATAATACGAAATTGAGTAACGCGTATATTCACATGTAAAGAGCCTAGAACGTACGAGCTGGTTCTCGATCAGCACGCGCGACAGCGCACGGAAGTGCGTCTCGTTGGTGCTGCCGTGTCTGTCAGGTATGAACATGCACAGCGGGACCTCGTTGCGCGTGACCCAGGTCTGTATGTCCGTAAGGCGGCACGCGTGCTGTGCGATATGCACGTCGAACTGCTTCGGCCAGAGGTCCGTGCGACTACTCCTCGAAGAAGAGTGCATCAGCAAGGGGCCCTGGTCGAGGAGGAAGGAACCGCAGCACTTACTTGTCGCCCTCCGTCTCGGCGGACGCGACGAGGAGCCGCTGCTGTTCATTCGGGGTCTGGAAGAGGTTGATGCCGTGCAGGATGAACTCCCCGCGCCATGGGCGCGGGCGTGTATTGCGCCGTGTGGAGGGTGGGGACGGAACGATCACGTCGAAAGGAGTGGGAAGCCGGAAGACCATCTTGGTGGAGTCTCGGGTTTGCAAGGAGGGGTCGGGAATGCGAAAACACAAAGGAGCGGGAGGCAACTACGAGAAGGCAAGAAAGAGGGGAGAGGGGGGGAAGAAGTCAAGGAAAGAGGGGAATCGGAAAGGAGAGAGTATAGATGAATGAATGGCTGTAGCTGTTCGATGCCAGTGTCAATGGGCGTGTTGGATCGCGCGATTGAAAATAAAGCAAGCGCTCTCGAGATTATTTCAAGGTGGAGATGGTCATGCTTGGCTGGACCGCTCCATTCTTAAGAGGGATTTGGGCCGGAAAATGAATGACGAATGTCGCTGGGAAAGGGGGGGGTGGACCGGGCGACGGAATAGGAGAATGGATAGATTAGTGGAATGCTGGGACGGACGTCGAATAATTAAGCAAAGATGAAAGAAGAGGGCGACGGGGGGGCTCGGTCGCGTCACGCTAGCTTTGTATCGTCGGACGCGCTGTTTAGGAAGACAGGAACCGGATTGGCTCTAGGCTTAGGCTTGTAGCGTACAGGATTGACTCCGGATCCGCCGAGGCGAGGCGTGGTTGAGAGATAAATAAGAGACGCAAAGATAATATGCGAGAATGCGGTGGTCGGGAAGAGCACTGAGAGATCAGATCGACAGCCAAGAAACGAGAGCAGAGCGTAGGCCATGTGGACGAGGGAGATAGGACTATAGGCTTTTGAATTGTATCGAAGAGGGTCACAGAGCAGCAGTGGTAAACGTCATGCGGGTGGTGGTGGCCAGCAACGAGCAACCGCGCCGGGCAACGGGACCTGAGAGCAGCCCGACGACACCGAGGAATATAAGTATAAGCTCAGGCTCACCCTCGCTAGCGACAATGCGAAAGCGACGACGTTCCAGCAGACGTTCGATATCGTTCCCGTACACCGTTGCGACGTCCTCTTCGGAATCAGTTGATAGAGACCAGCATACCACACAGAGCTAGTGCACATGGTAGTAGGAGACAGATAGCACTCGTGAGAGGAAAACAGATATCAGACACCTTTTATCGCAAACTATGTCGATGCTGTACATAAGGATACATGGGGAGGTCACACAACGTTGCATGCAGAAAACAAGAAAAGTAGTGGGGAGAAAGCGAAAAAGATGAAAGTCCGGTACACTAACACTAGTACTGGCACTAGCAGGCGGCGAATATATAGTAGACGTAGCTGGGCTCCCGTGTGTATCCATGGTCTGGTGTGGTATTAGTACGGCGTAGATAGAGGTAGGGAGAATGCTTCGGTAGACGTAAAGATGAAAACCCAAACTGCAACGCATAGCCCCCCGCCTCTATCTAGGCGGAGCATTACAACAGGAGAGATGACAAGGACGCAAACGGAGATAGGCGGAGACGGAAGGAAAAACGGCCAGATAGACGGGAGAAACAATATTCGGTGCGTGTTATTTTGATTCGGATCAAATACTCTTTTGGTTGCAATTTACTTTTTTTAATTACTTCTCCTCGTCCATAGAGAAGAGGTCGTCGTCATCGTTCGTCAACACGGGCCCGCTCAACGGACTCGAAAGCGGGTGTGCACTCCAGCCACGCGCGCTGCTCCGGCGCGACATTGACGTCGGCACCGCTGCCGCCGCGCTGCCGTGCGAAATGGAGTGTCCGCGCAAACCCCCCGCGGCGACGGACGAATAGGACTGGTGCGAGAACACCGTCGTTAGCCCACCGACATCGGCTTCTGTGCTCGCCGTGGATGCAGGCTGTTCAGAAGCCGGCGTACCAGAGTTTGTGCCTGAGCTTGTGGGCGGGGACGCCATCGGGGCAGGCTGCTCGAAGTGATGCTGCTTCGTCGGCGTCGCGCTCATCCACTCCAGCCCCGAGCCGTTCGAGCTCACACTCGCACCGACATCATTCCCATGCGAACCCGGCGAATACGCGGTAGTCGGCTGAAGATGGATGCGCGAGAAGCCCGCCGCGAGGCCTTGCGGGAGCGACTGACCTGGCACATGCGCCTGCAGTGCACGTGAGCCCGGGCTCAGCGCGTGCGCTTGCTCTGGTGCACGGAATGCGGCACTCGGTGCAGCCGGGACCGGACGGTGCGGCGAGAGCGTGTAATTCGATGGAGAAGACGAGAACGCGTCGAATGGTGGGCGGGTGTGCTTCGAGGGCGAAGAGGATAGGCCGTGTGCGCGGTTGTTGAGGGCGTCGAAGGACGAGGAGGCAGAGGGGTTCAGACCCGAATTAGTGCCCGTGAGACCCGCGTGCTGGTGGATATTTCCCTGCGAGACGGCGCGCACCGTGCCAGCGCCAGCAGGGACGCGAGCGGGCCCCACGTACTGGTGAAGCCCGAGGAACGCAGCACTAGCGTTTGAAGGGCTGAGCATACTCGGCGATGGACCGTCGTTGTCAAATGAGTGGAGAACCGGAGAGGATGCGAACGATGGAGAGGTACCCAACGTGCCTGCAGATGGAGATAATCCAAACCCGACGTTCTCCTGCCCCAGTTCACCACCGGCGTCTGCCCAGATTGAACGAAGGTTTTGAGAGAGCAACGACGCACTCGGTACGCTGCGCGAGTGTCGGTGATGGTTCTCCTCCCTCTGAACTCCCGAACGAGAAACCGACGTTGCGATCCCTCCTGCGCCTCCAGCGATACCAGCTCCTGTCTGAGAAGAGGAGGTGCGAGACATGCGACGACTCTGCTCTTCCGGCGTCAACAGATCTTTGAGCGACGACGGCACAAGCTCCTCCATGTCCTCGTCGTCGAGAGCCTCGGCATATGTCTGCGAGTCCGGGGTAGGCCGCGAAAGAACGGGAAGTGAGCCGACAGCGAAGGATTGCGTGTGCGGGAGTGCCTGGGTTGCACCGAGGGAAAGCGACGCAGCGAGCCCGCTGCCGGCCCCACGCGGGCTGGAGGGGTGCATGAAGAGACTTGCGCCTGGTGCGCTGAATGTCGGACCCGCCGCGAGCGGCTGTGTTGCCTGTATAGCGTCGCGCGGGGAGGTTCCTGGAGAAAAGCCGTTGATCCGAATAGGATTCGTGTTAGCAGGGGTGTTCGTGGATGGAGAGACGTGTGGAGGGGAGCCGACGGGCCCAAAATCGATCGACGGAGACGAGCCATGGCGGCCAGTGAAGCGATGAGGTTTTGAGGGCGTTGAGACTGGGAAAGGTGCTGCTGCATCTGTCGGTTTGGGGGAGGACAGGCCGTTCGTCGGATTATCGACATTTCCCTTGCTCGCCTCCTCGCGCGCCTCGCGCGCATCCGCCCCGCGCTCTGCCTGTTCATTCTCCTTGGCGAACGAATCGTACGATGTGAAGTCTGCGTCCTGCAGAGCGGGCGCAGTCTCTGCCGGTGCGGGTGCGGCTTTGGAGATGGAGATAGGGAGAGGCGGACGCGCGCCAGTGGGAAGCATGCGTGTCGGCGCTGTCGAACCAGATAAAAGCGTATTACTGCGACTGGGAGGGCCTCCTCGCCCTGCGCCCTGTCCAGAGGTAACAGACCCCGACTTCCGGCTCCTCGAGTCCCGCTCGCGATCTCTCTCCCGCTCCCTCTGCGCATTGCCCCCACCTCCGGCCCCTCCTGCGGACGCAGCGAGCTGCGCGGCCTTCTTGTTTCTGCGGTCCATCGCGCTGGACTGGCCGGGGAGGACGTGTGCGAGGGCGCATTTGTGGCCGAATTTGCAGTTGCCCTTGACGAACCACGCACAGACGTCCTTCTGCTGACCGGGCGCGACGACGCTGTGCGAAAATGGGCAGGACGAGCCCGCGGTGCACGATCCGACGCGGAAGAATTTGCATGGGACGTGCGACAGGTCTTTTGCTGGTGCGGAGGATGAATGAGCACGGCAAGATGACGAGTAGAGGTATTACGGATGGATAGCTTACACTTCGAGGACGCACTCTTGGTGCTCTTGGGTCTCTGCATGTCCCTATCTAGTTTGGCGTCAATGGTGGAGGACGACATGTCTGCGTCGTCGAGGATGTCCTGCGCAGCCATGATGGACGTTGTGGACGGTGATGAAGAAGGTCGGGACGAGTAGGAGGATGGCAGACTGAAGCACAGGCTGCACGCGACGAGGGACTTGATCTAACTCGTCCATATATGGCTACTTTTTGCTCATTTTTTCACTAAAATCATACAAGACACTTTGCATCTCGGAAATTATCACATTTCGTGCCCATTTTACTCCTCGTCATCCTCGTCGCCAGACACCTCCGCGTTCTCCTGTCCAGCCTTCGCCATAAGCTGTGATAGCTCCGCCTCGTCCGTCTCAGACACTGCCTTGGGCTGTACGAGGCAAGTGGTTGGTACAAGGTAGAATAATAAATTAGTTGCGAGCATATAAAAAAACTTGCCTTCATTTTGACGACAAGGTTTCCGCCCTGCTCCTCAATAGTGCTCTGTATCTTCTCAATCGCACGCTCAAGACGCTCAGTTGCCGCGTACTGCAGACTCAAAATAAGCATAGGGTGAGACGATTACAACAAACGCGGCGCACCTTGTCAGTCGCATTTGTACCCAGCACATAGAGAGGCGGCGCAACGAGCTTCGCCTTGATAGGCACTGTCTCCGTGCTCGCCGCCTCGCCCGCCCGCAGCGCCCGCTTGATGGCATCGATACCCGCATCCGTATAACACGTCAGCTCGATGTCCGCACGCAGCTTGATCGGCTGCGGCGTCAACCGCCGCGCGATCGTTGCCGTCAGCTGTGCCAGCGTCGCCGGCGACGGCGAGGTCGACAGCGTTGCGAACACCTTCTCCGGCTCCGTCAGCGCGAGCTTGAACGCATCGTACGGATGGCCGTACGTCTTGCCTAGTGGCCACGCAATTTGATCGTACAGCGCCTCGAGCCGCGCCTCCTCGCTCCCGCCCACCGTCGCTGTTTCCTCCTCCTCCTCGCCTGCCGCCTCCGGTTTTGCGGGTGTGGCGCCGGAATGGCCCTCGGAGACCTCCTCGAACGAGAGTTTTGACGCGACATGTCGTAAGATAGACGCAACCGTTTTGCTCTTCATGAACCGCTCTTCGCATTTTGTGATGTCCTCTGGCGAGACACGACGCTTACTCAGATCGATGTATCCTTTGTATAACGTATAAATGACTGCGAACGATACAACAAATACAACAAGAGACGCACCCTTTTCCTTGTCCACACGCAGGACGACGACGACCTCGTTCCTTCCGACACGGATCAACTTTTGAATCGAACGAATGCGTCTGCGAGAGAGCTCAGAGAGCAAGATCATCCCTTCGATGTTGTCGTATTCGAGCTGGGCACATCATGAATCTCGGTCAGTGATTATTCTGGGCTAGCTCTTTGGGCGGATGCTCAAGTCGAGCACGCCGTCTTTCGAGGCTGCGAGCTCACCAGCTTGACGTACGCGCCCATCTCCGCGATCTGGCGGACCTGTACCATCACCAGCTCATCGACCTCCGGGTAGCGCTGCTCGTAGTACCGCATTTTGTGATGCAATAATGATATGCGGTAGTGCGTAAGTAGATGGAGGACGAAAAACAAAGACAAAGAGAAAGCGTCGATCATGACTCAACCGTACAGTGTTTATTTGTGCATTCTTCAAACAATTGCAATATTAATCATGGTATTATTCGGCGGGAAGAAATCAGAATACAAGTCCGAACGTCCTTGCGCGGCTGGAGGAGACGGGTACCTAGAGTCACTGCCTTCGACTTCAACCGAGAGTACGTCCGAGACAATACTCAAGAGCAGTATAAATCATCTGCCTCATAGTTTCAGTCCAGCCCAGTCAGCCTCTTGATTGCAGAAGTACATAAGTGAGTTGCCCGTGCAATACATTAACCACCATGAATCCTCCCCAGAACCCTCTTGCGCAAGGCTTTCAGCACATCCTAAACGACCTCATCGAGCTGCGTCCTATCATCAACAGCCTTGGTCACCAATTAGCACAACGGCAACTAAACATGAACGATGATGAATGGGTCGAAATGCATTATGAGTAGGCTTCCTCCCTTTTATTAAGTTTGTTCTAGGACTGATGAACACAATTCGCAGCTGGCTACTCCGCCACAGAAGGAGACACAACCGTCAGGTCCTCAACTGGCACGACGAGCAGGTGCCGCCGCCGGCACTCATGGCGCTGCCAACCCCAGACTTCCAGCCTCTTCCTCCGAATATCATATTCCCTGCCACCATAGATGAACTTATAAATCTTTCGGGTGATTATCCCTATACCTCATACCTTCCACCTTGCATTCTGACCCAGATGACTTTACTTGTAGTTGCACAGACTAGGGAGCTGCTGGTCGCATATGGCCAGCCACATGCAGGAAATGTCGAATTGCTGAGTTTCCGACTTTGTGCTTATATCACTGGTGATGCGTAGCGCTGGACCTGGATGTTCATATGGTCCTCAACATTATTGGTTTAAATGTTTCCTGTGTCCCTCCTCACTTCCTATTTGGCCGTCATCATATTTTAATTAAAAACCCATATCATTCCATTTTGTTGCTTTTTGTATTATTGGAAAGTTCTTATTCCCAAAGCAAGCATTTACCACTTGAAATTTCAGTGCTTTACGGAAAAGTTATCCAAAGATCCACGTCGCACTCACAACATCGGAATGAACATGTAAATCGGATTGCTGATCACCAGAAGAGCGAATGATCATCGGCCGCGAGCGCTCGAGTTCGTCTTCCACAACTGCAGGTTCCTTTTTGACTTTGCGATTTGCCTCGGTCTCGAACAACTGCAGCCGACAATGAGTCCAGACACTTGAAGAAGTAAGTGAAGTACAACTCACGGTAGCATACGTATGATCCAGGAAATCCTCCATCGAGAAACCAGGTCGCGTGAATGCCTCCTCGAAGACACGTGCAAGCGTTGCGGCGGGGGCATGGTAGTGTTGCCGGTGTGCTGCAAGCTCCCACAGGGAGGAACTAAGTGCATTCGTAAGGGTTGGATTGGGCTCATTCGCATCGAATCGATCTTCGCCACCATTATCAGAGTCGGAGACGCGGTGGATCATGCACATCAACGCTGGATGGCGCTTCAGTATATTATAAATGAAAGGAATGATAATTATGACGCCCGCGGGCGGTGCGCTCAGAGAGAGACGTGCGAGACGCTTAACGAAGGAGGCTAGGAGTGTTGCCGGAAGATGAGAAGAGCTGAGGAAGAGATCTGTTAACCGGAAGAATCGTGCACGGTGCTGCGTGTGCAGTACGGAGCGGTCGAGAAATGCATACAGACGTGTGTAGAATGAAGGGTAGTCTCTGCAGGTTTTAGAAGACATTAGGTAGGTAGGCGGGAAACGTTAGGGGAACGCACAAGTTATACTCGCGCATAAGAACGAAGAGCGCGTTGAGAGCAAGAAGTCCGACATGACCGCCGTGGTCAACACATGAGCCCACCCAATCCATGATGAGCACTGCCCGCGTCAAGTGCGGGAGTACACCGCGGTGCAGCACGACAAGTGCACGCGCCACTAGCGCTAAGCCTTCCTGTTCTTCTTCTGCTTCTCTGGAGGAGTGGGACGACGGGGAGAGAAAGACGTCACCGCCGCGCGACAGAAGCGGGAGAAGCGCAAGCCAGGTACGCGTGAAGACTGCGCGGTGCGCAGCAGGTGTGTGCAGCTGTGCATGTATTGGGAGAGTATAAAGTCTCCTCCCCCTACCTCCGCTGCCCTTTTTCACCGCGTCTGGCTTCGGCTCGTCGAAGAATGCGCGCCAGTCATCATTTTCCTCCTTGCTCTCGCCAACAACTGCTTCAGATTCAGAGTCTGAGGAAGCAGCTGATTTGCCTTTCTTGCGAAGTTTAGGCTTGCTGTTGAGAGCTTCGATCCAGAAGTGCTCCTTTGAGAAACCAGAATTCGAATCGGAAGAGGAGGGCATTCCGCGTAGTTTTTCGAGGATGGAAAGTGCGTTGGCGGGGAGATAGGGATGTGAGGCGACAAGAGTCGAATTTTCCAGTATAGCGCTATGTGACCTGTCATTAAGATGTATACAGATACACAATCTATGCGGTGAACGTACGCTGCCTCCCGGAGGAAGAACCATCGTATGTCGGCATAGACATTCAGCCATGTTTCGAGGAGCAAGTCACGCACGTCTATCTCTATCTCGTTGACTGCATCACCCGAAGTTTTCGGGTGCTTCATCTGTTTACGCCTGAGGATGCGCGGTGATGATGGGCAGAGGAGAAGTGCGCGGACAATTTTTTGGAAGAAGGGGACGTCAAATTGCAATGCTGTCGACGAAGAAGAGGAGGCGTTGGGAGAAATGGGGGAGGAGAGTTGGCGGAGAAGAGAAAAAAGAATTTTTAAGGCAGATGTCTACTGAAGTATCAGCATACGTCATTCGACGTATCAGTGAGCACGCACCCGCAGAGTTTTTTCTTCATCCTGCAGCAGCTCACATAGTAGGTCCGCAAAAGCGTCAAGCCGGGCAACGACCCACGCGCGCACTGTCTTCCTCCCAGTCTCCTCATCTTCGTGTGCTTTGAGGATGCCTTTCTGCACAATGATAACAAACAGCCTATAAAGAGAGAATATAACCTTAAGCACACTGTCGGCGTCGGGTGTCGAGGATGCGATATGGAGGAGGTCGACAAGAGGATTGAGCGAGGCGTTGGATGCAAGTGCAGCCGAGACGGCGTTTTCCAAGTCTTCGATGTTTTGAGCCGTTGTCTTATTCTTGCTGCTGCCATTGCCGGATGTTTTGAGCCTCTTAGAGGGCGGGAGTGAGCTAAGTGACGAGACCGCCATGGTCAGTACTGACTGAGAGGAGAAATCAGAGAGAAAATCCTTGTTGATTGATCACGTGCGCATCGTTTGGTTGCGAGACGAACTTTCAATCTCATCTCTGAACTCGACTCGAAGATAGCATTTGAAATGTTCCCGAACAAACTTTTACCACAAAAATTTCCGTAGAAATACCAATAAATGTCTCGCAAACTAGGTCAGCGACCTCGATACCTCTCCCAAAGCCCGGCCAAAATCAATAACGAAGATCATATCCGATAATCCGACTACGGGACACTGACCTATAATTAAGTTTCTTCTCTCATTTTGTCCTTTATACTGCTTATAAGCATATTTTTCTCAGGTTTAAGCTTGCGTTCTACAATGCCACGGGGCAGTAGACTTTTGCAGGTGATGCACCTATTCACACTAGCACTGCTTCTCGGCGAAAGCCTCTTCCAGTGAATGGTTCAAAACCAGCCACGAGGGGCAAGCTTTTGATCATGCAATGCTATAACTCTTATGCTGGCTTGTGCTGTCAGCAAAACACTACGAGAACGCCTCTGGACTTGTCATGAGCGAGATTAAGCTGTTTGCATCGGATCGTTCGATTCATCTAAACGCTCTGCACCTCGAACCGAGCCAAATTCCAATCTAAGACTCGTTTAAATTAAGACATTGGAAGCTCTCGGTGGAATTGCCATGTGCTTACGGTACGTACGTATACAATGATCTTACGTGTGTTCTCTCAGAAGACTGCCTCTCCCAGTGTACGTATATTTGCTATGTCAAGTCGATCAACACGAAGAGAACATAGAGCTCGAGGATGTTCGATGTACTTCGGACATCCGGCTTGTGACTCGGAGATGACAGTCGCTACTAAGGTAACAGTAAGCTGTGTTAGATATAAATATGGACATTCTTCACCCGCACATGTTAGGCCAGACTCTGTCTATTCATTCATTCACGAATATCATTCAAGCCTCGTCTCTTCGTGTTCGTGCCGCATACCTTCATAGCTATAACTACGATGGCTGCGCAAGAACGTCGTCCTCAAATACTACAGCGGCTCCAGAATAGTTTCATGCAGCTGCTTCCCATCGTCAAGGAATATATCCGTGCTGAAGAAGCTGAAGTGAATGACGCTGAAAGGGCGGAAAGACTCAGAATCGCCTTTCGGTGAGTTTTATCTTCCTTTTCACCCCTTATGCAACCTAGTTAAAAAATCTGCAGGTATCAGCTTGCTCGTGCTCTGGAGCGCAACCGAATGGTTGCATTTTGGAACCTTCCTCAGGATGCACCACATTTTCTTCCAATACCTCTTGAAAACGGCCAGCCACTGGTACTACCGGTGCATGTTCAGTTTCCAGCCACGATGATCGACTTGTTCTCCATCCGGCAATGTACCTTAATACCTGTTTTCTCTATAAAAAACTGACTGAACTTCTCTGCTCACAGTAAACGAAATGCAGGCTCTCTTAAGAGCATACGGACTGCCTGAGGAGGGACGTCTCCATGAACTGAAAGCCCGGTTCTTCACATACATCACAAACGGGCCATGGCTTGATTGACGTCTCTGTTTGTTGATGTTTCTGCCTAGCACTTTTTGGTCCTCCGTGATGCGATGACAAAACAGTAGACAGCAGGTATACTTTGTCTCAGAGAATCTATTATTTATGCGTCTCTTCTTCATAGTTGAGCGAGAGGCCGTAGCAGGGCAGAAAGAATGATGGATTGAATTTCAAGTTTTCAAGTGCCTCCAAAATGTTCTCTAGCGGTCCAGATTTAGGAACATAATAATAACGAAATGCAGAAGAGGAAAAGACAGCGAATAAAGAAGGCTGAATTGAAACGAATTGAGACTAATATATTTTGACAGACGGTCCATTCGCGGAATCGAAGCCCACTCCAATATTGAGATTAATATTGGGACCCAATTCCACGAGTCTCTGTAGGGCAAACCTGTTCAAACTAATCCAATAACCTTGTCTGCTCTGCAATATGTGTTATATTTATGTAATATCATATTGATAGACTTAGAACACCAGTACTGTCGGGCGGCGCTCAGAACTATCATGTCATTAATACTGAGAGTTGAGCGTTTACGGGCAGCGATGAATGGTGTAAAGACGCGCAGCATGGCTTCAAGTGGTCACGTGCAGTGCGTATCCAGGCTGCTTCAATATTTCGTTTTATGTTTCACCAAGGGCCTGAGAGAGACGGTAGAAGGTTTCTGGATTGACTTGGAATATACATGGCCGGGATGTAGCTCTTCGCGAGAGAATGTAAAAAAATAATAATTCAGAAGTGATTCGAAGAGACGAATGCACGTGACCAGAAGTCACACAGAGTTCAGAACGTTTCCTACGGGCACTCGCATTTGTTCTCGCCATCGTTGTTGCTGTCGCCACTCGGCCTTGTTCTGTCGTTGTCGTGCATGCAGCGCAGAAGGTAGAAATATACCCTGGTTTCTCTCAGTAATCCTCTCCTCTCGTCTCCTTTACTTTTCTCTTGGGCTTTCTCTGCTTTTTTCTTAATCACACTACATCACTGCTTCTCATGGTAGCCGTCCCGTCACAGCCGCCTGCCCGCCCACCCGCGCTGCTCGAGGCAACGAAGAGGTCGACGACAGCATGGCAAGAGGACCTCCAATCGCTCTTTCATCGCGCGAAGGATCGCTTCCCAGACGTCGTCTGGGATCTACTGGATGAGGACGCGATGGACGAAGGCAGCAACGCGGACTCGGAGGTTTGGGGACATAAAGGTGAGCACCGTGCAGAACCTACCACCTGTCCTTGAGACTAACAGATACTAGCTATCGTTTATTCTCGTGCACCACCCAGTTTCCAGGCGCGCTATTTCTCGTTCCGCCCGGCACCTATCGCATCCCCACTTCCTTTCGCTGCCTCTCCGACACCGTCTCTTCCAATGCCGACGACATCTGCACTCTCTCTCAACCTTGGCGTTGAGTTCACCTACCCGGCCTCCATGCGCTCCACTTCACCTTCCCAATTTCGGCCTATCTCCCCTGCGCCCTCTGTAATCGGCTCCCTCACGCGCATATCTCTCAACCATAATCCCGCGTTATTCGCCAACGAGCTCGAGTATCTCTATACAGGAAAGGGATTTGGGGATGCATTTGAGTTTTTGTTCGATGCGAATGAGAAGGGCCCGGAAGGCGATGCCGATGTGGAAGAGGCACGCGTCGACAAGCTTCGGAAGGACCTTGTCTTCATGTGGAGGTCTCGTCTGTATTCTGACGTTCGCATTGAACTACACAACGATATGCCAACAATAGGTGCTCCTTCCAATGAAGAAGAGACGACCGCTGTCTTCTGCTCGCATCGATTCGTTCTTGTTACGCGTGCACCGTATTTCTACGATCAACTCATCACCTATGGTCTCAAGAATACCCCTGCCCTCGGCGAGCTCACGACCCTTCGCCTTCCCTCTCCTCCCTTCACTCCTCCAGCACTGCACTTTACCTTAGGATACTTATACACCGGCACGCTCAGCTTCAGCAACCGCTCGTATGACTTGGACACCGCTTTCGCTATCCTGTGCTCCGCGAACTATCTTCAATTGCAAACGCTCCATGACGAGGTGCAGGCACGCCTCGTTCAGGAGATGCTCCATGGGCTCTTCCACGCTTTCCTCGAATTTGCTGAGTATGAACGTATCACTGGAGGTCGCTGGGGCACAGGTGGGTGTCGCTGCCGCCAGTGTGCACGTCGCGCACCGCGTACGCTCGTGTTTTCCGTGCGTCCAGACGTGCAGAACACATACCTTGAGCGCGGCGCACGGCGCGCCCTTGTTGGTCTTTTCGGAGAGGGCTGGTGCACGCCGGACTTCGCTGCACTCCCGCAGAAGACGAAAGACGGGTTGATGACCGGCCTGAAGAAGCGTGCGCTCCCGCAGAATGCGTTTCCTTTGCTCTTCGCTGCGCATGCGGCCTTAGCGAAGCTCAACTCTGTGCGCGAAGCCTGGGTAGAGGGTGTGAGAGAAATGGTTATGACAGCAAGGGGGTTTGTGGATGCGCTGCTTTGCAACGAGGCGGAGAAGTGTTTCAATGAGCGTGAGTGGGTTGAGATTATGGAGAATGATGGGTTAGGACGGTTTGAGGACGGGGAGCGCGTTGAGTGGGTTATGGAGGCTGTGCGGAGGGGCATGGCGGAGTCGAATGCTGGCATGCTCTATCAGGTGAGTATTAAAATATAATTGGGTTTATTGTTGTGCTCATTCCTTCGCAGACTCTCGTTTCCACAATTCTTCTCCGTCAGCACCCTACGGAACCAAGCGAGACCCTCTTATCAAGCATTTCCCACATCCGTGTGCAAGTTGAACAGACTCGCATGGATCTGCTTCGCTGGATGCGAAGGCGCTGGGTCGGTATCCGGAACGAGGGTGGCTTCGATGCACTGGAAAGTTGGGCGATCAAGGAGATCAGCGACGGTAGGTCCGCGCTTCTCAAGGGTAAGGACTTTGCTAATAACGATCTACAGAGATCAACATCCCGGTCGAAGATCTTCTAACGCCGACGACGAACAACTCCAACACGGTGCGTGGGCCGCTTACGCGAGCAGGTCTTCGCCCTACACTCAGCAGGGTTGAAGACACCACTGAGCGCGATAGCATGAGCACGTCGCATTCGCTTCGTACGAGCGTGTTAAACAAGAACCTTGCTCGCGGGAATGCAGCTGTCACCTCGTCTAGCGCATCTGTCCGGAGCGTAGCTCGCAGCGTTGCGTCGACGACTAGCCGAACGTCGTTGCGCCTTACAACTGCGACGGAGCGTGAGCGTAAGGAAAGCCGGCCAGACTCGAAGTTTGCGCCGTCCACCCCGCGTAGTACGAGTCCAAGCGTCCATAGGGCACCGAGTGCGCTCTCGTATACTTCAGGTATGGACGTGGATGGGGAGGGTGACGAACAAGAAAGCCCGCGACTAAAGGGCTCGACCTCGTCCCTTGCGCGCTCTACCGCGTCATCTTCCGTGGTTTCTCGACGGCCCGGTGTAGCTTCTCGCTCTCCACGCGCAACTGGGAAAGACACAGGTGACACCGCGAGTGTCGCGAGTGTCGCGAGTGTAAAACTATCGAACGTCGTCTCCGTGCAAAGACCAAAATCTGTCGCCGCCTCTGTTTCATCTACTCGTTCACATGCATCGACTGTCCGCAGAAATGCCGCCACTGCAGGCCAGCAAGGTACTCTTCGTCCACCTCATCCGGCCTCGCGACCGACATCCTCGCTCTCGAATGTGTCAATGTCAAGCAGCAGGAGCGGGCTTCAACGCGCGAGTCTACATTCAAGACGCCTCGCGAGAATATGACTCCGCGCGACTCTGTTACTCGGTCGAGGAAAGTCTCGACCACGTCAACGACCTCGATGCGCAGCACCGGAACCTCAAGATCTCCTAAAACGCCAGCGCCTGCGCTACCGAAAGGACGGCCGCGTCGCGTCTCGGAAACGAGTACGGCGCCAATTAGTACGGTAAGCGCGGCATCGCGCACACGGAAGGTGTCGCCCATTACTACAGTATCTACGAAAACAACAGCGAACAAGACGCCCGTCATTCGAAAGTCACCGTCGGCGAATTCAATTCGATCAACTGCATCTGTGGCAACAGCTGGAGGGAAGAAGACAGCGACGAAGAAGTCCCCTGCAGTTGATGAGAAGAAGCCTTCTCCGGCGAGACAACCAAGCAGGCCAAACAAGCCATTGCCGAAAATGCCATCTAAGGAAAACATTGACCCTGAAGATCCTCCCAATACAGGCAGTACATTGACGATTAAAGGGAAGGGGAAGGGGAAGGGGCGGGCGGATGCCATCATCGCAGACGACAGATCTCTGCGGTCGAGCGACAATGGATCAAATACAACTCGCACTACATTGCGGCGCAAGGAATCGAATGACACCATTACCCTCAATCGAGTACCTGCGGGGGGACGGCGTCCGCAGGCGAGACGGTCATGCTGCAACCCCGTGGCGCTACATTAGACATTGGCATTCCATGTATCATCACTTCAAAGCGGAAGCGGTTCCGCGCATTCGCCCGTTATATCGGCGAGGTTGAGGGTGAGAGCGGGCCATGGGTCGGTGTCGAGGTGCCTGTGGGCGATGCTTGGGCAGACGATCAGCTCGAGGGTCGCCAGTGGAATGACGGCTCGTGGGGTGGCGTGCGCTACTTTGACGTCGGGACTTTAGCGTCGGAATGGGGCGACGACGAACGCATGACCCGCCGGCGACGCGTTGATTTGACGAATAGCTATGGCACTAGCGTTATTAGTGGCTGGAAGGGCACGAAGCGCGAGGGGGAGCAGCTCAGCGTTGACCGCAAGAAGCGTTTCCGTAGCGCGTCGCCATCGGTGTCGGACGTATCGAACGCTGAGTATCGAGGTCTCTTTGTGAGGCCACAGCAGGTGCTGTATGTTGTAGATGCTGTCGGTTCGGACTTGTGAATCTTGGAACATATATAAGCTCGGATTCCTGCCCTTTTCCCTCTTCTTTCTTTCTTTTACCCTATTCCCATGTTTAGTCACTCCTTGCTCTGGGCAGATGCCCTCATCACCGAAACCACTCGTTGGCATGTTCATATTCCTCTCTTATCTACTCAATCGGATCGCTCTGGATTCTCGAATTGCACCTCTTGGAGAATTTTTTAATCAGTTTTTGAATGTTGTTGGTTTTTTAGTTAGTACATTTGTGTTGAGTTTCTGTACAAACGGCATTCTTGTGCCTCATGCAATAAGTTAGAAATCATTTTGGAGTACATTAGCACACAGATGAGTTGTGCATTGCATTTCAATTGGACACGTAGTCAGTGCTGTAATAGTAATATAACGAAGGCACGATGGATAAGGCAATAATATGTAGTTACGTCACTAGAGTATACAACTAGCGCTTCTCGTTCCATGTCCAACCAAGCTACCTAGAAGAAAACAATGACGGAAAGTAAAAATGCAGACGATCGTAGAGAAACAAAGGATTCGACTATTTGTCTCTATATGTAAGGAAGAAACGTGTTTTATAGTACCGTAGAGTAAGGAAAAGACACCCAAATCAAAATATTGGAAATGAAAGCACCATTCACATTTGCGCATCGCCGACCCAGGGACTACGCTGCTGCATCCGTTGGCGTGCCTCGAGCGCGTTCACCTCCTCGCGTATCTTGTCGTTCGCAAACTTGAGCTGCTGCAGTTCGTACTGCCACGACGTCCCGCGGTGCGTCTCGAACTCCGCAAAGACGTTCGTGGTCGGTAAGTGCAGGATGCGGGCTGCCCTGGCTGTTGTTGAAGACGTGGAGTTGTCGAGCAACGGGTATGAGCGCGATGTTTGCGAAGGGGAGAAGGAGAACGCGAATGCTGCGTTTTGGTAGGCTGCGGGTGAGTATGTCTGGAATTCAATGGTCGGAGAAGAGGTAGGTGGAAAGAGGAGTTTGAACTGGACAATAACTCGTCCACTTGTCGTCCCCGGCTCGTTAGAATACAGGATAAGCTGCATCCACACTGTTTGTCCATCACGTTTTTTCATCCGGCACGAGAGGGACTGCATACCCTTTTCTCCAATGTACGCTTTTCCTAGTGCAGTAAGGATCTGCTCAGTAGACGCATGATTACCGCCAGCTTCGCTATCGACAATGAAGTCGCGAATGGAGCGCCCGATCATTTCGCCCGCACCCCATCCGAGCAGGTCGCGCACGCCCATACCTGCGACAAGGAATAGCCCGTCACCGCATAGCATCGCCCAGAACTCGCGCTCCGTGCTATTATTTTTCTTGCCAGCTTCACCCAACTCAGCACTGTCGGTGAACGTAGTGTTCGGAACGGCAGAGGGACAGGGCCCGAGCAGTCCGCCAGCTTGCGAGATTGCGCCCCACCGGAGGTTCGGCATGGCACATATCCGTCCGCTGAGAACAATCGCCTTGCGACCCTTGCCAGCTTCGACGTGCAGGCGTCCGATCGACTCGATCCACGCGTACCCACCCGTGTTGGTTCGCATGCGGAACAGCAAATCGACGGTGCGTTGGCCCATGTGTGTCTGAGCTTCAGGCGTATCACTCGGGACGTTGCCGCTCTCGCTCGACACGACAGCCTGGCCCGTGCTCTCCTTGAGCTCACGGAGGAGCGGGACGGCGTCGCTTGGATGGCAAAAGTCGCTGACTGACTTGCCGACAAGGTCCGCGGGCGCGTAGCCGAGCACGCGAGTGACACCAGGGGAGACATATAAGAAGTGACCTTTGAGTGAGAGAACATGGATGAAGTCAGGCATGTGCTCGAGCATAAGGAGATTCAGCCATTGGCGCTCGTCGCGTGTGTCGGGCTTACTGGCAGCGGGTGATTTGGATGTCAGCGTCGGAGCGGATGAGTCTGAGTTCGAATTTGGAGCAGAAGTGGCAACGGTGGTGGCAGATGAAGGAGTCGAGTTGCTTGATGTTGTGAGGTGTGCCGCTGATTGGAAAGACGGATCAGACAACAGTGCACGAAGCTTCTTTCCCATCCCTCTCGCGCTGCGGTCCGCGGGCGTCAAAGACTTGAATAAAGAATCCCCGCCCGAATAGAATTTCCCGTCCTGTATACGCTGCGCAATGAGTCCAGGCTGCTCATTCAGATCCACCTGGAAGCCGACGTGAAATGCAATCTCCGAAGCCGCGTCCTCCGCCGGGATCGGCACGATCGACACGCGGTTCACGAACGGCCGGCCATCCTTTCGGTAGTTAATGAGGCTCACTTGTACCTCGCGGTCCTTGTCGAGCGCAAAGCGCAGCTCTCGGACCGCGTCGGGCGACGTGAAGCGGCGCGTCTCAGAGCGCGCGACGCGTCCGCCGGGCGCCTGCAGGAAGCGGCAGTTGCGGCCGACAACCTCGCTCTCAGCATACCCCGTGAGCTCGTAGAAGGTGGGCGAGGCGTACACGATCGGCGCGTCTGCGCTGCGCACGTCGGAGACAACGAAGGCGCATGTGAGGTCGACGGGCCCGAGCGAAATCGTTGGGTTCGAGCGTCGTGCAACTCGTGCGAGGATACTGAGCATGTCAAACCCCGACTGGGAGTATACTGGGAGACCTGCGGTGGGCACGGGCGCATACAGTTCGGGAGGCTGTGTTGTGTCGACCTCTGCGATCGCGGAGGGGTCATCTAGGGAGACGTTGGCGGTCGCGTCAGCTTCGTCCATGGTTTCCTCTTGCGCATTGGCAGCCTGCTCCTGCGGGGACTCGGCGTTTAGATAGCCAAAGGGCGATGCTGCCGGCCCAGCTGTGTGGGCATGCGCATGGCTCGAAGTCGCTGCAGATGCAGGTGCAGTCGCAGCAACGTCATTCTGCTGCTCCTGCTGCTCCTCAAGCGTATAGTATTTTCTGTTCCATAACAAACGTCAGTACACTGACCGAAAGCCGCAAAATACAAGGGAACTGATCCGGAGCGAAATCAAGCAAGAAAAGGACGCACGTCGTCTGCCAAGGCTTCCCGCTGTCATGTGCTGGTGCGTACGGTGCCGAGACAAATTCGAACATGCCCATGGTGTTGGGCGTGAGCGCCCCGCCGAAGCCGCCCATGAGAAAGGACGGCATCTGGAAGAGCCCGTTATTCCCGCCACGGGTGGATGGCGAGAGCGGAGGGTAGTGCTTGCTGCTGCCGCTTGACGACGGTCCGGCTGTACCGGCGGAGCTATGTGCGTCGTGGGGCGAGGCCGAAGGCGTGTAGTAGTTCCCATAGTGCTTCATTGCGTCTGCTGGCGAGTAGACTCCATAGCCTGAGTACTGCTCTTGCGGTTGATATTGCGCTTGCTGGGGGTGATAATTCTGAGTCGTATAGGGATGCTGTTGCTGCTGCTGCTGCTGCTGGGTGTCATTCTGCGCGGGGCGGTCGTCGCGAGGCGCAGGCTCACGCAGGTACGTCGAGAACGGCATTTTTTGTCGTCCTCAGGTTGAATAGAGCACTAATAAATTCTGACTTTGTAGAAGACGTCGACGAGAGACAAGGGGAGATACGGATATGAGAACAGGACATGCAATTTATGCGTGTGTTCTTCGCGTGTTCCGTGTTCGACGTCGCGACTTCGTGCCTTCGTGCTCTAATTTTCGGCGTTGTTGGTGGTGGCGGCGGCGGCGGGTGAGCGGCGCAGTGATGGTGGTGGGTGATCAAGAGCAGAGGGGGGATCGAGGAGGGAGGAATGAACACCCTCCGTGTCGGTGGGGGACTAGTACATTTCCGCTCCGCGCGTTCCTCAGCGCACGTCATGCCGTAATTATATGAAAAATAAATCATTTTATTTTCTCAAATATCTTCTAATTTATTACCTACGACGATGTCCCACCGAGCTCATAGCGACCATGCAGTGTACAGCAGGGCCACGACATGATAAAAATAAAAAGAGAAAGGCGGGGGATAATCTTTGCCCCGTTTCCCCTATCCACCGCCCATTGAGTCGGACGGCGTAGTGAATATGAGGCATGCAATGGAAGTTCAGATCGGACTAGATCACTCGTAACTGCAAATAGTATAGACGGTACAAGGATACAAGAGGATATATCTACGCCTTGAGCTGGGCGCGGAGGTTGGCCTCGAGCGGACCCTTGGGGCGAATGAACTGTACATAGGCACCATCCCTGTCGACAATGATAAATAATCAATTCAAAAGACAGACAAAAACGCAAAAACGCACTGGACGACAAGCTTGTTCTCCTTGAGCTTCTGGTAATCCTCACGCGCAACGTTCGTGAATCCCCACTTCTTCGACACAATGATCTTCTGGCGACCGGGGAACTTGTAGCGGGCGCGGCGGAGAGCCTCCTGGATGACGTGGGCGTTCGAGTCCTTGCAGCGGATGCTAAGAATAATTTGTCCGATGTTGACGCGGGCAACGCAACCGTACGGCTTGCCCCAGGCGCCACGCATACCCGTCTGCAGACGATCAGCACCTGCGCACGACAACATCTTGTTGATCCGAATGACGTGGAAGGGGTGCACGCGTACGCGCATGTGGAAGGCGTCTTTCCCGGCGACCTTCGTTACGTACTTGTTCGCACAGATACGCGCGGCCTCGAGGGCCTCCGAGGAGAGCTGCTCGTACTCATCGGAGACGAGATGGCAGCAGAACGGGAAGTCATCGACAGACGCACGCTTGCGACCCAAGTCGAAGATGCGGATCTATAAAATAATGGACTTAATTATGCAGATTTTAATTTAGAAAGTAGGACTGCGGACACACCTTTGGGTCTGGGACACCACGGTTGTAACGAGACTTGGGGTACGGCTTATTTTTGCAGTACCTGTAACAGCGAGCAGGACGGCGACCCATTTTCTACGCAATAATCTCAGTCAGCGTCTCATCCTGATCGCCACCACTGGATCCATCCTCTGCCAGCCATTCCAACCAGCCATAATCCATCCAAACACCTCCAACAGCATCTCTGGGCGGCCAGCAGCGATTCTAAGCAGAAGATGGGTACTCACCGTTGACGGTTGGCGGGGTGAAGGAGGAGGTGGCGGATGGGAGAGGCAAACTTGGGTCTAATATCATCGGACTTTGCCGGGCTCATCAGTCAGCGAACCCCGCTCGTTACTAAGGCTCCCGTGACGAAGAATGACTCGTTTCAGCCTTATTCACGCTTTACATGTTATTTCCTGTTACTAGGAATCACTTGTTGTTTGTTCTCCTGGTCTCCGTATGAAGGAGTTTCTCATATAAGCCTCTCAACTCGGCGTATGACTTCTTGATTATTAATTGAACGTACTCCCCGAGCTTAAGCTCATGAAACATACCATGTTTTCCCACATCTCAACATAAATTCTCTATGAGACAACTCAGCTCATTCATCCCTTCGAGATGGAGGTGTTTCTTAGCGGTTGAGGCCGGCGCCACAAGACTATGCACATCTGAACTCCCGCTCATGGATCTCGCAGCAATGCCCTTGACTGTATAACGCGACTCACTTGTTCCATGTCAGATCTGATGCTGAACCCGTTCTACCGAGATCAAGCTTCAGCAGTATTATACAGCCGCCGTTGCAATGACATTGACCCACATTTCAGGCGGATAACACGTTCTTGCAACAATATTAGCTGAAGTCTCGATGCCGATCAATTAGAGTGGGTCGTTCTGCCTCGGATGAAGCGTCAGAGTTAGTCACTTAGCGCTTGTGGTTTTTTATATTGAAGTACTTGTATATCCTTGTTGTTGCGGTAGGAAAGCCGGAGAAGAGGTTGAGTTGGACGGAATGAAGGGAAGAGGGTTAGGGTTGGAGGTGCGAGAGTTGAAAGGAATGTCTTGAGCCACCGTAGGCCATATCCATGTGTTGTGCCGACTTGAACCTCTTGAAGGGTGAATAAATCCTGAGCTGTACATGTGTCGTACAGTAAGACTTTGATGAGTTTGAACAGAGTGGAAGTGTGAAAGTGAGAGTAGCGCCTTTCTATACTCATATTCAATTCAAACGGCAAATGATCGTTTCCTCTCTCCCTGAGCAGCAGGAGCGACTGTCTTTCTACGTAGATAAAAGTTTGAAGTAAGCCGACGAAGGACTTTATGACCGTCGAAGATGTCGCGTTTGAGGTATGTTCTGCGTCCTCGCAAGAAGATACAGTAGAAATTCTCATAACGCATATCCGTTATGAAGGGTGAGAGTTCGCTGTTTGCCGAAGCGCGGCAGCTGCCAGCGCATTGAGCTCCTGTCTCCAACTTGTCGTGCCTCGGCTTCCCATGCTTTTCTATGAACATTCCTAGCCCGCCCTTGAAGCATGAAATAGTACGCAAAAGATGAGAGCAAGCTTGCCTTGCACATATGCATGGCTCTGACACGTCACGTCGGATCTGTGCGCATTTACTCTGCTGACTTTCTGTGTCAAGATCCCCTTGTCGACCGCTTTCTGGGAGGTATCTATATCTTTCCTGAATGCTGGCACCATGAATCGAGCACCCGGGACAGGACGATAGCTACCCGGGTCCATATGCTGGATGACGCTGACGCTTCCCAACCCAAGCCCGCCAGTGCCACGTCAACGTCATCTCTATCATCTGTGCCTTCTCATTAAAGCTTTCTTAATGAATGAGCTCACTCGGAGATATTTCTGCGTTCTCATGCAAGCAGCGCGGAAACCCCTATACATTTGTGTCGCTTATCGTGACCTGGCCCGCATGGCCCCTGCTCTTCGTTCGTCGAGATGCGTGTGCGCGCTGGCAGTCTCTTTTCCAAATGAACTTCTTTATAAAGGCCAAGCAAACAAAAAATGAAGAACCTCAGAGTCTTTGGGGCTCTCTAACGCTGACGGCGGCTGCATTCCTTCTCCAACGCTAAATCATGTTCGCTCTCTCCCTCGTCGTTCTTTTCTCGCTCTTTTTTCTTCGTGCCGCCGTCGGCTTCGACATGTCGCGCTCTGACAATGTGAGTCTTCCCTTGCGAGTTATATGTGAGTCCGCTTATTCATTTCTTTCAGTTGGTTCTGTACGTATTCGCGCGGTAGAATTGTTATCCTTGCATGTCTGAACGAAATACCTGTAGATATTGGGGCCAAAACTCATACGGTGCGACGCATAGCGACGTCGCCAACTTTCAGAAACGTCTGGGCTTCTATTGCACCTCAGACAGCGTCACCGACACTTTCCCGCTCGCCTTCCTCACAACCGCCTTTGGCGAGGGCGGGCTACCATCTATTGATCTATCGAACGTGCGTTTCGCTGTCCAGTCAAGCTTTATTCCCGTAGTGGTGTGTTAATAGGTTCTACAGACCTGCAACGATATCGACAACGCGACATTTCCTGGCACTGAGCTTCCAGACTGTTCAACCCTCGCAGGAGATATTGAGACCTGCCAGGCCGCCGGCAAGATCGTCACACTAAGGTTTGCACCATTTCCCTCGATTCTTCTCTTTCTCATATCGGAAATGAAATCTTTAGCATTGGCGGCGCGACCGGTGCGATCAGCTTCACCTCCGACTCACAGGCCGAAACCTTCGCGGACACGATCTGGAACCTCTTTCTCGGCGGCTCGAACTCGACTCGGCCGTTCGGTGCCGCAGTCCTCGATGGCGTCGACCTCGACATTGAGGGAGGTGGCTCGTCCGGCTATGCAGCGTTCGTCACGCGCATCCGCTCCCATGCGTCTGGAGCGAGCAAGCAATATTATGTCACTGCTGCCCCTCAGTGTCCGTTCCCAGATGCGAACCTCGGTGCAGTCATCAATGCTGTCGGGTTTGATGCAGTTTATGTCCAATTCTGTGAGATTCTATGGTCACGAACGTGGCTGTTTTCTGAATCAGTGCTGGCAGATAACAATTTCTGCGGGCTGCAAAACTTCGACAATGCCAACGTAAGATTTTTATTTTGTTTGTTCTCTTCTTTTTACTCATTTATAGAATCACTCGCTCAGGACTGGAATTTTGCGACTTGGGATGACTGGGCGCGCACGACGTCGCCTAATCCTGCCGTGAAGGTGTACATCGGCGCGCCCGCCTCGAGCACCGCTGCAGGATCCGGGTATGTCGACGCTGCGACGTTAGCCAACATTATCGAGACTACACGTGCGACATTCTCCAGCTTTGGCGGTGTCATGATGTGGGATGCTAGTCAGGCATACGGTATGTTCGAGATCATTTCTGGGCCAAAGAGAGTTACTGAGATAAAAGTTAGCGAATTCGAGGTATGACGTCTCGGCGAAGAACGCGCTGACAGGCGGGTCTGCTGCGTCCTCCAGCTCGTCAGCTCGGGCTACCACCTCCACCACCACCTCGACTAAAACGAGTAGTACGCCATCAACGACAACATCCGCATCTAGCACTGCGGTACCCACAGCTGGTAGCTGTGCGGGTGTAGCCGCATGGTCGAGCTCGATTGCTGTACGTCACATCGCCATCTCATTCCGATACTCCGTCTAATGTTTGAATTTTGCTGTTGCAGTACAACGGTGGATCGCAAGTGACCTTTGGCGGCCACCTTTGGACTGCGAAATGGTGGTCTGAGGCGGATACACCGGGAGGTACGTTTACAGACGATTAGCACTTCCATCATACGTTAAACTTTATATGCGATTGTCAGGTTCCGCCGATGACTGGCAGGATGACGGTCCGTGTACTAGTGCACTTGTCTCGGCAGTCGCCACGGCGCACGACCCGCTCGCCTCTACGCTTGCCTCCGTAAAGTCAGCTTCAGCGACCGCTGCCGGTGCTACGTCAAAAGCGGCATTGGGGTCTCTTTCCCTTCTCCAGAGTACGGCTTCCGCTCCCTCCATCACATCAGGCGCTTCCCGGACCTCTGCTTCCGCTAGAGCAAGTCAGATAACAAAGGCCTCCGCCTCTGCCTCTGCACGCGTTTCTGCCTCTCACTCTGTGCCTGCCGATGTTTCCGCCACCGACGGCGTGGCCCAGTCTTCTGAGACGTTCGCGTCGATAACATCTACCAAGGCGCGGGAAGGGCGCGCTTTGCGGTTCAATAGAAACTAATGATATTCACTGATCAAATGCGATGTACATGTGTAGATTCTTATTGTCGTTGAGATGTATAATTTACTTCTGATGTTCGTGTATGATTATCACGGAAAATATATTCGGATCCATCCACGTGAACTGAGGGGTTTTGGAGGGATTGGCTGTGTTTATGTCGTTTTGATCTTATCCAGATTGTAAATTCCTACTGCCCTTTTCAGAAGTATTGTCACACGTGATTTCATTGATTTTCGTGTCATGAGAGCCTCAAAACACAAACATTTTCATATCTCAACCAAAAGTTGACCGTTTTGCATCATCTAAGTTGATAAATTCATTTGTTTATCTCATCTTTCATATTTTAACAAGAGTGGTAAGAAATAGTCAAAATTTGAGTCCAAAACAGTGAAAATGCTGTTTTTGAACCCAATTCCCTTGTTCATTTTTTCCTGCACTCAGATTTCACTGTATAGTGCTCCAGACCAGCCCAGAATTCCAGTATTAGTCTATTATGAATTTACAGACTGAATTTGAGATGTATTGTGAGGTAGATGTGCTGAATTGGTGCATGCCTAAAACACACAAATCCCCTCTGTTTCTGCAAGCCCTCCAGCCCCCAGGAAAAATTCTTCTCAGCTGAGTTCATGCATGTAAATTCATTCAAAGTGTATTGGGACAGATTTGAGCAGCATCCAGGGCTCTAGTATCAACCAGTGAGCTGAATTGAGTACCAGATTCTGACTGTATGCACTATTCTTGTGAACATATCCCTGATTCATGAAGCAAGCCTGTATCCATGGATGCTGCTCAAATCTGTTCCAATACACTTTGAATGAATTTACATGCATGAACTTAGCTGAGAAGAATTTTTCCTGGGGGCTGGGGGGCTTGCAGAAACAGAGGGGATTTGTGTGTTTTAGGCATGCACCAATTCAGCACATCTACCTCACAATACATCTCAAATTCAGTCTGTAAATTCATAATAGACTAATACTGGAATTCTGGGCTGGTCTGGAGCACTATACAGTGAAATCTGAGTGCAGGAAAAAATGAACAAGGGAATTGGGTTCAAAAACAGCATTTTCACTGTTTTGGACTCAAATTTTGACTATTTCTTACCACTCTTGTTAAAATATGAAAGATGAGATAAACAAATGAATTTATCAACTTAGATGATGCAAAACGGTCAACTTTTGGTTGAGATATGAAAATGTTTGTGTTTTGAGGCTCTCATGACACGAAAATCAATGAAATCACGTGTGACAATACTTCTGAAAAGGGCAGTAACTGTTTTGCTGCCTCATGTGATCCTCAGCGGGAGGCACACTTGAGCTGAATCGTCTCCTTCACTTTTCTCTTGGGCTTTCTCTGTTTTTTTCTTAATCACACTACATCACTGCTTCTCATCGTAGCTGTCCCGTCACAGCTGCCTGCCTGGAAGAGGTCGACGACAGCATGGCAAGAGGACCTCCAATCGCTCTTTCATCGCACGAAAGATCGCTTCCCAGACGTTATCTGGGATCTACTGGATGCGGATGCGATGGACGAAGGCAGCAACGCGGACTCGGAGGTTTGGAGACATAAAGGTGAGCACGAGCGCAGAACCTACCACCTGTCCTTTAGACTAACAGATACTAGCTATCGTTTATGCTCGTGCACCACCCAGTTTCCAGGCGCGCTATTTCTCGTTCCGCCCGGCACCTATCGCGTCCCCACTTCCTTTCGCTGCCTCTCCGACACCGTCTCTTCCAATGCCGACGACATCTGCTCTCTCTCTCAACCTTGGCGTTGAGTTCACCTACCCGGCCTCCATGCGCTCCACTTCACCTTCCCAATTTCGGCCTATCTCCCCTGCGCCCTCTGTAATCGGCTCCCTCACGCGCATATCTCTCAACCATAATCCCGCGTTATTCGCCAACGAGCTCGAGTATCTCTATACAGGAAAGGGATTTGGGGATGCATTTGAGTTTTTGTTCGATGCGAATGAGAAGGGCCCGGAAGGCGATGCCGATGTGGAAGAGGCACGCGTCGACAAGCTTCGGAAGGACCTTGTCTTCATGTGGAGGTCTCGTCTGTATTCTGACGTTCGCATTGAACTACACAACGATATGCCAACAATAGGTGCTCCTTCCAATGAAGAAGAGACGACCGCTGTCTTCTGCTCGCATCGATTCGTTCTTGTTACGCGTGCACCGTATTTCTACGATCAACTCATCACCTATGGTCTCAAGAATACCCCTGCCCTCGGCGAGCTCACGACCCTTCGCCTTCCCTCTCCTCCCTTCACTCCTCCAGCACTGCACTTTACCTTAGGATACTTATACACCGGCACGCTCAGCTTCAGCAACCGCTCGTATGACTTGGACACCGCTTTCGCTATCCTGTGCTCCGCGAACTATCTTCAATTGCAAACGCTCCATGACGAGGTGCAGGCACGCCTCGTTCAGGAGATGCTCCATGGGCTCTTCCACACTTTCCTCGAATTTGCTGAGTATGAACGTATCACTGGAGGTCGCTGGGGCACAGGTGGGTGTCGCTGCCGCCAGTGTGCACGTCGCGCACCGCGTACGCTCGTGTTTTCACGTGCAGAACACATACCTTGAGCGCGGTGCACGGCGCGCCCTTGTTGGTCTTTTCGGAGAGGGCTGGTGCACGCCGGACTTCGCTGCACTCCCGCAGAAGACGAAAGACGGGTTGATGACCGGCCTGAAGAAGTGTGCGCTCCCGCAGAATGCATTTCCTTTGCTCTTCGCTGCGCATGCGGCCTTCGCGAAGCTCAACTCTATGCGTGAAGCCTGGGTAGAGGGTGTGAGAGAAATGGTTATGACAGCACGGGGGTTTGTGGATGCGCTTCTTTGCAACGAGGCGGAGAAGTGTTTGAATGAGCGCGAGTGGGTTGAGATTATGGAGAATGATGGGCTAGGACGGTTTGAGGACGGGGAGCGCGTTGAGTGGGTTATGGAGGCTGTGCGGAGGGGCATGGCAGAGTCGAATGCTGGCATGCTCTATCAGGTGAGTATTAAAATATAATTGGGTTTATTGTTGTGCTCATTCCTTCGCAGACTCTCGTTTCCGCAATTCTTCTCCGTCAGCACCCTACGGAACCAAGCGAGACCCTCTTATCAAGCATTTCCCACATCCGTGTGCAAGTTGGACAGACTCGTATGGATCTGCTTCGCTGGATGCGAAGGCGCTGGGTCGGTATCCGGAACGAGGGTGGCTTCGATACGCTGGAAAGTTGGGCGATCAAGGAGATCAGCGACGGTAGGTCCGCGCTTTTTCAATGGTAAGGACTTTGCTAATAACGATTTACAGAGATCAACATCCCGGTCGAAGATCTTCCAACGCCGACGACGAGCAGTTTCAGCACGGTGCGTGGGCCGCTTACGCGAGCAGGCCTTCGCCCCACACTCAGCAAGGTCGAAGACACCACTGAGTGCGATAGCATGAGCACGTCGCATTCGCTTCGTACGAGCGTGTTGAACAAAAATCTTGCTCGCGGGAACGCAGCTGTCACCTCATCTAGCGCATCTGTCCGAAGCGTTGCGTCGACGACTAGCCGAACGTCATCGCGCCTCACGACTGCGACGGAGCGTGAGCGTAAGGAGAGCCGGCCAGACTCGAAGTTTGCGCCGTCCACCCCGCGTAGTACGAGTCCAAGCGTCCATAGGGCACCGAGTGCGCTCTCGTATACTTCAGGTATGGACGTGGATGGGGAGGGTGACGAACAAGAAAGCCCGCGACTAAAGGGCTCGACCTCGTCCCTTGCGCGCTCTACCGCGTCATCTTCCATGGTTTCTCGACGGCCCGGTGTAGCTTCTCGCTCTCCATGCGCAACTGGGAAAGACACAGGTGACACCGCGAGTGTCGCGAGTGTAAAACTACCGAACGTCGTCTCCGTGCAAAGACCAAAATCTGTCGCCGCCTTTGTTTCATCTACTCGTTCACATGCATCGACTATCCGCAGAAATGCCGCCTCTGCAGGCCAGCAAGGTACTCTTCGTCCACCTCATCCGCCCTCGCGACCGACATCCTCGCTCTCGAATGTGTCAATGTCCAGCAGCAGGAGCGGGGCTTCAACACGCGAGTCTGCATTCAAGACGCCTCGCGAGAATATCTCTTCGCAGACATCAACAACCGCACGCCCCAATATACCTTCAACCACCCGTCCGAGTTGTTATTTGCGACTCGGTTTGCACAGATTGCGCTCGTTGTGACAGAGAAGGCCGCATTCGAGGACATGCGCTCTAAGGGCGTGGTGCAGTCAGACAGCGGCTTTGCCGGTCACTCGCTTGGCAAGTACTCAGCTCTCGCTTCGATCGCAGACGTCCTCCCGATCTCTGCGCTTGTTGACGTTGTCTTCTATCGCGGCATCACGATGCAGCGTGCGGTCGAGCGCGTCGAGCAGAAGCGCTCGAATTATGCGATGTGCGCAGTCAACCCAAGCCGTATCTCAAAAACCTTCAATGACTCGGCGCTGCGTGAGGTCGTTGACTCGATCACTCACAGAACCGAACTTCTCCTAGAGATTGTCAATTACAACGTCGAGGGCCAACAATACGTTTGTGCCGGCGAACTTGTCGCGCTTCAGACACTCACGAATGTCTTGAACTGCTTGAAGGTCGAGAAAGTGGACATCGCGTAGCTTATCGAGAAGTTCACCATTGAACAAGTCAAGGAAATGCTCGGTGAAATCATCAAGTCTTGCTTCCAGAAGGCACAGGAGCAGAAGGCGGCTCAGGGCCACATTAAGCTCGAAAGAGGCTTCGCTACGATCCCCTTGCCTGGAATTGATGTTCCTTCCACTCGCGTTACCTGTAGGCTAGAGTCATGCCGTTCTACGCCTCCCTCTTCAAGGAGATCAACGTAGCACAGATTAACCCGGATATGCTCATTGGCAAGTATGGCCCGAACTGTGGCGAAGCCATTCGAAATTTTGCGTGAATACGCCCAGATGATCTACGATCAGACGACTTCGCCGCGCCTCGACAAGATATTAAAAAAGTGGGAACGAGACAGCTGGGCCGACGACGAGCACCGCCAGCGTCTGGCATACGTGATACTCGTTGAGCTTTTGGTGTACCAGTTCGCTTCCCCAGTGCGATGGATTGAGACACAGGACATTCTCTTCACCCGTTATAACTTCGAGCGTTTCATCGAAATCGGTCCGAGTCCGACACTCACAGGCATGGCCACTCGCACGCTCAAGGCAAAGTATGGGACTCGGGACGACTCAACTAGCCATAGCCGTGTTGTTCTCTGCCATGCAAAGAACACGAAGGAGATCTATTATGAGGATGAGGATGAGCCCATAGAAGCGCCTGCTGAATCTTCTGAAGCGGGCGTGTCTGCACCCACAGCGGCCCCTGTCGCCGTGGCAGCGCCTGCTGCTGCTCCGTCCGCTGGACCAGCAGCTACCATCGCCGATGAGCCGTTGAAGGCCGTTGATACGCTTCGCGTTATCATTGCTCAAAAACTCAAGAAAGGGATTGACGAGATTCCTCTGTCCAATACGATCAAGGACCTAGTCGGTGGAAAATCCACGTTGCAGAACGAGACTCTTGGTGACCTACAGTTCGGATTCACGTCTGCGTCTGAGAAGGGAGAGGAGCTGCCCCTCGAGGAACTAGGTTCCGCGATGCAATCAGGCTATTCTGGCGCGCTTGGCAAACATACCTCAGGTCTTATCTCCCACCTTGTCGGTGGTAAGATGCCTGGTGGCTTCAATTTATCTGTCCCGGAACTTCTCGACGGCATCGCGATTGATGCATCTAAGGCTTTCAGTCTTATGGCGACGATGATATAGGGCGCGAAGCTAGATGAGGAACGATGGATGCATGTAGCAAGCAAGTCAATGGACAGCGACAAGCTTCTTGCTTTTTTAGCTTAGATTTTGTTTGTGACTTTATATTTACTCATCAGGCAATTTATCTCCTCTTCTCGTCATTGTCATTCCATTCTCACCTCCCTGCCTTCTGCCCGTTTTCCTGCGCCTTCATAACCTCTTACCCTCGTCGTGCCTCTCCTGGCTTCTCTGACTAATTTTTTAAAATACATAAGGTAGAGGAAAGTTAAACTCAACAAGCTGTGACGCGCGTGGCACTGATCTCACCTTCCTTTTCTAGCGACACACAATGATGACAAAACAAACTTTTCAACTGGACACAAACTCACATTTTGGCCTCATAGTTCTCTTGGCCTTCCTGATAGCTACAGATGTATGTTTTTATTTTTTTTAAATATGCAGTTTTGGTCAAGCTATTTTAGGAAAAAGACATTTTTGTTCCAAACATCATAGAATCAAATGAGCAGCATTCTGACAAACTTTGAAAATTCTGACCTTGAGATTTTTGCCGCTCTTGGCTAACTCCATATGACAAATATTTTCCAAATATAGTAATTTATTATGTCACTAATGCAAAGGACTGAGTAGTATTCAAGCTCAGTGGGTTAATAGGCAGTATCAATGGTCGCAGGGTCTTAAATGAGAGGATTTTAGCTGAGATGGCTGCTGCCAGCATGTATCTACAATGCACTTTGACATTCCAGTAGTCCTCCAAAAAAAATGTTTTTTGACCTCACGATTTTTGCCACCAGGGTCCTTCCTAACTTGAGGTAGTGGGCCATTGGGATGGCAAGCTACGATTACTGTTTTCTGTGTCTTTCATTTTATATGAGAGGACTAAAGCTTCCAAATTATACTAAAACATTATTCTCATTAGTGAATTATTTAGTATTCAGTAAACAGTAATCATAGCTTGCCATCCTAATGGCCTGCTACCTCAAGTCATATAAAATGAAAGATATGGAAAACAGTAATTGTAGCTTGCCATCCCAATGGCCCACTACCTCAAGTACATAGAGACAAATAGTTGAATCCTTTGTTTTCTACAATTGTCTGTATTCTTACTTTTCATCATTGTTCTCTTCTAGGTAGCTTAATTGGACTCTAGTGACATAACTACACATTATTGCCTTATTCATCATGCCTTCATTATATTACTATTATAGCACTGACTATGTGTCCAATTGAAATGCAATGCACAACTCATCTGTACAACTCATCTGTGTGCTAACATACTCCAAAATGACTTCTAACTTATTGCATGAGGCACAAGAATGCTGTTTGTACAGAAACTGAACACAAATGTACTAACTAAAAAACCAACAGCATTCAAATCCTGATTAAAAATTTTCAAAAGGTGCAATTCGAGAATCCAGAGCAATCTGATTGAGTAGATAAGAGAGGAATATGAATGAACATGCCAACAAGTGATTTCGGTGATGAGGGCATCTGCCCAGAGCAAGGAGTGACTAAACATGGGAGTAGGGTAAAAGAAAGAAAGAAAGAAAAAGAAAAGGAGCAGGAATCCGAACTTAAATATGTTCCAAGATTCACAAGCCCGAACCGACAGCATCTACAACATACAGCACCTGCTGTGGCCTCACAAAGAGACCTCGATACTCCACGTTCGACACGTCCGACACTGACGGTGACGTGCTACGGAAACGCTTCTTGCGGTCAACGCTGAGCTGCTCCCCCTCGCGCTTTGTGCCCTTCCAGCCACTAATAATGCTAGTTCCATAGTTATTCATCAAATCAACATGTTGCCGGCGGGTCATGCATCGGTCGTCGCACCATTCCGATGCCAAAGTCCAGACGTCAAAGTAGCGCACGCCACCCCATGAGCCGTCATTCCACTGGCGGCCCTCGAGCTGATCGTCTGCCCAGTCATCGCCCACGGGCACCTCGACACCAACCCATGGCCCGCTCTCACCCTCAACCTCGCCGATATAACGGGCAAACGCATGGAACCGCTTCCGCTTTGAAGTAATGATACGTGGAATGCCGATGTCCAATGTAGCACCACAGGGTTGCAGCATGACCGTCTCGCCTGCAGACACCGTCTCCCCCGCAGGTACTCGATTGAGGGTAATGGTGTCATTCGATTCCTTGTGCCGCAATGTAGCGAGAGTTGTATTTGATCCGGTGTCGCTCGATCGCAGAGATCTGTCGTCTGCGATGATGGCATCCACCCGCCCTTTCCCCTTCCCCTTCCCTTTAATCGTCAATGTACTACCTGTACTGGGAGGATCTTCAGGGTCAATATTTTCCATAGATGGCATTTTTGGCAATGGCAAAGCTTTCTGCGATACGGCCAGCAACGTAGTTCATCGTAAGTTTCCTGTCAAGCATCTTCGAGCGACCGAGCTCAAGATGAAGTAGCCATGGCGACTGAAGATGAAGACCCGACTCAATTTCCTCGTCGGAGATGGCGAAGAATGCTTATCCTCAATGATCGTGGTACTTGAATCAGGATCGTAGTAGATCTCGACCGCCGCTGTAACGGTACGCAGCAATGTGTACGCAAGTTCTGTTTGCACCGACTTGGCCCTCGTGTCGACACCAGCAATTTCTGGGTCCAGGTACACGGAGTCTTGATATTCAGGCGACGTTGATGATTTCTTTAAGACGCGGCACACCGAGCGTGACTTTTTAATCAAAACACCAGCGTAATGGAAGGTATTTAGTGTCATCTGCGTCACCGGCTCACCAATCGACTGGGCAGCGAGTGTGCCGCACATCTCGCCCGGATGAGCGACCGACTGGTTGAACTTCGTCTCCACCTCGCCCAAGATCCAGTCAAACGCTTCTCTGTTGAGATGGAACTCCTCTAGGATTGGACGCGCGGCAAAAGTCGCCCGAAGGTGCATGCGGAATGCAAGAGAAGCGTTCTCGGCAGCCTCCTTTATTAAAAGATCATCGCCGCGCACAACGATGAGGCGGTCTGCCAGCTGCTGCACCTGCTCAATGATGTACACAGGCTCCAGATCGCTCGGTTTTCTGCGGTCGATATGGAAAATCTGCGTTGCGTTCTGCACGATACGGTTCAGGTTGACAGGAAGATAGTGGGCAGCGGAATTGTCGCGGCCCGGGAAAATGAATTCACGGAGCAATTTATGATCCTCATGAAGACGGTCATATTCCTCGTCGAGTTTTTGCTGGAGCTCGAGGGATGAGTCATCGATACCGACTTGCAAAACACTAGTGAAAAAAAATGACGTCGACCCGATAGCGATGTTTGAACTCGCGATCATTGCTACCGAACGTTTTTGATCGTTTGCCGTTCAATAAGAGCACCGTCCATACCATCCTCGCCATACACGAATTGGATCAGGTCACCCAGTGAGTTTCGTACAGTCCCGTCGTAGCAGACAGCCACGTCTTCGAGTGCCTTTACAAGTCGACGCTGAATGTAACCAGTCTCGGCCGTCTTGACAGCGCGCCTCTGGGCTGAAGTCATCCTTCGTAAAGTGAGGTAGTGTGCGATGTCTGAAGCCAAACGGGATTCACCTCCCTTCAACGGACTGCTGACCAACACAGACGGACATCTGCGAGATGTTAATGAACGAACCCTTCGAACCCGCGACAACCATCTGTTTGACATTGTTCTCCTCCTTCAGGTTCTTCTCTGCGTATTGACCGGAGTGGTCACGCGCCAAGTTGAGATCGCGTCCGACTCGACTCTCGAACGACTCGCAAATAGTCATACCCGGTGCAGCTTTCAGACGGTCGTTAGATACATCTTCAATGGCCTGCACGACATTCTGCTTCCGCATCTTGATCTGCTCCGTGATGTACGCCATTGTCTTCCTATCCGCGACCGTATCACCAATGCCTATACTGAATCCATTGTGGAACAGCCAGTGATTAACGATCTACTGGAGACCAGTGAACGGTGTACGAGTCGCTTCGAGACCTTTTTCGCGGAAGACGACGTGGATAAGACCGCCTTGCGACGCTCCAACCGTCTTTTTGTCCACGATACCAAAGATGATCTCGCCGTTTTCAATGAGCATGCCATCGTCGAAAACGGGGCTCGAAGATTTCGGATCAGGCGAGCGATATACGTTTATTCCGCGAGGAATCGTCATGCTAAGAATCTGTTTGCCCGTCCATAATGGCTTCCGCTTCAAGATCGCCGGCGTCGGAATCGTGCCGTCCCAGTCCGGCACCCACAGCAGGATGTTTTGCACCTGCACCCAGTCGAGGAAGCTATCCCGCAGAGTGAATTTCCGGACACCGCACGACGTGTCCTGTACGATGCACATAACAGGTTTGTTCACCTGCGGCGAGATGATCTGCTTTGCAACCTATGCAATTTGACTGAACTCGGCTCTCGTCTCTTCGCTCTGAGGAACGCTAGACGGAGCTGAGAAAGAGATGTAAGGCTAATCTTAAAAGTGACATACTGCTTGTTCATCTCATCGCCATCGAAATCGGCGTCATACGGTGGAGTGACGGAAAGATTTAGACGAAAGGCTAAAATACACTAATCAGCGACCATACCATGAGTTAAAGGTGGATAAACACGTACTAGAGTAAGGCATAAGTCGCACGCGATGCCTCGCCGGAGAAGGCTTCTTCTCATCGACTGCAGGGGACTTCTTCGGCGCTGTCTTTCTCCCTCCAGCTGTTGCCACAGATGCAGTTGATCGAATTGAATTCGCCGACGGTGACTTTCGAATGACGGGCGTCTTGTCCGCTGTTGTTTTCGTAGATACTGTAGTAATGGGCGACACCTTCCGTGTGCGCGACGTCGCGTTTACCGTACTAATTGGTGCCGCACTCGTTTCAGAGACGCGATGCGGCCGTCCTTTCGGTAGCGCAGGTGCCGGCGTTTTAGGAGATCTTGAGGTTCCGGTGCTGCGCATCGAGGTTGCTGACGTGGTCGAGACTTTCCTCGACCGAGTAACAGAGTCGCGCGGAGTCATATTCTCGCGAGGCGTTTTGAATGTAAACTCGCATATTGAAACCCCGCTCCTGCTGCTGGACATTGACACATTCGAGAGCGAGGATGTCGGTCGCGAGGGCGGATGAGGTGGACAGGATAGCGAAAGCGGTGTCCAAATCATATGAACAGTTGCTGAAGCTGAGTGTGTCGGTGTATAAGCATCCTAAGGTAAAGCGCAGTGCTGGAGGAGTGAAGGGAGGCGAGGGAAGGCGAAGGTTCGTGAGCTCGCCGGGGGCAGGGGTATTCTTGAGACCATAGGTGATGAGTTGATCGTAGAGATACGGCGCACGCGTTACAAGAACAAATCGATGTGAGCAGAAGACAGCGGTCGTCTCTTCTTCATTGGAAGGAGCACCTATTGTTGGCATATCGCTGTGTAGTTCAATGCAAATGTCAGAATACAGACGAGACCTTCTGAAGCTTGTCGACGCGTGCCTCTTCCACATCGGCGTCGCCTTCCGGGCCCTTCTCATTTGCATCGAACAAAAACTCAAATGCATCCCCAAATCCCTTTCCTGTATAGAGATACTTGAGCTCGTTGGTGAATAACGCGGGATTATGGTTGAGAGATATGCGCGTGAGGGAGCCGATTACAGAGGACGCAGGGGAGATAGGCCGGAATTGGGAAGGTGAAGTGGAGCGTATGGAGGCCGGGTAGGGGAACTCAACGTCAAGGTTGAAAGAGAGTGCAGATGTCGTCGGCATTGGAAGAGACGGTGTCGGAGAGGCAGCGAAAGGAAGTGGGGATGCGATAGGTGCCGGGCGGAACGAGAAATACCGCGC